>CM059871.1:3911007-4654984 GCA_030490815.1 Acer saccharum | reverse complement strand
ATGCTTTTTCTACCTTTTATGTAGGCGAGAAGATCGGCCTTAGTGGTGAGAAGCCCGACGTTGGACCCGTGTCCGCAAGGATTATGCTTCCTGGCAAAAGAGGAGTTAGACATAATTCTAGCCCTTGAATGAAGCCTGTTGAGGGAATATGGCGTGGTGTCCGACAGAAGTGAGTGCAGCAGTAGCTAGCCTCGAGGGCCTATCAGTAAAGATTAGCCAATTTTATTTTTTTTTGTATTTAGCTTCGCTCCTCGCGAAGCCGCACCCCACCCCCCCCCCCCCCCCCCCCCCGTTTTATGAATAAACATATTTCTACTTTCCTATATTGATGCATTTATTCCATGATGAATTTTGGTTAGTGTCCTAGCCATTTGATCAGATAATCTCCGACTGTCTTGAACTTGGCCAAGTAGTTCTCTAGGATTCTTACCCCATTTAACTTGTTTTCCCATGTAAACAAGTCACCAAGGACGTCTCCTATTTTTTTATGTATACATAGGTTTTCCGAATGGTGCAAGTCAACATAGGTTTTTTAAGCTAACATGGTCAGACGCGTCTCATCGAGTTTGTTCAAATGGTGCACCCGATTGTTTTTCCGGTCGAGCCGGTATCTTCAGGGTGGCTGGATTGCTGACAGAGTTTCTTACGCACCTAGTCAGTTCGGCAAGCACGCTCGGTCCTAAGACTTTGCTTCTCCCAACCTCTTGGGCATCTTTACCCATCATGGCGAGTGTTGGCACTGTGAGTTTTCTTAGGTAACAAAGGTGATTAAAAATTTATTTTTGAACACTGCCCTTGGCTTAATAATTCTGAATTCTCTTGAGAATTTTATTGATGGATCTGATAATGCGTACAAAAAGAAATAATCAAAAAAGACTGTCTAAAAGAAAGAAAACCGATTTCCAAAAACTAACTATTCCTAAGATTAAAAACTTATGAGCCTTCACAAGGCTGGTGTAGCTTCCAGCTTGAAACTTGTCTTGATCGAGGTTTTCTTTTTGGCTTCCCTTTTGGCCAAATATCTGTCTTCGACCATGCACACTTGGTGCTCGTCGCTCTCAATCTTGTCTTAGTATACCGCAAGGTTTGCTCTCCAAGCCATTTCATGGGAACCTTTTACGACACCTATACCGAATTTCGTTGGGAATTTGATCATCAAGGCATAAGTAGCAGTTACCGCTTTAGTCTGGTTTAGGAATAGTCTGCCCAGCAAAGCGTCGTACGGCCAGTTCTCCGTGTTGACCACCACGAAGTCCAAGAGCGCCGTCTTTTGGCATAGAGGTGCCCAAATATTTACTAGTAGCTTGACGATTCCAAGCGCCCTAACCTTTGTGCCATCGAACCCTCTAAGTGGTACGGTCAGTTGCTGTAGATCTTTCCTGTTTAGCCCCAACCAATCAAAAACCTGAGCACTCAGGATATCTAATGAGCTCCCGTTATCGATCAGTATCCGATGGACATCGCGATGCCCGATCCGAGCCGTTATGATGATCGCATCATTTAGCCTTACGTCGACCCCATGTGAGTCTGCTTTAGTAAAGATGATTGGGTCATATCCTGCCTTAATCCTCCTAGGATCGAGCCCGATTGAGTTTGCATTTAGATCTTTTCAGGCGAACATGGCATCTCGAACTTCTATCATTCTTTCTTTATTGCTACTACCCTTATAGGGCCCTCCGAAAATTGTGTTAATTACTCCCTGACTTTCACTTTTACTAGGGCTATTCTTCTTGTCTCGGCTTTTCTCTAGTCAGTCTATCTGATGGGGATCCTACTACTAATTGTCTGTCTTCATGATGATGAGGTTTTTAAGGTGACCTTCCTTGATGAGTATCTCTATGTGGTCCTTCAGCTGATAGCATTTTGATGTGTCATGGCCGTTTTCTCTGTGGAACCTGCAGTATTTGCTTGTGTCTCTATGGGCGTAGACCTACTGCTTTGGTAGGTACTTGACCAATTTTTTGTCTTCTACTATGGCCAGGATTTCTTCTTGTCTCTTGGAGAAAGAGGCGTAGTTTGTATATAGACCGTGGAATTTTCTATTGTTCCGATCTTTTTTCGATTCTCGTCCTAACGACCATCTCGGTTCCGACCATTCTCTAGGTGGTCGCCCTTCTGGTTCTTTGCGATGGCTCCCTTAGATTTGGCACTTTCTTTCAGACGACCGCCATAAACGTAACTACCCCCTTAAACTAGTTCTTCCTCTTCGGCCATCGAGTAACTACTTGCCACATCCATCAGATCGGTGTATGAGCTCAGGCATTTTCTCCTTAGATCGAAGGAAAGCCGACCATTCTGCAAGTTGTTAGTGAAAGCTGCCACCACGGCCTTATCGTTGGGATTGTGAATCCCTAACACTTCCTATGAACACTTGTTCAGGTAATCCTTCAATGATTCATTCTTTTCTTGCTTGAGGGTGGCGAGGTGAGCCACTTACTTCCTTCTTTGTATATTCCCCATGAACTGTCGCAAGAAGGCTTTTGCTAATTCGCAAAACTTCTTTATTTTTCCTTGGGGAAGCTTCCCGAACCACCTGGATCCCAAATCTCCAAGGGTTTGTGGGAATGTTAAACACATCAACGGATCATCATAGGCGTATTGCGCCATTGCACTTCGGAACCGCTTTATGTGTTCCTACGGGTTCTTATTTACCTTGAACTGCTCAACATAGGGCATTAAGAACCTCTTCGGGAATCGTGTTCGAAGAATGCTATCCAAGAAAGGGCTTTTGGACTCATCATACAACAGGGTTTTTGGTTCCTAGCGACGCTCTAACGCCTCTGCCTTCTGGGTCGGTTTCTTTATCAAGATGTCCCGCTTCCCTTCCAACTCGCGTCCATTACCAGGCATTAACGGATGGTGAGCCCTTGTTGGATCCTACGAGTATCCACTTTGGTTCGAGCACTCGGGGTGTCGAACCTCAGGGGGTATTTACCTCATTAATGTCCTCTACGGAGTGGTTGATCACTATCCTCCGATGAGCTTGACCTACTTCACCCATGAGCGTCTCCATGGACCTCATCAGGCTCGGAGTCTACTAGGTATTGGCCCCGTCTGTTACTCCCTTCACCTTTGTTTCTCCTTCACCAATGGCCTGCTCGATCCTATTCACCCATCGAACCGCCTTGACCATGTCCAGGTTCCTTGTTCTGCTTTAGGGGCACATATGGCATCGAGGCGACTATCTCTGAATGAAGCCTCTAGGCTTGTGGTACGATGGGGGTACTCAGCTTGTATGGTGAGGTCATTCCTACGGTTGCTAAAAGGGTTATCCCGTGCAAGGCAGCGTCTTCAACAACCCTTTGTAACACTGTCTTGATTTGTTGCAGAGCCTCTAGGGCTGTGAAGGTTGGTTGGTTAGCAGGGTCGATTGTCATCAATCCCCTATCCATAAGGTCCTCCGTCGACTGGTCTCCTCTGTAGTTCATGTCCCGCGGAGGGCTTCAGTCCTAGTCCAATACGTCTCTGATAGTCGTCATGTGGTGCTTGTTATTAGATTTCTCGTGTTCTTGAGGTTTTTTCCTTCGACTAACCCCCCTTCTTCTAGCGCTAGTTGTTGACGGTGATTTTTCGTCGCAAGCCAACAAGAGAGTTAACGGTACATAAAAGAGAAGTTGATGTATGTGGAAAACCCTTGTGAAGGAAAAACCACGGGTGCCAGTGACAACGTAAAACATTTATTATGAAAAAGTGAAAAAAGAGGTTCACAACTCTACTCTCTTTTGATTGCCTTATTTTAGCGCATTTTTCTCATTTCTTTACAGTGAAAATGAATGATATTTATACACATTTTGTAACCCTAGACTTGATGTGCAAGCAGTTGACTGGTAGAATCCCATTGCGATTCTCCTTGTTTGGGTCTCCGTATTAAATGTGGTTGACATTGTGCTTGATTCAAGTTCTAATTCCTATTGGAGAAGATATGGTTGTTTCCTAGTTAAAGTGTAATTATTGACCCTCATATCTCGGCATGATCGCTGGACATTTAATGATGCGTGCTGGATTTGGAGATGGTCAAATGATCCTTATTGTTGAGGTAATTCTAGCCAACCATAATCTTATTTTGTGAGACTCTCTTTTGGTCAAGCCATTCTTCCTGGTTTCTACTGTTTGTTCGTTCAGCAAGGCTTCCACTCGAGCGGTGGGTTGGATGATTCTATCAACGTGGTGTTGCTGTTTTGCCATGTCAGCTTATTAGGCTGACATGTTACTTGTACAAAATTCTCCTACCACAATTACATTAAAAAAGAAATAAAAACAAGAAATGCAATATTAAAAAAATAATAATAATAATAACAAAAAAAAAAAAACATAAACAATGGAAAATTATAATATTTATTCTTAAAAAAAAAAATTACAGTATAATTTTATAATAAGAAATTTTGTTTTGTATTTATAATGAATTCACTTTAAATTTATACAAAAATAATTGATTAATAAATATTGCTAGACATTTTTTGAAAATTTTTTTTCTTCTACTTGTTGGTAAATTATTGATTCTAAATAAATTAAAACTATAGAATAAGAAAAATACTAAGGATAAAATAAAATGAATCATAATAATAGATGGACTATTTTAATACAATAAATTAAATTTTGAGATTTTAGGGTTTATTGATTGGATGTGTTAGATATATCAAACTAAAATTATTAGATATAAGAAAAATTAAAATAATAATAGATAATTTACTTTAAAATAAAATTGAATTGTGCTGTGAAAAGTGTTATTATATATATATATATATATATATATATATATTAGTCTTTATATTGTCAGTTCGTTCTGATAATAAATATATCAGGACGAAGAATGTGGATCATAGATTATGGAGAAGTTTTGATAAGTGCATACACTTTGAATCAAAATATGTAAATCTAGTAGTCTACATTTTTCGTCCTGATATATTTATTGTCAGAACGAACTGATAATAAAAAATCTGATCTATATATATATATAGTGCTGTGAAGAAAATATATATTAAAGAGACAATAATTTTCTTAAAAAAAGTTAAGATGGACCGACAAGAAATAATATATATATAAAAGATAATGTGAAGAACAAACATGGAAAACAGATATTAATGAGACAATAATTTTTTTTTAAAAAAAAAAAAATTAAGATGGACAGACAAGAAATAAAATAAATATAATATAAAAATAAGAAATAAAGAAACTTATTCTGACAGGTTTTTTCAGGTTCAGGTTGATTTATAAATTGATAGATGATAGGGTCCACAAAACCATATGGTTTTCTTCTTATTTGTCTCTCTTTTTGTAATCTAATTTTAGTGGATTGACCCCACTTCCATCAAGTATATTTTGAGTACAATATTTCAATCATATATATTTATTTACAAATTAATATTATCTCTAGCATGTTATGTACATATATTTTTTTTTTTTAAATAAATCATTAACGTGAAGGATCTAAGAAAAAAAAAAATGAATCAATTTCTCCATTAAAAAAACATAATTGAATTGAATGTAAGAATAAATACACTGAGATCCCTAAAGTTTAGCATAAGGGCTTATAGAGAGCAAATATAATTTAATTACTCAGACCTCCCTTACTTTTAAAATTGTCCATCGTTATTAAAATTTCAAAATGAAGATAATCTTTTTATAAAAAAAAATAATAATTAAAGTTGAAGATAATCTATTTAATGAAATATAAATTAAATATAATTTAAGTATGAAATTTTTTTTTAATTTTAAGTTATCTCCATTTTTAATTTTTTTTTTCTTAAATTTTTTTAAAGTAAATAAAAAAAATTTTAATGTAACTTTTACTATTTTTAAATTTAATAATTTTTTATATTTTTTTTCTAAATTTTAATTATTTATTAGTTTTTTTTTTAAGATTGTTGTATGTATAAATTCGCCAAGCGGACACGTCACCAAAAGAGTCAATAGATGATGAAAAGAAGGTTGCCACGTCACTCATTGACTGAGTCAAAGGGAGAAAATGTGGCGAGCCAGAATGTTGCTGCCTTAAATCAATAAAGTCAAAGGCGTAGTCGCCAGAACTAGATATATACTCGCCACAGGTAGAAACGTGGTCGCCGAAGGAAAAACCCAGAAGTAAAGGTATTCGCTGAATCAACGTACTGGGCCCGAACCGACTCGGCAGAAACACAGAAATCAACCCTAAACTTTAGAAGACCCATGGCAACAAGGAATCGTAAAGAGATAAGAGAAACATCCTGGCCCGTGACAAAGATAGGAATCCTAGTACGAATCAAAGAGGGAAATCTACCACCAATGCGGCTAAAAACAAGGGGAAACCCCCCCACCCTAATTAAACATGTATAAATAGAACCATCTATCCCATGAGGAAGGGGTTCGAAAACTGAGAGAGAGAGAGAAGAGAGCAATCGTATGACAGATCTGAGTGTGTAATCAAGCAATAAGACTAGTATTATTTTTCTGCCCTCTAGGGCACCGTGGTTTTTTCCCATTCAAGGGTTTTCCACGTTAAAATCTGTCTCTTGCATGCATTGATTATTTTCTCGTTTTACTTTAAATTGATATAATTGTTGTGTGTGGCAATCCAAATTTCACCGTCAACAATTGGCGCTAGAAGGAGGGGACCTTTGAACAGAAACTTCGAGGAACCCTTGCGAATTGAAGAATATGAACAACGACAGTGACAGAGATGGTAACTCCAGCGGAGATCTAATTGTTGAACCAACCACGCCGACAGGAGATAGGGCAGTGGCGATCGGGGAACAATCGGCGGTAACGCCAGGAACTAGGGCAGCCGACCCCGGGGTTCTGCAGCACTTCTAGACTGCATTGGTAAACTTAATCAGCGAGGCTAGCAAAATAGGGCTTTCGCTTCCCATAGGGTTGGGAGTTTCTTCTCCTTACGAGTTAACCACTTCTGGAATCCATCCGTCCAGAAGGCTACGATCGGAAGTTCACATTGCAACCCCTGATGCTCAAGCAATACAATCCACTTAGGAGACTCCACAGGACCACCTTGAGAATTTCAAAAGGAGAAAACAAAGGAAGGGAAAAGGTGTGATGAATGAAGAATCTAGGGAGGAGCGAGACCATGCACGAACACATGGGGTCAATTCCAGTGACACATATCAACGGAACCGGCGGAGACACCGTTCTATCTCGTCTGAAGATAAGAGTCCTCGTCCACGAAGGGAATTATGATCCAAAAGAGCACGGCGAAGAAGATCCGAGAGCACAGAAGATCAAAGGAGCCCGGATGATAGAGGCAATCATGGGAGAATGACAATCAAGAGTAGACTCGATCTAGTAGGAGAACCAACTGGTCAGCGAGATGTCACCCTACAAGAGCTATCAAGAAAAGTTTCAGCGATGGCACGAAGGTATGGTCGTAACGTATCTTCGGATGATGAGTCAGATAGCCCATTCGTTGAAAATATTGCTCGCACCCAATTTCCAGACAGATTTAAAATGCCAAACATTGAGCAGTATAAGGAGAACAGGGATCCGAAGGAGCATGTTCGCCGATTCCATAATATTATGGCCCAGTACTCATCCAATGACGGGCTGTTGTGCCTCACCTTCCCGCAAACATTCGGCGACCTTGCCTCCAGGTGGTTTGGAAGACTTCCACCCGGAAGTATAAGCAGTTTCTCAAACCTCAGCAAAGTATTCATAAGGCAATTCATGGGGAGTGTCCAAAGAAGAAAGTCACTCGCTCATCTATCAAACTTGAAGCAGGAGCGCAATGAGTCGATCAAGAAGTATCTAGCAAGATTCGGGAAAGAAGTTGCTCAAATTGAGGACACCAGTGATGTAGCTGTGATTGCCGCTTTTACCAATGGGTTACAAAGTGGGCGATTATCCTTTGACCTACGAAGGGAGAGACCAAAAACTTATGAGGAGATGATGGAAATAGCTGGCGACTATGCACTGGCAGAAAAGAGAAGTAGCGTAAGGGGGTAGCTACGTACATGGACACAAGCCTGACTCAAAATCGGACCATAAGGATGACAAAAAGACGCAGTCACGTGATCACCAGAGAGATGAGAAGGGCCAAAAGGGACATCTAAGGGAAAGCAGAGGAAACGCTCGACCCAATAGGTTTCGAGGAAGGTACAACCATTACACCCCTTTAACTGGCGATCAGGAGGAGATACTTTCTGTGGTAGAAGACAAAGGACTCGCTAAATACCCTCGACAGCAATCAGCAAATGCCAGGAGAGATACAACTAAATACTGTCGGTTTCACAAAGACCATGAGCATGAAACTTCGAAATGTTTCCAGCTGCGCGATCACATTGAAAGCTTGATCAGAGATGGGCACCTGAAGGACTTTGCTTTGAAAGGGGACAAGCACGGTGGTCGCCAGGACAGCCGCCAAGGAAACGTGCAGGAAAGGAAGAGTCCAAGGAGAAACAGCCCTAACGCCACTATAAACACCATTTTTGGCGGACCTCATACTGGGAGAAGCAATTGAGAAAGGATGTCAGAAGTCCGAGAAGTAATGTATGAAAGCAAAAGCATGGAGATCAATTCTGTGCAAAGAAACCCCAAGAAAGGGAGAGAAGGACATGATCCCATAACGTTTACAGCAGAAGACTCAGACAGAATTGATGCAAAGCCTAACGATGCAATCATAGTGGGGGTTCGAATAGCCCATAGGGATGTCCTTCGGGTAATGATTGACAACGGGAGTTCAGCTGATATTTTAAGTGCCAAGGTATACGATGAGTTGCGACTGGACAGAAAAGATCTTGAACCTTTCCATGTGCCGTTGAAAGGTTTCGATGGTGCAGAAGTGAGATCGTTAGGAACTGTGAAGCTGCCGGTGAGGTTTGGTACAGCACCATGCCGGTGAACGATCCTGCTGGACTTTGTTGTAGTCAACATCCATAATTGGCCGTATAATGCTTTGCTTGGCCGACCGTTTCTTAACAAAGCTCGAGCTGTTACTTCAACCCATGCATTGAAAATAAAGTTCCCTACAGAATTTGGTGTCGGAGAATTGAAAGGGTCACAAGAGATGGCTCGCCGCGCCAACCTATCAATCTTCAAAGATAATGCAGGGATGGAAACCTTGAGCATATTCGAAGTAGACAAGGAAGTGCAGGAAGATAATCCGGAAACCTTCGAACTGGACCCAAGGGACAAAACGAGCAGAGAAAAAGAAGAGCCAACTGAGTCGATTGTTTTAAACGAAGCAGAACCGGACAAAACAGTTAAGATCGGAGCAAGGCTGACTGAACGAGTTAAGAGAGATGTGACAAACTTGTTGAGAGAATATAAGGAGATTTTCGCTTGGTGCCATGAAGACATGCCGGGAATTGATAGAAGCGTGATTTCACACAACCTGGCTGTGAATGAAAAATGCAAACCAGTTGTGCAAAAAAGGAGAAGCTTTAACCTAGAAAGAAGTGCAGCAATAAAAGAGGAGGTGTCAAAGTTGCTCGCCGCAAGATCAATTAGAGAAGTCAAGTACCCGGAATGGGTGGCGAATGTAGTTCTACTGAAAAAGAAGAACAACCAATGGAGGATGTGCGTCGACTTCACCGATCTGAACAAGGCCTGCCCCAAAGATAGCTTCCCGCTACCAAGAATTGACCAGTTAGTCGATGCATCGGCCGGACATGAGATGTTGAGCTTCATGGATGCATATTCAGGATATAACCAGATAAAGATGCACAAGCCAGATGAGGAGAAGACAGCGTTCACCACTGACCAGGGTTTATACTGTTACACAGTCATGTCATTCGGCCTAAAGAACGCTGGAGCAACTTACCAGCGCCTGGTCAACAAAATGTTCACCAGGCAAATAGGAAGAAATATGGAGGTTTATGTTGACGACATGCTAACAAAAAGCATCACAGTAGACAGACATACAGATGACTTGAGGGAAACATTCGATGTGTTGGTTAGGTATGGAATGAAGCTGAATCCAGCAAAATACGTATTCGGCGTACCTTCTGGGAGGTTTCTCGGATATCAAGTATATCAAAGAGGAATAGAGGTGAACCCTGAGAAAATCCAAGCATTAGCAAAAATGGTTTCCCCAAGAACTTTGAAGGACGTCCAAAGACTCACGGGGTGCCTGGCATCACTGAGCAGGTTCATAGCTAAATCAACAGACCGATGCCTACCATTTTTCAAAGCTCTAAAGAAAGGAAAGGGAGTCGAGTGGAATGAAGATTGTGAAAGAGCTTTCCAGGCCTTGAAAGAGTACCTTGGGCAGGCACCGCTGCTATCAAAACCAGAAACGGGAGAAACACTATATATATACTTATCCGTCTCTAAAGCAGCCACAAGTTCCGTGCTGGTAAGACAGGAAGAGGGGATCCAGAAACCAATATACTACACCAGCAAGGCACTACTACCAGCCGAAACTAGGTACTCGCCGGCCGAAAAAATGGCACTCGCTCTAATAACAGCAGCAAGGAAATTAAGGCCATATTTCCAGGCTCATAAAATAGGGGTATACACCAACTGCCCACTGAAATTAATTCTGCAGAAACCAGAAGTATCCGGTCGATTAACGAAGTGGGCGATCGAGTTAAGTGAATTCGATGTAGAGTATCTCCCAAGGACAGCAATTAAAGCCCAAGCAGTGGCAGACTTTGTAGCAGAGTTCACCAAGCCAAGCATAGAGGTGGCGAGAATGATGGTGGAGCAAAATAAGAAAAAATTCAAATGGCAACTCCGCGTTGATGGCTCGTCAAACACGCATGGCAGCGGGGCAGGGGTAGTGGTGTCAACCCCAGAAGGAGATTCAGTCGAATGTGCCTTGCGTTTTGACTTCAAAGCTACTAACAACCAAGCTGAATACGAGGCACTCATAGCAGGTTTAAAAGTTTGCACAGTCCTAGGAGCAGATGAGGTGGAAATTTTCAGCGACTCTCAAGTTGTTGTCAATCAGGTGCTAGACGAATACCAGGCGAGAGATGAAAGCATGATCACCTACCTGGAATTAGCAAAAGAGCTATTAGAAAGATTTAAAGAATACATAATTGTTCATGTCTCCAGAGAAGAAAACGAGCAGGCTGATGCCTTGGCCAAGTTGGCATCTGCCACAATCAACATCTGGCCCAAAACTATCTCTATGATCCGCCTATTGCAGCCGAGTATAGTCAAATCAAAAGAAGTGGGGGCAGTCTTTGGTGAGAGAAACAGCTGGATCACACCAATCAAAGAATATCTCGTCAATGATGTACTCCCAAGTGACCCATTAGAGGCAAAACGGTTAAAGTACAGAGCTACAAGATATTCAGTACTCAATGGAGAACTGTACAAAAGGGGGTACTCAAGGGCACTACAGAGATGTGTCGGACCTAAAGAAGCAGAAGGTATCCTAAGAAGCATACATAGTGGAAATTGTGGGAATCACGCTGGGGGTGTCAGCTTAGCCCACAAAACATTAAGACAGGGTTTTTACTGGCCAACACTGTTCGCCGACGCCAAAAGAGTGGCAGCAAGATGTGAGGCGTGTCAAAAAATAGCCAATAACATCCGCCAACCACCTGAACTCTTGCAGAGTATTACCTCGCCTTGGCCATTCGCCATGTGGGGAATTGACTTGATCGGCCCAATGCTAACAGCAACTGGAGGAGCGAAGCATGCTATAGTAGCCGTGGATTATTTTACAAAATGGGTAGAAGCCGAACCTTTGGTACAGATAACAGAAGCAAACACGATAAGCTTTGTGAAGAAAAATATCATGTACAGATTCGGGATACCAAACACCATCATCACGGACAATGGGACCCAATTCGATGGTAAGAAATTCAGAGAGCTGTGTGACAAGTACGGTATTAACAACTATTACGTCTCCCCAGCACATCCGTAGACGAATGGCCAGACTGAAGCAGTGAACAAGATCATTAAACACAACCTGAAAGCTAAGTTGGCGGCGAAAAATGGTAGCTGGGCAGATAAATTACCACAGGTACTTTGGGCATATCGAACCACAGAAAGGGGTTCCACAGGCGAGACCCCATATTCCATGGCCTATGGAGCTGAAGCTGTCATTCCCGTGGAAACATCTTTCTCTTCACCAAGGGTACAACTCTTTCAACCGAAACTTAACATTGATATGCTAAAATGCGGTCTGGATGAATTAGAAGAAAGAAGAGAGCGTGCACAAATAAGAAATACTGCGTACCAACAGAGGGTGACCAGATATTACAACTCACATGTGCGTGAAAGAAGGTTCTCGCTTGGCGACTTAGTGCTGAAAAGGGTGAATCCAGGAACAAGAGACAAAGCTGCAGGGTCACTCGCAGACAAATGGGAGGGGCCTTACCAAATCACAGGCATAGCTGGTCACGGGGCATATCGCATTACTCGAGAGGGTTTAGGCGAACTACCTCGTCCATGCAATGCGCAGTACTTGAAGATATATTACCCTTGACTTTTTCATTGCTTTTAGGATTTATTTCAACCTTTTTATTTCTTAGAACAGTTTTCGTTTTAGCATTTTTTCTGTGACTATGTTAACAAAAGTTGCAGGAAGCATTCAATAAAGAGTAATTTATTACTGAAAATTCGTGATTTCACTTGCCAATCACAAAGGGCATTCGCCTCCGCACATCACTACCATTGCGTAAAGACGAGTTTCATACTCGCAGCAATGAGAACTGGCGAGATAAAGTAAAATCCCAAGTTATAAAAATCGGCGATCGCCATTACGGGAAAACAAAATCCCTAAGAAGGCGAGAAAGCCAGCTGAAAAAAAAAAAAAGAAGCAAAAGCAAAAGGGAGACGTCCCAATAAGATGCTGAAACTCAGCAATAGCAGTTGAACAAACAAATAAACATGTTAAAAACTCGGTGTATGGTTGGATACGTCCTGATAAACACTGAGTATGCCAAAACGCAGCAATGGCAGTTGAATAAAGCTATAAAGCATGCCAAAAACTTGGTGAAATACTGAGTAAGCCGAAAACTCAGCAAAGGCAGCTGAACAAAAACAAAAGAGTTTATAACTTAAATAAAAAAGTTATTTACAATTGAAGAATTACAAATGAAGGTGCAAAAAAAAAAAAAAAAAAAAAAAGATATAAAAATTTACAATCTTAAACAGTCTGCAAAGACCTAAAGCTCAACTAGCTGCAGGAGGGCCTTCGCTGTCTTCCTCATCTTCGATCTCCTCTTCAGAAGGCCAGGTGACTTCTTCATCCCCATCCGGCATAAAAGGCTCATAATCCCTTCCAGCGATAGGACCCAAGTCGGGCTCAGCACCAGAACCAGAAAAGCTGCCCTTCTGACCCGAATAGTAAGTATTGAAGGCACGCTTGCTGGGGATTTCTAATTGCATAGGATGAGGATCAGTCCTGTTATAACGGCAGTGTGCTTTCGATCGTTTTATTTGCTCTTTAATCGAACTCACTCCGCTGGCCATGTGCTATTGAAGAGACATGTCGAAGCGCCTTAAAGCCTTTTCATTCTACTGATCCTTCATGGTGAAGAACTTCTTCGACTACCTCATGCCTCGTTCAAACTCACGTAGCAAAAGCGCGTCATAGGCAGGGGATCTCTTGAAACGATCAACCGCTTCAACCTCTAGCACAACTTTTAGGTTATCAAAGATGAGTTCACGAGAAGACAACTGATTGCGTAAGTCCAGCGTCTCATGCTCAGCTTTTTCCCTAGCCTCCTCAGCCACCCGCTCAGCCTCCAAACGTGCTGCGAAGGATTCTTGACTGGTAGATAAATGCTCCTTCAGCGAGCGGATCTCCTCTTCAGCAGCAGAGAGCTTTTCCTCGGCGGCTAGCTGAGCAGACAGATGACCATCTGAGGACTCTCTTAGCTGAGCGAGCTGTTGAGCATGGGATTCTTCAGCAGAGAGCTTCTCAGCAGCCATAACAGAAGCCTGCTCGCGCAAGCGCTTAATCTCCCGGGAAGCTTTGTTCCCATACTTGTAGTTCTCAGCCAACTTAGACATCATCTGAAAAGAAAAAATAGCTGAATTAGGAAGTGTATATATAAAATATATATATATATATATATATAAAGATTTGTGGCGAAAAGCTTACCAAAGAGTGGCAGTTGAAAAAAAATTCCATCTTTCTATTGCAGGACTTGCCTTTAACATGCCCCCAGCTTTCGCCGATGTACACATCGTTATTAACCAAGTGGGAGCAGATTTCAGTAGCCGAAAAATCAGAAAGAGACACGTTCCTTTCATCGGCTCCAGATGACCCCGCAGGAGGGGCTTTATGGGTAAAACCCGAACCAGAAGCAGAAGTCCCAGGTTACTTCGATGGACCGAGCCGATCAACTGATTCAGGCTGACCAGACGATCTAGGCTGATCTGAAGAGACATTATACTCGCCCATGGCCACTAGAGGAGAAGCTGTTCGGGGCGGAGTAGAAGCGGGGATATTCAATTCATTAACCTCCTTAGGGGGAGGCACCGCTGCATTAGTCCCCTCAGTATTATCCTTGCGAACATCCGTTTGAATAGGAGTTTCAGCGAGAGCTGGCTCGCCAGCACCCTCCTCGTCCGAAGAGACGACATACTGCACCACCCTTGATGCCCGCTTAGGGGGTCGAGCAGCACGATCAGGTGTATTCTCAGCTGGGCGTTTACCTCTACCAGCTCTAGAGGCAAGATCACTCGCGGGATCATGAGGAGTCTCAAGGACATCCGCGTTAAAATCTGGAATGTCACTGACCCCCCCCCCCCCCCCCCCCCCCCTCTGAAGCACCAACTTTCTCCTTACCTTTACGGCTGGGGGTAGCCGCAGCAGGGGTAGTCGCAGCAGTAGTTGCAACAGGAGTATTCGCAGCAATCTCTACACGCATGGGGGGTCGCCTCGACTCAACACCTCCCCCAGAAATATCACCAGCTTCCTCGCCGTCCGAAAGGTCATCGCCATCCGAGCTAGCAATTCCCTCCTTGGCCAAACCAGCAGCGTGTCTTTTGCTGGCAGCCTCAGAATTCTTCACTGCCCGGGCTTGCAAATCACAAACAGTATAAAAATCGCAAACTGCAAGAAAAACAAACCAAGTGTCACTAACAGAATAAAACAAAACAATGATACAAAAGGAGAAACTGATAAAGACTTACGACGAGGAAGCCTAGCATGTAGGCGAGTGAAAATCTGCTGAGAGATCATTTTCTCCTCATCTAAGAGGAAGGATCTATCCCTCGAGTCCAAAGGAAGGACAGCTGCCGCAGCAAGGTGAGAGATCTCCCTATCTAGCAAAACAAGGGCTGTTTTCGACTAGGCTTCAGGAGATGTGAAGTGCTTGGGAACCTTCTTCGCCGAGAGGTTACGGCGACTGCTGGCAGGCGCATCACGGCCCCACTCACCACCAGCAAAAAACCAACTATTCTTCCACCTCTTGTTTGAAGTGGGAAAGCCCCAGATGAAACCTTTTTTCTTCTCATCACTGGAGACCTCTACTTGACCAGGGTTCGCCACACCCTCAGGGATCCAATTCTCCACAGGCAAAGAGAGAAGGAAATACGTGCCACCATTGCCCGCCTGCCTTAGCGTATAAAAATAGCGGATCTCGCAAGGTTTAGGGGGCCCATAACCCTTCAGCTTCCACATGAGACACAGGCACATCAATATCCTATAGCTATTTGGAGCGAGTTGTGCCGGTGCAATTCGAGCCTCTACGAGAAATCTGGCGATAAAAGGCTAAAAAGGAAGGGTTACCCCACAGCTGAGCATGGCACCATAAATGGTGACCGTATTTTCGGGAGGATTCCACACAACTCGATCGCTAGGTAACATCAGAGTCACTGAGTCTGGAATGTCAAAACGACTCTTATATTTACGAAGCTCGTCCTCGCCAATCACGTTAACTTCCGTGTCAAAGGAACACGGACGATCTAGCGAAAAGTGCAGCCTGTCCCTTTGATGGTCTTCAACGTCAGAATCAACAGTCGTCTGCGCATCTAGTAGGGATTCACGAGAAGCCCTAGGGGCGCGTCGTTTACTGCCACCTGGTTTAGAGGATCTCGGCATCGTTGGAGAATCGCTGTTGGAAGATGGAGGAGAGATGTTAGGAAAATCATCCTTAGAAGATGGGACATAAACAGAAATTTGGACCGGAGAATCCGGGCGAAAATTACGAATCAGAGATTCAATTTTGTCTCCAGTACATTTATCACCAAGCTCCATAGCTTGCATCATCCGATTAAAAAGAGAAGAACGTAAGGAGGGATCCATGAAAACTCACCAGAAAAACCCTAGGTTCCGAGGATGAACAAGAGATTTGGGGACATCGAGAAATAAGCACGATCGGTTTCAAGGCAAGCCGTCCAAAAATGAACAGAAGAAATTCGTGGCAGAAATTTCTAAGGGAGATGGAGGAACTCTGTTCTGAGAAAAAGAAGGAGAAAGTAGAAGAGTAAATGGAAAGAGTGAAATGAGGAAGAAGAAACGATCGGGCCTTAAAAGAGGGAACTTTGAAATTCAAAAAGAAAAAATCAAAAAGAGGATACGCAATTAATGTGATTGACGGCCACAGTAACCAGCCGCAATAGTCACTACCAAATAATGGACATGTGGCGTCTCGGGGGTCACCAAGCAGTCAGAATGTACCATCGCCTGTCAAGTAAGTGGAAGCGCCAGAAATTGTGTGGCTAAAATTAAAAGCTTGCACCGGAAGAATTAAATAATCAATGCAACGCGTGGTAAAACAGAGAGGTAATTAATTACAAAACGCGCCGAAATCTTTAAAGCGTAGGTATAAATACTGCTCGCAGGGGCAAACGAAGTAAAAAGAACAAGTCATTCGCCCAGCTCGAAGTATTTATGGAGGTATTGTTGTATGTATAAATTCGCCAAGCGGTCACCAAAAGAGTCAATAGATGATGAAGAGAAGGTTGCCACGTCACTCATTGACTGAGTCAAAGGGAGAAAATGTGGCGAGCCAGAATGTTGCTGCCTTAAATCAATAAAGTCAAAGGCGTGGTCGCCAGAACTAGATATATACTCGCCACAAGTAGAAACGTGGTCGCCAAAGGAAAAAACCCAGAAGTAAAGGTATTCGCTGCATCAGCGTACTGGGCCCGAACCGACTCGGTAGAAACACAGAAATCAACCCTAAACTTTAGAAGACCCATGGCAACAAGGAATCGTAAAGAGATAAGAGAAACATCCTGGCCCGTGACAAAGATAGGAATCCTAGTACGAATCAAAGAGGGAAATCTACCACCAATGCGGCTAAAAATAAGGGGAAACCCTAATTAAACATGTATAAATAGAACCATCTATCCCATGAGGAAGGGGTTCGAAAACTGAGAGAGAGAGAGAGAGAGAGAAGAGAGCAATCATATGAGAGATCTGAGTGTGTAACCAAACAATAAGACTAGTATTATTTTTCTGCCCTCTAGGGCACCGTGGTTTTTTCCCATTCAAGGGTTTTCCACGTTAAAATCTGTCTCTTACATGCATTGATTATTTTCTCGTTTTACTTTAAATTGATATAATTGTTGCGTGTGGCAATTCAAATTTCACCGTCAACAAAGATTATTTCCATTTTTTAAATTTTAATAACTAAAACAATTTGATCTTTTCATTAATTAAATTTTAAGAGCAAAGAAGCTCTAAATAGATAAATGTATACTACTTGCTCTTTAACTACATTTATACCGAATTTGAGGGATCTCAATGTATTTACCTCTAAAATGTATTCGGACTCCTCATACACATTTATAATTAAGAAGTTATCTAAAATATTATTTTATATATTTTTCCCCACCATCTACAGTAATATATTGAAGGTCAAAATTGGTTGACTTTGTGTTGCTCACTCAAATTCTTTAAATTAACTTAAATAATTTCTCTCTCACACACATATAAACAGTTTTTCTATTGTCAATTCGTCCTGATATAAAATATACTAAGACGAAGAATGTGGACCATTAGATTTACATACTTTGACTCAAAATGTATGCACTTGTCAAAACTTCTTTATAATCTATAGTCTGTATTCTTCGTCCTAATATATTTTATATCACAACGAACTAACAGTAGAAAGACTCTACACACACACACACACACACACACACATATATATATATATATACAATTTTTTTATTGTCAAATCATCAGGACGAAGAATGTGAACCATTAGATTTACATACTTTGACTCAAAGTGTATGCACTTATCAAAACTTCTCAATAATCTATAGTTCACATTCTTCGTCCTGATATATTTTATATCAGGACGAACTGATAGTATAAAGACTGTATATATATATAGTAAAATATCTATAAATTAATAATGCTGGTCGTTCAAAATTTATTAATTAATCGAGTATTAATTTATATCATTGATCCAAGTCAGGATTGGAAAAAATTATTATATTATAGAGATTATTAATTTATTGACTATTAGTTTATGGAGGTTCTACTATATATATATATATATACATACACACGATGGTTTTCCTATTAGTGCGCACTAATGTAGTTATATCAATGCATTGTATGTGAGTCATTGATTAAGTATAAGTGAATGTTAACTTATGCAAAGTACTTGAATCTAATGGTAAATATTTAAAAAACAAACACATATATATCGGTGTGCATTAATGGTTAATATATGTGACATATATATATATATATATACACGGTCTCGTTCACATCAATGCGCACTAATATAAATATATAAGGACAATGAATGTGAGTCACTCATTATGGAGAAGTTTGACAAGTGCATATACACTAAGTCAATGCATGGAAAATGAGTGACTCACATTCAATATCATTATATATTTACATCAGTGCGCACTGACTTGAACATCTCTCTCTCTCTCTATATATATATATATATATACACAGTTTTTCTATTGTCAGTTCGTCCTGATATAAACTATATCAGAACGAAGAATGTGAATCATTAGATTTATATACTTTGACTCAAACTGTATGCACTTGTCAAAACTTCTCCATAATCTATGGTCCACATTCTTCGTCCTGATATATTTTATATCATGACGAACTGACAGTAAAAAGATTGTATATATATATATATATATATGTTGGGGTTTTTGCCCCAAAGCTTATAATATGAAAATGATGATTGATTATAAATAAAAGAAGTAGTCATTTTCATTTTATTTATATGTCTCATACTTTTATATCATATGTGTTAATCATCCAAGATTGCTAGATGTAATCTCGAACTGAGTATATGATTGTCATATATAGAGGAATTCAGTTTGAGACGTGCAATCTAAAGAGTCCGTAGAGAGCAAATGAAGTTAGATACTTTATTTGTGGTTAATCTACAGTTGCAGTCCATTCCGTAATATACGGTAGTCTTATCCTAGACTATTCATATGGTGATATGAGAATGGAGGCACCTTATATGATGTGATCATATATGACTGGGCCACAATCTTATGAATCTCTCTCCAATATCCGTTACATAAGGAGATTCATACATATCGACAAATAATGGTTGTATATGGGTGATCTTAATCCTAAGTGTCTTATTGACTCCTTCAAGTTAGATCGTAATTTTTGATTTACCATAAGTGAGATCGGAATAGCATTCTTGATCAATATCTCCGTATCTTGGAATCACGGTTTGGCTTGTGGCTGGGAAGGTCTATACACAATATTGGAATCTACTCCTTCTTGTGAGAAGTAGAGAAGTGGTTCCCTTAAGGATTGATTCGGGGCTTGAACAATTAAGAGTGCTCTCCTTCTTCCGTAAAGAAATGAGGGATATAATTGTTTAATAGAGAATCAATGGTACTTAATGGAAAATATATAATTAGAGGGGTATAACGGACTTTATGACCCAGCTCTAATTATGAACTGCTTGTGGAGGATCATACCATATGTAATAGCTATATCGATGGACACTGAATTTAGGTTTGTGTAAAAACATCTACAGTTACGAGAGTGCAGCCTCGGGTTTTTAGTGGAGTAACTCTGAGGTTAATAATCGTGAAATATTAATTAAAGAGTTTAATTAATTATTTTTAAGAATTATCGGAGCTCAAGACTGTGGGTTCATTAGGTCCCCTTGCTAGCCCAGAACGTTGATGGTAACAAAGGTTATGGTTAATTAATTGGATAGTCCAATTAATAATGTTACGAAAGTAACAAAGGATTTTATTTAGGATATTAATTAAATGATGTGACTATTTAATTAATGGATTAATAATTAATTATATTAAATAATATGATTATTTAATTATATTAATAATTATGAATTATTAATTGAATTAATTATCTTATGGAAGTACAGGGTTCAAACCAAGACCAAAGCAAAGATATCGAATAATAATGATTATTTAATCTTTAGCAGGTCATGGGTTCAAGTCACAGTCACAACATTGAATTAAATGGGATTTAGAATCCTATTTAATCTAGGTCACTTGAAACCCTATCATGATATAATATCTCAGGATATTTGTTTTAATATTTGAGTTTTAATTAACAAGATAAATGATATTTGTTTTTGAATATTTGAAATAAAAAAAATAAAAATAAAAATTAAAAAAAAAATTAAAAAAAATAAAAATAAATAAATAAAAACTTATACTATCATATCAGTTAACCAAAAACTTTAAAACACAACTCAATTAAGGTAATTGAGTACCACACGCAGTATAAAGAAACAGTGAGAGAGTGTGCGGCGGTGCGGCCAAAAAAAAAAAAAAAAAAAAAGTTTTTTGCTTATTAATTTTTAGGGTGGCCGAACTTCACCTACACAAGGCAAGAGTTGTTTTGTGTGTTTTCTTCTACCTTCATTCAATCTTCTGAAGCCCGTGATGTGCCCAGACATAGGTGTCGGAACCCGAGAGATAGCGATGAAAATCCGGTGGTACAAATCAAAAAGCGATATCAACAAAAGAAAGAATGAAGAAGTTAACCTTGAGATATGATATATTACGAATCTTATCCTATTTATTCTTATATATCGTACATGATTATTAAAAGTTGTTTAAAATAATTTTTAAAATACCGTTTTGTATGAATATGATTCATACGATTTTCAAATCATTATAATTTTCTTCCGCTGCTCGACTCTAGGGCTTACAATATATATATATATATATAATATTGTGCCTATTTCTCTTATATTACATTTTGGATCCTTTCTTATTTTTCTTTTTAAATTTAGTTCTCATTAGATATTTATTGAGTTATAAAACAGCCACTTGTTATTTGAATAGATTAATTGATGTAATTAGGTGGCTAATGAAGACAAGAGATTGAAAATGAAAGAAACTTCAATATATTAAGGACGATTACCAAATTTGCCCTTGACTTTTTTTAAAATTCGTAATAGTTTTTAACTTTTCATTTTTGAGCAAATTGGTCCACAAAATTTCATAAGTGTCAAATTGACCCCTAATTTTTTAAAAGTGATCAAATTGGTCCATTTGATCGCTAATTCTAAACATTGACTTTAACTGACATCATAAAAGTACCTTAACGTCCTTAATTTGTCTTAAAGATTAAAACAATCCATTAAACTATTTTCAATCCAATAAAAAAAAAAAAAAAAAAAAAAAAAACTTCCAAATTTAATATTAAAATGATTTATACAAATTAAATTAACAATACAAAATATATATTTTATCAATATATGTATATAATAATTATAAAAAACAAAAGACAAAAATAATAGATCATGTAAGAAAAAAGTTTATACATAATATTTTTACTTAATATTTAGAAATATAAATTAAGGAAAATTAATATTAATTACCCAAAAAATAAATAAATAAGCAGATAAAATCAATGTTAATTAAAATATTAAATAATATTAACTCAAAATGTTTATTTCAAAAAATATATATATTCAAAATATTCAAATAAAAAAAATAACAAAAACTTGGTGGCCTCGATGGAAGTCTAGAAGAGCACATCTCTCTCTCTCCTCTGTTGTTTTTCAAATGGGTTTGGTTTTGTGTTTGTGTTTCAAAGCTCACACCTTCAACAAATTTGAACACTCAAAAATCAAAGCTTTTTAAAGTGAAATATGTTTGTTTACTTTGTTTCTCACATGGGTTTTTCAAGTTGTTTCAATTTGAAATGGTTGTGGTCTTGTGGAGGACAAAAGGGGTTCGTCAGCCGGTGAAGATGGTGCCATTGATTGGTTTCCAATTGGTGTGCATGTTCTTGCGGTTGATGACAACCCAATTTGGGCCCAATGGTCGGCCTCCAACAACTAAAAAAAAAAAAAAAAGGAATCGGTCTGGAACCGACAATTCCAAACCGGTTTTAAAATATTTTGAACCGGAACTAAAACCTTATAGGTCCTAGTTCAAGTTTCGATTCCGGTTCGGTTCTTCAACCCATGGTTTTGGTTCGAACCGAACCGTGGTCACCTCTAGATTGTACACATATGTCAATGAATATATTTTATATCAAAAGTACAATTGTATCCTTGAGTTTGTTAAGTTTAACTAACGGATGTTAGTTAGAAGAATCAATTTGACTCAACTCAAAACGTTATGGACCAATTTGGTCAAAAATGGAAGAGTCGAAAACTACTTGGAATTTTAAAAAATGTCCAGGACCTATTCGGTAATCGGCCGTATATTAATAGTTGCCAAAAACAATTTTTGTCTTTGCCTCCTAATTTCCAATTATTAATTCAATTTTATGTCAAGATTAGATGTATCACATGTAATTTTATATTAAAATATCAAATACGATGTACTGATTATTAGATCTATACTCCTTTCAAAAAAATATTATTATTATATCTATACTTCATCTTAATAATTCAATAATATTCAACACTCATTATAGTTATCATTATGTGACATGAAACCCCTTTTTTAAATTATTAAAATTAATCTTATCATTTAAGCCCTTAAATTCATATTTTAATCTAATTATTTTTCAAGTTATGAACAGAATCTCTAAAAAAAAAAAAACGATGTATTTCAAAACTTTTTATATAATTAATTTAATTTTTTATTATTATTGAAAAAATTTATATCTTATCTAATGGGTTTAGAGTCTACCGACACTTGCCAAAATCAAAAGCTACATACGCGGTTAGTTTATCTACCTCATAACAAGAGGTTGAACCACGTTGGGACCAGGTGGGGTCCGTGCCCGACCTCAAATTTCAATAAATAAATAAATTAATAAATAATGATTTTAACGTTTTATATATATAATAAATAACACTTTTGTTTGTTGTTTCTATAGCAAAAACTTTATCATTTCACAGGGAGAAGAGAATTATAAACAATGGGATAAATTTATTTAATTTTCTTCAAATTTGGCTTCAAAATATACTAAAATGCAAAGTCTGAAGTAGTGCACAACCTCTCCAATAAATGATCTTAGAAGTGTTTTTTTTTTTTTTTTTTTTTTTTGAAGGAATCTTAGAAGTGTTTTGAATCTCACGTTTACTTATCAAACCAAAACCAAAAAGTATCCGATGTGGTGGCCGCCAGGACTCATGAGTGAAGGTGTGCTTGTTATTCTCCACTTCCTAGCATTACACCATTAATTCAAACACATTTCATATATATAATATTAAATATTAATTATATTTTGTATCAGCTAGTTGACATTGTTGACTTGTCTTCATTGCAACTGTGATGTACTCAAGTATAGCTTGTACATCGCATACTCGTGACTCGTGAGTATATATAATATTGAGACTAATAAAAGTTTTAAAATGGTCAAAACTTAATTAAGCAAGAGTTTTATAAATGACAACCAAATGTCCAATAATTATACATTTCAACAATTTTAATGCTGAGGGGGTTGCTTCTCTCTACTATATCTCTCTAGAACTTTCTCTCAACCTCACACAACCTTCACCGCCTCAGTCCGTCGCCGGCTTCTTGCTGTGGCAGCGGGAGACGGCGACGATGTCGTCCCTTCGGGCGATCTTCTTCCTCAAGCTAGGCCTTCCCGATCGGACGGGAGCTTTCTGCGGTTGCTACGACAGCCCTGGTGTTTCGTCTGGCCGACCCTCTCGCGCCACCGGGCGGGTCCTTTTTTCCAGTCATCGCCGGCAGCTGTTAGATCGGCCGATCCTCTAGGATCCGGCCAGATCTAGAGTGTTTTTTTCAGTGTGAGCTGAGACTGTGGCCCTGGAGTTCGTCGATCCGGCCCGATCCTCTCCACCGGAACACTTGACGGCAGTCAAAGGAATCATCCTCCTTTGATCGGTGTTAGGTTTAGTCGGTTGTTAGTTTCTTAGTTTATTTTCAGTTCTCAATTAGTTTATTTTCAGTCCTCTTTGAGAGGTTTTTGGTTAGTTTCGGTCCCTCTTGAGAGGGTTTGTGGGTTTGGGTTTCTCTCACCTGTGTGGGAGCTGTAGTTTGGGATGTGCCTCGTTGTCTAATCTCAATGGTCCCAGTTATAGTACCTGTCTGGATTGATATCCAGTTGATGTAACTTGTTGTTACTTCCAATAAAAATAAATAAATAAATAAATAAATAAAACTGTGTTATAATAATTATTTTTATCGGGTCAAAAAAAAAAAAAACAATTTTAATGCTGAGAATAATATTATCAAACTTTTTAATTTTAATTTTGGTACTTGGTACAATAAAATATAATTCCAAAGACTCTAATTAAAAGAGAAATTCAATATACAAAGTACTCTTTTGAGATAACTTTTACTTTTGGCTTTTGCCAATAGAAGAAGAGAAGTAAAAGTCTATTGCTAATTCTTAATTTGTATCAAATTAAGTCACTCAAGTTTTGAAATCGTGATGGGTTTTTGTTTTTATGCGTTATTGAACAAACAATTCTTCCATGGACTATAGATTGGAGCCATAAGTTTCTTGAAAAAAAAAAAAAAAAAAAAAAGTAAAAGCATAAGCTTTTCCATTATTGTTTGGATAATGGATTTCAAAAAAGCCTTTGTTTCCAAAAGAGCTTTTCATACTGTTTGGATGAAACATTTTAAATTGTCTCAGATTAAATATACCCATAATACCCCCATTAGAATAAAAAATAAAAAATAATAAAATAAAATAAAAACTCAATAAATGATAACCTTATAAAATTGAAATGATAAATGTATTTTAAAATTTTTTTTAAAAAATGATGAATATATTTAATAAAATAAAAATTGACAAGTCAACTAATAAAAACAATAAAACAACAAAACAAATGTTAAACCTAAATCTCTCTCTTAATCTTCGATTCTTCTCGAGGAGGTGAGAATTTTTTTTTTTTTTTTGCTAAACCTAAATATTTGCTTTGCTTTACTAAGTGCTAACGGCGATCGTTAAACCATCAGAGCACAATCAGAAACCAACACCCACCCACCCACAGCAACCACATCAAAGATCCAATTGAAGATTGAACAGGCTCTCAAGTTCCACCACTTTTTTCTTTTAATTTTCTTTCATTTTTTCCTCTTCAGATCTTTGTCACTGTCTTTTTCATCATTCTCAAATTCTCTAATTTTGACACATCTTCCTCTCAAATCTTAGTGAACCCATCGCCAACGAATCCTCTCTCTACTTATTTACTTCATCAATTTCTTGTTTTATCATGTAGTTTTGATAAATCTTCTTATGGGTTTGATTGATTTTTGTGTTTGTTTTAATGTTTGTAAAAAAATCTAGTGAAGATGTGCTAGAACATGGTCATAGAGAAGGTGAGAAAGAGGGGATACAGGTAGATTTTCTATTTTGATTTTTATCAATGGAAGGATAAAATTGGAAATAAAAAAAAAATCATTAAAGAAATTGACTATAGCGCGTTTTCGATAGAAGCTCTTCCTATAGAAACACCTCATGTGGTGCTTCCAATAGAAGAGCTTCTAAGTTCAAGAAGTCATTTTCATATTTCACCCAAACATCTCCAAAAGTGGCTTTTGACCCTCAAAAGAGCTTTTGAACCTGTCAAAAGCTATCCCAAACAACGCCAAAGTGTGCAACCTATATGGCAGTTGTCATGAGGTCCACTAAGTTTTATTTCACTAATAGCCATCCAAGTTTTTGGTGGTTGTGGCCAATTTTTGGACATTGAAATTTGAATATTGCGGATACTAATCACATTATTATGGGAGAACTGTAAATAACCCCCTGACTTTTGATTAAATGTTAAATCAAGCCCTCTGGTTAACAGTTAGTTGACTTTATATATATCAAATATTACAATTTAAATCCTGTATTATAACCAGAATAATATATATATATATATATATATATATATATATATAATAAGAAAATATATACTAATAATAATAAAATCAATTTCATAAAAAATTATTTTTTGTTTAAATTTTATAATGGTTTTATTGATTTGTTATAATATATTTTTATATATTTAATTTTCATTAACTTTTTTTTATAACATACTTTTAGTATATTTTTTCATTATTTTTTTGTTCAATTATAGAAAAAACTACTTAAATAGTTATAATTTAATTAAAGTCAACAAACAGTCAATTAACTGTCAACTAATGGTAGGGATTTTTTTATTGATTGTTCGAACTAGAGGGTTTGATTTGGCATTTGATCAAAAATCAAGGGGTTATTTACAATTCTCTCTATTATTATTATTATTATTATTAAGTATTATACTATTATATAAATTCGAATTTTTTTTACGATGAGGAGGACTCGAACCCGTAACCTCGTGGTACAGTTGTGAAGGGTTTACCATCAAACCGACCTCATCTCGTCACTAGTTATATTATTTTGATTCCAATATAAATAAATAAATATTTATTTATTTATTTATTTATTTATTTATTTGGCAAACATTGATTAGGGGTGGTAAAATAACCCTCAAGTATGGATTTCAATTTGATAGGGATGGGGCGGTGATAGGGGTAGATAATAAAACCCGCAATGGATATGGAGCGGGGATGGGTTTTATAATCCCCGCCCCGCCCCGCTCGCCCTCCTTAAAATATAATCTTTATTTTTTTTATTTTATAGTTTTTTTTTTTTTATGTTATGTTTAAAAATTATTGAATTTATTTGTTTAGTTGTGAGATTTATGTTTATTTTTAATGTTTATGAGATGATTTTCAATAATTTTTTGGAATTACTTTATATATTATATCATATTCATTAGGATATATATTTATTATTTTAATATATAATTTTGATAAATGAGTTAAATAGAGCAAATAGGGTAAATGGGTGGGGATGGGTAAAGCATACACTGCCCCTCCCCACCCTGATATTTTGGGGTTTTATGTGGGGATGGGGTTTTAAAAAATAAATGGGACGGGGTGTGGGGAGGGCCACCTTGCCCCAAACCTGCCCCGTTGTCATCCCTAACATTGATGGTGATTTGATTATTATTCAATCTTTGATATTTAATCAACCAAAATTGACTCTTACCAATTTGAGTTTGGTGCATTCTTTTTTATTCTATTTTTTTTTAATAAAATTAGACTGACTTAAGGGGAAAAAACATTACAAACGATCGTATGCTGAAAAACCCCTAGGCAGTATCCATATATATATATATATATATAAGATAAAAGAAAAGTAACAGCGACAAAATGCAACAAAGCACAAAGAACCAAGGGGAAAACAACCCTTAAAAAAAAGAGACACGCAGGCTACACCAAAAAGAAAAAGAAAAAGAAAGAAAAACGAAAAGACTTTTGGCCCATGCAGTCATTGCCAACTAAGGTAGAACAAAAAGGCGGGGCAGAGAACCACCAAGAATCAGCCTGAAGCTCCAAAGCATGCTTAGTAAGAGCATCTGCAACCTGATTCCCCTCCCTAAAAATATGGGAAACCTGAAAATCCATCTACGAGATCTGGAAGATGCAGCGCACCAGTGTTGCCACCCCTGACGAACCCTCCAAGGAACCATCTCAGAACGAGAAAAAAGAAGTTGAACAACATAAGAAGAATCACTCTCAAGCCAGATCTGATGCCACCTATACTTCCAAGAAAAATTAATGGTCAACGAGGCCATTAGAAGCTCAGCCTCAAACGCGAAAACCTAACAAAGAGGAATAGCAAAGCAACCTTTCACAAAGGCTCTACAGTTTCGAAAGATACCACCACAACCACCAACCCCCGGAGAGCCCATAGCAGCACCATCAGTATTCACTTTGATCCAACCAGGAGTCGAAGTCGACCAAACCACACTCTTGATCATCGGAGCTTTAGAAAGGCAACCCTGAAGAACAAATCGATGAAGAATCAAAAGGTTGTCCATACAATTATGCATACAATCAATCTCCAGGCGATTAGCCTCTGAAACCGCAAGCCAAACTAGAGAGAGGATGGATCTAAAGTCCACTGACTTACCTTCAAAGATCCACTAATTATGGGCAGTCCACACCCCACAAATCGGTGCATGGATAGCCGCCTTCCATAAAATCTTAACATGCTCACTAAAGGAAACCCACATGGCCTGCAAGAAGAAGGATATGCTATATATATATATATATATATATATATGCATATTGTAATATAACGAGAGATTTCTACAAAATCGAAAACCTCAAAGAGCAACAAATTATAGAAACATGCATTTACATCATGGATGATATATATATACTATAGTTATATACTAACATCTTCTTATAAGTTGAAAACATATATATATATATATATGAGTAATTTCCAATGAAGACTTTTACAATGCACACTTTAAGCACCTTTGATGAAATTGTATGTAATCAAATGTTTTTCGATGAGATTTTTTGTATGCATCCTAATAAAATTAAAATACACATTTGGTAAAAATTTGGAAATTTTTTGGATTTGAGAACTATTCTTTCTTATATTTCCCTTTTTAAAATGTTTTATCTTCAAAAAAATCGGAAAAAATTAGTTCTTGCACCTGAAATTTTTTAATTTTTTGCAATAAATGTATTTTCATGTTTTCACCATCCATACAAAAAATCAAATCAAGATTCAATATATTCCATGCAATTTCATCAAAGGTGCTTAAAGTGTGCACTGTAAAATGTCCTCATTGAAAAATTACTCATATATATATATATATATATATATATATATGTGTGTGTGTTTGAGATATGCTATACATATATACACATATTAAATATAATTATTTGTTTTAAAAAATAAAAGAAAAAATTGATTTCCGAAAAAATATCTAAAATAAATCAATGTCATCCCCTTATTTACCAAAATACCACTCATTTAACGGTAAATTGACGGAATTTGATAGAATGGTCATAAGTGTCAAACTTTTCATCGAAAATAGTCATTTTGAAACGAAATCCCCATCTAATGATCATTTTGATAGTGTTGAAACAAATGGGTGGCTGCCAAGGTAATCATTTATTTATTTTTATTTATTTATTTATTTTATTAAGGAAACATATATATTTATATGGGTTACGCGGGACCCAAAATGATTTCACCTTTCAAGATTTTTTTTCGGACACAGATTGTGAACATGCATGTATGATGTATGAGGGAAATAATAAGAATTTATTATGACAAAATTTGGTATATTCCCTTTTTTGTGCTTTTAATTTACTGTAACCATCTAAATCCTTACAACTTTATCTCCAACTTGGCTTCTCATTTTCCAAAAAATTTCACTTTTCTTTATGCATTTCAATTATCTAACAACTTATCATAGAGCCAATGGGCTCTTGCCACAGTGGTTAGACTATCCTAGTGAGAAATCCATCACATGGTTCAAACCCATGGCATGTCATTTGTGTATATATATTCTTTGTCCACCTTGGCTTTACTCCCAAGTGTGGTGTTGTCTCACCAATGTGTGAGTGCTATCTCCCCATTCGTGGGACCTGTGATCCAGGCTATGTTTGTAAAGCCCAATCTCGCTGGTCCTGGTAGTTGTTGTAATGTTCAAAAAAACAACTTATCATAGATGTTTGTCAATTTTTTTCTTACTATTTTTGGCCCATTTAATCATTAATTTTTTCCTACTTTTTTATACTAACCCAACCTAATGATGTCATACTACACTACTGTCTTAGATTACAATTTTCTAAAATTTGTTAAAACCTTTCAACAATTTACCCTAAAACCTTAGTGGTGTGCAACAAATCGGATCCATTGAATTTTTTATAATTTAATATCCGATCTAATTTAATGAATTTCAAAATTTAAGATCCAATCCGATTTAATCATTTCTTCAAATCCAATCTAATCTTATTAGATTGGAATAGATCGTGCACATCCATAATAAAACCCTATATGGGAAGAACTTAAATACAGTTAGAAAGTAAATGCATCTCCCGTTATGATATGTATAGGAAAAATATGAGCATATATGCATTTGTCGTCATCTAAGATTGTCGTGAAGACTTTGGGAGAACGAGATGTACACACATCTCAAATTGTGATCTCGTTCAGTAAATTTTATTCATAAGATATGAATCGAAACTGCAACTTTAATATTATAATATGGGTTTGGAGAATAGCATTCGAACCAAAAAATAATAATAATAGTTTGTCACTAATATACGAGAATTGAAGATGATAAGGAAAAAATTATTGATATTATGATTTTTTTTTTTTTTTTTTTTTTTTTTTATGTCATTGATTATTTGATATTATGAAATTATTAAACTAAAACAGTAGAAAATAATATTATTTTTTTATATTATTGTCATCCAACAGGCAGTGAGTAATCATAAAAATAACAATAAATAATCACAATCATAGACACGTGTAAACAACAGATTACATCAATAATCGAGAGATTTCCATCTGCGACCGTCACGATCCCAATACGTGTCCGACAGTAACATGTAATCACAGCCGTTGGATCAAATCTCACCAAATTACCAATTTAGACACCCAAAAAAACTGCTATAAAACCACCACTCCTTTGCAAATAAAAAAAAGAAAAAACAAAAAAAAAAACAAAAGAAAACCCTCTCAACAAAATCACTATCTGCCTCTTCTGAGGTGTGAAGAGAAAAAAAAAATCACGAAAAAAAAAAAAACTCTGAAATCAGAGAAATCCCTGCCAGGGAATGCAGAGAGATGAGAGGAGCTTCGTTAGCCAAGCCTGATCTGTACCTCCGTACAACACGGTGCGCCGGCGGCCGTAATTGCCACCGGAAACACGTTGAAGACGGGTGATCCGGTTACAACAACTAATATATGTTAGTTTAGTTTGGTTAGAAAAAATATATATATATGGCGGAGGAGAGGCCGAGTGTTCTGCACGGAAAGTACGAACTAGGGCGGATGCTGGGGCACGGGACTTTCGCGAAGGTGTACCACGGGAAGAATCTGCAGACTGGGAGACACGTGGCGATGAAAGTGGTGGGGAAAGAGAAGGTGATAAAAGTTGGGATGATGGAGCAGATCAAGAGAGAGATTTCAGTCATGAAGATGGTCAAACACCGCAACATCGTCGAGCTTCACGAAGTCATGGCAAGTAAATCCAAGATCTACTTTGCTATGGAGCTCGTACGTGGCGGCGAGCTTTTCAACAAGATCGCTAAGGGCCGCCTTAGGGAGGATCTCGCAAGGCTTTATTTTCAGCAGCTCATCTCCGCCGTCGACTTCTGCCACAGCCGCGGCGTCTACCACCGTGACTTGAAGCCGGAGAATCTTTTATTGGACGAGGACGGCAACTTGAAGGTCACCGATTTCGGGCTGAGTGCGTTTTCCGAGCATTTGAAGCAAGACGGACTGCTGCACACCACTTGCGGGACGCCGGCGTACGTGGCGCCAGAGGTCATCGGAAAGAAGGGATACGACGGAGCGAAAGCAGATCTCTGGTCTTGTGGTGTGATCTTGTATGTGCTTCTTGCTGGTTTCTTGCCGTTTCAGGACGATAATATTGTGGCCATGTATAGGAAGATATACAGAGGTGACTTCAAGTGTCCGCCGTGGTTCTCCTCCGAAGCACGCCGGTTGGTCACCAAGCTACTTGATCCGAACCCGAGTACCCGAATAAACATTGCCAAAATCATGGATTCGTCCTGGTTCAAAAAATCGATCCCGAAGATGGTGAAGTCGAATAAAGAAATCGAGTTCGAGACCGGTGACAAATCCAAGCAACCAGAAATCCTAAACGCTTTCCACATAATATCGTTATCGGAAGGGTTCGATTTGTCGCCGCTTTTCGAAGAGAAGAAGCGGGAGGAGAAGGAGGAGCTAAGATTCGCCACGACGAGGCCGGCAAGCAGTGTCATTTCGAGATTGGAGGAGGTGGCGGAGGCGGCGAGATTCAACGTGAGGAAGAGTGAGAGTGGTGTGAGGATGCAGGGGCAGGAGAGCGGGAGGAAAGGGAAGCTGGCGATAAACGCCGAGATATTCGCGGTGGCGCCGTCGTTTCTGGTGGTGGAAGTGAGGAAAGATCACGGTGACACTTTGGAGTACAACCAGTTCTGCAGCAAGGAGCTCCGGCCAGCCCTCAAGGACATTGTTTGGATGTCCGCCGCCACTGAAAACCCAGCAGTCGTTTGAACAAGAACAAGAAAGTGGATGGTGGTGGTGGGAGGTTAAATATGTGATTAAAATCATTGTTTGTGTTAATGTTGATGTTATTGGTTTTTTAATTTGATGGAAATTAGAGAAAAACATGAAGATCACCATGCAATATGTATTCTTTTATTATATTTTTGTATGTGTATGTGTGGATTGGGTTGGGTTTTGTTGGTATTTCATGTATGTTAATTGTTGTTGTTGAATCATTCATTCAAAGCATTTGTGATGTGATGATGCTTTTATGGTGTTTGATTGATGGTTTCATTTTTCATTCTCTATTAATTCATCTTTATCTTTTATCTTTTTCATTTTTTATTTTAAGCCTTTTATTATCGGTGAAATTTGAGCCACTTATTTAAGAGTCATTTGATCAAATCCTAATCCCATCCATCTACCAATCCCATCTACGCTCTTAGAGGCATCTTCATCTTTATCTTTATCTTATCAAAGTGTTGTGCATTAAAAGCATTTTCAATACCTATATGTGTTTATTTCTCATGCACAACTCATAAGTCACAAGCATGATTGGATATATGAAAAAGCACTTGGAGAATTTGTGTTAACACACCAACATATATTTACTACTTTTCTTTCAACACATATCATCGAGTATTTATATATAAAAAAAAAAAGTCGATAAATTAATAATTTCGATTAAATGATATTTTTAGTCGATCCCGTCTTAGGACCAATGTGGTAAATTAATAATTCACTAAATTTATAAGATAATACATTAAAAAAAAAAAAAAAACATTGGTCCCACTTGATATATAAATTAATAATCTCCTTATATATCAAAATTATATACATACTTCTTTCGAATGTAATTTTATTTTTAATAAAATCGAACTTACCTATTGGGAAAAAGCGACACAAGTGATCACATGCTGAAAAACCCTTAAGCAATATCCGTATATATATATATAAAAGATAAAAGAAAAGTAAAGAATGTCAAAAAACAACAAAGCATAAAGAACCAGAGGGAAAACAACCCCAATTAAAAAGAAGCATGCAGGCCACACCAAAAAGAAAAGAAAAGAAAAAAAAGGTATCAAGAAAAACAAAAAGACTCTTGGTTCATGCAGTTATTGCCAACTAAATAAGAATAGAACGGCAAGGTGGAGAACCACCAAGAATCAACCCGAAGCTCCAAAACATGCTTATAAAGAGCATCTGCAACTTGATTCCCCTCCCTAAAAAATGGGAAACTTGAAAATCTATCTGCGGGATCTAAAAGATATCACCTGACGAACCCTCCAAGGAACCATCTCAGAACGAGAAGAAAGAAGCTGAACCACATAAGAAGAGTCGCTCTCAAGCCAAATCTAATGCCACCCGTACTTCCAAGCAAAATTAATGGCCAACGAGACTGCCAGAAGCTCGGCCTCAAACGCGAAAACTTGACCAAGAGGAATATCAAAGCAACCCTTTACAAAGGCTCTACAGTTCCGAAAGATACCACCACAACCACTAACCTTCAGAGAGCCCATAGCATAACCATCTGTATTCACTTTGATCCAACCAGGAGTCAGAGACGACCAAACCACACCCTTGATCACTGAGACTTTAGAAGGGAGACCCCAAAGACCAAATCGATGAAGAATCAAAAGGTTGTCCATACAATTACACATACAACCGATCTCCAAACGATTAGCCCCTGAAACCGCATGCTAAACTAGAGAGAGGATGGATCTAAAGTCCACCAAATTCCCTTCAAAAATCCACTGATTACAAGCAATCCACACCCCCCAAATCACTGCATGGATAGTCTCCTTCCATAAAATCCTAACCTGCACACAAAAGGAAATCGACATGGCCTGCAAGAAGAATGATTGTCAAGTATTAGTTTGTTGCAAAAATGGATAGATCCACGACTTCTATTTAATAAGATTAATTACATTCATGAACTTGTTTTGGTTAAACAAATACATAGAATAATGATAATTCGTGATTAGTTAATTAGGTAATATTCGTATAATCACAATACACAATACTTAAGTTCAACGTTTTGGAAAAACAAAATAAAGAATACCTTGATAAATTATTTTTTTTATTAATTAACGTATAAATTAATAAATTATTAATTTATTGATTAAATAATATCTCAATTAATTAATAAATTTTCATGGTCCCAAAGGTATTAATTTATAGAGGTTTAACTGTACTCTTATTAGTCAATTTTAAGTGTAGGATTTCGAATTTTCTCTTCTTCGTGTTGAAAAATAACATACTTTGATTAGTCAATTTTAAGCGGAGGATTTTGTAATTTCTCTCCTTTGAGCTGATCAGTCAATTTTAAGTGTAGGATTTCGTAATTTTAAGTCATTGAGGTTTCGGATAAAGTTTAGTTGTAGGTTGCAAACACAAAAATTTGCAAGATTTGATATTATTTCAAAAAAAAAAAAAAAAATTCGAATTTAAATAAAAATTATCTTTAAATGGTTTTCAAATTTTGGAAATAAATAAGAGAGTTTTTACCAAATTTAAAATGTGAGAGTTCTGTTTCAAAATTAAACGAACCTTAGGGAGGTGTTTACGAATATCCCTATTTTATCAAGTTGACGACACGTACAATAATGTATAAAGTTCACTGTCGTCATCCATTTGTAGTTGATTGGGCCTACTAAAAATGTGATGACATTATCTCTTTCTCAATTATTTGCCCACTTGCTGTCATTTTACAGTCTCCACTCTCCACAGACCACAAAGTCGATTACTTTCTTTGAAAATGGATAGATAAGGGTTTTGCTATCAATCTATCATCATTGGATCAACTAAGTATGTGATGTTGAATGCGGACAATTTCTCAGTTTCGAGTTGTCAAAAATCAATGGTATAACCAACTATCCACCCTTATATTACATTCTTAATGTAACATAATTAACTACAACTAATTGTATTTAATTTATGTTACACCACATCAGCACCATCGCATTGTATCCTCGGACCTCAACCACGTAACTCTGCTTTGATTGTTAATTAATAGTTACAGTAGAATGGTTGGATTTGTGGTTTATTCCCATAATGTTTAGGGTTTGAATCCCCCGATGGATACCTAGCCTAGCTATATGGTCAAGTTCTATAGTTTCATGTTAAACTCTTTAAAAATATACGTCATTCGTCACATAATCCTAGTATAGTTCTGCATATACTTGAATCATATGATCATTTTATTTATCTGTAATTATTTTATTTACATCAAATTTTGGTTAAATTATACTTTAATATATCTTTTATTTTTCTTCAATCTAACACCAATCGGGTAGGGATCTACTAGGACCTGGCGAGATTAACTCCAGAATATAACTCTGGTTACAAGAGATCGAGGGACTACACACTTTAGAATTTAACGGAGAAATGTAATACTTGAACCCTCTATCACATAAATGAAGAGAAAGTGTAAGTTAATATTGATTTTCTAATCTATCTAGAAATAGACAATGATTTATCAAGGATTCATCAAAGATTCAAATTCCAAGTTGAACATATATAACCTTGAAAATATAGTTGGGATGTGATGTTGATTGTTTTTGTTAAAAAAAAAAAAATTAATAAAAAAAAATAAAAAACCCAGCATCAACTGGGTTAATTAATTCTTCAAGGTTTGATTATGAACATTATTTCATAAAAATTATAAATTTAATTTGTCTAATGTGATATATAATGCAGAAGTTGAACCTACCTTCCCCAGAAGTGTGTGCAATTCTTGTGGCTGTTGTTTATAGAAGAAAACAAAAATAAAAACAAGTTATATTAGGTTAGGTGTGCTGTCCAAATACCAGTGGTGGGATCAAAGGGCACATGCTAGAGATTGGTAGAGAGTTGTAATTTTCATCTTCTGGTTCATATGAAGCAGCAGATCATATAAACACCTCATCATCAATTCAATGGTGAGACATAGAGAGAGAGAGAGATTGATTGATTAGAAGAATATAAAAGACACTACTGCATAATTAATTAATTTAATGCTAAAATTCATGTTCATCATGTGAATTGTGATGATCATTCATGGGAGAGATCAAATATATCTTGCTATATCAATGTTTACAAATTTAAATTCAAAATTATTATTATTTTAAAAAGAATACACTTAGCTTGATAATGTAATAATTTAATAAATAAATGTATGGATAACATGTCCATCCTCTATATATATATATATATATATTTTTTTTCTTTTTATAAACATGACCATCATCATCTATTATTATTATTATTATTACACTTGAATAAGGAAAAATGTTGTACATCGACTTCCTATTCGTTAGGATTAATTAGGATAACATAATTAAGCTACATATATAAATTAAATTAGATTATGATACAAGTCGAAGCCAATGTATCAAACTATATAACTCACGATTTTTTCATAAAGTAGTGACAATTTCAATTCAGGCCAACCTGAAGCAACAATTTCTTCTTGGATTAAGTAACATTTCAATATTTATTATGCCTAATCACACGATATACATTTGAAATGTGGCACCTTTTAATTCCTTAATAACATAATTAAATATTATAATTCAAGACATAATTGTTGGCTGGATTAGATATATTTATTAAAACAATAAATTATAATTGTTATTAATAATTTCAACTATATTATAATGATAGGTGAGCTAATTTTGTAGTAGAACTATGACCCACTTTCAATTTCTAATTATGCTTTTGCGTGGTGTTAAATAATTTCCGAAAAGTATATAAATATTTATGATCAAGGAATCCTACCTAATTATTCAGTGCTGAATTATCAATGCAAATGAAGACAGGATCTATTGTATCTGTTGGAATAATTGAGGTTGATGATGATGATTAATTAACAAATGGGACCCGTGATTGCTTCTAAATGAAGATGATTAGAGCATCTCTAAGGGGCTCTCTAAATTTTAGTTAAATTTTAGCTATTTTAGCTAGCAATTTTTCATGGGGTCACTCCAATCATCCTCTCTATTATAGCTGGTCATTAATATTTTAATATTTTTTCAATTATTTATATTAATATTTTAATAATTTGAAATTGACATCAAGTAAATCGGTTTAAAAATATTGAAATAATAAGAAAGAGGAGATAGAGAGCATGAAATGGCTCCCTATATTTGGAGAGTCACTTGGTGGTTCTCTAAAATAGGGAGCCATTTGGAGAGTCCCTTGGAGTGCTCTAAAACAATCTCTAAGGAGTATGTTTAGAGAGCCCCTAGTTTTTATTTTTTTATTTTTATTTATTTTTATTTAATATATATATATATATATATTCTTGGACTAATAAGATTTTTTTTTTTTTTTTGGGTGGATTAGGTAGGCTTGGCAGCACTGTATCTATTAGATATCGAAAATGGAGTTTCAAGTTTCTCATATCCTTAAAGAGGGGAATCAGGTCGCAGACGCTCTTCTAAGCATGCTTTGTGGTGGTCTAACACCCCGTCTTTCTGCTCTTTGTTGGTTGGTAATGATTGCATGGGTCAGAAATCTTTTTGTTTTTCTTGAAGTTTTTTGTTTCAGTTTTTTGTGGCTTGCGCACCACTGTTTTTGTTGGGAATGTTTCCTTTGGCTTTTATGCTTTCCTAGTTTTTGTTACTTTTCATTTTATTATTATTATTATTATTATTATTATTATTATTATTATTATTATTATATGGATTAGAAATGTTCAAGTCAGTGCACACTGATGTAAATATATGAGGATATTGAATGTGAGCCACTCATTTTCCATGCTTTGACTTAGTGTGTAGTCAAAACTTCTCCATAATAAGTGACTCACATTCAATGTGCTTATATATTTACATCAGTGCACACTGATGTGAACATAACCGATATATGGATACTGTCTAGGGGTTTTTTAGCAAATAATCGCTTGTGATGCTGTTTCCCTCTAGGTCAGTCTAATTTTACTTTTCTCTTTTTGAAATATTATAATAAATCGGGGTTTGGGAAGGGAGAGACTCGAACCACGACCTTATTGTGTTGATATGAGGGGTATACCACCGACCAACCTTATACAAAAATCCCAATTTAAAAACTTATGCTATGAAAAAAAAAAAAAAAAAAAAACCTATTTTAAAAATGGTTTGCATAGTTAATATAGAGTTCTTATACTATGAATGAAATATATATATATATATATATATATAGAGAGAGAGAGAGAGAGAGTAATTTTCCAATGCATACTTTAAGTATCTTTGATGAAATTGCATAGAATATATTGAATATTGATTTGATTTTTTGTATGAATGGTGAAAACATTGAAATACATTTATGGAAAAAAAATAAAAAAAATTCGGGTGCAAGAACTAATTTTTTCCGATTTTTTTGTAGATAAAACATTTAAAAATAGGGAAATATAAGAAAAAATAATTCTCAAATCCAAAAAAATTTCCAAATTTTTACCAAATGTGTATTTTAATTTTCTTAGGATGTATACAAAAAATCTCATCGAAAAACATTTTATTACACGTAATTTCATCAAAGGTGCTTAAAGTGTGCATTGTAAAAGTCCTCGTTGGAAAATTACTATATACATACAGTCTTTCTACTTTCAGTTTGTTTTGATATAATGGTCCACAATCTTCGTCCTGATATATTTTATATCAGGACGAACTAACAATAGAAAAGCTGTATATATATATATATAAATGTTCAAGTCAGTGCGCACTGATGTAAATATATGAGGATATTGAATATGAGCCACTCATTTTTCATGATTTGACTTAGTGTGTATACAATTGTCAAAACTTCTCCATAATGAGTGGCTCCAATGTCCTTATATATTTATATCAATGCGCACTGATGTGAACAAGACCATATATATATATTGAGTCTCTCATAAGGGATCCATATTTTAATTTCGGACCATCATGAAATCAAATTGATTTGAATGAATTTTGATTTGATTTTTTTTTTTTTTTTTTTTTTTTTTTGTGGATGATAAGTTCATTGAAATCTACCTATGAATAAAATTTGAAAATCTTTCAAGTACTAGAACTATTTTTCTTGAATTTTCCTATATTTCGCCCATTTTTCTGATACATTCATATTAAAAAAAAAATTGGAATAAATAGTTCTAGTGCTTGAAATTTTTTAAATTTTATTCATAGATAGAATTCAATGAACTTATCATTCACAAAAAAATTCAAATTAAAATTCATTCAAATCAATGTGATTTCATGGTAGTCCTTACCGAAATTAAAATAAATGATCCCTTATGAGAAACTCACTTATATATATATATATATATATATATATATATATGGTTAATAGCACCAATGCCCTCTGAACTTATAGTGCGATAGCAAAGTGCCCCCTAAACTTTTTTTCCTGGCATTAAACCCCTTGAACTTTCATTTATTGACAAAAGCTGACGGAATTGTAATGCCGTCCATTTTTGTCATGGCAAATTACACTAAGTTCCCCTGATTATATGCATAATTGCATTAAAACTGGAAAAATATACTATTAACACCCACACTCCATTTGACCGGTTGAAAGTTCACTTTCATTTGTTGACTAAATATACAATAATTATTCTCAAATATTTTTTTTCATTAATTAAATTTAAAATATTTCATCAAGAAATGTTTTATATTCAGTTCATAAAACAAAAAATAAAAAAATTACAAATAAAAAAACATTTTAATCAATCTTCAAAGATCATCAATCTTCATAGCCCATCTTCATCAATCTTCATAAACTTAGATTCTCCAATCCAACTCCCAACCCATCAATTATCATCGATCAAAACAATATAACAATATTTCAACTTCACAAAACCCAGATTCCTTAGAAACCAAAGATCTACAAATAAAATAATTTGTTTTAAAAAAAAATTAAAATGGAAAAATTTCCAGAATTGAAGATACATGGAAAAATTTCCAAATTTTTTCAATATAAACACCATAACCATCAGATTCGATTCAAGACGAATCTATAATTTCTTCTCCGTAATCTATGGTCCATATTCTTTGTCTTGATATATTTTATATCAGGACGAACTGACAGTAAAAGACTGTATATATATATATATATATATACAATTTTTCTATTGTTAGTTCGTCTTGATATAAAATATATCAGGACGAAAAATGTGAACCATTAAATTTTCATACTTTGACTCAAAGTGTATGCACTTGTCAAAACTTCTCCATAATCTATGATCCACATTCTTCGTTCTGATATATTTTATATCAGAACGAACTGACAGTAGAAAGACTATATATATATATATATATATATCACACTTTGAGTCAAAATATGTAAATCTAATGATCCACATTCTTCGTCCTGATATATTTTATATCAGGACGAACTGATAGTAGAAAGACTGTATATATATATATATACAGTAATTTTCAAGTCAGCACCCCTTCATTGTATTACTATCAGCACATTTTAATGAAAGCCATTGGATTTAAAAGATGCTTTGACAAGTGCATGTAGCCGAGTCAAAGCATTTAAATCTAATGGCTTTATTTAAAAGGTGCTGATAGTAATACAATGAGGGGTTGTTGACTTGAAAATTATTATTATTATTATTATATATATACAGTTTTTCTATTGTCAGTTTATCTTGACAATAAATATATCAGGACGAAGAATGTAGACCACAGATTATGGAGAAGTTTTGACAAGTGCATACACTTTGAGTCAAAGTATGTAAATCTAGTGGTCCACATTCTTCGTCCTGATATATTTATTGTCAGGACGAACTGATAATAGAAAATCAATTATTTATATCAAGACAACTTCTCCCGTGCAAACCATTCTTGATGAAATTTTATGAATTATGAGAATTGTTTTTGTATGGATGTTATTATGTTAAGATCAATGAGATAATCTTTTATGGAAAAGATCTTGAAATTTTTTCGGATACAATAGGTATTTTTCTTTATTTCCATTTTTAATATGTTTTCCCATTTATCTTAAAATATTTTAACATAAAAATATTTAGAAATAATAGTTCTAAAACTTAAAATTTTTGAATTTTATTCTATAAATATATTTCATTTTTCTTATCATGTATTAATTAAATTTCATCAAAATTCGTTAAATTTCATCATGGTGTGAATAATTGTGAAATAAAATGGTTTGTAATTGAAAATTCTCGACGAGATAAGGTTGATCTGGTGGTAAACACACAAGGGCGGAGGGAGAGGGAGGATGACAGGGGCCATGGCCCCCGGTCTCACAAAAATTTTAAAATCCACTTTAAAAATTACAAATTTGTTACTAAATTTAAACTTTTTTCACTTTGGCCCCCCTAAATATTTTGCAAGGTCACAGGTTCGAGTTCTCCCCCTCCCCAAAAAACCCCCGAATTTATGTAATAGTGTAAAACTTCAAAAACAAAATTGAAAATTATCTATGACCCTTTTTTATATTTATAGGAATATATTTCAGGAGTAGCTATACTTTTATTTTTTGAAATATTACATAAATTGGGGTTTTTTTTTTTTTTTTTTTGAGGGGGAGGACTTTAAGCCACGATCTCGTGGCGTAGGTGTAAGGATTCTCATCTATTGATTGGCTTATTTCGTGGATAAACCACATATTAGGGCTTGATGTAAGGATAGCTTAGGTATTTGATGGTTGGTGTTTTACACAACCAAGGCCCTCTCAAGACCTCAAGAGAAGAAGCACCAAAGGTAAATTTTAGTGCTTACTTGCTTTGAAGAGATCTAGTTGCACACACACACAACTCATGCATCAATCTTATTCTTGTATGTTGTGTGTTTTATATGTGTGCATGCATGTTCTTGAACATCTCTTCTTGCATGTTTTATTTAATTGCATCTTGTTCATTGAAATGCCATAACATGTTTAGGCATTAGGATGCAAAGCCATGAATTCTATTCATGTATGTTTAAGTGATTGTATATTGTTCATTGAAATGCCATGACATGTTTAGGCATTAGGATGTATTCACTTCCCACACTTGCACTTCATGATTAGTCTTAAGTGTGGTGTAATTCGTTTCCGTTTGTGTGATCGGAAATGTCCGCGCTTGCACGATGGTGTGCATGTCCTAGCGTGATGGTTGATCACTTGAAAATGTCTCATTCTTCTCTTAGATAAGTGGTAGTTTTGGTTTGGTTGTTTAGAGTAAAGTGTCTAGTTTCAAAAGATTAGATTTCAATGTTTTAAATGTTTTTCAAAACTGACATTTGTATGGTTGTGTGACCATAACTTTTTATAAAAAGATTGAAATTGAGTTTTGTAAAATTCCAGAAAAACTAGACACCCATACCTTTCCAATGGTATACTATTCGTAATATTTCATGACCGTTTGGATTGGTTTTAAAATCTCCAAAGTTACAATCAAAACAGGGCAACTCTGTTGTTGTCCGTTTCTGACCTTTGGTCACTCAATTGACCATAACTATTTATACAGACATCGAAACATCATTCTGTAAAAACGAGTAGAAAGTAGATATCCATACCTTTCCAACGATATATCATATGAAAGGTTTCGATGTCTTTTATTCATGTTTCAAAGCGCTCGAATCTTGAGCCTCTGCACTGACGCGAGTACCGTGAAAATGCTAATTTTTCCGTTTCTTCCAAAAAGACATAGTTTCACTTGGGCATTATAAATACATATCTTTCTCATCATTTTGAGGGCTGAGCCACAAAATCAAACCCTAGAGAGAGAGGTTCCATATTCTTGAGAAAGAAAGAGAGACTTGAGAGAAAAAGCTTAAAGATTACATCTTTATCTCTCTAAACCCATTCCCACATGCACAAATCATCATCTAGGCATCATCTAGGTTCATCTAGCATGTGCTAATGCATGGGTTTTCTTCAACACACATGGTATGATTTGTTGAACACTTTTATCTTACATAATTAATGTTTCTACTCATCAATTTTATCTCATTTATTACTTGTATGTGTTTAGATTAATTTCTACATACATGATTGAGATTATGTGTTGATTGGGTTAATTTTTGATAGCTTAATTGATTAGGTCTTTATTGCCTAAAAGCTATTCCATAAACATTCTTGTGTGATTTATTTATAACTAGGTTGATAAATTGTTTTTTAATCAACTAGTTAATCTTTTGAATGTTTGTGGGTTTTTTATGATAGCTTTGTATCTAGGATTGGTTATCTTTTACTTAGCTAAAGTTGTATGCCATGACATATAGCTATTTTCATATCTAGGATTGATTTTATTGTCATCATATAATCCTAGGTAAGCATCTAGAGTACCCTAGCTCTACATTGCATATTTGGATATCATTGCATATTCACTTAGGGTGTTGATCTCTTCGGAGAAGTAAGTCTTGTGTGATAGACCAGGATTAGGTCGTACACCGGGATTAGGTGGTCACATGAGCAAATTGTACTAGGTCCACTTTTACAGGCCTGCGGGTAGTGGTAGCAGGATATTGGCCGGGATTAGGCCGTCAAATCGGGATTAGGTTGTATACGCTATCACAATTAGTGGATTCGAGGTTCGAGTGTGGTGCACTTACCAGCCCGTGGTTTTTCTCTGTTGAGGGTTTCCACATAAAAATCAAGTGTCGTTTATATTCCGCACCATATTACACTTGATTATCGTTTTGTGAATTTGGGTTATATTTGTAATATTGACTAATCCGAAAAATTTGGTATTGGTAATAACGGATTAACAACCCTTTTTCACACTCTCTAAGTCATATTTTAAAAGACACACATGCGTAAACGGGAATTCATTATTCCTTTCAATTGGTATCAGAGCAGGTTCCTAGACATACTTAGGTGATCCTTGCCATATTTGCGTGTCTTGCATTTTGTGTGTTTTGATTGATACATACATATGCATTCATTTCACTCAAACACTATGTGTGGATTTGAGAGACTAGAGGGTAATTTGACCTCCAAAGGGGAGTGGAAAGAAATTGGCTCCGATAAGGAGGTGATCATAAAAGCTCAACCTCAACCCATGAGGATGCCTCATTCAAAGGTCCAACATCCTTGGAGGCAAGTTTTTCATGCTTAACCACAAAGGCACCAACATTCGGCGATTGCTCCAAGGAGAAGCCAATCCGTGCATCATCAAAGACAACCTCATCAACATGGCAACGCCTTAATGAGAGCTCAAAAGTGATGGTATAAATTCTATCTTTATACCTACTTGTCTTTTTTTGTGGTATGTTTTAACTACATCATGTTATGTAGAATTAAGAGCATGAACTGTAGGGCTAGCTTGCATGAACCTAGAAATATGTCAATGACCACTAAAATGAAAAGGTGGAAACTAGGTGGGTTAGAAATTTTAAAACCCGATTGCATGTGTGCTAACATGTCACCCGTAGATGCTACTAGGTCTAACCAACTTGATATGTCCATATGGTTCTTGCCCTGATACGGTACGTTTTTGACCTTATATGGGGAACTCAAGCAAAGAGAGCACTTGCATACTTGTTGCATGCAAAAATTTGAAAAAAAATTACTTCTTTAATTATTGCTTGAGTAGCTTGGTTGCACATGTGCTTACATGTTTTTACTTCAATAAGTGTGAACCAATGCTTGTATTGCAATCCATGTCATATTTATGTTCAAACATGCATTTTTGGACTAGAGATATTCGTAGGAAGTACTCTTTGAATGACCTAAAATGATCTCCATGACATGATGATTGTTAAATTACATGCTTAAAATGAGAAAAACATGATTTTATATGACATGCTTAAAATGTGAAAAACATGATTTCAAATGACATGCTAAAAATGAAAAGCATGATTTGTTGATTACATTTTCTTAAATGCAAAAATAATGTGTGAAAAGCAAATGAGACTCAAATGAAAATCAAAATGTTTCTCTTTCCTTACTTGTGGAACATGGCTACTATCATACGGGTATCTTACCCGGAAAAATCGAATAGGGTGCAAAAAGTCACTCATGCTATGTTTTGCTTGTAAGGTTGGATATAGTTGCTCATTAAATTGAATTTTTTGAATAATCTATATCCTTGCTTTTATTCATGACAAATGGTGAAATTGGTTTGAATTCTTAAAGGAAACCTTTGTCATTTACTTTGCCAAATACCATTGTTTTTGGATTTAAATGCAACATGTCTTGCATGCAAAGCATATTAATCACACATTTTTTTATGAAAATAAATCTCCTTATTCTCTCCAATTAATTGAGATGCATAAAGTGCATTATATGATTATGTAAATGACATGTATGCTACTATCTCTCTTTGCTATAAGTGACCCGGTTGGGGACTACTCCTTTGCCAATCTCATGACAAAAAGGGCGAGTAGTATGTAGTTAGGGGGAGAATACTAATTGCTAAATTATTGTAGCATTCACATGATTGGGGAGTTTGTTACTTTGAGGGAGAGTAACCCGTTGAGAGGGAGCATTTGCACTTCACATACTTTGCATGATGTTGTGCTTAAATTCTTATTGCAAATGCTTGTTTTATCTCACATGATTAATCTCACATATACTTGTATTGGAAAGTATATAAACTTTGTTTTGAATGATTGATTGTTCTACAAGAGATTGAAGACTTGAAGATATATCTTTTAATTATCTCTTTGTAATGTAGAAAATCCCTTTAGTTTCTATTTATGTTGTGAGGATTAATGTGAGTGGTGGTTTTGTCATGAAATAGCCAAATAGGGAGATTGTAAGGATTCCCATCTATTGATTGGCTTATTTCGTAGACAAACCACATATTAGGGCTTGATGTTAGGGTAGCTTAGGTATTTGATGGTTGGTGTTTTACACAACCAAGGCCCTCTCAAGACCTCAAGAGAAGAAGCACCAAAGGTAAATTCTAGTGCTTACTTGCTTTGAAGAGATCTAGTTGCACACATACACAACTCATGCATAAATCTTATTCTTGTATGTTGTGTGTTTTATATGTGTGCATGCATGTTCTTGAACATCTCTTCTGGCATATTTTATTTGATTGCATCTTGTTCATTAAAATGCCATGACATGTTTAGGCATTAGGATGCAAAGCCATGAATTATATTCATGCATGTTTAAGTGATTGCATCTTGTTCATTGAAATGCCATGACATGTTTAGGCATTAGGATGTATTCACTTCCCACACTTGCACTTCATGATTAGTCTTAAGTGTGGTGTAATTCGTTTCCGTTTGTGTGATCAGAAACGTCCACGCTTGCACGATGGTATGCATGTCTTAGCGTGATGGTTGATCACTTGAAAAGGTCTCATTCTTCTCTTGGATAAATGGTAGTTTTTGTTTGGTTGTTTGGAGTAAAGTGTCTAGTTTCAAAAGATTAGATTTCAATGTTTTAAATGTTTTTCAAAACTGACATTTGTATGGTTGTGTGACCATAACTTTTTATAAAAAGATTGAAATTGAGTTTTGTAAAATTCCAGAAAAACTAGACACCCATACCTTTCCAATGGTATACTATTCGTAATATTTCATGACCGTTTGGATTGGTTTTAAAATCTCCAAAGTTACAACCAAAACAAGGCAACTCTGTTGTTGTCCGTTTCTGACCTTTGGTCACTCAATTGACCATAACTATTTCTACAGACATCGAAACGTCATTCTGTAAAACAAGTAGAAAGTAGACATCCATACGTTTCCAACGATATATCATACGAAAGGTTTCGATGTCTTTATTCATGTTTCGAAGCGCTCGAATCTTGAGCCTCTACACTGATGCGAGTACCGCGAAAATGCCCATAATTTTTCATTTCTTCCAAAAAGACATAGTTTCACTTGGGCATTATAAATACATATCTTTCTCATCATTTTGAGGGCTGAGCCACAAAATCAAACCCTAGAGAGAGAGGCTCCATATTCTTGAGAGAGAAAGAGAGACTTGAGAGAAAAAGTTTAAAGATTACATCTTTATCTCTCTAAACCCATTCCCACATGCATAAATCATCATCTAGGCATCATCTAGGTTCATCTAGCATGTGCTAATGCATGGGTCTTCTTCAACACACGTTGTATGATTTGTTGAACACTTTTATCTTACATAATTAGTGTTTCTACTCATTAATTTTATCTCATTTATTACTTGTATGTGTTTAGATTAATTTCTACATACATGATTGAGATTATGTGTTGATTGGGTTAATTTTTGATAGCTTAATTGATTAGGTCTTTATTGCCTAAAAGCTATGCCATAAACATTCTTATGTGATTTATTTATAACTAGGTTGATAAATTGTTTTTTAATCAACTAGTTAATCTTTTGAATGTTTGTGGGTTTTTTATAATAGCTTTGTATCTAGGATTGGTTATCCTTTACTTAGCTAAAGTTGTATGCCATGACATATAGCTATTTTCATATCTAAGATTGATTTTATTGTCATCATATATTCCTAGGTAAGCATCTAGAGTACCTTAGCTCTAAATTGCATATTTGGATATCATTACATATTCACTTAGGGTGTTAATCTCTTCGGAGAAATAAGTCTTGTGTGATAGACCAGGATTAGGTCATACACCCGGATTAGGTGGTCACATGAGCAAATTGTACTAGGTCCACTTTTACAGGCCTGCGGGTAGTGGTAGCGGGATATTGGCTGGGATTAGGCCATCAAACCGAGATTAGGTTGTATACGCTATCACAATTAGTGGATTCGAGGTTCGAGTGTGGCGCACTTACCAGCCCGTGGTTTTTCCCTGTTGAGGGTTTCCACGTAAAAATCAAGTGTTGTTTATATTTCCGCACGATATTACACTTGATTATTGTTTTGTGAATTTGGGTTATATTTGTAATATTGACTAATCCGAAAAATTTGGTAATAACGGATTAACAACCCTTTTTCACACCCTCTAAGTCATATTTTAAAAGACACGCACGCGTAAACGGGAATTCATTATTCCTTTCAGTAGGTGTTAGGGATTATACCACCGGACCAACCTCATCTCGTTTGAGTCAAATAAATAAAAAATAAAAAAATAAAAAAATAAAAAAATAAAAAAAAAAACTAGTTATTATTATCTCTAGTGGACAGATCTTATTAAAGTTATTGTATGAGTAACATAACAAGACCTATTTTATAGTATTTCTTTAAAATAGCAAGTTAAACTTTTTTTTTTTTTTAATTTTTTTTAATTTTTTTTATTTATGATGATAATATGAGATTGGCTTGATAGTATACCATTCACATCTACATTATGGGTCGTATCTTGTCCCTTGAATCTCAAATTAATTGTAATAGTTTTAAATTAAAGTATATTTGTTCTATTATTAAAAAAACTTGGAGGTGGTTTATTTTCAAACAATAAAATATAAACTTGGAGTGAATTGTAAAATTGATAAATACTTTCTTAAAGAAGTTTTTCACATTAGGTGGAGGAGGAAGAAACTTGAAATGCCTTTTTCTTTATAGAATCGGACCTCTTATATTATACTTGGTACAAATTACAAAAGCACTTTGATTAAATTCGACGATATGAAATTGATTCAGTAGTATGCTTATCACACCTACGTAAGAGGTTATAGGTTCAAGTCATGCCTCTTTCCAATCTCAAAATACTGTAGTAATTCAAAAAAAAAAAAAAAAAAATTTGATTGCAAATATTTTTATCTTTGAAGGTAGCTACGTCTGGCCCAGAATATGCTTGGTGATAACTTCAGTAGGCCACTTATACATCAATTTCTTGTAGGGTTAACTTGGGCCCAATTCATCATCGTATATATATTTTTTTCGAAAAAAGATTCATCATGTGTTGAAGTCGTATTTTTTATAAAAAAGAAAAAGGAAAAAAATTGACACCAATGATTCAATGAACATGTGACTTATGATATCGTATATAAATTCTGTGTTAAAGATAAAAATTCATTCAAAAGTTTCAAAACATAAAATATGTTGTCGGAAATAGGCGAAATTGCGAAAAGAAAAAAAATAAAATAAAAAAATACTTACCGCTGGTCAACGTGGTTTTGTGGTAAGGACGGTTACTTGGTGGTAAAGACTTGCGTGCGCGTCACCGCTGCCACACCACATGTGATATATCAAAGGGGTAATTACCCCAGTGGCCATCAACTCTTGTCACCACTATCAAAATGGCCACCAAATGGGGAAATGGATGGAAAATGGCCATTTTTGGCAAACATTGTTACACTAATGGTCATTCCATCCAATTCCATCCATTTCCATCCAATTCCATCCAATAAGTGGCATTTTGGTAAATATGAGTATGACATTAATTTATTTTAGATATTTTTTGGAAATCGATTTTTTCTTTTGTTTTTTGAAACAAATAATTATATTTAGTGTGTACATATACATATAGCATATCTCAAACATATATATATATATATATATACACACACATATATATTTCTTTTCAACTTATCTCAAATATATTTTTTAGAATTTTTAGATTTTGTAACCTTAATCTTTTCAAAAAAAGAATATATATATATATATATATATATATTTTCAACTTATCTCAAATATATTTTTTTAGAATTTTTAGATTTTGTAGCCTTAATCTTCTAAAAAAAGAAATACATACATATATATATATATATATATATATATGTTTGAGATATGATATACGTATATACACACTAAATATAATTATTTGTTTCAAAAAACAAAAGAAAAAATTGATTTCCAAAAAAAATATCTAAAATAAATTAATGTCATCCTCATATTTACTAAAATGCCATTTATTGGATGGAATTGGATGGAAATGGATGGAATTGGATGGAATGGCCATTAGTGTAACAATGTTTGCCAAAAATGGCCATTTTCCATCCATTTCCCCATTTGGTGGCCATTTTGATAGTGGTGGCAAGAGTTGATGGCCACTAGGGTAATTACCCCTATATCAAATTTAAAAAAGGGTTAATTGTATAAACATATCCTCTATTTATCTAATAAAGCAAATTTTCAAACAAATGCCCTATTCAAACACAAACACACCATAGTGTTGAAGTCAAAGTGTTAAAGTTAACGGTTGACCAACCAAATCTATGAAAATACAGTTTTACCCCTACCACATCATCCAAAATATATTTATTTATTGATTAAAAAAAAATAAAAATTCATCCCCATCTCAACTTCATCTTCAACATTTCAATTAAATAAAAAAAACCTTCATCTTCAACATTAATTTTTATTTTTATTTTTTAAATTAAATCTTCAACATTAAACTAAAAATTAAAAAATCAGATATCAGCAAAAAATAATTCAAAAAACTTCATAATCATTGAACATTTCCAGATATCACCAACAAAAAAAATAAAAATGAAAGATTTTTTTTTTTTTTTTTAAGCAGAACAAAATATAGAACGAAAATTAAATAAAAATATTTTTTGGGAGATCTTGGATCTCCATCACCATTGTCAAAATAAAGAAGAAGAGTTGTTTTTTTTTTTTTTTTTTTTCTTTTTTTTGGAATGGCTGGGTTCCAGATATCATCATCAAAAGAAAAAAAAAAAATGGAATCTTTTTTTGGGAGATTGAAATCTCCATCATCATCATCATCAATTATCAATCAAATCAATAAAAACTTAAGAATTTTGTTTAGGAGAACCCATGTTACCGTTTTCTTCTCTCAATCATCAATAACAACAACAACATCTTCCTCTTCATTTTCAAACAAAAACTCAAAATCTCCCTCGGAGATCTACACCCACCAAACCACCAAAAAATCTCAAATCTCCATTATTGGATATCTCCACCCACCGAACCCTTGCCACCACAGCCCGCCGCCGTTCTCCCCTCATGGAAAGCTTTGATCTCCTCCGATAAGAGATCGGGTTTGACCTCTTTGTGTTTGGGGAGTGAGAAATGGTAAGAAAAAGGAAGAAAAAATATATATATATTGCGTGTTGAGGATAAATATGTTGTTTGTGGCTTGATGATTGTGTTTGATAAAGATGAAAAGGTGTGTAATTTTGGAGGATGAAGATGAAGTGAAAGAATATGATTATTGAAATCTAAAAATTTTGTGAGGAAGATGGTTATTGAAATATGTTGAAATGATAAAATCTAGAGAATTGGTGAAAAATCGGTATAAAGACATTTTATTTAAGGTTGAATATGAAATTGAGATGGGTATGGATTTTTTATTTTATTTTTTAATAAATAAATATAAATAATAAATAATATATTTTTTGGATGATATGGTAAGGTTAAATTTGTCTTTCAGTAAATTGGGTTGGTCAACCGTTAACTTTAACGGTTTGACTTCAACACTAGGGTATGTTTGTGTTTGAATAGGGCACTTGTTTGAAATTTTGTTTTATTAGATAAACAGAGGATATGTTTGTGCAATTAACCCTTAAAAAAAATCACTTCCATATAAGAAACATTACATCTACTATTAATCAACATGACTTAATACTAGGGTCTAGAGGACAATAGTACATAAATACATAGATAGTAATATTTCCTTACATTAAAAAGGAATTCGTTGTCTTATCTGAAAAGTCTTTTCTCTAGTTTTTCATTGAAAGCTGAGTAAAATGAGCCTGGTATAACTCTTCTTAGTTCTTAATTTTTACAGTTCTTAGAGTTACAGAAATTGTCGTAAGGTAAGGGCTGTCTTAGACACTTATGTTAAGTTCTCAGGTCAATTAGTAAACTATGATAAATCAGCGGTTTGTGTCAGCCCCTCCTTCTCAATAAATGAGGGAATTTATTTTGCTGAGATTTTGGGCATGAGGCTAGTGGAATGCCACGAGAAGTACTTGGGCCTTCCGTGTTTCTCCGGAAGAAACAAACAGAAACTATTCTCAGATATTGTTGATCGTGTATGGAACAAGATTAAAGGTTGGGGTGAGAAGTTACTTTCTATTGGAGGGAAAGAGATCTTAATCAAAGCAGTCATCCAATCGATCCCAACTTATGCAATGAAATTCAGGTTGCCGAAGTCTCTTATTTGTGAAATCCATCGTCTCTATAACCGTTTTTGGTGGGGAAGTTGTGATAATGATAAGATGATGCACTGGTGTTCTTGGTCCCGACTGTGCAGTCATAAATCGAAGGGAGGCTTGGGTTTTCGCGATTTAGAAGCTTTCAATAGAGCCCTCTTAGCTAATCAATGCTGGAGGATTTTCAAAAATCTCAATTCTCAGGCAACAAAGGTTCTTAAGGGGTGCTACTTTAAAAACAATGGTTTTATGGAAGCTAAAATCAAGCCTTCTGGCTCCTTTATCTGGAGGAGTCTTTGTTGGGGCAAGGAGGTCCTTGAGAAGGGGTTAAGATAGAGAGTTGTGAATGGTAACTCAATTCATATTTATAAAGATAAGTGGCTCCCAAGACAGTCTACTTTTAAAGTGCTTTCTCTGCCCTCTATTAGTTGTAACGCAACAGTTAGCCAGCTTCTTTCTCATTCAGGTGGCTGGAATAACAGCCTAATAAAGCAATCTTTCTCTAAAGAGAACACTATGGCAATCCAAAGTATACCGATTGGTTCAAAAAGTGGTGAAGACTCGTTGATTTGGCACTTTGATGATTCTGGGATCTTCAATGTTAAAAGTGGGTATTGGGTGGCTAGGAGTTTGAAGACTCAGGCTTGCTCATCTGATTCGGTGTCCAACTTAAGTAACTCTTGGTGGAAAAAATTGTGGAATATGAAAATCCCTCTTAAAATTAAGATTTTCATTTGGAAAGGGTGTTTTGATTGGATCCCTACAATGTCTAATCTCTGGTTTCGTAAAATTCCAGTGGTGGATTTATGCCCGTTATGTAACAAAGCAAGCGAGACAACAATTCACGCCCTGTGGGATTGCAAGGCTCTTAAGCAGACTCGAAATCAATGGTTGCCTTGCAAGTCTCAACTTAGAGGTAAGTGAAACAAATACTCGGTGTGTCTAATATTAATCTATGTGGGGGGGGCGGGGTAAATAGATTTTAATTGATTTACCCAATTTTTCGTGTAAGGTCAAGATTACGAAAATGCCCCTGACTAGTCAATTTATATAACAAGTGTAATATGTGCGGAATTTAAATAACACTTGATATTTATGTGGAAACCCTCACGAGAAAAACCACGAGCTGGTAAGTGCGCCACACTCGAACCTCGAATCCACTAATGATAATGAAGATTACAACCTAATCTCGGTATGTAACTCACTACCACTACCTACTCCCGGTATGAGTGAACCTAGTCTAATTGCTTATGTGAACACCTAATCCCGGTATACGACCTAATCCCGGTCATCACACAAGACTTATAATTGCTTGTGACAAAAGGCAACCTAATCCCGGAAGCCACACAAGTCTTACTTCTCAATGAAGAGATTAACACCCTAAGTGAATATATGAATATAAAAAATGCAATTAGAGCTAGGTTACTCTATATGCTTATCTAGGATAATGATTTTGCAATAAATTCAATCCTAGATATTAAAAGCTAGATGACATGTCAAATAGCTTAGCTAAACATAAATTATGAAAACCTAGATAGCTATCAAAATACAACACTCAATCATGTCAACACAACAATCACTATTTTGTATTTAGAATATAATCTAAGAACATACAAATAATATAAGAGATGTCAATGATAAATAAAACACTAATTATATATGATAATAGTGAAGAACTTACCAAAGAATATGTGTTGACCAAAACCCATGCAAGCAAGCATCCTAACTAAGCTAGAAAATGCTAGATGATATTTTGATGCATATAAGAATGGTTTTTGAGTGTTAAAAATGTGTTCTTGATTTGATTTTCTCTCAAATGTCTCTCTTTGAAGTTTAGGGTTCTTAGAGTTAAAGAACATTAATTCAGAAAATGAGAAAGTGTGATATTTATAGACATCAAGAACAGGGCATGTGAAAAGATAAGTTTGCCCCTGAAAACGCACGATCGGCGGTTTCATTCGGCGTCCAGGCCGTCGTTTACAACCGTAGAATCAAACTCGAGAAATAAATCAATCAGGTATGATCGACGGTTTCGAATGGCGGTCGGTGGCCGCCGATCGTAACCGTAGAATTGCTCCAGACACTTCTGGAAGCAAACGGAGGTTTCATTCGACGGCCAGGCCGCCGATCGCCAACATAGGTGAAAACCAAGGAGAAGCCAAGGGCATTCTCGGTAGGCGGTCTTCATGCAAAACCAAGCAGATTCTAGTGCATGCGCGGACATTTTCGAATACTATCGGGAAACGAATTACAAGACACAAATACACACAACAAGATATATCAAACAAAGTGCTAGTGTGTAAAGTGACATGTGAAGAGTATGCACACAAATGCAAGTATGCTAAGTGTGTGTGTGCAATCTAAATCTCTTCAAAGACAACAAAGCACTAGAGATTATACCTTTGGCGTGCTTGTCCCTTGAGGTCTTGAAAGGGTCTTTGAGCATGATCCTCAATCACCTAAACTACCCTTACAAACAAACCCTAACATGTGGTTTGTCCACGAAATAAGCCAATCAATAAAATGGGAATCCTTACAGTAAGTATCGTAATTTATTTGACCTTGCCCTGGACTGCTCCATTTCTTTGTGTGAGACAGATTTGAAGTTGTTCTGTACAATTGTCTGGAGAATTTGGTACTTGTGCAATGCAAAGATTCATGGGGTTGTTTGTGAGGATGTGGATAATGTTGTTGAGTGGGCGGAAAATTTTTTGTTGGTGTATAAGGAGTGCAATGCAGGGCTGATATCAGCAAGCAGGTTGGTCAGAAGTAGAAATGTGGTTTGGCCTCCCCCCTCCCCAGGTCTCTACAAGGTGAACTGTGATGTTGCTCTTGATACTAAGGGGAGGCGTATTGGCTTTGGTGTGGTTATTAGAGATTCAACTGGTTTTGTCATGGCAGCCAGCTTTCAGGTAATGGTTGGTTCCTTTAATGCCCAAGCTACTAAGGCAATTGCCATTCTTAGAGGTATTCTTTTCAGCAAAGATTGTGGCTTATTTCCTTATATTTTTGAATCCGATGCGGAAGTGGTAGTAGGATGGATCAATGACAATATCCACATGGACTCTGCGTATGGTGTGATCCTCACGGATATTATCCCTTCTTCCTCTGAGATGACTGATGTAAGGTTTGGTTATGTTCCTAGACAAGGAAATCAGGCTGCTCGCTTGCCAAAAATGCTCTTATGTTAAAGGAGGATAGGTATTGGATGGAAGAAGTCCCTTCTTGTGTCACCAAAGCAGTCCAGGCATATTTGCCTGTGTAGTTTGTTTCTCTATAATGTTTGTCTACCAATATATATATATATATATATATATATAATATTTCTATTGTCAGTTCATCCTGATAATAAATATTTCAGGACGAAGAATGTAGACTATAGATTATAAAGAAGTTTTGACAAGTGCATACACTTTGAGTCAAAGTATGTAAATCTAGTGGTCCACATTCTTCATCTTGATATATTTATTGTCATGACGAACTGATAATAGAAAATATATATATATATATATAAGGATTGGATCCATGACTCCATTTTTTTACACAATTTTTGATGCAACTTCTTAACTATTGGATATTACTTCTTTTAATGGATAGGATTTAATCTCTTTGCAGACATTGTCTTTTATCTATTTAATACTTTTATCTCTTCACAATATTATTATGTTATTAAATTCTCTCATCATATTTAATTGTCATTTTTTTTCCTTTTCTTTTCATTTTTCCTTTACACTTTTTTGTTCTTTTTAATTTTTATTTTATTTTATTTTATTTTTTTTACTTTACCTCAAACCAGAAAATCATGGTGTGACTTTCACTTTCACTTTTTAGTCTTAAAAATCCTTTTTTTCTTTTTCTTTTTCTTTCTCTTGTTTTTTACTATTCTTATTTCTCATTTTACTTCATCTAAAACTAGAAATTTTATACATATAATCACTTACTCCTTTCCACTCTCCTCTTTTGTTTTATTGACATTTTATTATTTTATAGATCAAGTCATATATTCATTGGTAGTTTTTCATTGAATTACTTATTGCACCTAGTTTTTATTTTACAAATATCAGTATAAATAAAGTCATGTACGATGTTGTTGTTCAACTTTACAACTTTACAAATATATTAACAAGACCAATACAAGTGAAAATAATTTTGTTGGACAACTTTACAAATTACAATGTATAAGCTAGAGGTGAGGGTTTAATGGATTGATTCATTTTTCAATAGAACCGATAAAGTTCGGTTTCTGAAAATATGAACCGATCCAACAAAATTTACAAATGTCAATCGATAAAAAACCAACTGAATTGGACCGGTTCGGTTCGGTTCGGTTTTGGTTCTACTGGGCCAAATTCATGGGCTTTAATTAGTACACATATTTTCATATTTTAATCCTTTTGGATCTTTGACCAAATTAAATTATAGGCTTAAACAAATTGAAAATACTAGTTTAAAATAATATTTAGCAAAAGAAACAAAGAAAAAATATATATTTTATGTGACACACTTTCATAGTTTTATAGTTTCATGGACTATTGAACATTAAACTAGGGTTTTTTTTTAATTTTTTTTATTTTATATAAGTTGGATCTCGGTTTGGTTTTTCGGTCTGGGATAACGAACCGGGGAAAAAACTGATCCAATTGGTTTTTTAAAAAATGAACTGAACTAAACCAACCAACATAAAGGAAAAAAAAAAAAAAAAAACCGATTGGATCGGTTCGGTTTGGTTCGGTTTATTGGTTTTTTGCCCACCCTACTATAAACTAAAGAAATAAGAAATGATAAAAGAGGAAAAGAATAAAAGATTAAAAAAAATAATAATAATAAAAGATGAGAGAGGAAAGGAGCAATGATTACATGTATAAAATTTCTGGTTTTAGATGAAGTAAATTGAGAAATAAGAATAGTAAAAAAAGAAAAAAATAATAAAATAAAATGATTTTAAAGACCGAAAAGTGAGAGTGAAAGTCACACTGATGATGTTCTGGATTCAGGTAAAGTAAAAAAAAAAATGTGTAAAAGACTAAAAGAAAAAAGAAACGTAAAGAAAAATAAATGAAAGACAAAATTAAATGAGGTGAAAGAATTTAATAAAATAATAATATTTTTAAAAGATAAAGTATAAAACGTCTGAATTAAATAAGGAAAGATAGGGAAAGATAAAAGAGAATAAATCATATCCATTAAAAGAAACAAAATCCAATGACCAAGAAGTTGTGTTAAAAATTATATATATATATATATACATATATGGTGAAGGAGTGACTAATCTTCTCCTCCATTTGTTTGGAGAGCGGAGCACATCGGCTACATCTCCAAATCTGAGTCTTTCCTGAAGAAGGAAGAGGAAAGTTGAAAAACACAGAGATGTTTCAAAAACAAATTGAAAAACGGTGACCAAAAACCTTTAAATGTGTTTTCTAAAAACAAAAATAGACTAAAGGCTTGTTTGGTTAGGCTTTGGAAAAATCCCTATCGGTAAAAGATCTACTTGTAGTAGATCTATTGGAAATAGAGTTTTTTTTTTAAAAAAAAATTATAATTGTTTGGTTGGTAGACATTTTCGACAAAAAAAAAAAAAAAGAAAAAAAAAAGTCTATTTAGATAAACACCTCCCCATAGATAATCTCAAAAGCCCAACTAAACAATTATAAAAAACTCAAATAGACGTTTGTAAACCTTTTGAGGCAGTAGAAAACTCAACCAAACTAGCATTTACTCAATTTAAAATAGACAATCTCAAAAGCTCAACTAAACAACTATAAAAAACTCAAATAGACGTTTATAAACCTTTTGAGGCAGTAGAAAGCTCAACCAAACAAGCACTAAATTGTTTTGAACAAAACAACTTATAATTTTAAAAAAGTCAGGACGACAAACAAATACAGAGAAGAACAAAATAATTAAAGAGAAAGAAAGAAAGTGTAGTGAAGTATATAACCCATAACACCGAAATTGTAATATGAGAGCATAAACTGTCTTACATTATTAATTCAAACATCTAGAATCCTTTTCAAAGCTTACAACTTCTCCATAAAACCCAAAATTGTCCATCACAAACAGTAATGCACCATATATATATATATAGCTCAAATGAAAATTTAGAGCTACTGTGGACTATAAAAGTTTAGCTGTAATTCAGTTGAAAATATCCAACATAGCTCAAATGAAATATTAGAGCCATTCATGTAAATAAACCATCCATGCCTACCTCATACAAACATTTGCACCCCGAACAGCCTAAAAGGATTTTTCAACTTCCCCTCGTGCTTCGGAGATTGTTTGGTTGATTCCTCTTCTTCAGTCTTCTCTTCATCCCCCGGAGATTGTTTGGTTGATTTCTCTTCTTCAGCCTTCTCTTCATCCCCAAAGAGCCTAAAAGATTTTTTCAACTCGCCCTCATGCTTCGGAGATTGTTTGGTTGATTCCTCTTCTTCAGCCTTCTCTTCATCCCCAACATCGATAACATTTTGGCCTAGTGGAAGATGCAAAGGCACTTGCATTTCCCCATATTGAATATTGGACATCCCTACCAAGGAACCATTGTTGTTTTCGCCCTTGTTTCCATAGATCATGCAGAATGTTTTGGTCAATGTAGAGTTGTTGTCCCTGCACTCACACATGTAGAAAGAAATAGTATCGTTATGCTTCAACTGGTTATCCTTCACAAACCGGTTCCAACCCCTTGTGAAGACGAAACTCTGACTGCTCTTCCAATAGCAATAGCGAAATTTCCACATCCTCATCGACCTGTCATAGAAAACTAGCTGCACATCATCCGCATAGTCACTCTTTTCACCTTCTTCTCCACCACTTTCAGAAATACTCGGGAAGTACTTAAGAGCATACTTTTTTGGGATGACAAGTCTGTTAAGCTTACCCACATCACTTGGCGTTAGCTCCTTTTGGAAGAGTTGCTTGCACATCAGCCATCCATCAGTAGGTGACCTCATCTGGGTGAGATTACCATCTTTTTCTCCACTCTTGGAATAACTCCTTAAGAACTCTGCAAACTTGAATTCGTACGAACCATCCCTAATCATGTTGAGCACTACCTCAGTAGGGTAACAACTTTGAAAGTTAGGCTCATGAGCAGTGATGCTTGTCCATGGAATATTTCTATGCGAGTCATTACTCCGAAGCCTGATTGCAGCACTGTCATAAGCCATCGCTGCTTCCTTTTCGGATCTGAAGGTCCCAAGCCACATCCGGTTGTGGTTAGCATAAATTTGAGCACCCCAATTCCCATTGTGCTGTGGTACAACACCTTTGAATCTGGTGGTGTTGACGATACTTGCATGCCTTGCACGTTTGCTAGGAGGATGAGGAAGTGCATGAGTGCTACTAGTTGAATCTGACAATTCTGTAATCACCTTTGTTTTTCCATTTGAAATCATGCGTCCTTCCATAGTGATTCTGAAGAAAAAAACATATCGTTGTAGAAGGTTAATAGAATACAAATAATTTAGTGTAAAAGTTTTAAAAGATATCACTAAAGCAATATTACCAACAGCGGCTTTTATACTTAAAGGGACATACGTAATCATATTAAGAACAGAAAAAAATAAGACAGGAACCCCTATCCCTTGTTAACCGAATTTTCGGAATTATCAAGAAGTTGATATAACCACAAACACAGAGCAGCCTACAAACGTTCTAGTCTCAGCCATTTCTGGGTTACAAAGAGCATATAATGTTTGCTCTAATGAACCATAGAAACGATGTCACAATTATCCAAATACCAATCAGCATGAACATATATAGAGTACTTTTTTTTTTCTTTTTTTTTTAAGTTCCTTCAAGAAAGATTGGTAAAAAGTAAAAAGACAATTATTAATTCTATAACTAGTTCAAAGTAGAACATGTTGAATTCGGGTCACTTATCCTGCATAAGATAAATAATTAAATATGATTACTGTAATGCATGCTTGGACATAAAATGGAAATGTAACCGGTCTATGTCAATTACTAAGTACCAAATGGACCAAATGGAACTGAGGTCCTAGTGCAATCACCACATTTCATGAATCATGGAAAATGTTTAAACCATAATAGCCTGACACTAACGTCAACCTTTTCAATCAAACCAGCATATTTCACAACCTAAAACAATGAAAAATGAATTCATGCATATACTTGGAAATATATATGTGATTTCAGCATCCATCAATCGTGATTACTGATGTAGTTTCACCAAAAGATTGTATGAAGGTCTATTTAACTATCTTGTGTTAATTTCTTATATACCATGGAAGATATATATGCTTATTATCATACTTTCATCTTATGCATGTTTGATTGTTTAATCTTGAGAATACACAATAAAATTGCCCAAAACGAACAAAGAAATGCAACTGTTCCCAATACCACACAAGAATTGCATTGTCTCCTATTAACTAACATTATCATGTCAAAACATGTCGGATCTCCTAATAGCCAATAATCAACATTAAACCTCAAATATATTGATCGTTTGGACAGGTAGTAAGAATCTGGGAAAAGTGCAACCATTGCCGTTATAGCAAGTCACACTACAACATATATGCTCCAATTATATAGCAAGTCACACTACAACAAATATGCTCCGGTTAATAAATATGCATGGTTATACCAAATCACACCGCAAAACATCATAAATTTCATCTGTATACCTACCCATTATCTTGAGATTTTTAAGCTTAATAATTATTTAAAGACAAATTTGTTAAAAGAAGAATAATAAAAGTTCACATATACTCGAGACATCTCCTCTCCTATGTCTCAATATGATGGACAACAGAAACAAACATTTTTAGCAGCATAGCAATATCTTTCCAACATACATAAAAAAGCATCATTCAATAAACTTTTTTTTTCCTTTTTTATTAATAACAAAGGAAACATATATTAACAAGAACAAGCAAAGATTAGAATAAAGTGAACCACAGTAAAAAAAATCAATATCAATGCTCTATGCTCTTAAGCAAAACTGCACAAACTAATAAAAGAAAACATCAAAATTTTCAAAAATTGAGCAATGAAATCTGTCCCACTAGCAATTCATGTCTTTCTTGCTGACCTCAACCAATAGACTAGACATCTAATTTTAGAAGGATCTAAAAACATTTATGTAATACTTTATAAAGCTTGTTCTATTATCATAGAATATAACGTTTCACAATTGGGTGAAGTTATCTAAAACCAGTTCAGAATATTAAACTACAGAAAACCAACAAAAGCTATTGAATAAAGTATCATGTACCATGATATAAAAAATGTAAATAAGTTCCAAGCTACATACACCTTGTAATTTCATATTTTAGCAAAAGCAGCTTTTACCAAAAGCATGAATCCCTTGGCAAAGCGTAAAAACATCCTTACATTTCACGATTGACAATATTTGATGATCAATAAAATAAATGGACAGTTCAAACAATGCGACTTGGCACAAAACTCCTCTGTGACACTGCATGTTCCAAAAAATAAGCACAAAGGTGTTCATGGAGGAGAAAAACATGAAGTCAGACACTCAAGTAAAGCAAGATAGGAGCAACTTAGTACATAATCCTCTACCCACCTAAGGACTTGATATTGACAAACTAGGTACGAATGACTCGTTAGTGTGAGTAAAATATCACCATGATAAAAGATCCAACCCATACACCAGAAAAGATTTTTAGGCTCCTTAGTAAAAAGATTATGTATTTTATAAAAAAAGATTTTGGGTCATCGATAGAATACAGTACTTGTTAAAGCTAAGCAGAGACACACAAAGTGTGGAGGAAAAACGTCAACAGCCATGGCAAATAGCAAGTGTGTGTAAGTTAAGTGAAGCACAAAAATAAGGTGAATTTCCAGTTAAAACTACTGCTATTGTATCGAACAAAAGACAATTCTAAACAGAAGGAACAGGTAACTGGATGGAACAATGACAGAGAAAAATAGCATAAGATTCAAATGCAGCATCTGACAGTGTCTTAGAGCAAGATGAAGCAACCAAAAGAAGAACACAAAATTAAAAAATTAGTGCTAGAGATGCTTGGTCATGGAGGTGTTATTTTCAATAATCCACTTAAAGCCTATCATTCAGTTTTTACAATGTCCACATTATACCACACAACAGGACTTCTAAAAGCGGATGAGTAATGAAACTTCTGAAAAGAAGTCCACACATCCTTTGTGTTAACGAATTATTCTTTTCATATACTGTTAATTGGACTAATTAAACCAGCATTATCAATGTGAAAACATGCAGCTCTTGCATCAGAATTTGTTTAGAAAGATACTACAGTATGAATATTCTCGAACAAAAAGTGCCTATGAAGTTTATTGAGACATGTCAACAACTGATTATGATCAGCCCAGCCCGGCATACTGACTTTAAAATAGAACAATATGACAGAAAAGAAGCAAATCTATGGCACTGAACCTCAAGTAATCAATTACAATAAGAAAATAGTAGATATAGGAGAATCATTTGAATGTTCCAAGAAATGGATTCACAGCTTACGACTTCTGAAATATAAATGGCAGCAACCAGTTCCATTCTTAAGGAGTCTATGGTAAACCGTGGTCATAGAGAACTTAGTTGAAAAGTCACTATATGCACAACAATTTCTAAAGTTAATTTTAAGCTCAGCTGAAGCTTCCCATCTATCACTCTAAAAAATTCAATCCAATAACTGTCATGTTATATTACTTGAAAGACAATATATCTCTATGAGGTCCCCAAGCAGATAAACTATGAAACAAATCAAAGACATGCCACTGTCAATTAAAACATGTTAAAAAAAATGTAACAGGATTCTCTAAGTGTCAATATATAGAAAGATTCAATATGATGTCACTGGTAGTACAACTGTACAAGAAAATATTTCAATCAAAATGGTGTAATGGAGCATTATAGAAGTATGAATGATCAAATCAGCTTAAAACCTACAAGACACATCTCCGTATTGAGGATTGGCAATTCACACCTTCAAATAAAATTATTTTCATCCATACTCTACTTCTGAGCAATTTTATTTGATCTTACTCGTAATTAAAACCACATGTCCAAGATGGTTTGTAAACATGAGAATATAAGCTCAAAACTACAAAAATTTCATACTCCTCCATCTTATGACTCGAAGAACAAAAACAAGAGACCTTCACACTCAAACATTTCATAATTGAAAGGGAAAATTAGTACTAATGTTTTAAGACTAGAACTATGATTGAATGAGAAAATCTCAAATAGTTTTGACATCGGGTGAATATTCGTCAAGTGTGTGAACACACACACACACACAAAACCCCAAACCCAAACCAAATAACATAGTAGATAACTACGTCACCTCTATAGTAGATTATATTAAAAAACTATAATTGTGATTGAAATGAGAAAATCTCAAATAGTCCTCACCCCACCACAAAACCCCAAACCCAAACCAAATAACATAGTAGATAACCACATCACATCTATGGTAGATTATATTAAAAAACTATAACTGTGATTGAAATGAGAAAATCTCAAATAGTCCTAACATCAGGTGAATATTCATCCAGGGTGTGAACCTACCCCAAACACACAAATAAATAAATAAAAATACAACAACATTTGTTATAATATATTAATTATAATCATGCACATAACCGTGTCAAATCTATGGTAGATTATATTAAAAAACTAGAACTGCAATTGAAATGAGAAAATCTCAAATAGTCCTCACATTGGGTGATAATCATGCACATATAACATAGTAGATATGGTAGAGGTAATATTAGCATTTTGCTACACTGTTTAATTATCAATAAACATGCTAATTGACAATGCACTCATAAATTAAATAGATTCAACAGTGTAACTATAATGCTTAAAAAGAATAACAAAATATAACATCAAAATTGGTCAAATAAAAGATACAGATTAGCTGCAATATGTAATGATTTATAAACATACTTTACTGAGGATGAACTATAGAATCTACCTCCGATATTCTAAAGTGACTCAATCTTGACGTCGCTGAATCAATACAAAATAAAATAGTGTGGATTTCTTCTCATTTCATTAGAGCCGAAACCTATTTTGTGATACAACACAACCAAAGGTATACACTTAATATATAGGCATTTCAATTTTTAGTATACTTGATGTGGAAATTAGGCAACTTCTTTAATATTAGATAAAATCTTTGTTGTCATTGACCATCCCAATTGAAAAATGACGCGGTCGTTTAATCTATGGTAACTATAGAACATCTTTTTATCATTCTGTGGTTGTTTTCTGTCATTTACTATATCGCACTACACTAATAAATATTGTCTCAATCATATCCAATTCATTTCATAATAGTTAAATTGGTATAATGGTAGTCATATATTTATAAAACATGATAAACTATTACAACTAAACAATACTCACAAATATTATATTGTGAAATCATGGTAAAGCATTTATACTTAGTCCCAACATTTTTAATCAATAAAAATTAGTTCACAATGAAATGTAATCCATATATTTGGTTCTTCAAATTATAATTCTTCTGCGAATATATAACAAATACATAAGTTTTTGTATTTCTTGACATCAACTAAAATATTTCAATGAAGTGATTTAATTTTTTCTTAGTTTTCTACTTTTATCATTCCACATAGCCTATCCCAGCCACATTTCATACACAAACCGAAATTAAGTTGAATCACCCCTCCAAGGTTGGTGTGAGCAGTCTTTCGTCACTAGACCTCTTGCTTCACACACTAGATCTACCCTAATAGGCTAATCCTCTTGTAGACCATTAAATTTTTTAATAGATTTTTACTACTAGAATTATTATGTAATTATTGTAATATATGAACTTTAATGTGGAAATTTCAATGCTTATCCATATACTCATGAGAGCAACAAACCAACGATTATACAACCAATGGGGCAAAGACAAAACTATTGAAGTATATGAAACCAAGATTTCATAATTAGAGAAACATTTCATTTCAAGGAGGAACCCAACTTCCATCATTCAGGTTAAGAATGAAATTGTTTCAACAATCATAAGGATTTCAAAGTAACAATTTAAATGGATTCATATCCATAGTTTGAAGTATATATTAGTACAAGTTGACCTCCACCAATCTTGCTCGTAAGAAATTAATTATAGAAAGCTCTGTTGCCATTACCATACGTTCATATAGACAATATCATAGCTATCACTACATTTCATATGCAACTATTACAGCAAGCACCAAGAATTCTACTGCTACAGCTGTCATAACCTCCTCAATACTGTCTGCCACAACTAACCACCGCCTTACTATACCATCATAATCTAATTTATCTATAAATACAAGGCATTGCAAATTTCTAGATTCAACACACTAATCCCAAATAAAAGCTCAACTAAAGGGGTTCTAGAGCTATGGATTTTAAATATCCTGATTTGAAAAGTTGAAAGGCAAAATGTTGTTCCTCAAAATTTTACACGCTGCCATGACAAAACAAGCAATTAATTGAATATTTCATGAGCTCTTTTAAGTTTCATCTGCTCTAATAAGATGCTATTTACGTTCTGATGATTGGATGCATAAAAATTAGCACAAAAATTCCTCTTTGTGCAATGATGGTAAAACATTTTTGAGTTGAGAGGAATAATAAACTACCAGTCTTAAAACGCATGGAATATATTAATGACAAAAATATTATTTTTAATCCCTTATCACTAAATATTTCTCCAAACACTTATAATGTTTTCCAAGATCAGGACTCAGGATACACAAGTACCAAACATGAATCCAATCGTTATCTCATTATTTCCATGTCACGGAAGTTGATTCGGTTTTAGCAACTTCACCTATAATTCTTATATATCAACAAAATAAAAAAAAAAAAATCCAATGGGAATTCTAAATATTCTCAATAACACATCCAATTTAGAGCAAATAAGACTACATGATACATTCTTGAACCGAACTAAATTAAATACTGAATGTAACGTAAAAAGAAAAATGTTGTGTTGACAACATATTAAGAAAAGGAAGGACGATTACAAATCATTTTCAAGAATCCTTTATTAAATAATGGACGAATCACATCAAAAATTTATCAATGCTTTAAGACTTTCTAACATAAACATACAAATACTCACTGTGGCAGTTGGACATTAAAGAAAATCATACAAACAAACCAAATTAATAACTCAAGTCGCTTTAACTTCAATAAAAATGAAAAACGGTGACACCTAAATATGAATACAATTAAAGCCGTCACTAATGCAAGTCAATTATCATGCAATCGAAATATGAGACAAAAGAATGGAAAGATCTATTGCCCTTCACCTATTACTGCTAACTGAAAACCAAACACCCTTAGTCCGTAAAAGCATTTTCAATGCGTCCCTTCCATGCAAAGTGATTAATGATCATTTATTTCTTATTATCAAATCTAATGAGCTTTGTATTAATTATTATTTCGCATATCTAAAGGGCACAAAACGGATTAATTTCTGGAAAACATGAAGGCAAAACACTTAATTGAAGTGGGAATAGAACACAAAAATCCAAAACAAATCGAATAACTCCTCTTATATCCTACTAATTTTTATGTTGAATCAGTTCCTTTAAACCTTATTTAATAGCTTAAGTCTTCCTTAATAGCAACTCATGATAAGACATTACAACTACTTAGTCCGCACATTAAATATCCCCAAAATCTATATCCCCATCAAATAAAAACAACTATTTTGCAAAATTTAAGACAACCACCGAAAAGAGAAAAAAAAACATCACATAAAATCAGAACACTAAAGCACAAAACATTAACAAAAACTAGCATGAAAAGATATTGAATACAAGTTGGTTACACACTCACCTGAGTGATTAATCTGCGGGGAAAAGAAGTAACTTTTTGTTGCCTCCCAGAACCAAACAGCAACAATAAGTACTGTGAAAGAAATATCAAAACTTTATTTACTAGTTGAAATCATTGGAAAAAACTAAAATAAACAAGCACAAAAGGCTTTGTAAAGAAGAAAAGATAGTTCAGTAAAAGAGGAAATAAAATAACAATCGAGAAAAAATAGCTTGAGTCAATGGAATTGTTTTACTAACCTGGAGAAAAAGATTTCCTTGCTCACAAACTTCAAAATATTGCATATCTTCCCAAAAGAGGAAACAATCAAATCTTGCCATTTTTGGTTCCATTCCAACTGATAAGGGTACCCTTTTCGCCCTACAAAGAAACCTCACTTGCACCAAATCGCAAACACACAAAAATCAGCTTTATTTTTGGAGGATAATATCAAAAATTCAAATACGATTATAAAGACATGAAATTTATTGCTTTTTTTTTCTTCCCTTGCAGCGAAATCTCATGAACCAAATCAACATTCTGGAGAGCAAAACATATTAAAAAATCTGCCTCTCTTTTTTCAACGAATATGATCATATATCAGCATAAAATTAAAAACAAACACACAAATATTAAACCCAAAATCAGGGACAACAAACAAAACTGGACTTCAACTGGGTTCAAGGGAGGGAGATAAAAAGAGGGTTTTTATTTATTTATTTATTATTCTTTTAATCAAAGCAGAAAACGAAGAAGAAGAACATAAAAATTCCAAAAGAGAAAAACAGTTTTCCGTTACGTGAACAGTGAGCAAAGCGTACCTTGAAGGAGCCACATTCGTGATTCGTCCTCTACAAAGAGATGGATGGATAGACAAAGACGGAGAGAGGACCATGAAAAGTCACGCTTTCAAGCTCAATATAATAATAAATTTAAGTAAAGTGAGTTAATTTTTAATTATAAAAAAATTAAACTGAGAGAGAGAGAGAGCAGATAATAATGATGATAGTTTACCCGTACCGAGAATTCTGATGCATTTTTTCAATACTTATCAACTTGAAACTTGAAAGAGAAAAGGCATGAAATAAGTAAAATCCTGAGAGTCAGACATATCATATCAGAAAAAATTGAAGAAAGAAATAAAGGGTTTTATTGAGAAGATAAGTATCAAAAAAGATAGTGATGATTTGTCAAGCAATGCTTTGTTCAAGGTGTCATGTAGAGAGAGAGAGAGAGAAGTGAAGAGCTATGGATAGAGAGACATCTGGGGAATTTCAAGTAGAAATTGTGTTTTTGTATATCAAAAGAGAAAAAACAAAAACAATGGAAGGTTAAGTTGAGTTGAGTTGAGCTGACAGAGGAGAAGTGAGCACACACAAGTCAAAAAGTGTATACTTTCTCATACAAATTTCCCTGCGTGTGCTCACTCTCTCCTGTCAGTCTCTCTCTCTCTCTCTCTCTATCTCTCTGATGATCACAAACAAACCTTTGATTAAAGCAAAAACAACGTCAACAAAAACCCATCAGATGGTTGATTCTTCTCTCAGTCAGATCTGAAAACCACAAACAAAACATCCCACTTGCTTTGGAAACCCTCCCATTAATTCAAACAAAGCTAGCTAGTTACACACCCAACAAACATGAACCAACCACAATTAGGGTTTGAAGAACACTATCTTCAATCAAAACCCACCTAAATTCTTCTCTAAATTTCCCATTCCTCTTCTATTTTTTCTGTTGTTGGTGGGATTGCAGAGAGGAAAAGGCTCTGTTACATGATGTTGTAGTTGGGTTCTTCAAGGCCTCTCCTTTAATATACCATTCATCGCCGTTGACACATTCCATGTACAGAGACAGACAGAGATAGTGATGAAATGAAAGGTACAATTAAAAAGAGAAGAGGATTGGTTTGTCGCGATTTGTATGGTTGATTTTTGAACAAGATAAAATAAAAAAGACAAAACCAATACCACCCCCACTTGAACAAATTCGTCCAACACCACTTTTCTTAGAGATCGATTTAGAGAGAGGGAGAGATTTGGTCTTCTTCTTTAAAAAAAAAAAAAAAAAAAAAAAAAAAAAGGATGGTGTGTTGAGATGTGATTGGGTGGAGGGGGAGTGGTGCTTCGACACGTAAGAAGCTGTCTGGGCCGTTTGATCGTCATCGTGGAGGGGTCCCATTGTCGGTGATGTTTAGATAGGGACTGCGTTGTATATATGAGGGGAGGCATATATAGATAAACACCCCTTTTATGCTTAATTTTTTTTCTTTTGATATCTTTTAGGCTTAATTATTAACTTGAAATTTATTGATATGAAAAGTCAATAATTATTAATTTATTATTGTCAAACAAAAAAAAAAATTATTAGTTAGGGGGGTAGATATAGATATTTGACACTTAGAACATCTTCAATACTATTTTTTTTTTTTGAAAGGCAAAATATATTCGAAAAATGGCCAAGCCGAAGTACAACAGAGAACAAACAACCCACAAGCCCTCAGGCCTACAAGAAACAACCCAACCGAAACCAAACAGAACAAACAACCCACAAGCCCTCAGGCCTATAAGAAACAACCCAACCAAAACCAAACAAAACAAAATACTATTATATTTTATGTAAATTTCTTGACACATATGATCATAGATTCATAATGAGGTAAAAAAATACATCTTAAGTGCAATTATCTAAACTATATATAGAGCTTATGTGAAAAAAAAAATAGAAATTATGAAGGTGGATTTTACAATTCAGAAACACTCCTATAAATACGGATTATGATTTCTCACCATTTCCCACCACCGATGTTATTAACCGTATGTTTTTTTTATATATTTACATTGGTGGAGATGAGAATATGTATTTGTTTACTTTTTTTTTTTTTTTTTTTTCCAAAAGTGGATCTATACAGAAGAGAAATGCTTATGTGCCATTAATGGAAATTAAAAAAAAATACATCATTAATAGTATTAGAGATGCTCTTAGTATCTTGGTAGATTGCAACAAAATCATCATCTATCTTGTCAGTGTTGCAGAATTCGCAAGGCACTAGTCGGGCGGTAGCCGCCGCCTAGCGCCTAGGCAATTCCTTGGCCGGAATTTTTTTAAAAGAAAATAATCTAAAAATTTGTAATACTCACGAATCACAAAGAGTCAATGATTGCTACTGTTTGCTAGTAGAGGTTGCGATGGATGGACGACGTCAAGCTCCGGCGGCAGTGATGAGGGACAACCAGTAGTGATGAGGGGCTAGTCGGAGAAGTAGGTAGAAGGGCTACTCGATGTTTGTGGTCACTGGTATGGTCTGTTGCTCAACTAGAAATGGTGAGAAAAAAAAAATCTTTAATGAATCCCAAAACAATGTTGTTTTGAGATTCATTAAAACTAAAATAACCCAAAATTATTGTAATTTTTTTTTTTTTAAATAAACTAAATCCCAAAAATGCCTTAGTTTTAAACCCCCCAAAACTATGTCATTTAGGGATTTTATTAAAAATTAAAATTAAATGCCTAGGCGACATCCGATCGCCTAAGCATGCCAATTTTGCCAAATTCGATACGATCAGTAGCCGCCTAGAGCAATTTTTGTAACTTTGTGTTTTGTGACAAATTTTAGAAATAAATAAATAATTATTAACCATTCATTGTGATGAGAATTTGAACCGATGAACGCTGAAACGTCATGCCTAATATTCGTCCATAACTTATAGCAATTAACTTTTTAACAGAAAAATAAGATAAGAGAAAATAAACAATCACACAACACAAAATATACGTGGAAACCCCTAAATCAGGGAAAAAACCACGGGCCGTCAGGACGACAAAGAAAGTTTCACTATATGATAAAATTGTTACAACCATATACTCTCCCAGGATTTCTCTCTCACACCTCAATCCTAAACCACAGAGCCTTACCAAGTCCCCAAGCTCACAACCGAGCTTTATAGCATGACTCTCAACTCACAACGCTCACAAGATCCTCACAAAGAACCCTCAATATCCCTTAGGTCTCCCATGAATATCACCCACAGATCTTTAACTTGATCCAGTGATATTCCCCGGATCCCTCCCTGGATATTCCTTGAGGTCTCCCCCGGATCTCACCCACTCTCTGATATTACATGGTGTTCTTTTTGCTCCACTCAAATAACCTAAATACAAGGTTCTATTTATACTATTTACATGGAGTTTAAACCTAAAAGGAAATCCATCTCCTATACATACTAGACTTACTTGTTTAACATAAATACTATTTTCTTTTATGACAAGTCTTTTTGTAAAGAGAAATCATTTTCTTTCAAGCCCAAGAACTTCCAAAAGAATTACTTTCCCTTTTTTCACACACCTTTGACCTGTGCAAAATATGTCGTCACTGCGGTCTAGGCCGTGGTTTGCAACCCATGCCTTACACTGCGAAAAGCCTCTAGAAACGACTGCTCAGAATGCCGTGGTCTGCGCCTTTTGCCTACGCCATGGTTTGGTGAAACCGCTATCCCTACCACTGTCAAACCCACATCGGTTTGGACAACGCAAAACTATTGGAATCGAACCGTTATGCGAACCGCTCCCCCTTACACAGCGGTATCCACAGCGCTATTCCCGTTTCTAGTTTTCTTCAGCTTCTTCTTTAGTTCTTCATGGTCATCAAACCTCCCTCAAACACCATCTTCAATTTCCAAACGTATCCCACGTCTCCAAGAAGTTTCAAGTAAATTGAGTCCTGTTTGATTAACATTGGGTTCACTTGAGAATACGAGTCAAATCCTAACAATTCTCCATTTTTACAAGTATTCCAAGACCTTTGTCCATAGCCACAATTCTCATCACCAAAAATCATCATACCCCACCACAAGATATAATCACTTAGGAATGAACCGTCCTAAGATTTTATTTATTTTTTCGTTGTTCCGTCACTATGTCAAAATAACTTGCTGAAATTGTGGTGCAACTGCTCGTGTCAGATTTCTAAGGAGTTCGTCATCCATCGACATCATTGTCCACCCACATATCTCACCTTGCATCACATTCTAACCGATGCCCATGTGCAAACCTATGGACCACTAGCAGAAATATATCCTCTTCCATGGCCAGTGGAGAAAATTGTCAAAAAGATAAATGTGTCCTTGCATCACCCAACACTGTGAAAGACCTTGCGTCCTTACATCACTTATCTTGGTGAAAGACTTACTACTAGTACCGGGAGTGCTTTGTCGGATAAGCCTCACACTACACTAGAGACTTTGAGCGTTCCTTATATATATATATATATATATATATATTCAATAAGTGCCTTGTATAACCCAGATTGAATCTCCATGACTCGTACTTGCCATCACAAGCCAAATTCTCCTACATCTCCATTCTTCCTCCATCAAACCCTACCGAGTTCGAAACCGCTTTCAAGACGTATCTCATTTTCTAAACCATACTAGGCAACCATGAATCATCATCTCAATAATACTAAGTCCTCCATACAATCTCCCGTAAAAACTTGAAACCGTCATCACCAAACCATGTGGTTTTGATACCAATTGTTGGGAATTTGAACCGATGGACGTGGAAACCTCATGCCTAATATTCACCCATAACACATATTAATTAATGTCTATAGCAGAAAAATAAGATGAGAAAAAAAAAATCACACAACACAAGATATACGTGGAAAACCTTAAATCAGGGAAAAAACCACGAGCCGTCATGATGACAGAGAAAGTTTCACTATATGATAAATTGCTACAACCATATACTCTTCAAGGATTCTCTCTCATACCTCAACCCCAAACCACAGAGCCTTACCAAGTCCCCTAGCTCACAATTGAACTTTACATTATGACTCTCAACTCACAACGCTCACATAATCCTCACTAAGAACCCCCCAATATCCCTTAAGTCTCTCCAAAATATCAACCACGGATCTCTAACTTGATCCACTGATATTCCTTGGATCCCTCCCCGGATATTCCTTGGGATCTCCATCGGATCTCACCTACTCTCTGATATTACAACGTGTCCTTTTTGCTCCACCCAAATAACCTAATTATAAGATTCTATTTATACTAGTTACAAGGAGTTTAAACCTACAAGGAAATCCCTCTCCTATACATACAAGACTTACTTGTTTCACATAAATACTATTTCCTTTTATGACAAGTCTTTTTAAAGAGAAATCATTTTCCTTCAAGCCCAAGAACTTCCAAAAGAATTACTTTCCCTTTTTAACGCACCTTTCCTGACCTGTGCAAAATACGCCATTACTGCAGTCTGGGCCGCAATTTGCAACCGCTCCCTACACCACGGAAAGCCTCTAGAAATGACCGTTCAAAATACTACGGTCTGCGCCTTTTGCCTACGTCGTGGTCTAGTGAAACTGCTATCCCTGCTGCTATCAAACCCACAGTGGTTTGGACAGCACAAACTATTGGAATCGAACCACTCCGTAAATCGCTCTCCCTTGCACAGCAGTATCCACATCGCTATTCTCGCTTCCAGTTTTCTTTAGCTTCTTCTTCAGTTCTTCATGGTCTTCAAACCTCCCTCAAACACCATCTTCAACTTCCAAACGTATCCCACGCCTCCAAGAAGTTTCACATCAATTGAGTCTCGTTTGATTAACATTGGGTTCACTTGAGAATACGAGCCAAATCCTAACACATTGCCTTTGATTGCATTTATGATACGTTTTCTAATCGGGAATAAAAGGAATTTGAACAAGTTTTTTTTTTCGGAAAATGAATGAAGGGGAATCAAAATTAAGTTACTAAATTTCATTCCTAGGTTTGCTAACTTTTTAGAAATTAGAAATGGAATTAGGATGATACAAAATTAATTACAAAAATACTCTTGTGTATATAACATGTTGAAATATATATATATAGTTTTAATATGAAAAATATATTTTATATTATTCATAAGTCATAACACTATAACCAAAATAATTAACATCTTTATATTGTAAATTTTTAACTAATTAGTTTAATATTAATTAAAAATTGATAAATTATTCAGATTTGAAAATATAATTAATTTTATGCGATTACCTCTAATCCACCGCATATATGAAACAGAGGTAGTCTAGATAGCAATATATATACATGCGGAGAAAAAAATGAACAAAAGAAAATGAGTGACAACCATCCGTGGAAGAAAATGACAAAAATAGAAATATAGTTGTTTTTTTCATTTATTTATTAGTTTAAAATGAGAATATTTAGAAAAAATATATGGATTTTCTTTTAAATTAGGAAAATGTTGGTTATTAGGGTGGGTGGTGAGATTCAAATTCCTTTTCATTTAGGAACTTATTTCCTCAAATGCGTGTAAGATCCACGAACTTAATTCCTCACAAATTTAATAAACACATGAATTTAAAAAATATGGAACTTAATTCCCGTTCCCAAGTTGGATTCTTGATCGGTAAATGCGCACTCATTGGAATTTGGATTTTCTTCAAGGTCATCTCCAATGGCACACTATATTAGTGTAAAAACACTATCTTAGTGTAAAATGTTGCTCCAATGCAACACTAAATTATTATTCACTCAACACTAATTTTTTTTATTTATTTTATTAAAATGTCAAATCAACACTAAATTATTTTATTACAATTCCTAATTTAACCCTCCCACACTTATTTATAATAATATTTATTTCAAAAATTATACCGTTGGAAAGATCCCTTCTAGATCTTTAAAATGACACTAATATTAATATATATATTTAAATTATTATTTTTACTTATTAATTATGATATATATATTTAAATTATTATTGTTACTTATTAATTATGCATTTAATTAATGGTAAATTTTTATATTAACTTAATTTAGTGCAATTAAAGAAATGGTAAAATACTTTTATAAAAAAAAAAAGACATGACAAAATTCTTTAAAAAAAAAGTACATGACAAAATTTAAAAAAAAACGATAAAAAAAAGCAAATAAAGACATAACTTTAAAAAAAAAAACAAAAACAAAATCAAAAACTCGATAACAATAACATTAATGAACCATTTAGAAATCCGAAGGATTATCTCCACTTCCCCCATAACCACGTAAATACTGACCAAAGTCATTGGATGATCCAGTACCTCTTTGAAATTGTTGTTCATGAGCTTTTTTTTCATAAATTATTATTTGTTCACCTCGAATAACAGCACGTAGATTTGGATTGTTTATGTGAACAAAATTAGTTGAAATAATTAAGTGAAAATTAGTGGGATAAATAAATTGAATAATATTATGGTGAAAATTTTGGGGTAAAATTATGATGGTAATTATTTTTTTATATTATGCAATTAATTATTTAAGAATAATATTTTTTGTCGAAAAAATTAATCAATTTTGTTTAAGTTAATAGAAATTAATTAGTATTGTATCAATTTTGTTTAAGTTAATAGAAATTAATTAGTATTGTTTAAGTTAATAAAGTTTTATTGAGAGAATATTCTTGTAAATATGCTCTTTTAAACTAAATTGGTGTTGGATGCATTGGAGTGGGAAAAAATTTAGTGTAAGAATATTCCCACAAAATTCTCTTTTTACACTAATTTGGTGTAATTTTTAGTGCTCTCCATTAAAGATGCCCTAAATTGGTCAACAATAAAGATCTCTACTTACTTCCTAAAAATATCTAATAATTGTAAATTATTTTTCTTAATCAACATTGGATCATATAATTAGTGCTTTTTTAAGCTGACATCATTATGGGTTATGGGATTGTCGGGGTATAATGAGATTAGACTTTACAAGTATGATCCGGATTGTAACTCCTATAACTAGAGAGGGGTATTCTCACACTTTATGATGTAATAGATAAAGGTGAGACTATATATTAATATTTACGATATGAGGGTAAGAATCTTGACGGTAGAGCTTCATTTAAAGCAATAGACCCTTATTAATCATGTAATTAGTGTCGTCAACACACGAGGGTATTATTTAATTTAATGAAATGGGGTTGAAAAAAAATTAGGAAGCTGAGGTTAAGACCTTTGTAATTAAATTAACTATGAGTATGTCTTTTGAAATAAGTTAATTATTAAATATTTAATGCCACTTCAAATAAATATTAGCTAGTTTTCAATGATCAAAAGGAAACATAATAATTTTCAAAGATATAAAGGCTCTAATGTCTGATATTGGTGTTAGTATATGTCAAGCATCTTCCCATTTGGGGAACTTCTTGGCTCGCAATTTAGGAAAGTCGGTTTTTTCCTCTGATAGGGAGGTGTTCTTGTTGGATTCTAGTATCCTTTGTATGACTTTCTACTGGTAATAAAATTTTTCTTTCAAAATAATAATAATAATAATAATAATCATGAAAATTATGTGATGTCAATCAATATATAGTTGATATCTTTTTTATTTTTTATTTATTTTTATTTTTTTATACGTGGGTATCCGGGCCAGCTTGCGCGCACCTCGATTAATCCCATGAAGCTCTGAAGTTAACAGCCAGGTAAACCTCCAGTGGCCCCAAGAGAAACGTGGCTGCTAGGGATCGAATCCAGGACATCCGAGTTTACGACTTGCCCCAATGACCAACGGCACCACCCCTTGGGGTTAAATAATTCATTGATTCTTGTCATGATCCTCTGTCAAGATAAGAGTCTCAGTGAGTTTTATTTGATCCTATGATTGAAGATAAGAGTCTCATTCTAGTGAAAAGGATTAGATATATATTATGATAATGATTGTAATTAACATGATATTGTCCAGTTTTAATTGTCATAATATATATATACAGAAATACTATTATCAGTTCGAACTGACAAAAGTTATATCAGTTTCTTACATGTGGACCACTGGATTTAAATACTTTGACTTGGCTGTATGCACTTGTCAGTCAAAATATTTAAATCTAGTGGCCCACATACAAGGAACTGATATAACTTTTATCAGTTCGAACTGATAATAGAAAGACTGTATATATATATAGAGAGAGAGACATTTTCTATTATCAGTTCGTTCTGATAATAAATATATCAGGACAAAGAATGTAGACCACTAGATTTACATACTTTGACTCAAAGTGTATGCACTTGTCAAAACTTCTCTATAATTTATGGTCTACATTTTTCGTCCTGATATATTTATTGTCAGGACGAACTAACAATAGAAAGACTATATATATATATATATATATATATATATATGAATTGCGATAATGAACACAAAGTGTGTTTATTTAAGATTTTTTTTTTTTTTTTTTTAAATAATACTAGAAATCCCACGTTTATATCTTACCTTTATCAAGCCAATGATTTCTTATAAGCACAAAGTATCTAGCATGGCCCCAAGCCCTTATTAATCATGTAATTCGTGTTGTCAACTCATGTAATTGCATCTTTCCTTAAAAAAAAAAAAAATTAAAAAAAAAAAAAAACTCATGTAATTACTTAAACTATAGTTAAATTATTTTAATTTTTATCCAAAAAATATATATTTACATTTATATCGCAAAACTCCTCGTCATGGCCCCTAATTCCCCCAAATTTAATAAGGTTGGATTCCCCTATGGATGTGGTAATTGGGAAATGGTTACATGTTGTAAGTGAGATGAATCATTATTAAGGTATATCGATTTATGAATTGTCACATCATTAGTTGGGATGGAGGTGTGATACAAAGGTGAAACATCTAACAATACATTTTTTTTTTTTTTCTATTAGTGTCTCTAAAGACTTTGTTATATGTGTAAATTCAGCTGGATGACATGTCAACAAGAGTAGCGGGTAACACGAAGATATGGAAGCACCATATCATCAAAAGTCAATGAATCAACCTACAAGAGGTTGACCAAAGACTTACCACCAGATCCAGACACGTGACGGGATTCTGCAAGGCTAGAAGCATGTTTGCCAAGCTAAGCCGCTTGATTCAAAAAGCTTTAATAAATAAAGATAGATCTCGCCGAATAATGATATTCGGCGAGATCTACTCAGCCAAAATAGGAAATGTTGTCTTATCAAGATACGCTATACCTCTGTAGAGATCCACTTAGATACGAGATCTAGGAGTCATATTCCAATAAGGAAATATCGTTATTTCCTGTCACAAGATAAAGAGTTCCAATCAGGAAAGAGATCAGAACTTCCAGAAGATAAGCACCAAACAGGAGATAAGTCCTAAACGAACCACTCCGCTGGAATCCTGTCAGGATTCTCATTAAAGAGTTGGTTATTCACACGCCAAGGATTAGGGCAACACATCATGAACCCATATAAATATTAGTGAAATTGATGTACAATGATATATATAGGCTATTACTCGAGAGAACGTGAGCTTTTGAGTGTGTAAAACGCCCAATTCTCTTAAGAAATATTCTTCTCCGCCCTCTCCGGCAATCGTGGTTTTTCCCATTTTTAAGGTTTTTTATGTAAAATATGTGTTCTGTGTGTTTCATTATTACACCTTTAATTCTCAGTATTATTATTGTTTGTATCATAATTGTTGGACACGTGGCTTCTTCCCTAATCCAAAACCACCATCAACAGATTTCTAATAAACATTTTATTAATAATTATGGGTATTCTCTTGCACAAATTTAAAAATTATTATAAACTTAATTAATGAAAAAAAAAATTAGAAAAATTAAAAACAAATCAATGAGGCACTACAATTATAAATTATTTATATAAGAATGGAATTCATCCACACTCCTTAGCTCATTGTGCACCCACCCTTTCACACTTACGGTGGATGCTTATGTGGAGTAGATCTCTTCGGTTTACAGGAGTAGAGACCTAGTCAAACTTGTATCGCTCAATTTTGATAAATTTGGTCAAACCCATTCCTTAGATATTCTTATAAGTTATAATATTATTACAGGGTTACCACAAGGTGGTTGCTTTGGTGGTCCAAGACTTGGGATTAAATACTCAAGTCCTTGGTTCTACTCCTAGCAATTACATTGTAGCTAGCCCTCAGGGCGTTTAGCTCTCCTGGTGGAAGAACGGATATGAGGCTAACGTCAGCGGTTTGAATCCTACCTAGGCGGAGGTTTCTTATCTGTCATACTCCGCGAAGCTAACATACATGCCACATATCAAAATGGCCACTGGATTAGAAAGTTGTTCCAAATTAAAATGGCCATTTTTGGCAAACTTTGTAACACTAATGGTTATTCCATCCAATGAGTGACATTTTGGTAAATAAGAGAATGACATTAATTTATTTTAGATTTTTTTTTTTTTTGGAAATCAATTTTTTCTTTTATTTTTTGAAACGAATAATTATATTTAGTGTGTATATATATATAACATATCTCAAATATATATATATATATAGAGAGAGAAATTTTCTAATCAGTGCATCCTGATATAACTTCATGAGGATGTTGAATGTGAGTCACTAGTTTTACATGCTTTGACTCAAGTGTTTATTCACTTGTCAAAATTTCTTCATAATGAGTGGCTCACATTCAATATCTTGATAAAGTTATATTAGGACGTCTTTACCTGATCGGGACTATATATATATATATATATATATATATATATTATAGTTATCTAGCCAGGACGTCCAACCATAGCCACATGTTTTAATAAGTTCAAATGTTATATATATATATATATATATATATATATATATATATATTAAGGAGAGACACGTGTATTGTTCTAAACCATTTCTTTTATTTTTTGAAAAGAATAATTATATTTAGTTTGTGTGTGTATATATATATATATATATATATATATATTTACGTACACTAAATATAATTATTCTTTTCAAAAAAAGAAAAAATTGATTTCCAAAAAACATCTAAAATAAATTAATGTCATCCACTTATTTACCAAAATGTCACTTATTGGATGGAATTGGATGGAATTGGATAAAATGGCCATTAGTGTCAAAAGTTTGCCAAAAATGGCCATTTTGGAACAACTTTCCAGTGGCCATTTTGATAGTGTGTCATCAATTCGATGGCCACTAGGGTAATTATCCCTTTAAATAATTATTATTACTTTTTTAGAACAATAATTCTACAAGGATTATTTGTATATCAAAAATAATCTTAATTTTGATTATTTCAAAAAAAAAAAAATCTTTTGAAATTTAAATTAATTTTTCATTTAGATTTAATTTTATATATTATTTATAACATTATACACAGTTTTAATATTGTAAATTATTATTTTTAGATTTCAAAAGTTTTTATTTAATTCTATATAATGCTTTTTTTTTTTTAATATTGTATAATTTTTTTTTTTTTTTAAATACTATATAACGTTTTTGATGTATTATATTTAAAATTTAAAATTTTATTTTAAATATTTTAAATTATTATTAACATGATTTAATTTTATAAAATATTTGTAACATTTGAATTAAATTCCAACTTTTAGTAGTTTAAAATTATTTTTATCAAATTTTAATATGATATAATAATTGTAATATAATATTTGTACGGTAATAATAATATTGTAGTTTGTAACAACTTTTTTATAATATGTAACTACTCATTTTATAGCATATCACCTGTTAACAGAGATAGTAATGCACCTCCTTTCCATGGGTGATGAGGGATTCAAGTCTCACCATGTGCATTTTACAAGCATGTGTGGAGAGTTTTCTCCATGTTTATGAGAGTAGTTATCCAGATCGCAAATGTATTGTTTGATCTTGATAGGTCTCGGCAATCATATTGTAATAGTTGTAATACTTCAAGAAAAAAAAAACTGATCATTTTATATTGCTAACAAAATATGAGTTATTGTGTCGTGTTTGTATAAACCTAAACACGACTCGTTAATTTTTTGTTCAACCTAAACACGACCCCTTAAGCTTATCGTGTCACAAGTCGAAACTCAAACATGATTCATTAAATTAATGGGTTACCTGATAAGATCTGTTTAACCCATTAATTTATAAGTAATGTCAACTATGATATATGATAAATCACAATTCCATTTATTTAAAAATAGTATAAAGTAAACCATTTTTATTTTAATTACATAATTCAATCAAAGAAATAAATAAATAACAATATGAAAATAACGGGAATGCCTTTTAGGGCTCAAAAATTAAATGTCACTATTTGGATCGGGTTTTGTAAGAAAGTCACCACATTAGTAATTCATGTTTAAAAGGCACCAATTTAGGTGACCAAACAAAAATACCCAAGCGATCACTCTAATGGCAACAGAGTGGCGCTACGCTGACGCACTCAGGGGTCGAGCTTTTTTTTCAATTTAAAACCATCTGGTTTTGTGAATTTTGAATCTCCGAGCCTTTCTAAGCTCTATTTGAGACTTTCTAAACACTGTCCGAGCCTTGGTGAAGTTGTGTAAAAGGCTCGGGCACTATATAGAAAGTCTCGGAGATACAAAATTAACACCCAAAAAAAAAATGATTGTTAAAAAGGCTCGGGCAGTTAAGTAAAAGGCTTGGACAGTTAAGTAAAAGTCTTGGACATTACTCACAAAGGCTCGAAGATACAAAATTAACAACAACAAAAAATGATCGTTAAAAAGGCTCGAGTGGTCAAGTAAAAGGCTCGGACAATTAAGTAAAAGTCTCGGACATTACTTACAAAGGCTCGGAGATACAAAATTAACAACAACAAAAAATGATTGTTAAAAAGGCTCGGAAAAGGTTTGGGCAGTTAAGTAAAAGGCTCGAACAATTAAGTAAAAGTCTCGGACATTACTCACAAAGGCTCGGAGATACAAAATTAACAACAACAAAAAAATATTGTTAAAAAGGCTCGGAAAAGGCTTGGACATTTAAGTAAAAGTCTTGGACATTACTCACAAAGGCTCAGATACAACTAACAAAAGCTCGAACATAAAAAAAGTTTAATGTTCATACAAAAGGCTCGGACAGTTCATGAAAAAGCTCGGGAACTGATTAAAAAGGCTCTGAAACTATTTACAAAGGCCTAGAGCTTCGTTGATGGCCTAGAGTTTCGTTGGTTTCCTATCTCTATTTCTTTTGATATTCATAACCTGATAAGATGAGTGATCTTATGTAACTATATGAATGTCAAACTCGTTGGAGAAGAAAATGAACTTGGATTTCAATTTACAGAGCTTTCCACTTTAAGACAGTTAGAGAAAGAAGTAGATCTCAGATAACTTCAAAGTATCTTCTAAAAGTTAAAGTAAAAAAAAATAATTAAAAAATGTGTACAGTAAGGGCATTTTAGGGCATTTTTGGAAGTCACTTACTTTGGTGTATTTTAAACTTAAGTTATTAAGGTGGTGATAGTCTTAAAACATCAACTCAAAAAAGTGACAAAACCCACCATTTCCTCATGCCTTTTATTTGGACACTTGAAAGATTTAGGGCCAGTTTAGTATTACTGTAATTGTTATTATAATCACTGTTAGCTGTGCTGAAGGAATAACCAGCTGTGAAGTTAATAAGCAGATGTTTGGTTAATTGTACTTTTAAAATTAATGTATAACTCAAAAGCAGTATACATATGTTTGGTAATTTTATTGCAAAAATGCTGAAATTAATTACAATGACTTAGACATAATTTTAAAACCTTGCTTCATTTTTTGTTCATTAATTATATATATTAAATAAATATTTAAGTAGAATATTTAAATTTAAAAAAAAAATCCATAAGAACAATAAAAATATTTTTAAAAAATTTTATAAATCAAATCAATATTTATGGAGAATATTTAATTTTATGATAAAATAAGATATATAAATAATTTTAACTTAATTTCATAAGGATCACATCATCTCTTAGCAGAGATGGTAGTGCACCTTCCTTTCACAGTGGTGGTGAGGGGTTCGTGTCCCACCATATGCATTTTACAAGCATGTGTGGGGAGTTTTCTCCCGGTTTATAGGAGTAGTTATCCGGACCGCACATATATTGTCTTATCTTAGCGGGTCCCAGCAGTCCTATTGTAATACTTGTAACTTGTAATACTTCAAAAAAAAAAAAAAAAAAAAAAAAAAAAAAAAAAAAAAAAAAAAAACTTGATTTCATAAGGATAATAAATTAATAATGATATTTTAAAAGATTCATTAAATGTTGAAATAGATTATTTCATAATCACTTTTAAAAAGTAACCTCCATCTACTTCTCAAAATCACGGTCAAAACTTGACAGATTATCAATTAATCATTTTTGGAAGTTTTACCAAATATCATTTTATGTCAAAATTATAAAATAAGTTGATTTTAACTTAAGCAATACCAAACTGGCCCTTAAAATCTTTAATAAGTAATTAACTTTGAAGTATTGGGTTTATAAAATTTTATTAGTCGACAGAAGAAGAGAAATGGAAGAATTTAAATACTAATATTTGTTAAAGCAACTTTAAATCGTTAGGATTTCTTTAGTCTCTAATTCAATTTTTCTTTTAAGTATTTGAAATTCATAATTCTGATTAAGCTAATTAAAGAATTTAAATGTTTAAAGTTTAGAATTTTGATCACAAAATTTATATTCTGTTAAAATATTTAAAATTTATTTTTTTATCAGATAAAAAATACGACCTGTTTACTATTCATGCTATTTTATCATATCATGTAACGGCTCATTTTATATAAGTAACAAAATATTTATGCTATTTAGCATGTTTCACGTAAAAATTGTAATTAAAAAATGTGTGGTAACAATTTCATGTTATAACAAATTTAGTAGTGTATAACGATAAAACAGTATCTTGTAACAACTGATCTATTGTATCATATAACAATTCATTTTAATGACTCACATGTCAGCGGCTCGAGTCCTACCAATGGCGAATACTTTCAAAAAATACCTGGTCTTGAATTAATAGATATTGTCAAAAAATAAATATAACAATTCCTTTTATATGGGTAACAAAATATTGTACTATGTAACAAGTTTTGCATATAAAGTTGTAATTAGAATAACATTTGTGGTAACAATTTCACATTGTAACAAATTTAACATGGTGTGTAATGATAACACTGTACTTGTAACAATTCTGTTGTATTATGTAACAACTCATTTTATATGAGTAACAAAATATACATACTATTTTTTTTTTTTTTTTGAAAAGACAAAATATACATACTATTTAATGAGTTTTGCATAAAAAAATTATAATTAAGATGTTAGTGGTAACCATTTAACATTGTAACAAATTTGATGTGAAATATAACGATCAACATGTACCATGTAACAATATTGAAGTATCACGTAACAACTCATTTTATATGATAACAAAATATTTGTATAATGTAACAAAATTCGCATATACATTTGTAATTATGTAGCAACAATTTAAAGATATAACAAATTTAATATGGAGTGTAACGATAAAGTTGTATCATGTAACACTAGACCATGATACCAAGAAAATCATTGTATGTATTAATGTGGTAATCTGTGCAAAATGTTGCTGGTAAAAGAGTTATTTAAAAACTTATTCTTTTTCTTTTAATTACATCCATTAGAGTCTTTTTTTTTTTTTTTTTTAAGTAGAATATCAATTGATTTCAATATTTTCTTTTTGGGTAATTGAAACTTTACATGTATCTTTTAAAAAATAAAGAATTAAATGTACACCACTGAATGTAGGAACGGAACATCATGGACGCCAGGGGGCCATAGCCCATAAATTTATAGTTAATAAAAATACTTTTAAAAATATGTATTTTATATTTTAGTTTTATACATTTTAAGCTTTTATCATTTTAGAATATAAAAAATAGTAGTTGATTTCGTTCCCAACAGATTTCTAATCAGGCCAGTACATTTAGTACATGCTAGTTTGTAGCAAATTTACCAATGCTCTAGGAATAAAATGATACCACATGCATATATATATACATTTGAAACAAGAAAAGAACATTATAAAGAAAGAACACAACACTAAGGGCTGCAATTCAGTCAAAAACACTCCCTTGCAGAGGAGAAGGCATACGAAGCAAGGTTTTGTGCCAACATACCACATGCATATTAATTTGTAGTTTTTGTCTTTTCTTTTCCTATGATAATAATAATAATAATAATAATAATAATAATAATTTAGTGCTTCCATTTTAGAGCAAAGAAAAGACAAAAAAAGATTCATTAATTTTTTATTAGTAGAAAATTTGGAGAAATCTTTGATAAATTTGATTGTAGAAAAACACTATAAAGTGAGAAAAATAAATAAATTTGGTTATATATATATATAGCATAGAAGTATAATACATGACATTGGATTTTTTTTTTCTTTTCAAATTAAGATTAATGAAGATCATTTTGTTTATATTTTTTTCTTAAACAACTTTTTTTTTTTAAAGAAGGAAAGAGTGTTTATTGACCAAATGTATTGATTGATTATTACATATGGTATCACAATAACGTGCATAAATAAACAAGCACAACAAATTAAAGTAATTAAGGGTCTGTTTGATTTTTTCACTTAACATTTAATGGTATTTAATGTGTTTCATTAATTTGTTTTGTTTGATTTTTTAAATGATAAAATCACTTAACTCCTAAAATCACTTATTTATAAAAGTGAATTTTTTTCACTTTTCACTTTTCACTTAATTAAAAACAACTGATTGTTATTAATTTTATAATTCCAAATCTATCCTCTCATAAATCTAATATATTTTCAATTTTGTCTTCTTCTATAACCCTAACCATATTAATTTTTAGGTGTCTCCAATGCCATCCATGAAATGTCTCCCACACCTATTTTTTCTTAAAAAAATTATTACTTAAATAACCTATAACAAAATTATTTCTATACCCAAATTTAAACTTTGGCATGTTATCTTTTGTACTTTTGTCAAAATGAGTCACCGTTCAAGATTCAAATCATCATAGACAATATTATTAGTTGATTAGCATAGTCTCTCAAAATTCAATAATAAAAAATAAAAAAAAGAAACAGGATAATAAAAAATAAAAAATAAAAAATAAAAATAAAAAATACAACAAGAATATTATAGATTAAAGAACAAACAAAAAAACTAAAAAATAAAAAGTAGTCAATTTTTATATATTAAAATGTAAATATATAACAAATAATAGTTGAAAGGACATGAATGTAAAAGTATTTATTTCCAGATATTTGTAACTTAAAAAAACAAATTAAACAGTTTATCACTTATATTCAGTTTTCAGTGAAAAAAATCAAACATATGTTTTTTGATTTTCAGTCACCATTCAACCTTCAGTCTAATTCAGTGATGTTCAGTCTTCAGATAAAAAATCAAATGCAGCCTAAGAAAAAAAAAAAAACAACAACAACAACCAAACAAAATACAGTAGTAACAATCTCATCAAAGTGAAAGAAATTAGCACCAACAATTGAACGATGTTAAAATTTTCTTGCTTCAAGCAAAATTGACAAGGATGAACTAGAAAACAAAAGACCTTGATTATGATTATTATTATCATCTTAATGATCTTTTTGACTTCAAAATAATTGTTTAATTTAATTGTCTGTACCCTAGCCAAAAAGTTGATGTAAAGTTGAGAGATTTACATGTTTTTCAATTGAAGGCATCACATCAACATATATAAAGTTGACTGTGATATACATGCACCAAAGTTCAAGTGGGGTGGATTGATGATGTAATGTTGCATAATAATAATAATGAATATGGTGAAGAAAATAAAATCTCATTTAATTTAATTTTTTTTTTTTTTAATTTGGTGAGAAAAAAGAAGAAGATCAAAGTCTCATACTACTGTATATTGTGGAATGTTGTTGGGCATAGTTTCTTTTGACCAAAAATATAATCAAATCTGGTTTGTTTTGTTTTGTGGGAAACCAAAATCCCTCAAAATACTAGAAAAAACTAATACATCTTAATATTATCGATAACAGAATGCCTTATAAGACAGCAAATAGAGATTAAAATTTGTATTTTTTTTTTTTTAATATTAAAGCTATAAATTTGTATTTTTTATAACCTAGAATCTCTTGAATACCGTTAGATTTCTAAATTGGGGTTCTTGTTGAACCCCACGATTTTTTTATTTATTTTAAATAATACGATCCTATTCTATCAATCACCAGTGAAAAAAGTTTCGAATTTTAATATTGTAAACATTAAAAATTAAAAATTGTGAATTTATAGTAATTAATAATCACCAATTATCTAATTTTATGTGATTGGAGTGGTCAGTGGAGTGAAAGGATAGAAAGAAAAGTCAAAGAAAGTGCTCTTCCGATTCAAATCAATTCAACAGGACAAAGACACTAAAAACAGCAATCATGTAGTCTGTGAAAAAGTCCCATCTTTGCTTGATTGAGATTGACTTTCATTTCAGATATTTATGTAGGCACTGATAGTAAAATGTTAACGCTATTCTTACACGTAATTATTAATTTTTTATTTTAATTTTAGATTGTTAACTAGTTAAGACAATCACACATTTTTCTTCGAATGTATAGACACCTCGGTTTGTATACAAACCACCTAGTAAAGTGTCTTTTGAATTCATATAATACTTAGGGCTGTTTGTTTTTTTGTCTAAAGTCTTATAAGACCTTAATTTATTAGACATATGGATAAGTCTTATAAATTAAAATACTATGGTATGTTTGTTTTTTTCATTTTGGATGACTTATTATAAATATAAAATTGATTAGGTTGTGTTAGGGTTTCTTCAAAATTGGAATTTTTTAAAAAATTGATTTTTAGGATTTTATTATGTGTGGATAAAATTATAAATGTATAAATTGTTATAGAACATTTGTGGAAATTTATTAAAAAACTCTACCGTATCACTTTTTGAATAAGATAAAAGTAAAAAAAATTTACTTTTTCTAAAAGACATATATATCTTAAAATAAGATATAAGTTGAAAAAACAAACAAACTGATTTATCTTAATTTAAGATATAAGAGGCAATAAGTTTTATAGCTAAAAAAACAAACAGCCCCTTAGTGATTAATTAATTATTTTTATTTTTATAAAACTCATATGTACTACGATTTGAACTTAAAACATTAACAAACAGAATAATGACTCTTTACCATCAAGCAAATTAGGGCGATGGTATTAGCTCTTTAAATTAATGTGTATATAAATATAATTAAATTAAAGTGACACCTCATAAATATTTATAATGTAAAGTGGAATACAAGTTAAAAAACATTTTCTTATGAATCATCTTCAAATATAACAACTTAAATCTGAAAGAATGTTGGACTGAATTAACATTTTTACCATTAAGCTAAATTGGAGGATCTTGTCTAACATTATGTTAACTTCATCTGAATGGTTCTCATTAATTTCTTACCTCATAGCATAAATAAAATATTTATTTGAAATTTGAACCATGCACTATTAAAAGTTAAAACAATATCAACCAAAGAAATAAGTGAGTGGTGCTCCTTCGGTTGGCTAATTCTTGCAATCTAGTCAAAGTAAAGTCAACTCCAATTATGTATTCCTAAGTCAACATGATGAACTATAAAGATTAATGCTATATGCTTTCCTATCCACTTTTTTTTTTCCACCAAACATTACAGGATCAATATCTTGGATGATCTCTCTATTTTTTATTGGTAAACAAGTAAATATTGATTCGATGGATATTGGGATTTGATGATTTTATAGAAATAAGGGAAGAAAAAATATTGATATGATCAATTGGATATCACATAAAAATTTAAATAAATAAAAGATTATATATAATTAATCGTTTAAGATTAAATAAGAAAAAAATATTTTGATATTTTAGACTATTCAAATTTCAGTATTGTCAATTCCAAAATTATAGAAATATTTTATATTTCGATATATGGAAGATATTATGTTAGTAAAATCAATTATTCTATTTTTCTTTTGGGAAAAAAAGAAAGAAAGAAGAGATATGTAACAAGTACACATGATATAAAGATCCTCTCTTATTTAAACTTGGGCTTAAAGAAACAAACATGGACTTTTTATTATTGATCAATACGAAGAAGAACTAGATTAATCCTCCAATATTTAATTTCCAACATTTCCTTGTCATGAAAAAAACAAGAAGAAGAAGAATTGTGACAAAGGTCCATTAGTAACCACCACACTACCTGCTTTGCTTTTGTGTGAAGAAATAATATCTTCTTTTCTTCTGCTTGTTGCTTTTTTTGGGGGGGATGATATCATGGAAATGAACGATACTGCTTCATTAACGCCCCACTATTATTATTATTATTGTTGTTGTATCATGTGTGTGAGAACAGCCCCATCAATACCACAAACATTGTCTTTGAAATTGAATAGTGGGTTGGTAATGGTGGTGGAGGTCGATGATCATATATGCTTCATGAATGATAATTAAGCTCCAGAAAGTATAGGGAATTCTCCAACTTTCAAATCTTCAGGTTTCAACCATCGAAACATTTTTTATTTATCATAGGGCCTTTAAAGAGAGGATCCAGATTGAAATCACATCGTCAATTGTTAATCGATACCATCTCTTATATATAAATTATTCTTTTACGTTATCAGCTTATAAAAGTCAGCTGTAAAGATATATAAGAAGAAAATGACTGATATATCATTTATTATTGACAAATTTGCCAAACAGCAAGACTGCAAGAGTGAGATTGATGGACATGCAAAATAATTTTGTGTCAGCAATGGAGGCCGATTAGTTAGAGAAAAAAAAAAAGTAGGAGAATTCTTGGCCGCCAATGGATACAAGATATTTGTGGCTAGTGCTGGTCCTGACTATTCCGAGGTCTCTGGGCGAAATCTAAAAAATGGGCTCCATACCAACAAAATTATCCCCACTTTATCCCAAAATAAAAATAAACATTAAAAAATCCATGATTTTTATGTCCTTCCCCCCCCCCCCCCCCCCCCCCCCCCCCCCCCCCCCCCCCCCCCCTTCTTTTTGTGGGTGGAGAAGAAATGAAGAATATTTAGGTAATAGGTGATAGAAAAGTATGAAACTTTAAAAAATTGGGTTTTATACTAGAATAAAACAAATTGGGCTAGGTTCTAATTTTTGTTTGGTATTGTTTGAGCTTTTTTTTGGACTTTTTATTTTTTATTTTTACAACTTAACCGATAACAAAAACTTACATCATATATTTGGGACCCCTAGGCATGACAAGCCCTAGTCAAGGGTTGGAAAGGAACGTGTTTCTCCGGTGGTCTCTTTGGCTCAACCTATTGTTTCTGCAGTTTTGTTGAAGACTTCTTCTTGTTTGGGTCCCTTAGCTCGGCAGGATGTCGGAGTTCCCCAGAGTTCGGTTGACAGGTTAGCAGATAATTCAGTTAAATCTTCGGTTCTGGTTGCGAGGGTTGATAAGAGGGTTTTAGGGAATGGTTCTGGGCATTCTCACGTTCCTCCTTTGGTTGTGGTTTCGGTTATTTGATCTCAGCTTTAGTTGTCAGATTCCCAGGCTAAGCTCTGTTTTATCGCAGATTCTTCTTAGGCCAGCTAGGTTGATGTTGGAGAGCTTGAGGCTAGTACTATCTTTTAGAGAACCATAATGTGCTCGTAGGTTGGATTCTAATAAGTCCGGATTCTAGGCTTTACCTCTTGTTTCCGATGATTAGTTTCCTTTATTGGAATTGTTATGGTACTTGGAACGGGTCTATGAGGCGTGTTCTCAGAGATTTATGTCGTTTGCATCGTCCTTCTTTGGTTTGTATTGCTAAGCCTATGGTGGTTTTTACTTCTGTCGTTTCTACCCTTAGGGTTGTTTTGCAGTCCCTTTTGGTCAGGTGTTTATGTTTGAGGCTGAGCTTCTTGTGGCGTCGATGGCCATTAATTATGCTTGGAAGTTAAGGTGGTGTCAGATCTGGCTTGTGTTAGGATTATGCTCAATAGCAAGAGTGTAATATTGTTTTTGACAATCTTTTCATATTAATAAAGTGATTTCTGATTTAAACAAATCTTATAGCATTTATAGATTGAATGTTATAATTGTTAAAAGTAAATAATCATAAGGTCAAAAGACTATGAGAAAAGAAGAATTGTTCGTACATCTGGATATATATGAGGTAGACACAATTTTTTAGTTAGTCTTGAATAATGTTCACAACTTAAGTTAAAGGTTGGGCACATTTATCTTGTTAAAGTTGTAGAATTCTTTTACTAGCATTTGAGTGGGATCAAATGTGTTATGACGAGTCTAAAATCATCGGAGGGTCTTCAAGTAAAAGAATCTAGTGCACTGGGTACATTGAACAGGATCATAATGAAATACTTTATCTAGAACCGTCAATAGATAATAGTCTTTTCATTATCAGGACAATCGAAGAGTCTATCTTAATCCTGAGATAAATGATGGACTTATGTTGCAAGTGTTATCATTTGAGTTATCAATGAGTACGATTATATAGCATAGTGTAAGGTTCCCAATTGTTAATTGGCTAATTTCGTGGACAAACCACATGTTGGGGTACTTTGTAAGGGTAGCTTAGGTATTGGTTTTATTGTTCGAAGCCCTTTGAAGACCTTGTGTTGATAAGCACCGAAGGTAATTTTCTTTGTGCTTACTTGTCTTGAAGAGATAGTTGCACATACTCACAACTCATGCATATGTCTTATCTTTGTATGTTGTGTTTATTTGTGTTGTGCATTTATGCCTATTTTCATCTCTTCTTGCATGTTAAATGATTGCATCTAGCTTATTAATTGCCATATCTTGTTAAGCATTAGGTTGCATTGTTTTCACCTCACACGTGCACTTATTGCATGTTTCTTTTGTGTGAAGTGGCTTAGAAGGCTTGCCCTTCTTGTGCCGCGGTTGTGCTGCCGCGGTTGCCTAATTTTGGCATACCGCGGCATGCAAGCGACAGAGACTTCCATGTCCTTGCCGCGGTTCATCTGCCGCGGTGCCACAACCGCGGCAATCGAGCGACAGCAATGTCTTTGCTGTGCCGCGGTTATAGTGCCGCGGTTGTGCAACCGCGGCAGGCGAGCCACAGAGATATTTTTGGTGCGTTTTTTCAAAACGACCACACTTCACTTATGGCCCCTATATATATAACACTTTAACTTTAAGTCAGCCAAGAGAGTTCATATCATATTTCATACTTAGGATATTTTTCAAAGAGAAGAAAAATTCCAAGAACTCATTTTTAATTACTCAAACACTTTTTCATGATCATCAATCATCATCTAGCATCATCTTTGATCATCTAGATGTCATCTAGCATGGATTCTTCATCATACTTTGCTTGGTAAGCTTTTCACTAATATCTTACATATTTTGTGTTTCTCTTATCTAGCAATCTCAATTAATTACTTGTTTGTTATTTTGTATGCTTTGGATACAAGATTGAGATTAGTATGATGTATGTTTGAGAAGTTGTATTGTGCTAGCATATTAGGTTTTGTGCTTAATATTGATTAGCTAAACTAATTGACATGTCATTTAGTTTTGATATCTAGGATTGTTTTTAATTGCATATTAATCATCTTAGATAAGCATATAGGGTTTCCCTTGCTCTATGTTGCATTTTGGATATTCACATATATTCACTTAGGGTTGTATTCTCTTCATAGAGAAAGTAAGTCTTGTGTGTAGCATCCGGGATTAGGTTGCTTAGATCGCAAGCAAAATTGGACTAGGTTCACTCATACCGGGATTAGGTAGGTGTGTGATTACTTCCGGGATTAGGTTGTAATCGTTTGCACATTTAGTGGATTCGAGGTTCGAGTGTGGCTTACTTACATAGCCCGTGGTTTTTCCCGTGAGGGTTTCCACGTAAAAATCAAGTGTTGTTTTAATTTCCGCACCATATTACACTTGCTTGTTTATATTATCTTGAGGGCTTTTTCGTAATTTTAACTAACACGAAAAATTGGGTAAAAAGCGTAAAATCTATTCACCCCCCCTCTAGATAGTTTTATACACACCGTGCTATATTTAGTTTCACATAGTCTATCCTCGATAGTTTGGTGGTATTCATTTGTTAATCGATAGATGACTTCATTTATAGATATGGACATCGTGGCTCCATTTATTAAATGAGAGTAGAATATCATCATATGGATGTTTTGAGGTATTGGATATTGAATCTTAACGTTAAGTTTTTGATAGAGTCTATTGAAACATGGCTTCTGGACAAGTCAAAATATCCAAGTTCAAAATGTGATCATATGAGTAAATATGGTAACTTAGAGAGCTATATGCGGTCTATGAGCTCTTGACAATTACTGATATTCTTCACGAGGATACACCATCTCCAATAAGATTGTCTAGGGTATGAATGAGAAATATTTACTTATTCTATCTTTATTTAAGAGTTCAATTTTAGCTCTTTAGTGGTGTTGTATGTATAAATTCGCCAACCTGACACGTCATCAAAAGAGCCAACAAAAGACTGCCACGTCACTCATTGACCGGGTCAAGGGAGGAAGTGTGACAAGTCAGAATGATAAAATAGCTCAAGCTAAAAAGGAGTCAAAGATATGGTCGCCGAAACTAGATACCTACTCGCCGAATGTAGAAGTGTGCTCGCTAAAGATACGATACCCAGAAAGTGAAGGTACTCGCTGGACCAGTACACTGGGCCTGAACTGACTCGGTAGAAACACAGAAATAAACCCTAAACTTTTAGAAGACCCAGAACAACGAGGAATCATAAAAAGGAAAGTAGACTTGGATCCGTGACGAGAAGGGATCCTAGTACGAATCAAAGAGGGAAACCTTCCACCCACATGGCTAAAAACAAGGGGAAACCCTAATTAAACATGTATAAATAGAACCACCTATCCCATAAGGAAGGGGTTCAGAAATCTAGAGAGAGAGAAGAGAGCAATTGTAAGAGAGATCAAAGTGTGTAACAAGGCAACAAAAACCTAGTATTATTCTTCTGCCCTCAGGGGCGCCGTGGTTTTTTCCCATTCAAGGGTTTTCCACGTAAAATCTGTCTTTTGCATGCGTTCTTAATTTTCTTGTTTTATATTAAATTGATATAATTGTTGAGTGCGTGGCAATCCAAATTTCACCGTCAACAATTGGCGCTAGAAGGAGGGGGTCTTTGAACAGAAACTTCGAGGAACCCTTGCGAATTAAACAACATGAACAACGACAGTGACAGAGATGGTAACTCCAGCGGAGATTTAGTTGTTGAACCAATCGCGCTGGCGGGAGACAGGGTGGTGACAATCGGGGAACAATCAGCGGCAACACCAGGAACTAGGGCAGCTGATCCCGGGATTCTGCAGCACTTCCAAGCTGCATTGGTAAACTTAATCAGCGAAGCCAGCAAAATAGGGCTTTCGCTCCCCATAGGGTTGGGAGTTTCATCTCCTTACGAGTTAACCACTCTTGGAATCCATCCACCCGGAAGGCTACGATCAGAAATTCACATTGCAATCCCCGATACTCAAGCAAAACAATCCACTGAGGAGACTCCCCAGGACCACACTTAGTATTTCGAGGGGAGAAAACAAAGGAAGGGAAAAGGTGTGATGAATGAAGAATCCAGGGAGGAACGAGACCAGGCGCGAACACATGGGGTCAATTCTAGCGACACATATCAACGGAACCGGCGGAGACACCATTCCATCTCATCTGAAGATAAGAGTCCTCGTCCACGAAGGGAATTACGATCCAAAAGAGCGAAGCGAAGAAGATCCGAGAGCACAGAAGATCGAAGAAGCCCGGATGAGAGAGGCAATCATGGTAGAATGACAATCAAGAGTAGACTCGATCCAACAGGAGAACCAACTGGTCAGCGAGATGTCACCCTACAAGAGCTATCGAGAAAAGTTTCAGCAATGGCACGAAGGTATGGTCGTAACGTATCTTCGGATGATGAGTCAGATAGCCCATTCATCGAAACTATTGCTCGCACCCAATTTCCAGACAGATTTAGAATGCCAACCATTGAGTAATATAAGGAGAACAGGGATCCGAAGGAACATGTTCACCGATTCCGTAATATTATGGCCCAGTATTCATCCAATGACGGGCTGTTGTGCCTCACCTTCCCGCAAACATTCGGCGACCTCGCCTCCAGGTGGTTTGGAAGACTTCCACCCAGAACCATAAGCAGTTTCTCAAACCTCAGTAAAGCATTTATAAGGCAATTCATGGGGAGTGTCCAGAGGAGAAAGTCACTCGCTCATCTATCAAACTTGAAGTAGGAGCGTAACGAGTCAATCAAGAAGTATCTAGCCAGATTCGGGAAGGAAGTTGCTCAAATTGAGGATGCCAGTGATGTAGCTGTGATCGCCGCTTTCACTAATGGGCTACAAAGTGGACGATTATCCTTTGACCTGCGAAGAGATAGACCGAAAACTTACGAGGAGATGATGGAAATAGCTGGCGACTATGCATTGGCAGAAGAAGAAGAAGTAGCGCAAGGGGGTAGCTATGTACATGGGCACAAGCCCGACTCAAAATCGGACCATAAGGATGACAAAAAAATGCAGTCACGTGATCGCCAGAAAGATGAGAAGGGCCAAAAGGGATATCCAAGAGAAAGCAGAGGAAACACTCGAGCCAATAAATTTCGAGGAAGGTACAACCATTACACCCCTTTAACTGGCGATCAGGAGGAGATACTGTTTGTGGTAGAAGACAAAGGACTCGCCAAATACCCTCGGCAGCAATCAGCAAATGCCAGGAGAGATACAACTAAGTACTGCCGATTCCACAAAGATCATGGGCATGAAACTTCAAAATGTTTTCAGTTGCGCGATCACATTGAAAGCTTGATCAGAGATGGGCACCTGAAGGACTTTGCTTTGAAGGGAGACAAGCACGGTGGTCGCCAGGATAGCCGCCAAGGAAACGGGCAGGAAAGAAAGAGTCCAAGGAGAAACAGCCCTAACGCAACTATAAACACCATTTTTGGCGGACCTCATACTGGGAGGAGCAATCGAGAAAGGATGTCAGAAGTCCGAGAAGTAATGTATGAAAGCAGAAGCATGGAGATCAATTTTGTGCAGAGAAACCCCAAGAAAGGAAGAGAAGGACATGATCCCATAACATTTACGGCAGAAGACTCAGACGGAATTGATGCAAAGCCTAACGATGCAATCGTCGTGGGGGTTTGAATAGCCCATAGGGATGTCCTTCGAGTGATGATTGACAACGAAAGTTCAGCTGATATCTTAAGTGCCAGAGTATATGATGAGTTGCGGCTGGACATAAAAGATCTTGAACCATTCCATGTGCCATTAAAAGGATTCGGTGGCGTAGAAGTTAGATCGTTAGGAACTGTGAAGCTGCCGGTGAGATTCGGCACAGCACCATGCCGGTGAACAATCCTGTTGGACTTTGTCATAGTTGACATCCATAATTGGCCGTATAATGCTTTACTTGGCCGACCGTTTCTTAACAAAGCTCAAGCTGTTACTTCAACCCATGCATTGAAAATAAAATTCCCTACAGAATTTGGTGTCGGAGAATTGAGAGGGTCACAGGAGATGGCTCGCCGCGCCAACCTATCAATCTTCAAAGATAAAGCAGGGATGGAAACCTTGAGCATATTCGAGGTAGACAGGGAAGTACAGGAAGACAATCCGGAAAACTTCGAACTGGACCCAAGGGACAAAACGAGCAGAGAGAAAGAAGAACCAACTGAGTCAGTTGTTCTAGATGAAGCGGAACCAGATAAAACATTAAAGATCGGAGCAAGGCTAACTGAACAAGTTAAGAAAGATGTGACAAGCTTGTTGAAGGAGTATAAGGGGATTTTCGCTTGGTGCCACGAAGATATGCCAGGGATTGATAGAAGCGTAATTTCACACAACCTGGCTGTGAATGAAAAATACAAACCGGTTGTGCAGAAAAGGAGAAGCTTCAACCCAGAAAGAAGTGCAGCAATAAAAGAGGATGTATCAAAGTTGCTCGCCGCAAGGTCAATTAGAGAAGTTAAGTACCCAGAATGGGTGGCGAATGTAGTCCTAGTGAAAAAGAAAAACAATCAATGGAGGATGTGTGTCGACTTCACCGATCTGAACAAAGCCTGCCCCAAGGACAGCTTCCCGCTACCAAGGATTGACCAGTTAGTCGATGCAACAGCCAGACATGAGACGTTGAGCTTTATGGATGCATATTCAAGATATAACCAGATAAAGATGCACAAGCCAGACGAAGAGAAGACAGTGTTCACCACAGATCAGGGGTTGTATTGTTACACAGTCATGCCATTCGGCCTGAAGAACGCTGGGGCAACTTACCAGTGCTTGGTCAACAAAATGTTCGCCAGACAAATAGGGAGAAATATGGAAGTTTACGTTGACGATATGCTGACAAAAAGCATCACAGCAGATAGACATACAGATGACCTGAGGGAAACATTCGATGTGCTGGTCAGGTATGGAATGAAATTGAATCCAGCAAAATGTGTATTCGGCGTACCATCTGGGAGGTTTCTCGGATATCAAGTACATCAAAGAGGAATAGAGGTGAACCCTGAAAAAATCCAAGCACTAGCAAAAATGGTCTCGCCAAGAACTTTGAAGGACGTCCAAAAACTCACGGGGTGCCTAGCATCGCTGAGCAGATTCATAGCCAAGTCAACAGACCGATGTCTACCATTTTTCAAAGCTCTAAAAAAGGGAAAGGGAGTCGAGTGGAATGAAGATTGTTAAAAAGCTTTCCAGGCTTTGAAAGATTACCTTGGACAGGCACCGCTGCTATCAAAACCAGAAACAGGAGAAACATTGTACATGTACTTGTCCGTCTCTGAAGCAGCCACAAGTTCCGTACTAGTAAGACATGAAGATGGAATCCAGAAGCCAATATACTACACCAGCAAAGCACTGTTACCAGCCGAAACAAGGTACTCGCCGGCTGAAAAAATGGCACTTGCTCTAATAACAGCAGCAAGGAAGCTAAGACCATATTTCCAGGCTCATAAAATCGGGGTATACACCAACTGCCCACTGAAATTAATCCTGCAGAAACCAGAAGTATCCGGTCGATTAACAAAGTGGGCGATCGAGTTAAGTGAATTTGATGTAGAATATCTCCCAAGGACAGCAATCAAAGCACAGGCAGTGGCAGACTTTGTAGCAGAGTTCACCGAGCCAAGCATAGAGGTGGCTAGAATGATGGTGGAGCAAAATAAGAAAGTATTCAAATGGCAACTCCGCGTCGACGGCTCGTCAAACACGCACGGTAGCGGGGCAGGGGTAGTAGTGTCAACCCCGAAAGGAGATTCAGTCGAATGTGCCCTGCGTTTTGACTTCAAAGCTACTAACAATCAAGCTGAATACGAGGCACTCATAGCAGGTTTAAAAGTTTGCACAGTCCTAGGGGCAGATGAGGTAAAAATCTTCAGCGACTCTCAAGTTGTTGTCAATCAGGTAATAGATGAATACCAGGCGAGAGATAAAAGCATGATCACCTACCTGGAATTAGCGAAGGAACTGTTAGGAAGATTTAAAGAATACAGAATTGTTCATGTCCCCAGAGAAGAAAACGAGCAAGCTGATGCCCTGGCCAAATTGGCATCCGCCACAATCAACATCTGGCCCAAAAGTATATCCATGATCCGCCTATTGCAGCCGAGTATAGTCAAATCAGAAGAAGTGGGGGCAGTCTTTGGCGAGAGGAACAGCTGGATCACACCAATCAAAGAATATCTCGTCAATGATGTACTCCCAAGTGACCCATTAGAAGCAAAACGGTTGAAGTATAGAGCTACAAGATATTCAGTACTCAATGGAGAACTGTACAAAAGGGGGTATTCAAGGGCACTGCAGAGATGTGTCGGACCTGAAGAAGCAGAAGGTATCCTGAGAAGCATACATAGTGGAAATTGTGGGAACCACGCTCGGGGTGTCGGGGTGTTAGCCTAGCCCACAAAACATTAAGGCAGGGTTTTTACTGGCCAACACTATTCGCCGACGCCAAAAGAGTAGTAGCGAGATGTGAGGCGTGTCAAAAAATTGCCAACAACATCCGACAACCACCTGAACTTTTGCAAAGTATCACCTCGCCGTGGCCGTTCGCCATGTGGGGAATTGATTTAATCGGCCCAATGCCAATATCAACTGGAGGAGCAAAGCACCCCATAGTAGCCGTGGATTATTTCACGAAGTGGGTAGAAGCCAAACCATTGGTACATATAACAGAAGCGAACACTATAAGCTTTGTAAAGAAAAATATCCTGTACAGATTCGGGATACCAAACACCATCATCACGGACAATGGGACCCAATTCGATGGTAGGAAATTCAGGGAGCTGTGTGACAAGTACGGCATCAACAACTACTACGCCTCCCCAGCACATCCGCAGACGAATGGCCAGACTGAGGCAGTAAACAAGATCATAAAGCACAACCTGAAAGCTAAATTGGCAACAAAAAAGGGCAGCTGGGCAGATAAATTACCACAAGTGCTCTGGGCGTATCGAACCACAGAGAGGGGTTCAACAGGTGAGACCCCATATTCCATGGCTTATGGAGCTGAAGCTGTCATTCCCGTGGAAACGTCATTCTCTTCATCAAGGGTACAACTCTTCCAACCAGAACTTAACATTGATATGCTAAAATGCACAGTACTTGAAGATATATTATCCTTAACTTTTTTCAAAGTTTAGAGCTTTTTCAACCTTTTTATTATGTCTTAGAACAGTTTTTCGTTTTAGCATTTTCTTTATGACTATGTTAACAAAGTTGCAGGAAATATTCAATAAAAGAGTAATTTATTATTGAGAATTCGCAATTTCACTCGCTAGTCACAAAGGGCATTCGCCATCGTATATCACTACCGTCACATAAAGACGAGTTTCATACTCGCAGCAATGATAACTGGCGAGAAACAAAATCCCAAGTTGCAAAAAGCGGCGATCGCCATTACGGGAAAATAGAATCCCTAGAAGCAAGAAAGCCAGCTAAGCAAAAACAAAACATGTTAAAAACTTGGTGTATGGTCGGATACGTCCTGACGAATACTGAGTACGCCAAAATACAGCAATGGTAGCTGAATAGAGCTATAAAATACGCTAAAAACTTGGTGTATGGTCGGATACGTCCTGACAAATACCGAGTAAGCCGAAAAATCAGCAATGGCAGCTGAATAAAAGCTATAAAATATGCTAAAAAACTTGGTGAAAAACTAAGTAAAACCGAAAACTCAGCAAAGGCAGCTGAACAAAAAAAAATATATATATTTATAACTTCGTATCATTTACAAATGAAGGAGCAAAAGAAATAAATTTACAGTCCTAGACAGTAGAAAAAATCCAAAAACTCAACCAGCTGCAAGAGGGCCCTCGCTGTCTTCCTCATCTTCAATCTCCTCGTCCGAAGGCCAAATGACTTCCTCATCCTCCATTGGCATGAAAGGCTCATAATCCCTTACAGCAACAGGACCCAAGTCAGGCTCAGCACCAGAGCCAGAAAAGCTGCCCTTCTGACCTGAATAGTAAGTATTGAAGGCACGCTTGCTGGGGATTTCTAGATGCATAGGATGAGGTTCAGTCTTGTTATAACGGCAGTGGGCTTTCCATCGTTTTATTTGATCTTTAATCGAGCCCACGCCGTTGGCCATGTGCTGTTGGAGGGACCTGTCAAAATGCCTCAGAGCTTTCTCATTAGAATGATCTTTCATGGCAAAGAATTTCTTCACCTGCCTCATGCCTTTCTCAAATTCGCGCAACAAAAGCACATCGTAGACAGGGGATCTCTTGAAACGATCAACTGATTCAGCCTCCAGCATAGCTTTCAAATTATCGAAGATGAGGTCGCGAGAAGACAACTGGTTGCGCAAGTCTGCCGCCTCATGCTCAGCCTTTTCCTTAGCTTCCTCAGCCACCCGCTCGGCCTCCAAACGTGCTGCGAAGGACTCTTGACTCGTAGACAGAAGCTCCTTCAGTGAGCAAATCTCCTCTTCAGCAGCAGAGAGTTTTTCTTCGGCGGCTAGCCGAGCAGACAGATGACCATCTGAGGATTCTCTTAACTGAGCGAGCTGTTGAGCATGGGATTCTTCAGCAGAGAGCTTTTCAGCCGCCAAAACAGAAGCCTGCTCGCGCAAGCGTTTAACCTCACGGGAAGCTCTGATCCCATACTTGTAGTTCTTACCCAGCTCAGACATCATCTGAGGAAAAGGATAGTTCAAGTTAAAGAAGTATAAAAAAAAAAAAAAAGAGATAATAACACATAGAGATTTACGGCGAAGAACTTACCAAGGAGTGGCAGTTGAAGAAAAATTCCATCTTCCTATTGCAGGACTTGTCTTTAACGTGCCCCCAGCTATCACCAATGTATATATCATTATTAACCAGGTGGGAGCAGATTTCAGTAGCCGAAAAATCAAAAAGGGACATGTTCCCTTCATCGGCTTCAACCGGTCCTGCAGGATAGGCTTCATGGGAAAAACCCGAACCAGAAGCAGAGGCCCCAGGCTGCTTCGATGGGCCTGGCCGATCAATCGATTCTGGTTGACCAGATGGCCTAGGCTGATCTGAGGAGACATTTGGCTCACCCATGGCCACTGAAGGAGAAGATGGACGGGGAGAAGTAGAAGCAGGGATAGTCTGTTCATTAACCCCCTCAGAGGGAGGCGCTGCTACATTCTCCGCTTCAGCAGGCCCCTCGCGAACAGCCGGTTGGGTAGAAGGGGTCTCGGCGACAGCTAGCTCCTCAGCACCTTCCTCGACGGAAGAAACAACATACTGCACCACCCTTGAGGCCCGCTTGGGAGGTCGAACAGCATGATCAGGTGTACTCCCAGCTGGGCGCTTATTTCTACTAGCTCTAGGGGCTAGGTCACTCGCAGGATCAAGAGGAGTCTTAGGAACATCCGCGTCAAAAAAAGGGACGTCACTGACCCCTCATGAAACACCAACTTTCTCCTTACCCTTACGACTGGGGGTAGTCGTAGTAGGGGTAGTCGCAGCAGCAGCAGCAACAGGAATAGTCGCAGCAGCCTCTGCACGCATAGGGGGCTGCCCCGATTCAACCCCTCATCCAGTAACATCACCAGCGTCCTCGCCATCGGAGGGATCATCACCATCCGGGCTAGCAATTCCTTCCTTAGCCAAACCAGCAGCGTGCCATTTGCTGGCAGCCTCGGAATTCTTCACCGCCCGAGCTTGCAAGTCGCAAACGGTGTCAAAATCACACACTGCAAGAGAAATAAACCAAGTGTCAACTAACAAAATAAAACGAAACAGTAAAACAAAGAAGGAATGGACAAAGACTTACAACGAGGAAGCCTTGCATGTAGGCGTGTGAAAATCCCCTAAGAAATCATTTTTTCCTCATCCAAGAGGAAGGATCTGTCCCTTGAGTCCAAAGGAAGGACAGCCGCCGCGGCGAGGTGAGAAATCTCCCTATCCAACAAGGCAGGGGCTGCCTTCTACCAGGCTTCAGGAGATGTGAAATGCCTGGGAACTTTCTTCGCCAAAAGATTACGGTGACTGCTAGCTGGCACATCCCGACTCCACTCGCTACCGGCGAAAAACCATCTGTTTTTCCACCTTTTATTTGAAGTGGGGAAGCCCCAAATGAAACCCTTCTTCTTTTCATCACTGGAGACCTCAACTTGACCAGGGTTCACCACACCCTCAGGGATCCAGTTCTCCACCGGCGAAGAGAGAAGGAAGTACGTGCCACCATTGCCCGCCTGCCTTAGAGTATAAAAGTGGCGGATCTCGTGGGGTGTAGGGGGCCCATAACCCTTCAGCTTCCACATAAGGCACAGGCACATCAGTATCCTGTAGCTATTTGGAGCGAGTTGTGTCGGTGCAATCCAAGCCTCGGCGAGAAACCTCGCGATAAAAGGCTGCAGAGGAAATGTTACTCCGCAGCTGAGCATGGCCCCATAGATGGCGACCGCATTCTTGGGAGGATTCCATGCTGCTCGATCGCCGGGTAACATCAAAGTAACAGAGTCTGGAATATCAAAACGACTCTTATATTTACGGAGCTCGTCCTCGCCAACCACATTAACCTCCGTATCAAAAGACCACGGACGGTCTAGCGAGAAATGCAGCCTATCCCTTTGATGGTCCTCTACGTCGAAGTCGACAGTCGTCTGCGCATCCAGCAGAGACTCACGGGGAGCCCTAGAGGCACGTCGTTTACTACTTGTTGGTCTAGAAGATCTCAGCATTGTTGGAGAATCGCTGTTAGAAGACGGAGGAGAGATGTTAGGAATAAAAGCATCCTTAGAAGATGGAACATAAACAGAAATTGGGACCGGAGAATCCGGACGAAAATTACGAATCAGAGATTTGATTTTATCCGCAGTACATTTGTCACCAAGCTCCATGGCTTGCATCATCCGATTAAAAAGAGAAGAGCGTAAGGAGGGATCCATGAAAACTCACCAAAAAAAACCCTAGGATCGGAGGATGAGTAAAAAGTTTGGGAACGCCGTGAAATCAGCACGATCGATTTCAAAAGAAGCTGTCTAACAGTGAAGTAGAAAGAATTCGGGGCAGAAATTTCCAAGGAAAATGAAAGAATTCTGCTTTGAGAGGAAAAAACGGAGAAATAAATGGAGAGAAGTGAAGTGGAGAAAAGGAAACGATCGGGCCTTAAAAAGAGGGAACTTTGAAATTCAAAAAGAAAATCAAGTGCAATGATACGCAATTAATGAGAATGACGGCCACAGTGACCAACCGCAATAGTCACCACCAAGTAAATGACATGTGGCATCTCGGGGATAACCAAGCAGTCAGAATGTCCCTTCACTTGTCAAACAAGTGGAAGCGCCAGAAGTTGTGTGGCTCAAATTGAAAGCTTGCACCGGAAGAATCAATTAATAAATACAGCGCGTGGTAAAAAGGAAAGAGGGAGTTATTGCAAAGTGTGCCGAAATCTTATAAGCGTAAATATAAATACTGCTCGCAGAGGCAAACGAAGTGGGAAGAACAAGTCATTCGCTCAACTCGAAGTATTTATGGGGGTATTGTTGTATGTATAAATTCGCCAACCTGACACGTCATCAAAAGAGTCAACAAAAGACTGCCACGTCACTCATTGACCGGGTCAAAGGAGGAAGTGTGACGAGTCAGAATGATAAAATAGCTCAAGCTAAAAAGGAGTCAAAGATATGGTCGCCGAAACTAGATACCTACTCGCCGAATGTAGAAGTGTGCTCGCCAAAGATACAATACCCAGAAAGTGAAGGTACTCGCTGGACCAGTACACTAGGCCTGAACCGACTCGGCAGAAACACAGAAATAAACTCTAAACTTTTAGAAGACCCAGAACAACGAGGAATCATAAAAAGGAAAGTAGACTTGGATCCGTGACGAGAAGGGATCCTAGTACGAATCAAAGAGGGAAACCTTCCACCCACACGGCTAAAAACAAGGGGAAACCCTAATTAAACATGTATAAATAGAACCACCTATCCCATGAGGAAGGGGTTCAGAAATCTAGAGAGAGAGAAGAGAGCAATTGTAAGAGAGATCAAAGTGTGTAACAAGGCAACAAAAACCTAGTATTATTCTTCTGCCCTCAGGGGCGCCGTGGTTTTTTCCCATTCAAGGGTTTTCCACGTAAAATCTGTCTTTTGCATGCGTTCTTAATTTTCTTGTTTTATATTAAATTGATATAATTGTTGAGTGCGTGGCAATCCAAATTTCACCTTCAACAAGTGGAATGAGTTAAAATTAATAGATCGGACCTAAGTGAATCATTTGTTGATTGTGATTAGGTTATGTCTATTGAAGCTTAAATTTAGATAGCCCACCAAGATCCCCAATCCACACGGACTTGCATGGATCACTTGATATATTCTACCGGACCAATTTATGGGTCCATCTAGAATTGTATTTAATATATTAAGAATATAATTTGCACATTATTTATTTAATGGGCTGATCAATTATATTAATATATTAATGAAAGGCATGTGGGCTTGTTTCTTTTAGTAAGAATGGGTATGGTTCACATGTGGGCTTTTTAATTAAAGTCTAATGGATTAAATAAAATAAGAAAATAATATTAGGCCCATGTATATTGTGTGGGCGGCAAGGCTAGAATAATAGTCTAAAATATTATTTTATTTTATTGATTGATTAAATGGAAATTAATTAATTTATTAGTTAATCATTTAATTGAGAATCAAAATCTTTTTCTGACTAGGAAATATGTTTCTTAGTAGTATACTATTGTGGTAGTATAATAAATATAAAAGACTTTATTTGGTAAGTAGATAAATAAGAGATTTATTTATCTAGTCAAATAAGGAAGTCTTCCATATAGTTACAAATACAATAAAGAGTTGGATTAGGGTTGAATTCTAAAGATTGATAGAGATGTATATTATATATGGCAGGTTAAATTAATATATATATATATATATATATAAGAGATATGGATCGGCGAATATATAGATATTTCTATTATATATAGGGCAATATATATTATTTCGGATTCATATATAGCAATATATATATTATTTCGGATTTGCATATAAATATACATATATTATTTCGGGCAATATATATATTTTTGAATGCATGTAGAATTCGGGTGATATATATATATATATATATATATATATATTCTTTGTATAGAATTCTGTAACCCTAATGTCTTGGACTTGAGAGTTTTTTCTTTTTGCTAGAGAAAAATAGAATCCAACTCTTAGATTAGTGTGATTTTCGGCCAACAGGAATAGAGAGAAAAGTTTGTTCTTATTTCGATAGTGCACTAGTTACTTTTACATCAAAAGGTTTTGTGCACAATTTCGAATAAGGTTCACGCGAGTTTCGATCTAAAGATTGTGAATTCAAAAGTGACCAGAACATTTTTTGTTGTCTCTTGGAACTTGTTGTGACTAACGAAAAAGAAAAGTTTTGTTAATCCATCCTCAGGTACATAATTCAAAGAGAAGGGAGACCACGCTCATAGGTGATTCACGTTCGTGATTGGATTGGAAGATCTTGCGGATTACCATCGACGCAATGTCAATCGGATCACGCGACAAAGGTATGATATCTTTAGTATTATATGTTAATTAATTAGAAGGTTAAGGTTCAAATTATGGAAAAATTTTAAACTATACTAAACTCCATTTTAGTCTCGCTTCTGCTGCGTGCACGTATTTTTCCCTACAGCTTGATAGTGACTCATCTTATGTGGTTCAACTGCTTACTTCTCGCTCTGAGCTGGTTCCTTGGTGGGTTCGGCAGGCTTGGCAGTGGTGTATCTATTAGATTTCACAAATGGAGTTTCAGGTGTCTCATATTTTTAGGGAGGGAAATCAAGTTGCAGATACTCTTTCTAAGCATGTTTTGGGGCTGGAGGTTGATGCTTGGTGGTTTTTCACCCCGTCTTCCTACTCGTTGCTGGTTGGCAATGATTGCATGGATTGGGAGTCTTTTCGATTTTCCTGATGTTTTCAGTTTCTGTTTGGTGTAGCCTGCGAGTCATTGTTTTCGTTGGGGTTGTTTCCCTTGGTTTTTGTGCTTTTTCGATCTTTGTTACTCTTTATCATTTTCTTTTCTCTTTTATATAGATGGATACTACCTAGGGGCTTTTCAATATATGATCGCTTATGATGCTTTTTCATTTTAGGTCAATCCAATTTTAGCAAAAAAAATAAAAAATGTTGTAATTATTAAGAGGTTTAAGGATAGTTTTGGAATAAATGTGTTAAATATAGGTAAGTTTTCCAAGCTTGAGACAAAAGTCAGGTTTTTTAACTTAAAATTTTCAGTTTTTTTGACTCATTTTCGAATCTAAAATATCTTACAAAAAACAAACAAAATATCTGGAAAAATGACTTTTAAGATCACTTCAAATTTCAGATGAAAAAACAAACAAGCCCTAACTTGACTTGATTGTAGAATACAAATTGCTTTTTGACACAAATTTTGTGAGATTTGAGGCAGCTAGCTAACTAGAGGTGTCAAAAGGGTCGGGCCGGCCGTACCTGTTGAAGGCTTTACTCGTTTTCGTACAAGCCTACTCGGCCCGGCCCACCACATTGAGGGCTCGAGATGGCCCACGCTCGGTTGAGAGAGTGGGCTTGGACATATATTTTAGGCCCATCGGTCCTGAGGGCCGGACCGGGCTTATAGTTTGAAGCCCGTTAGGCCCGTTGGATATGGTGAGTATTGCCACCTAAAAATATTCTCTACACCCATTTTCTAATAAGATTATTTATTTTAGGAATGTTTGTATTATATTTGCTAACTAAAAAATAATATCGATTTATTTATTTTGATGAGTGATTTTATTCATTTGACTTTTGAATTCTGTAAATATATTATTCCTTTTAAATATAGATTTTATTTTTGTAATCTAAAATAATTTTTTTTGGTTGCCGGCTTGTAAGGCCTATACCCACCTGAGTCTCAGATGGGCTTAGGCCTTGGGTTAGGTCGGGCTTATAAATATGTATGCGGGCCGAGCTTGATGTTAAGGACAATTTAAATCAAAAATCTACTCCAGCCACATATTTTTCACTGTTCCCACTCATTTTTGTTTCACCATTCTTGCTCATTTTTATTTCATCTAGAACATGCATACATTGAAAAAAAAAAAAAAAAAATCTAGAAGGAAAATTCTGAATTATATTCTCATTTAAATCTTAGTTAATAAATATTTTGCCTTAAAATCAACCATTGATTATTGTTTCGGATTTCAGAATCATAAATTTTTTTCCCCTCAATTTATCATTAGCCAAATAGGGTAAAATAGAAAAAAATTGAAAAAGACAAGAGAAAGTATATGATATGGAATGGGTATTGATCGATTCGTAATGAAGAGACGAATTTTACCTGATTGGAATTTTTGAGGTCGAAACGATGATGAGATACATAGGCAATTAGAGTAAAAAAAAAGCCTCATCAAAATTGTAGCAGCGGTTATTTTGGGTTAAATTTGTATTTGGTGATTGAAAGTCAATCTTCAAATTTGATTATTGTATAGGTGATTTAATTATCGATTAGAACTATTATTAAATTTTAATAACTCTATTGGAAGATGTTTTTGGAATAAATAATCAAATTTTGATTACTCCCATAATGGTGAGAATACCATTAAAGACAATCTAAGTAAAGTGGTACACATTTTGGGCTGCAGAATCTGCTTTTGTTTTTTAGTTTAGCGATGGAGAGTACTGTCTCCATTATTATTATTATTATTATTATTATTATTATTATAATGTAATAATAATATGATAGTACCATCGGAACTGTCAAAAGTACCAAACACACACACTATCACTCACAATGGAACTTGTGTTGTTCTGCATATGTGTCTTGATTTGATTTGATTTTTCTCTTTTTTCTTTTTGGGTTCCTTCAATCAAGCACTGATTTTCATTTCATAATAATTATGCTAATATGTAATTCTAAGATAACATTTTGAAAACTATCAAAAAAAAAAAAAAAAAAAACATTTTGGAAAAACTAAATAAATATTCTTTTAACTTGACACTTCCTTGTGTCATCTGGGCCAGGCCCAGTCCATCTCAAAATCTTGGGCCGGTCCGGGCCCGGGCAGGCTCAGTCGATCTTCAACAATCAAACAATCAACACAGAGAGAGAGAGAGAGAGAGACCCGAGTGTTACTTTTACGTTCAGAGAATCGACATGGCGGCAGCGGCAGCGGCAGCGGCAGTAGAAAGTTACGCATCAACAAAGGCAGATAAGATCGAGACCGACGTGCTCTTGAAAGCCAGAGAAGCTTGTTATAAAGGTCGTGACGCGTTCTACGCTTGCTTGGACAATGAATCCAACAAGAAGCCCACCGAGATCGCTTCTGTGGGTCTCTTGTACCCAATTGAGTGCAAGAAATCCAGACAAGATTTCGTCAATCATTGTCGCGCTTCTTGGGTAATCAATCAATCTCTTCTAGTTTCAACAAGTAAAGTAAATATTTGAACTGACTTGATCGGTGGATTTTTTAGGTGAAGCATTTTGATAGGTTGTATTGTAAGAACAAGAGGGTGCAGAGGCTATTGGATGATGGAGGTCAGACAAGGAGAGGTCCGTTGTCACTTCCGCAGCCTGCTTCTGGTTCTTCTACTTAGATCTCTTCTTATTGCAATGCTAACCTGTGTATCTTTTGGTATGTGAAATATAACATATCCCAAGGTCAAATTTTTATTTCTTTGTTGAATGCCATATTCAGAATGAGATGTTGACTCAAATAGAAATACAAAGTGTTAAAACTTACAAGTGCTGTTCTATTGCTTCTGAATTGAATGTTAGGAAAACTAGATACACCCTTTTGGACTTGGTTGGGGATGTGGTTGTATGTTTGAAAGGAGTCAATGGGACTTTAAAATGCAAATTATGTAATTTGCTTCCAAGAAGCTATTTGTAGTCCTATCTTGGTAAACTAATGTGACTGACATTATATTAGCATTGCAACATGATCATGAAGGTGATGCTTACAGGTTGTTTATAGAGATGAGTTAACTAGAGCTGCCAGTTGGAGTGGGAGTTTGTCAATAAGGATAGAAAGAGTTTAAAAGTGAATTCTGTGGAAGAATGACTGCAGTACCTTTTTACTGGGTGCACTTAATCAGTACTAGGAATTGTCATATCTCTTTCTTCATTTATTGTTTTTTCAATATAGTAGAGCCCCATGTATATCCCCATTATGTGGTTATCGAGGGTTTAGACCATATGTGAACAAATAGCTGTTATAGAGAGAAAGGTGCTTTCACATCTTCTTAACTCGAAATGGATGAGGAGGGGAAATGTTCCTTTTTGTTTTAGGGTACTTCCGAAAACAGATCCAGTGGAGACGGGTTGGGGCCTGTAGCTCAGAGAGTCAGAGGATTAGAGCTTGTGGTGGTTTTGAATCCCTCCTTGCCCACAGTCACCCTAAAAGGGAAGTCTAGGGTAGGAAAAAATCATGATCAAGGTTGAAGGCTTTATGTGTGCATGACTTCCCTAATCTTGCACATCACCCTAGTGAGTGCTTGAATCTATCAATGCAGGACCTTTAGCAGAGAATGACATAACACTATGGCTTATACGAGGAGTTGCTTTTGTGGTCTAAATCCAGTTGCCTGCTCTGGTTTCATTTTGTAAAGACTGGATTTATGCTTTTCTGGACCTGCAAATCCCCGCTGAGGGAGCGAGATTGTTTAATCCTACTTCCCGTGGGATAATTGGGGGTAATTGAGATTGGAGTTATCCCAATCCCAAGTACCCAAACATGGGAATAGGATATCCCATTCCAACCTACAATCCCATCACAATCCAATGCTCCGAAACCTAGCTTTAGCATAAGTTTATTAGTATGATCTCACTGTTTCTTCAAGTATAAAATTACTATAAAACAGTTGTGTTTGGCTGTGCTGTTGGAGTTCAAGTATGGGCAGAAAAAATATTTTAAGTTGGCCATGTATTTGAGTATTTGATGCATTTGTGATTTGACATTAATTAGTGGATTACATGTCTAATTTGAGATTGCATTACTCCCATGTGCCTTGTATGTTTTCACATATTATATTTGATCTCATTAGGTACATGATCTTGAAAAGATTAAAGCTTTTTTCCAAGTTCATGGAACTTACAGTGCATCCATCTTCTCTTCAAACTCAAGTGTGGTTTAGTAATCTCATTAATAAGCCTTTGATAAGATTTCTAATGGGTTTTAGTGGAAATTTCTTTCGAAAACTCAAGAAAAGGTTCTAAAGAATCTCAAAAGTTCATGGTTGTCAAATTGTTTGTTTCTTTTATTTTAAGTCTGAAACCGGTTGGATCAAGGGTTTTAACCGCTATAAGCATGGGAGGGATCTTCCCACATTTTGTGATTTTGTATACAAATGTGGAACTAAAACCCTTATAATTTTAGTTTTGACTTAGGTTGTCTTTATTTTTTTGTCTGAAGACAATAGTGATTGAAAATTGAAAACAAATAATTTTGCATCTTGTTATGAATCAAAGAGTAATAGATGAACAAGAAATAATTGAAGAAGAGATGAAATAATAATAAATAATAAATAAGAGAGATATCAGATGAAAGAAGAGAGAAAAACGAGAGAGAAAGAGAGAGAGAGAACATGTTATGCTTTTTATTGATATTGAAAGAGCAGCAGCTCGTTTTTACAAGAGAGAGCATATATATATATATATATATATATATAGTGAACAAAGTAATTTCTTTAGTGGTGGTGGGAAGGCCATGTGTGTGAGCAAGCTTGAGTAAGAAGCAATCTCTTGAGTGGTGGTGGGAAAGCCACGTGTATTACAACACCCCCCCTTGGATTTTCCACTACTTGTATTGTATTGAATTTGCTAGGAAAAACCCAGTGGGACAAAAATCTCAGAAAAATATATACAAAGATCTTCTAGATCTTGTGGTGTTGGACGTCCTCAGAACTGTCTCGTTAAAAACCTTGTCAGGAAAACCCAGTGGGACAAAACCTGATCGAAGGGAAAAAGAGTACAGTGCATATAAGTCCAAAATTAATGTTTTCTTTAGAGCTTTGCTCATATTTATACTTGGATTTCCACCACTTGTATTTGAATTTACTAGGAGAAACCCAGTGAGACAAAAACCTTAGCAAAAATATATACAATGATCTTCTGAATCAAGTGGTGTGGACGTGTTCAGAACTGCCTCATTAAAACCTTTCCGGTAAAACCCAATAGAACAAAATCCGGTAGAAGGAAAAAGAGTACAGTACACATATGTCCATTCAAAAATTTGCTCCCCCTGATTGAACGCTCCCCCTGAACAAAACTTCAATATCAATCATGTAATTTACAAAGCCAACGCATGCCAATTCCATATACCAATTTCTCAAAAGTTGATGTAGGTAATGCTTTGGTAAACAGATCTGCCAGATTATCTGTAGACCGTATTTGTTTAACATCAATTTGTCGATTCTGTTGAAGTTCATGAATATAGAAGAATTTAGGAGAAATATGTTTGGTTCTATCTCAAGCCACAGTATCTTCAAATATTGGTGTCGGCATTCCTGTAGATAATGAAAATCCACATGTATTTTGAATATGATAAATAATTGACCTTAGCCACATACATTCTCGGCTTGTTTCATGAAGTGCAAGGATCTCAGAATGATTAGAGGATGTAGCAACAAAAGTTTGCTTTGTGGAGCGCTAGGAGATTGCTGTGTCATTATAGGTAAAAAACATATCCTGTTCGTGAACGAGTTTTATGGGGATTAGATAGATACTCGGCATTAGCATAACCAAGTAAACCTGAAAAATTGTTATATTTTGAATAATATAACCTTAAATCTTTCATTCCACGAAGATAACTAAAAAGATGTTTAATTATATTCCAATGTTTTCGAGTTGATACTGAACTGAATCTAGTAAGCAAATTTACTGAAAATGCAATATCTGATCTAGTACATTGAGCCAGATATAATAAAGTACCAATTGCATTAAGATATGGTACTTCAGGACCAAGTATCTTTTCACCATCCTCAAGTGGCCGGAATGGATCTTTCTTAGGATCAAGGGTTTTAACAATCATAGGAGTACTTAATGGGAGAGTATTGTCCATATTAAATCTTTTCAGAATCTTTTCAACATATGTTGATTGATGGGTAAGTATTTCATCTGATTTATGCTCAATCTCCTGACCGAGAAAATATTTTGTCTTTCCTAGGTCTTTCATTTCAAATTTCTTTTTCAGATATTCAGCAGTTTTCAGGAGCTCTCCAGGAGTTCCAATCAAATTCATATTATCAGCGTAAATTGCTATAATAGAAAATCCAGATTCTGATTTTTTTATGAAGACACATGGGCATATGATATAATTATTATACCCTTATTTTATCAGAGATTCACTGAGACGGTTATACCACATCTGTCCAGATTGTTTTTAATCCATATAAGGATTTTGTAGGTTCACCAAATGTAGATTACGAGATCTCGGTTTACATGCTTCTAGCATTTTAAATCCTTCAGGGATTTTAAATATCTGCTTTAAGTGAACCATATAAATGATTACTATGTTTAGAAGACGTATTTCAAGTAGCCAAATTTATCAAAAATTCGAAACGTAATCGTATTCATCACTACTGAATACCAAGTCTTTGTGAGAAACCTTGTACTACGAGTCGTACCTCATATCTTACGATCTCGTTTTTCTCATTACGTTTCCGTATAAAGACCTTTTAGTATCCAACTAGTTTAACATCTTCAGGTATCTGGAGAACTATTGGTCTAAATACTTTATGTTTGGCTTATGAAGTCAATCATTCTTGAATTACTTCTTTTCATTTAGGCCAATCATGCCTTTGTCCACAATCATTGATACTATGAGTTTCATAATCATCATTTCAGTAGCTACTGTATTTGAAAATGTATCACTGATGATTGTTTCTTCACTATTCCACATTTCTCATGTATGATTTATAGAAATCTATTAATTCTTATATTCTTGTATCTCTGTAGAGATTTCTTCCATTTCAATGGATTTAGTCATTTCATAGACTCGTGTCTCTTTAGATATGTCAAACTCTTATTGAGTTGATTTAGAGAAAGTGGATTTATTTATAACTCGAGCTTTGTTTACATTAGGATCCTGATAACAATACCTTTCAAAGGTTCATAAGCTTATGATATGCATTAGATGATTTATTTGTTGCATTGTACTCAGATCGTTTTTTAGGAACAATCACCCGGCTGGGGTTTATGAGATAGCAACTTATAAAATGTTGTCACCTTTAATATATCAAGTAACTGATTAATAATTAGGGAAAAGATCGGTTAACCCCCTACTGTTTACCCTATTATTAAAGTGAGGACATGGTTTCCCAAAAATTACCGGTCTACCCCCTACAAGGAAAATAATATAAAAACACCCCCTTTTGTTAACTATTTTGCACGGAAAAACTAATACAGTGGGTTAAATGACGATTTTACCCTCCATTGCCTTTAAGAAAAAGAAAATTAAAAAGAAAATAATAAATAATAATTGAAAAAAATGATGGATATCCACCGTCCATATTTGATATGGACGGTGGAGATCTCTTTTATTATTTTTTATTTAAAATAAAACAAAATATAAAAACAATTTTTATAATAATAATATACACATTTAAAAACAATTTTTTAATAATAATATTTTAATTTATTTTAATTCTATAGAGATATTAAAAATATAAAATAAATTATTATCTTTTTTTTTTTTTAAAGGATTATCTAATAATTTAATTAAAAAAATTACTTAACATATCATCATCCTCATTCATCACTACTAATCAATTTTGATCCAACCACCGCTTGCCATCCCTGAGCCCCCCCACCAAATTTCTGATACAGTGAGCTTTAAAAATCTAGATTAATCAAATTTTCTTCCTGCAATATATCAAAATCAACAACAAACAACTTTCATAAATTTCAAACCAAGTCAAGGACTTTCTCTCTCTCTTTCTTCAACCAATCCTTCTAGTATTGGTTTACAATCTTTTGAACTCAAACAAACCAATCATCACAACAACAAGAAATTGAACCAGAGATTGAACCGAAAATAATTGAACCCACAAAACTAGGACACATTCTTTTAGTGATGATGAAACCCAGAAATTTCTGTTCAATTAAAAACCTAGAAACCAAATATATATCAAACCAGAAAAAACAACAAAATCAAATCCAAAAACCGAATCAATCAGATGCAATCTCAGATTTCTGTTCAATTAAAAACCCAGAAACCAAATATACATCAACCTAGAAAAAACAACAAAATCAAATCCAAAAGCTGAATCAATCAGATGCAATCTCAGTCGCCATTGCGAATCAATCTCAGCCGTCGTCGATCATGCACAACCACGCAAACTCCTCCAACGAATCAACGCAAACTCCTCCGACGAATCGATCTCCTCTGCCGCCGTGATTCACACCATCATTATCAAGAGAGAGAGAGAGAGATAAGAGATCGATCGAATGAGAGAGTGTGTAGGATTCGAGAGCGTGTAGGATTCGAGAGCAAGAAAAAAATCAAACTGATCAATCGTGTAGGATTCGAGGGATTTCTAGTATGGTATGATGATGAAGATGAAGAGATGAGAGAGAGAGAGAGAGAGAGAGAGAGAGAGAGAGAGAGAGAGAGAAGAGATCGATAGAATGAGAGAGGAGAGAGAAGTGTAATCAGATTTAATATTTGATTTTTAATATTTAATATTTAATTTTTTTTAATTTTTAATATTTAATATTTAATGATTTTGTTTTTATTGAAGAGGGTGACGTGACATCATTTCCTTCACACATTGGTGAGTTTACGAATTTACCCCCCCCAACAGTAACGGTCAACCCTGACTGTGGATGGTTTTCCTAACAGAAGGGGGTGTTTGTTAAATAAGTCTATTCTAAGGGGGTCACCTTTCTAAAGTCGAGAAACCCTGTCCTCACCTTTCTAATATAGTGAACAGTAGGGGGGAAAATGATAATATCCCTAATAATTATATGATGATCAATTATCTTGAAAATGAGCATGTCTATAACCAATTATAAATTGTAATGGTAAATAATGATGATAAACAATGGGCTAGAGATGAATAAAATGTCTCCATATAGAAATTGGTAATTGTATCAAAATAATAAAGTTCTCGCAATTACCTAGAGATGCTTGATAAGTGACTCTGCTAATCCATTCTGAGTATGAACATGTGGAACTGGATATTCAATATCAATCACAACTAATCTGCAATATTCCTCAAATGTCTTAGAAGTAAATTCATCAACATTATCAAGGCATATTAACTTAATCGGATGATTAGGTAAATGTGCCTAAAGCCTGATAATCTATGCAAGTAATCTTGCAAAAGCAACATTATGTGTTGATAATAAACAAATGTGTGATCATATGATGGATGTATCAACTAGGACTATAAAATAGTGGAATGGCCCACTTGGTGGATGTACAGGTCCACATATGTCCCCTTGAATTCTTTATAGGAATTATGGGGATTCAAAGCTAACCTTAGAATGTGATGGTTTTATTACTAATTTCCCTTATGAACATGCAGTACATAAATTTTCATGGGATAAAAAAATCTTCTGGTTCTTTAATGGATGTCCATGAGAATTTTCAATGATTCTACGTATCATTGTAGATCTCGGGTGACCAATACGGTTATGCCAAAGCATAAATATTTTTGGATCTAAGAACTTCTGGTTCATAATTGTATAAACTTCTACACCTCTCATAAGAGTGTAATATAATCCAGATGATAAAGCATGTAGCCTTTCCATAATGAGTTTCTGGCCTGAATCATGAGAAGTAATGCACAGATACTCAATATTCTCATCATTTATAGTTTCTATGTGATAGCCATATTTTAGTATTGTTTGGTAACAATATCATGGCTTTGCTGGAGCCTTCTATCAGATCTACTGGACCTCATATTGTATTAACATTTGCCTTAAGCAGGGTTAAATTCAGAAAGTATTTCTAATTCCGCAGAATCATATGTGTCGTTGCACTATCGACTATACATATATCTCTTGTATCTTGCTTTTCAATATCACCCAATTTACCGTTTAAAGACATATCTATTCATAATGAAAAATAAAGTACATATCAAACAAAGTGATCAAAAGTGTAAACATATAGATATGAAAATATATCACTTCATAAAACAAAATCATGAATCGTATTGATTTTTCGAACTTCCTATTCGACCATGAACTGCAGGTTCATAAAATTCAGAAAACTTCAGGTTCTAAATAGAAATTACAAATTGACTTTCTAGATGAAAGAATCGTAACTTGATCCAATTCAGAATTCCTGGTTCTAATAAACCTTGACATAAAAGTTTAATATCACAATTTAAATTGAATTTAAAGCTTCAAGTCTGATTAGAACTTCATGTTCAAAACTTAAGAACTTCAAGTTCAGATTCAATACTTCGTATTCAAAATTAGAACTTCAGGTTCTATGTAGAATTCGAATTTTGGATTTTAGGTCCCAAGTATGACATTCATGTACATAGTAATGAATCTAGAACTCCATATTTTTACTGAAATTTAAAATATAGAACTTCAGATTCTGATCGGTTTGTAAAACCGCGCCAATTTAAATATTATAATGATAAATCCAGAAACTTCAGATTCTGTTAGTCGGTCAAGTCGAGCTTGGTTTAAATTCTAGAAACTTAACGATTGACCTAGTTAGGCTCAACACATAATTTATACAAATCCAGAAACTTCAAGTTCTGGTTAGTTGGCATGCTCAGACACATAAATTGCATAAAATTAAATAGATGCGTAAAATTAAAATAATAGATAATATAACAGAAATAAGATGAAGAAGAACGAGAGAATAACAGTATGAGATAAAGTGAAAGGGGAGTAGAATTGTTATTGCCTTTGTTATTGATGATTCAAGATTACATCCTGACCACACAATTTCAGCTATGTAGTGATTTTGAATAAAGCAGAATTATACTCAGAGACTGATCTTTAGTCTTGAAAGTGTAAATGTTGCCATTGATACCTGTCATTTGTAATGAAACATCAGGTTGGTTATCAAATCGATCTTTTAGTTCTTGCCATATAACTTCTGGTTCTATGACACTTAGGTATTGGGCTTTCAGATCGTAGTTATCCCTATACACTTCTAGTGCATCAAATTTCAAATTTGCAAGCTATGACATTATTACAGCTTCTGGTTATTGTGAAAATCACAATATGAGTCAAAACTTCTGGTCTGATAAAAATTCGAGGAATTTAAATCTTCAGATATATAAAGGAATATTTGTAAATAAATAAATCCAGAAGCTTCAGGTTCCGGTAATGATAAATAAATCCATAAACTTCAGGTTCTGGATGGGTGACTAAATTGTTTAAATAAAAATTGCAAAATAAATGCGTAATAATAAATGCGAAAAAAAGTAAATCCAGAACTGTAGGTTCTGGTAGGTTGGCATAGTCACTCTCATAAAAGCGTATAAATAAATAAATGTGGGAAAGTAAATCGCATAAAAGTAAATAAAATGCGAGAAAGTAAATTGCGTAAAAATAAAATGCGAGAAAGTAAATCAAGAACTGCAGGTTCTGGTATTAATAAATAAAAATCTGGAAGCTTTAGGTTCTAGTAATAATAAATTCAGAAGCTTCAGGTTCTAGAAATAAATCTAGGAACTTCAGGTTCTAGTGGTAATAAATTCAGAGGTTTCAGGTTTTGGAAATAACAGCATCGTGCTGATAACGTGTTATGAATCAAAGAATAATAGATGAACAAGAAATAATTGAAGAAGAGATGAAATAATAATAAATAATAAATAAGAGAGATATCAGAAGAAAGAAGAGAGAAAAACGAGAGAGAAAGAGAGAGAGAGAACATGTTATGCTTTTTATTGATATTGAAAGCGCATCAACTCGTTTTTACAAGAGAGAGCATATATATATATATATATATAGTGAACAAAGTAATCTCTTGAGTGGTGGTGGGAAGGCCACGTGTGTGAGCAAGCTCGAGCAAGATGCAATCTCTTGAGTGGTGGTGGGAAAGCCACATGTATTACAACACATCTATACTTTTTCAACTATTATTTGATACATATTACATTTTAATATATTAAAAACAACTAAAAAATAAGTAATTTAATAATTCTAAAACAAAATAATTTTGAATAAATGGCAAGATTTGGAAAATACCTCTCTATTTATATTTTTCCCTTCCAAATCTATCAAAATCCAACCAAATCCATCACTTAAACAAATCCATCCAAATCCATTGGATTTCCAATACACCCAGATTTCATTGATTTGTTTGAAATCGTTTAAAGTTTGAGTTAAATACAACTGGATTTCATTGGATTTGTTTGGAATCCAACAAAATCTGGATTGAATGCCCCCAAACTTTGTTGGATTTCAAACAAATCCAATGAAATCTAAGTTGAATACACCCAGATTTCTAAAATCCAACAAAATCAAATCAAATCCAACAAACTCCTAGTTGAATACACCCCTCTTAGTTGCATCCCACTTAGGTTTCCGATCTCAACGGTCAAAAGCTCTTCCAATAAAACAAGAGAAAAGTCATGTCTCATAGTTATATTTGACATAACAATAACAATACGGTTGTTGTCCCACCTATTGTGGGTGGGAGCTGTAATCCGGGCTGCGCTAGTAGAGCCTAATCTCGCTGGTCCCGGCAGTTGTTGTATATTCAAAAAAAAAAAAAAAACAATACCATACTTTATTTCAACTATTAATTAAATTAATTGAAATTTGATTAGGGAAACAAAATTAAACAAATCCGTAATATATATGGTTTTAATGTGTTGATGTAGATGTGACCTTTAAAATGCTATTTTTTTTTTTTTTTTTTTTGAAATTGTTATTTATTTAATACATATATTTTTTTATAATAATGATTATAGTATATGGTCAAGATTTTTTTTTTTTTTTTTTTGGGCATGGTAGAGTGAGGACAAAGTAGAGTTTGCAATGAAGAGGATTGATTAGACTACCAACTAAGCAAGTTGAATTTTACATGTCCAAAATTGGTCAATTTTTTTGACTCAATTTAAGACCCCACCTAAGTAAAAGTTTAGAAGCAAAAACAAAAGAGCAAAACAAATTAAGTTTCTTTAAAGTGACTTTGTGAAAAGTGCTTTTTATTTGATAATTGTTTAATTATTTTTATATTGCACCTTACGTTCGAAGTAAAGAAATCCAATATTTTTATATTAATTAAGTAGAAATTCTATAAGTTAGCTATCTCTTTTTATTGAAAGTTTTAATAATTTTAAAAAGAAAAAAAAAATTACATTATGATGTGTTTGAGACTGCTTTATTAGAATAATTTCTTTATTGTTGCAAAAATACTCTATAACATCCTTTCACTCGAAATTATTTTTATTCTTTTCAATCAAACACTAATTTTAAAAGAAAAAGAAAATGTTGTTGCTTTATACATGTATTTTGAAATCATCTTTCTGTAAATAATTTTTCAAATCTTAAGATGGAAAAAAAAACTCTGTTTATATCAACCAAACATTCACAAAATAGGTAAGAAGAAAAACCTTTTAACAAATTATTGATATGTTATTTTTTTTAAATTTTGAAATATGTCACCGGAATTGTAGTGCGGTTTGAATATTGTTGGGTGTGCGACCAAAGTCTCATATTGACTATACATGGGGATGATTATAAGTATATAAGTATGAACACTACCTTTATTGGTATGAGACATTTTGGATAGAGTTTCAAAAACAAATCCGAGTGGACTTAAGTCCAAAGCAGACAATATCATACTAATACGGGTAACAAATATCTATATTCTCACAACCGTAAAATAACAGGCGCACACCATTTGAATTCTAAACTAAGAGCTGATGTATTATTAATATGTTTAACATACTAAAAATTAATAAATTATATAAAAGTTTGGTGACTACCCACTAAGAAGACAGAAATTCAAAACTCAATGCCCAATTTCCAAAAGTTGGGTCAATTTTTTATTTTTATCATGTATTACTAGTATACTAGGGCGACTCGAATAGTCGAATCTAAAATCTAAAGTCTAAACCAAAATTTTGATAATTTATCTTCCCTTTTCATCAAAAATAGGATTTTTCCTTTATAAGTAAACCTCATCGTTCACAAAACCCAAGTAAGTGACATTATTACTTAGGTGAGATGACGAATTCCAAAACGACAAGTTCGTTGACTCTTAAAATGAAAAAACAATTGTTGACACTTTTTAGTTATGACAGTACCAAAAATTAAAAACCATTTTTTGGTTAATTTGAAAGTGAGATTGGTTTGTCAAAGAAAGTATCGTCGTCACGTGAATTCACGTTTTTGAACGCGCCTTAGCGCGTCAGATTTATTCCATCAGTTCTTTTATTTTTTTGCCCACGCGCCGTCGCTTTTTGCTCGTTCGTGAGTCCTGTAAACAAAATGTTCGTGTTCTCAGCTCACCAAGAAGCAGAGAAGCACGGGATGACGAAAGAGAAGCCGCCCGATAACACTTTTACGGCGAAGAGAGCTCGAGCCCAAGAAGATGCAGAGGAGAGTCTTCTGAGAAAGTCAGCTGGTGTTAGTTTCAAATCAAAATTATTAGGGACATCTAACCCTAGTAACTGGTCTGGTTTTGGAACAGGGAATGAGAGGTTAAAAATTGAAGAGGGAGATATCACTTTTGTTGAGGGGACGGATGGCCCATCCATGAAGCTCTCGCCAGAATTGAAGATTCAGCTCTGTAAACCTTGGTCGAATGCTCTGATATTGAAAATAATGGGAAGACCCCATTCGCTCAATTTCATGCTTCTGAAGCTTCGACAAAAATGGCCCTTAATGGGTCAATGGCAGCTTACAGATTTAGAGGATGGGTATTTTGTAGCAAGATTTCAAATGCACGAGGACCTTGACTTTGTGCTGACCGGTGGACCCTGGGTGATTGCTAACCAGTATCTAGTTGTTCAGAAGTGGAGACCTAACTTTGTGCCTGGGGAAGATGAAATTCGGCATATGCCAGTATGGGTTAGGCTCTCTAGGTTGCCTATGGAGTGGATTGATGTGGATTTGTTATGGAATATAGGAGGAATGCTAGGAAGCACTTACAAGGTTGACCCTATTACTGAATCACAAGCTAGAGGGAGATTTGCAAGGATTTGCATTGAGATAGATATCACTAAGCCTCTGAAGGGATCTCTCAGTGTAGAAGAAAGAACAATTAAGGTTGAATATGAGAACCTGGGACTTATCTGTTTCAATTGTGGAAGAGTAGGGCATAGCAAAGAGTTGTGCAAGGAAGGGAAGGTGGAACAAGACAAGGCTGATGAGATGCCTGAGGATGGAGGAGAAGTTAATATGGTTGCAAATGAATCTTACGGCCCATGGATGCAAGTATCCTATGGGAGAAATGGGAGAAATAATGTTGGCAACAGAAATTTTGATAGAAGGAATGGAAGTGCAGGCAATTTTGGGGGAGGTAAGTCTGGCCCTAAAGTTAACAATAGAAAACCTGTTGAGACAGTTAGAGCAGTTGTTGTTCAGAAGGAGACAGGTAGTAAGGTCCTTGACAATAATGGTAAAAATGGTGGGCGTTTTGACAACTCTGTGAACCATGGGAGTAAGAAAATTGGGGGGTCTAGGTTTGAAATTCTGAGGGAAGAAATGGAGGAGACTAGAGGAGTGGAAAAGGAACAACCTCGCACCCTTAAGCAGAAAAAGGCAGGCTCGATCAAGGTCCTTTCTGAAATTTCCAATAAAGAAAGAACTAATAGGGTGCAGTGTAGCAGCCAGTCCAACAAATATTTGGAGGTGAACAAGAGTGGTTTCTACAAGCCGTTTAAGGAAAATGTGAGTAAGGGAGGATTGAGTAATAATGTGAATAAGGGAAAGCAACAAGATATGATAGATGAGGTAATTGAAGACTCTGAAGTCCTACAAGCTCTCCACCAAGATATGATGAATTCAGCTAGGACTGATGGTGCTAGTGGAGACGGTAGTATGAACAACAATGTTGATAATTCAGTGGGTGTTTGTGTTGAGCAGGTGGATATTCCTGGTGCTAGTAACTTCGATGAAGTTGCCTCTAAACTTAGAGAGGCAATGGAGGTTGCCATGGAATGAGGTATTCCTTCCCACTCTTCTATTTTTTATGTCGTTTTGCACTTGGAATGTTAGGGGTGCCGGGAAAAAAGGTTTTCCTAAAATTATTTCTGATCTTAGAAACATTTATAAATTTGATGTGATTGCCATTTTAGAGCCTAGGATTAGCGGCTCTAGAGCTCTTAAAGTGGTCAACAATTTGGGTTTTTCTGATAAGTTTTTGGTTGAAGCCTCAGGTTTCTCAGGTGGAATTTGGCTTTTGTGGAATAGTGATAGAGTTAAACTTCAGGTTGTGGCTAGCTCTAGGCACTCCATTACGGCCATAGTGGCTGAGAGGGATAGGTTTTGGGTGCTTACTATTGTTTATGCTAATCCTAGTGTTGTTACTAGGCGTAAGCTATGGGGGTATCTTAGTGCTATTCGTAATTGCTTTAAGGGGCCTTGGGTGGTGATGGGGGATTTTAATGAAATCACCAATAGTGCTGAGAAAAGGGGTGGCAGGGGTTATTTCTCTAACTCTGGTTTTGGGGATTGGATTAATGAAAACAAGCTTGTGGATTTGGGGTTTATTGGGCAAAAATATACTTGGATGACTAAAAGGGGTGTAGGTGAGGATATTTGGGTGAGACTTGATAGAGCGATTTGCTCAGTGGAGTGGAGGGTTGCTTTTGGTGAAGGCTATGTTAGACACCTTCCTAGAGTCTCCTCAGACCATTGTCCTATCATGTTGAGTCTTTACAGTTCTCATATCCCTAGAGGCCCATTCAAACCCTTTAGATTTGAGGCTATGTGGCTTAAGCATAAAGAATTTGATAATGTGGTTAGATGTAACTGGGGCTCCCATGTAGGTGATTTACCTACTAAATTGCAGGTGTTGTCCAATAATATTAAAGTTTGGAATAAAGAAGTTTTTGGCTGTATTTTCCATAGGAAAAGGAGAATTTTAGCAAGACTTCAAGGTATTCAAAGAAGTCTTAGTGAGAGGTGTAGTCCTTGGCTTGCTTCTTTGGAATTTAAGCTTAGGGATGAGTATGAGCATATTATTGAGCAGGAGGAAATTTTTTGGCTTCAAAAGGCTAGAAATTCTTGGCTTAAGGAGGGTGACCGTAATACGAAGTTTTTTCACCTTTCCACTTTGATTAGGAGGAGATACAATAAGCTGGAAGGTCTTAAAGATTTGGATGGTATATGGAGAGATGATAGGAGTAGTATGGTCACTATTGTTGTCTCTTATTTTGAAAATTTATTCTCCAATATTCCTAGTTCTTATGATTATGGTGTTCTCCCTAACTTGTTCCCTAGATTGGATGAGGGTTTGCTTGAGGACTTGAATAATCCTGTGAGTGAAGAGGAGGTTAGGCTAGGGCTTTTTGGTATAGGTGGGATGAAAGCGCCTGGTCCCGATGGTTTTCCGGCTATTTTTTTCCAAAACCAATGGAGTGTTTGTAAGAATGAGCTGATTAATCTTGTTGTTGAGAGTTTCAAAACTGGAGCGTTTCCTATTGAGTTAAACCAAACTCTTATTGCTCTTGTTCCTAAAATCCCTAGTCCTCTTGATATGTCTCACATAAGACCTATTAGCTTATGTAACACTACTTACAAAATCATTAGTAAAGTCATTGTCCAAAGACTTAGGTGCCTCTTGCCTAACCTCATTAGCCCTAACCAAGTGGCCTTTATTCCTGGGAGACAAATCCAAGACAACATTATTGTTGCCCAAGAGGCTCTCCATAAATTCAAGATTATGAAAGGTAAGAAAGGGTTTTTCTCTTGGAAAATTGACCTTTCCAAAGCTTATGACAGATTGAAATGGGATTTTATCAAAGATGTCATTGTGGAGGCTGGCATCAAGGGAAGTTTGGTTGACCTTATTATGTGGTGTGTTTCTACTGTCAGTTTCAAAGCTATTTTGAATGGAGAGTCGACATGTTCTTTTACTCCTAGGTGTGGTATTAGGCAAGGGGATCCCCTATCGCCTTACTTGTTTGTTTTATGTATGGAAAAGTTGTCTCATTTGATCCAACAGAGAGTTAATTCTGGGATTTGGAAGTGTGTGAAGATTTCTAGAGATGGCCCTTCTATCTCCCACCTTTTCTTTGCTGATGATCTCATCCTTTTTGGCCAAGGAGCTGTCTCCCAAGCTGAAATGATGAGGGGCTGTTTGGACACTTTTTGTAACCTTTCAGGGCAGCAAATTAGTTTCCCAAAGTCTTGTATTTTCTGCTCTAGTAACACTAATGTGAGGATTACCAAAGATATCTCTAAGGTTTGTGGTTCGCCTCTCACCAAGGATTTAGGAAAGTATCTTGGAGTCCCTCTCATCCACGGTAGAGTTAGGAACCGAACATATGGTGCTTTGGTGGAGAAGGTTCAAAGTCGGCTGGCTGCTTGGAAGAGTGATAACCTCTCTGTGGCAGGGAGAGTCACGTTAATCAAGGCCGTGACCTCTGCTTTACCTGTGTACACTATGCAGTCTGTGAAGCTTCCTAGTGAGCTTTGTCTCAAATTGGATAAGTTGAATAGGAACTTCCTATGGGGTCACACGGAGAATAAAAAAGCCACCCACTTGATTAAATGGGATATGGTATGTTCTCCTAAGAGTAGAGGTGGGCTTGGTATCAAGAAAATGAAGGGTATGAACCAAGCTTTACTTGCTAAGGTTGGCTGGCGGATTTTGCAGCACGATAATGGTATTTGGTGCCATCTTCTCAATCACAAGTATCTAAATAATAGGTCCCTTACTGATCCGGAGCTAATCAAAGGAGTTGTTTGCTCTAGCACTTGGAGAGGGGTTGCTTTTGGGGCTAAACTTTTGACTAAAGGGTTGAGGTGGAGGATTGGAGATGGCTGCCAGGTTCTTTTTTGGTTAGACAACTGGGTTCCTGAAATCGGATTCTTAAGGGAGCATGCTACTGTTATTCCTTCTGCGGATACCTTAACTCAAACCGTGAGTCATTTTCTTTGTAATGGTAATGGTAATTGGAACATTGCTCAACTCGCCGCTGTCCTACCTTGGAATATTGTTCATAGAGTGGTTAGCATCCATGCGGGTGGGAGTTACAGTGGTCCTGATAGGTGTATTTGGGGTTGGGCTAAAGATGGTGAATTCTCTGTCAAAACTGCTCATGAAGGTCAGTTGGAGGTTGAGAGCTTGACTTTGTGGCCTTGGAAGTTTGTTTGGAAGCTTAAGATACCTCCTCGGATTCAACACTTCCTTTGGGTTCTCCTACATGGTAAGATCCTTACTAATGAGCAGAGGTGTATTCGTGGAATGGGGTTGGATGCTTCGTGTCCTAGGTGCTTAAGTGGGATTGAGAATATTGAGCATCTTCTAAGAGGTTGTAGGGATTCTAAGGCTGTGTGGGAAGATATCTCGAAAGGTATTACCTCTTCTCCTACTTTTCTTGGTAACATGGATGATTGGTTGACTAGTAATCTGCACAATAACAAGCTTGTTATTGGTAATGTTCCCAGTTTTCTCCATTTTGCTAGTGTGCTTTGGTATATTTGGAAATGGAGATGTAGTAAAACCTTTGATGATGATTTCTGTCTCCCCCAAACTCCTCATTTGATTATTAATAGAGTTTGTAAGGACTGGATGGAAGCTAATTGTGCAGGGAATCCTAGGATTGCTAGAGCCATTTCGGTTGCTTGGGACCCTCCAAGTGAAGGTTATGTGAAATTAAATGTTGATGGGGGTTGCGCTAGTGGGTTAGGGGCCATTACTGCTGGTGGTGTGTTACGTGATCACTGGAAGAATTGGTTAGGTGGGTTTGTTGTTAGGAAAGGCGTTGGTAGTGCCATTGAAGCAGAATTCTGGGGCCTTTTTGAAGGTCTTGGTATGGCCTGGAGGAAGGGTTTTCGTAAGATTGTTGTGGAAACTGATTCCATGTCAGTTCTTCAGCTTATTGACAAGGAGTCTACTAATAACCACCCCCTTTTCAGTATACTTCAGAGCTGTAAGTCTTTGATTTCGAAGGATTGGATCTGCAGTGTTAAGCATGTGTTTAGGGAAGGCAACATGGTGCTGATGGCTTGGCTAAAATGGGGCATGGTTTGGACATGGGAGTGCATTTTTTCGAAGAACCTCCCCTTGCTATTACTAATATTTTTTTGAATGATGTTAAAGGTCTTTCCTCTGTTAGAGTTAGCTGTTGTTAGCTGCTGTGCTCTGGGCTTGTAGCCCTCCTCTGCACCAAAAAAAAAAGTGAGATTGGTTTCTAAAAATCCAAATGGTTTTCAAATTTAATTATGAGTGGTTCTCAAATTTTGATTATCTGATATAGTAGCCAAGCTGTATGGAATAATTGAGATACTTGTAGATATTGAATATTTACTCGCACGTCGTTGACTTCAAATTATAATTCTTTGTTTTTTTTTTTTCTCTTAGGAAAAAAAAAAAAAAAAAAAAAACTTTCTTTAAAGTCTAAAAAAAACAAGTCTCCTCAAAGTAATCAAAGCTGCCAAACCACTTACTTTTTTCATAGAAAGAAACACCCATTTTAATCCATAATTATTAAAATGGATTTAATTAATTAGTAATAATTATTATAATAATAACTAAACATCATGACAGAGAATATAAAATTTAAATTAAAAAACAACAAAACACATAATGGGAAATTAAAAATTAATTAAAAACATAAAAGAAGATGTTCTTGGGATTTGGTCCAACTTGGATTTTTGTTGTTGTTAGCTTTATAGGCTTACAGCCACAAAGTATACCGAAATACGACGTCGTGTAGATGTCTTATTATCGTAGACTTTGGACGTGTCCCACCTTGCTTTTCAACTTTAAAAGTCAGTCAGCGCCGTTATCACGGTTTGGAAACGGAGGCAGCGTCTTTAACGGACGCGTCAGTGACGCCGTTACCCATGGTCGCTGATTGGACGGTCAACACCGACATGCTGGGAGAGGACGGCCCATCACCGTTGGATTGCATCAACAACGGGTTGTTGTTACTGTTCTGACTGTTGCTGTTCATCAGAGGGTTCCTTGAGTGACACGTGGCGGTAGATATCGCCGTGGCAAGAGAAATTGGCATCAGACAAAGACCCTTGCCTTGTAAATATTGCATGGCGGAGCCCATGTCCTCCTCCATCAACTTCGCCACCTGGTGCTCTGTAACGGTCAGGCTGTCGTTCGTGGATGCCAACTGTGTGCCGTTAGGGTTCTGTCCACCATTGGCGGTGGCCTGAATACAATCACCACCACCACCACCACCACCACCTCCCTATTAATGATAATAATAAATAAATAAAAAATTAGCACCAAATACATAGATAAAATTTTATAAAATATGTAGGTTGAGTTATGTTACAATATATGATCGTATAGTTAAATAAGTGATTCAGATTCATTGAACTTCAATCTAACCGTTAAAATAAATGAAAATTAAAAAAATAAAACTAGAATATGAAAAGGGGTAAATAAATGAAAGTTAATGATAAGTGAGATTTGTTGGGATCAGATAGTACAGGCATGATCAGATATCTATTATTATCGATTTGGATAAATTATTTTCATGTGTGACTCGATCCCCACCGCAATTTAACGACAGTTAAAAAAGGGGGGAGAGAGAGAGAGAGGGGAATCTAGAAAAGCAAGCACGCGTGCTTCTTTAGGGTTGTCGTTTTGTGGTGATTTGGGAACTTTTGGTTGGGTTGGGTGGGTGAGTGTGGTGGGTGGGTGGGTTTTGGATTTCACATGTCATCCTTTCTTGTTTTGGTAATGCCTACTGTAGGTAATAATAGACTACATGATCAATATTTATAAACCAAGTACAATTTTGGATGGTCATACTCATATACCTCTATAATTACTCTTGAAATTAATGTAAATAGTTTCTTGTTTGTTGTTAATTACCTCAGAAGACATATCAGCAACAAGTGGAGCAACAGCACCAGCACCTCCTAATCTACTCATACTCAGAACCTGTACACAATACCAATACCAATTTTATTAATTAATTAATTAATTAAAATGTCAACCATGGAATTGGAATGGAATCATACCAGTTCTTTTTTCTATATTTAATTAAATAAAAGAGAGAGAGAGAGAGAGAACCTTCACTTGCAGCTGGAGGAATTTCACATAGTCAATGATCTCATCTAGCATTGAAGCCTTGTCCGTCTGTCAGTCATTACTACCCCATTAATTACATGTTAATTATTTAATCACTAACAACTTAAATTATCCACCTTAAATACAATATATTCAACATATAAAGATAAAGATAACATTAATAAATATTTTAATATAATATAAAACTTCAGTCTTTATAATTCTCGACCTAACTTTACTTTTCCAACAAAGTAAACTTATTTTTTATATTTCTATTCACTTATCTGATTAAGTTTTATTCGTTTTTATTTTCGAAAAATATTTTTATTTTTATTTACAAAAGAAACATAAAAATTCTAATAATAAAACAATTCAGCTATTAAAATAAATTAAGTGAAATTATCAATTAAACTAGAGAAACCAGGTTGATGATCTGTGGACACTGAATGGCAGTTACACATAAAATAAATTTAATTAATGTTGCACTTACATAATTGTGATTTAATTATTGGATTAATGAGTTAATTAATAATTAAACATTTCCACAAAAAAAAAAATGGTACCTTGTTGGCATTAGGAACCAGTTCTTGCAAAGCTTTCATTCTCTCTGCAATTCTCTCCCTTCTCAACTGAAAAAAATAAAATAAAAATTAAAACCTGTTTAAAGATAATTAATTTTGGGTTTAGTTAATTAATTAAAAATGAAATTTTGAGTTTAGAGATGGAAGAAAATATATTATATATGCATACTCTTTCGGCGATGCTATGTGGGTCGGTAGCTTGACCTCTTCTGGCCCGGACCCGTTGTCTGGGTTGCGCCGCCGGTGCTCCGCCGTTAGAGCCACTTCCCTGCGGCTGTGCCTGTTGGTTCACGCCCGTAGCCGGTAGTGCAGCGAAGCTCTGCGGTTGCTGCATCGAGCCGTGGTGGAATTGTTGAGGCTGGTTCGATACAGACCCGTGTAAAGATCCGGAAAATCCGTTGTATAAAGCTTGAACCGAATTATTATCTCCTCCCTAACAAGAAAAAATTAATTTTTTTAAAAAAAAGTTTAAAAATTTAGAATTTATTCAAAATTAAACCAAAAAAATAGAAAATATAAGTACCTGAAGATTTGTTGGAGACTTGAACGACGACCCATCAACGACGTCGTTTTCGACGCCGTTACCGAGCGTTAACGGCATCCCCATCGCTCCTCTGGCGGCCATTAGGATTTGTTGTTGCTGCTGCATCATCATCTTGGCCGCCGCGGCGGCGGCAGCGGGGGAGGCGGAGCCGCCGCTGATCTGATGCTGTCTCAACTTGGAAGCTAGAATCATGGAGTCGTCGAATTGGTGGGGCGTCGGCGGCGACTCGTCGGAGAGGTCGCGGCCGTTGAGGTCGACCCAGGGAGACTTGAGGTCGGTCCAGGAGCAGGAGGGGAGGGAGGAGAGCATTTGCTCGAGGAAGTCGTCCTGAGAGGCGGCGACAGTGGGGTCAAACGCCGCCGCAGCGTGGTGGTGGATCTGCGACTGATCATGGCCGTTGGTGATCTGAGATGGGTTGTTGTTTAATAGAGAGTTGAGTCCCTGCATTTCTCTGCTACAAGGCTGCATATTTGGGGTTTATTATTCTTCTTCTTCTTCTCCACGAAAACAGAGAGATAGTTTTAAGAGGAAGCAAGAAAGAGCATTTTGGAGTGAATGTTTTTGATTGAGTGACAAAGAGAGAGTTATTGTTTGAAGTTATCTTTACACATTAATGGCTCTTAAATAGCACAAGAATGGAGAGAGAGAGAGAGAGAGAGAGAGAGGGGGTGGTTTTTGTTTTGTTTTATTTCAGTAGGATTTGGTGTGGTGTGTTTGTTTGTTTTCTTCAAGTATATATTTTGTGGGGTTTGTGTCATGCTTTTTTGATCTTATTCTAAACATTGAATTTCAAATATCAATATTGATATTTAAAATATATTAAATTAAAGAGTAATGTTAGATATCATAACTATTTCAACACAACATATATGGTATATGAGGTGTTAATTGGTGAGTGAATATATAGATAGGTGAGATAAATCATTATTAATATTTATCCACTCATCAATTGACACTACATGTGTTGTGATTTTAGTTCTGATATCTAGTATTATTCTAAATTAAATTAAAAAATCTCGACACTAAAATGCCGAACTTTTTATGAATCGGTCAGGTCTATCGAGTTCAAACATTACATATGTATTCCGTAGAGCCTCATCAAATTTGAGGGGCCTGAGGTTAGGGATCATGGCAAAAACTTTGAAAAGAAAAATGTAAATGTTGATGATAAATTGCGAAATTACCTTGGATGTGGTTGGCTCAAATGTTTTGGTCGAGAATGAACATTGTTGACAAATCAGAGTAACATGCGAGGCCTCCCGGATGAAATAGTATGCTTAAGATTGATGTGTGAAGCCTCCCAGGTAAAATAGAAAGTCTACAAAATGAGGAAAAATAGGTCAGGGCGATGCCAGTGGTTGGATGGAAGTCGCTCTCCGACCCTCGAGTCAGGGATTTGATACTTGGAACTTGGAAGATGGTGATCCTCAGAGGATCTACCAAATACAAACTCAACGACCAAAGATTAATGAAAAAGAAAATGAGCAAGGGTTTAGAATGATGTATACTTTCAATCTTCTATCCTTCGTAATGTGGTTGTTAATTCCTCCCATATATAACCTCTCTCCTAGGAGCCAAGTCCATCATTCTTCCCATTAATGGTTATGGGTGTATGCTTCAACGTGAAATGAGGCAACGGGTTGAAACTTCTCTCATTTGTGCAGATAAGGTGGTGTTGAAATCAGGTCTGAGTGGTATTAACCACATTACGAAGGTAGTGACACTTATCTGAGGTGGATATGTTGGTCAGTTGATTTGGCAAGAAGGTAGTGATGTGTCACCACTAAAGGCATGCCGGGTGTGCAAGATGTATTTCTCTCGCCAGGTGGCACACTGTGAGTTGTATTGTGAACCAAGTCAACGCTTTATTTGGGCAAGAGTCTTCTCCTCTATAATTTCTCAACTAAAACTGTCCACTCGAGAATTTGTAGGGGGTTGACTCTTCTAGTCTATCTCTTTTGTGTTTTGACAGTAGATGGACTATTGTTGGCTCCGATTTTTTTGTTCCCAAGTAACTAAAATGAGGCAAACGTTTTCCCCATATAGCGATGATGGTTCATTACTATCCGTACTTTAACCAGCTGGAAGGAACCCCAAGTGGCATATGGCGTAATCCGAGTCATCCCAAGTCTCTCTGGTTCGTGTTAGGTTTATAGTTTGTGTTGATTTGATTCTGTATCAAAACGCTTTTTGCTTGTAATGATTTAGTTGTCTAGGTGGTTTGTGCAGTTTCGAGCTTCAAGGAGAAGGCCGAATTTCCGGGCAAGCATGTCTTCAAGAGGTTGCATCGTCTTCGAATATTTACGTACTGAGACTTTACCTCTTGCAAGGCTTAGGATGCGCACACACACATATCATGCATATGTCCCTACATTGTTGTGCAATATTTGTTTAACACACACGTTCACTTTGTGTGTACATGCATTTGTTCGTAATTGATTTAAAATTCCTAGTTGAACATGTTCTATGATTTTAAATTCCTAGAAGATTTTCAGGATGTTCGAAACATTCAGAATTTTGGTCGGAAACTAGATTCGGTTTCTGAGTCGCGGGAGTGCTGGGCTCCGCGATTCGGTCGAAATTTGCCGAAGCACGAAATTGGCAAAACATGGGCAGCCTTGGCATAGCCCGGTACCAAAGTAGCCTTGTTGCCCGCGCAGCGCACACCGCACGCTATGGCAAGCACGTGACGCGTGATGCGTAAGCTCATCAGCTGCTTCATTATATACTCCTTGCGCACCATTTTTCAAATGACGATTTCTCTTTCGTTTGAGCTTCACTTGACGATTTAAAAAGTGATATTTTCGTCTGTCATAGTAGATTCAAGCCCAATCATTTCTAGAGATTAAATTCTTGGTCTTAGAGTACTTTTAATCTATTTTTGGTGGATTTTCGTCCATTAATCATCGTATGATTTGTTTTTCATGTTTGGGGATCCACGTGTAATTTTAATTACAAGCTCCAATATAGTTGGCCAAAGTACCAGTTAACTCTTAATTAATTGAGCCCAAATATATTAATTTCAGTTTAGTTCACAAAAAAAGGGAAATTGCACTCTTGAATTAAAATATAATATATTAAATATTTTTACCCTAAGTAATTGTGTGAAATATGTATCTTCATAAAAAATACAAATAATTAAAATGACTTTTGACCTTGCATTTTAAATTATTTTATTCTTTAGAACCGTCCTTACATCTAAACGGATACTTTGATTTCATGATTTAATAACTCCTTATTGAATACTCGGTACCAAGATTTACAACCCAAGCCCTCGTAAGACCTATAAGGTGGTATTTACTCTTATTTAATTATAAGAGCCATGATGTCCATATCTATTGAAACAAATATAGCGCGTGTGTCTAAAACAACCTAGAGGGGGGTGAATGGGTTGTTAATCCGATTATTACCAACTTTTTTGGATTAGTCAATATTTAATTATAAACCTAATTCAACAAACAATAAAATCAAGTATAAAGTACGGAAATTAAAGAACACTTGATTTTTACGTGGAAACCTTCAACAAGGAAAAACCACGAGCTATTATGCTAGCCACACACGGTCACCGAAATCCACTATATGAATAAAAGGTTATACCCTCAAGTGATACACGGAGTCTCACCCTAGACAACCTCAAGCTATGGACACTACCACTCACCACTCTTGGTTCAATCCCTAGTGATATCCCCCGATCATTGCTCTTGGCGTGAGCACCTCTTACCCTACCCACATGCCTTTTACAGTGGCACTTGACCAATTGCTTGTGCACTAAGCAACTTAGTCACAAGACTTAATTCTCACGAAGAGATCAATAACCTATGTGAATATACAATGATATTCAAAATGTAATTAATGCTAGGTAACACTAAATGCTTATCTAGGATTAAATGATATCAATTAAATCAATCTTAGATATCATATTGCTATATGTCATGGCATACAACTTAGCTATGTAAAGGATAACCAATCCTAGATACAATAGTTATCACAATCAATCTCAATCAATCAATGAGATAACTTAGCTAGATGTTATATAAACTTGAAATCTTAGCTATCACAAACAATCTCAATCAATCAATGAGATAACTTAGCTAGATGTTATATAGGCTTCAAATCCTAGCTATTATAAAACAACAACTCAATCGATCAACACAAATATCTCAACTTGTAAGTAAATCTGAATCTAGATGCTAACAAGTCATAAATGAGATTTCTTGCTAAGTAAGAACACAAAAATGGATGAGATGGTGTTCCACTTACCAAGTCATGTGTGTTGAAGAAGACCCATGCATGAGCACATCCTAGATTATGCTTAGATGATGATTTATGCACATGGAAATGAGTTGGAAGAGTTAAAGAAGCAATCTTGGTGCTTTCTCTCACTAGGGAGCTCTTAATCTCTCTCTAGGTTTTGTAGTTTTTGTTCCTTTTATATAAATGAGAGAAAGAGATGTATTTATAGTGCTTAGATGATAGCCCTATAGATTTTGTGAATTGCCCTTAAAAAATGAGCCAAATAAGACTCCAAATGAGTGAGATATGGTTAAATTACGAAACAGGGGCGAAGCAGTGCGCTGGTACATTGCGCTGGTATACTACCCGTGCATTCACCAGCGCACTGGTAAATCAGCACATCAACTTGAGATTCGAGTGCCCCAAAACCTAACCAAAATGACATTGAAACCTTTTGTATGATATACCGTTGGAAAGGTATGGATTTCTACTTTCTACTCCTTTTTATAGAATGAGGTTTTGATGTTTGTAGAAAAAGTTATGGTCATTAGAGTGACCAAAGGTCAGATTTGGAAAACTGCAGAGATGCTCTGTTTTAGTGGTCACTTTGGAGATATTAAAACCAATCCAAACGGTCATGAAATATTATGAATAATATACCGTTGGAAAGGTATGGGTGTCTAGTTTGTACAGAAATTTTCAAAACTTATTTTGAAGCTTTGTATAAAAAGTTATGGTCACAAGACCATACAAAGGTCAGTTTTGAAAATCATTTAAATCATTAAAATCCAATCTTTTGAAACTAGACACTTCACTCCAAACAACCAAACCAAATCTAACACTTTTCCATGAGAAGAATAGGACTTTCTCAAATGGTCAACCATCGTGTTAAGACAAGCACACCATCGTGCTAGCACAGACGTTTCCGATCACACAAACGGAAACGAATTACTAGACACTATCACACAACAAAATCCAACAAAGAGGTGCAAGTGTGAAGTGTGAAGAATGCACACATATAAGAATTGAAGCACGAATGCAAGATGAATAAAACATGCATGAAGAAATGTGTGTGTGCAACTAATCTTTTCAAGAGGCAAGTCAAGTGATTTTCCTTTCGTTCTTGCCCTTGAAGTCACCGGGATGCTTGGAAGCTTGTCAACGAGAACCTAAGCTACCCATTACATAGACATCCCAAAATGTGGTTTGTCAATGAAATAAGCCAATCAAAATATGAGAAACTTACATCTATAAATATATGTCCACTATGACATGAATTAATAACACCAAACTATCGGGATTAAACAGTTATTCTGTTATCGTATCCATTTAGATTGGGCAAGTTTAGGCATGAATGGGGTGTGAAAAGACCAAAATATCCTCTTAAGTCGGTGTCCCGCTAGTTCGAAACCCCTGTCCTACGGCTTTTTTCTTGCGGAGGAATTCCCGCGAGTTCTTTCCCCTGTTCCGTAGGTTCATGTAGGGAAAAATACCATAGTACACGCAGCGGAAGCGAGACTAAAAATAGATTTAGTAGTTTTAAAATTTTTCCTTTTTATGAACCTTAACCCTTTAATTAATTAAGCATACATATAATCAACAAAAGAAGAATACCTTTTGTCGCGTGATCCGATTGACTTATGTCGATGGTAATCCGCAAGATCTTCAATCCTAGCACGAACGTGAATCACCTAGGAGCGTGGTCTCCCTTTTCTTTGAATTGCAAACCTGAGAATGGACAAACAAACTTTTCTTTTTCTTTTGTTAGTCACAAAACAATCAAAAGAAGACTAAGATTATTCCGGTCACTTTTGAGTTCTCAATCTAATGATCGAAACTCGCGTGAACCTAAATCGATGTTGTACACACAAGCTTATTGATGAACAAGCAATTAGTGTACCATCAAAGAATAATCTATTCACTCTTTTATGTTTTACTAGAATAAAAATAATACTTTTCTATAAATTGAGAAGAAGAAGAAAATTGTATCAATGAACGACTAGAGTGGCCAAATTCTATATGTGGTTATATATAGGTGGCCGAAATTTTGCTTCCTCTTGTCTTTAGGGTTGCCGAAATCCTCCTCTAAAATGGACTAGGGTTGCCGCAAATCACATGCCAAAAAAAGGTTTGTGTTGCACCCTAATTTCCATCATACTTTAGACTTCAAACCCTAATCCAACTCATAGATATTTTATTCTTTTATTGACTACATAAAAAGACTTCTTATTTGATTAAATAAATAAAATTAATTATTTATTTTCTTATCAAACAAGTCTTTTACTTTTAGTATACTACTACCAATAGTATAACTCTAGGAAATATATTTCCTGATCAGAAAAAGATTTGTTTCTTAATTAAATAATTAATTAATAAATTAATTAATTCTTATTTAATTAAAACAATGAAACAAAATAATATATTAGGTTAATATATACACCTTGCCGCCCCACTTAAATAAATGGGCCATATATTATTTTTCTTATTTCATTTAATCCATTGGACTTTAAATAAAAAGCCTACATGTGAACCAGACCCATTCTTACTAAAAGAAACAAGCCCACATGCCTTTCATTAATATATTAATATAATTGAGCAGCCCATTAAATAAATAATGTGCAAATTATATTCTTAATATATTAAATGCAATTCTAAATGGACCCATAAATTGGTCCGGTAGAATATATCAAGTGATTCATGCAAGTTCGTGTGGATTGGGGATCTTGGCGGGCTATCTAAATTTAAGCTTCAATAGACATAACCTAATCACAATCAACAAATGATTCACTTAGGTCCGATCCATTAATTTTAACTCATTCCACTAAAGAGCTAAAATTGAACTCTTAAATAAAGATAGAATAAGAAGATTTTCCTCATTCATACCCTAGACAATCATGTTGGAGATAGTGTATCCTCGTGATTAATATCAGTAATCGCCAAGAGTTCATAGACCGCCTATAACTCTCAAAGTTACCATATTTACTCATATGACCACGTTTTGAACTTGGATATTTTGACTTGTCCAGAAGCCATGTTTTCAATAGACACTATCGAAAACTCAACGTTGAGATTTAATATCCAATTACCTCAAAACATCCATATGATGATATTATACTCTCATTTAATAAATGGAGCCACGATGTCCATATCTATAAATGAAGTCCTCTATCGATTAACAAATGAATATCACCAAACTATCGAGGATAGACTATGCTATATAATCGTACTCATTGATAACTCAAATGATATCAATTGCAACCATAAGTCCATCATTTATCTCAGGATTAAGATAGACTCTCCGATTGTCCTGATAATGAAAGGACTATTATCTATTGACGGTTCTAGATAAAGCTTTTCATTGTGATCCAGTTCAATGCACCTAGTGCACTAGATTCTTTTACTCGAAGACACTCCGATGATTTTAGACTCATCATATCTCATTTGATCCCACTCAAATGCTAGCAAAAGAATTCTACAACTTTAACAAGATAAAGGTGCCCAACCTTTAACTTAAGTTGTGAACATTATTCAAGACTAACTAAAGAATTGTGTCTACCTCATACATATCCAGATGTACGAACAATTCTTTTTTTTCTCATAGTCTTTAGACCTTATGATTATTTACTTTGACAATTATAATATTAAACTATAAATGCTATAAGATTTGTTAAACCAGAAATCACTTTATTAATATGAAAAAGATTGTCAATTACAACATTACACTCTTGCTATTGAGCATAATCCTAACAGTTCATTCCCACGATGATAACTTGCGGGATCCTATGATAATACCTCGCAGCTTTATTCCTTCTATCCCGCGGCTTCTTTCCCACGGAGGAATTCCCGCGACTTCATACCTTCTATTCCACGGCTTCTTTCCTGTGGAGGTGTTCTCGCAGGTTTGGCCCGAGAGTTCTTTCCAGCTGGCCAGAAGGCTTAAACTAGCTGGTCTTCTTCGCGGCTTCATGCTCCCCTGCTTCGAGGGTTCTTTCTCGTGGTGGTTTTTCAGCGTGGGTTTCCTGCGGCTTCATTCTTTTTGGTCCGCGGGTACATTCTCGCGGAACAAATCAGCGATGGTCTTCTTATCTATATATTTGCCATTGTTATAGGTAAAAATAGTCGTAAAAGACACGTCACCACCATAAGAGGCCACGTAAGCAGAAGTGAAGGAAAATCAACCTGAGTAGCAAAAACCCAAGGAAACCCAACCACAGACCAAGGAAATCGGCTCGGGCAACATAGTCTACTTGATCATACTCGGGGTTCAACTAGAAAGATAGTCACGGAAATTCACTCCCCAAACATGTGGGTAGAATCAGCAACTAGCACCTCTACAATAAGCTACAGTGCATCTACTCAGAACCCAGCAAGGAAACAAGCAGGTTTCCCGTAAATAAAGGAATAAGAATCCTGTCCAAATTAGGACTCAGCCAAACCAAAATATATGCTACACCTAAATAGGAAAGCAAGTCCTTTTAGGACTGAGAAAACTCCCAGAACTTGGGCACCACGACACCAAACCCTAGTGATACCCACAAACCCTAAATAACTATGTATAAATACCCCTGTAAAACACAAATAAGGGGTACGTGAGAATTAGGAGGAGAGATCAGAGTGTGTATTCAATAACAGTTTTTATAGTGGATTTGACTTCGTTGCTTAGGCAACAACCCGTGGATGTTTCTCCGACCATCAGAGTTTTACCACGTATTTTTGTTCATCATTGCTAATACTTTGTTGTGTTAATTTCAATTATTCTCATTCATAAAACTGATATCAAATCGTTGGTTGAGTGACTACGAAAAATCACCATCAACAATTGGCGTTAGAAGGAGGGGGGAAATAAAAAACTTGTGAAGCAATGGCCGGCGAAGGAGATGGTAGCGATTCCAAATACAGTCAAGGATTACCAATTAACGAGTTGGAGGATGACGCCACCCTCAATATTGAGGATGTAACCTTAGCAACTGTAGACCAATCAACTACCTTGGCCGGTATCTAGCATTTCCCTCCAACTAATGAAGAAATCGTGCAACGATTTCGGGCCTCTTTGCAGCAACTTATATCTGACGTAGCAAGGCAAGGAGTTGATCTTTCCACTATGGAGGGTTTGACTTCACCCCACAATCTGTCCGCTCTAAATCAACAAACAACAAGATTGCGCTCCACGGTGGTGATACCAACACTTGACGCGCCTTTAAAAGCAAGCCGAGACCCTACAGACAGGCCAGAGATTTTGTCCGAAAGGCAAGCCAAGGGTAGTAGGGAGCGTAGAGAGGAAGGTTATTCCGATAGAAGGTATGATTCAGATCGAATGGGGCGGAGTCGGGACCAACCCAAGAAGCGTATTCACCGGAGAGATTGGTCATCATTCTCAGGGGAGACTGAGCAGTATTATCGTCACAAATGCCAGAGGGGCACAGTTCGATTACATGGTGTAAGGTTCCCAATTATTGATTGGCTAATTTCGTGGACAAACCACATGTTGGGGTACTTTGTAAGGGTAGCTTAGGTATTGGTTTTATTGTTCGAAGCCCTTTGAAGACCTTGTGTTGATAAGCACCGAAGGTAATTTTCTTTGTGCTTACTTGTCTTGAAGAGATAGTTGCACACACTCACAACTCATGCATAGGTTGCATTGTTTTCACACTCACACGTGCACTTATTGCATGTTTTCTTTTGTGTGAAGTGGCTTAGAAGGCTTGCCCTTCTTGTGCCGCGGTTGCCTAATTTTGGCATACTGCGGCATGCAAGCGACAGAGACTTCCAGGTCTCCGCCGCGGTTCATCTGCCGCGGTGCCACAACCGCGGCAGTCGAGCGACAGCAACGTCTTTGCTGTGTCGCGGTTATAGTGCCGCGGTTGTGCAACCACGGCAGGCGAGCCATAGAGATATTTTTGGTGCGTTTTTTCCAAAACGACCACACTTCACTTATGGCCCATATATATATAACACTTTGACTTTAGGTCAGCCAAGAGAGTTCATATCAGATTTCATACTTAGGATATTTTTCAAAGAGAAGAAAAATTCCAAGAACTCATTTTTAATCACTCAAACACTTTTTCATGATCATCAATCATCATCTAGCATCATCTTTGATCATCTAGATGTCATCTAGCATGGATTCTTCATCATACTTTACTTGGTAAGCTTTTCACTAATATCTTACATATTTTGTGTTTCTCTTATCTAGCAATCTCAAATTAATTACTTGTATGTTATTTTATATACTTTGAATATAAGATTGAGATTAGTATGATGTATGTTTGAGAAGTTGTATTGTGCTAGCATATTAGGTTTTGTGCTTAATATTGATTAACTAAACTAATTGACATGTCATTTAGTTTTGATATCTAGGATTGTTCTTAATTGCAAATTAATCATCTTAGATAAGCATATAGGGTTTCCCTTGCTCTATGTTGCATTTTGGATATTCACATATATTCACTTAGGGTTGTATTCTCTTCTAGAGAAAGTAAGTCTTGTGTGTAGCAACCGGGATTAGGTTGCTTAGATCGCAAGCAAATTGGACTAGGTTCACTCATACCGGGATTAGGTAGGTGTGTGATTACTTCCGGGATTAGGTTGTAATTGTTTGCACATTTAGTGGATTCGAGGTTCGAGTGTGGCTTACTTACATAGCCCGTGGTTTTTCCTGTGAGGGTTTCCATGTAAAAATCAAGTGTTGATTTAATTTCCGCACCATATTACACTTGCTTGTTTATATTATCTTGAGGGTAAATTCGTAATTTTGACTAACACGAAAAATTGGGTAAAAAACGTAAAATCTATTCACCCCCCCTCTAGATAGTTTTATACACACCGTGCTATAATTAGTTTCAATTGGTATCAGAGCGGGTTCCTAGATATACATAGGTGATCCTTGCTTTTTTGGTGTGTTTTGCATTTTGTGTGATTTTTGATTATTCATACATTTGCATTCATTTCATTCATTCATAAACACTATGAGTGGAAATGGTGGAAATGGTGGTGGCCACGAAGGAGCTTCTAGCACAAGGCCTCCACTTCTTACCGAATTGAACTATTCCCAATGGAAAGGGAAGATGGAATCCTACATATGCCAAATTCATGACCGTGCATGGATGGCGGTGGAAGACGGATATGATCTCCCTATGATGACTCCCGCGGGTGGAGGACCAGATGTTTTGAAGCCTAAGGCGCAATGGAACGCGCAAGAGTTTGAGGCTTCAAAGTGGAATAGGAAGGCTATGCATGCCATTATGTGTGCAATGTATGAGAATCAGTACAAGCTTATTCAGAATACTCAGATTGCAAAAGTGGCATGGGACATCCTTCAAGTTGCACATGAGGGAACCGAGGTGGTGAAGGAGTCCAAGCTTTAAGTCCTCCAAACTCAATTTGAGTTACTTAGGATGGGAGAGGATGAATGCTTCAATGACTTTGAAATCAAATTGATGGACATAGTAAATCAAAGCCATCAACTCGGAGACCCTATTCGGATAGGAGAGTCAAGCAAAAAATTATGAGATCTCTCCCCGATAGGTTTGAATCAAAAGTGACGGCCATAGAAGAAAATAGTGGCTACATAGATATGAAGCCAAGTGAGGTAATTGGACGTCTCCTTGCATATGAGTCTAGGAAGGTTCCTAGCACCACTACTCCTCCTAAGAAGTCTAAAGGAATAGCTTTGAAAGCGTCTAAGGATGCAAAGGAGGCAAAGCATGAATCAGATGAAGACCTTGCCTTATTTGTGAAAAGGTTTAACAAGGTTATGGGGTTCAAGAAGAAGAAGGGATTTGGGTCAAGAGGACAAGACTTGAAGAAAAAGAGTTCCTTCAAGAAGTTTGAGCCTAGACAAGAGAGGACCGAAAGGAAAGGGGTCCGATGCTTTGAATATGGTGGGATTGGTCACTTTGCCCCCGAATGTGCTAATCACAATGAAAGGAAGAAGGGTAAAGTGATGGCCGCCACTTGGAGTGGGAGTAGTGATGACTCGAATGAGGAAGATGAGTCTTCAAGTGAAGAAGAGCTCATGGCTAACTTCCTAGCTTTTGCCTCTTCTCACAAGAGCAAAAATGCTAGTGAAAAAGAGGAGATGAGTCAAGAGGAAATTGACTCTAGTGAAGTAGAAAGTGACTCCTCTTCTAGTTCCAAAAAGAAATTTGTGGAGCAAAAGGTGCTTGCTAAATACCATGCCGAGTTCAATGATTTAGCACTTAAAAGCACAAGAAAGATTGAGAGGTTGAGAGAAGAAAACCTTGAACTTTCGGCTCACAATGACCACTTAAGTGAACAAGTGGAAAGATTGAAGAGGAGAGAGGATAAGTTAATTGAGGAGTTAGACTTATCCAAGAGAAGTGAAGAAGGCTTGAAGAGGGAACTTGTAGAAGTTAAAGGGTCCTTGGCTAGGATAGATTCTAGCACTAAGAAGCTTGATCATTTACTTGGTGTTGGAAAGAGTCCAAGTGACAAGAGAGGTCTTGGGTATGAAGATGGCAAGAAAATCTCAACCTCTAACAAGACCGTGTTTGTCAAGAGCTTGAAGAACGAAGAAACTTCATTTGTGCAACCTTCTAGGAAGAAGTTAGAAGTAGGACAATGTTCTAATGCACAAGTGAAAATGGGGCCAAGAAGGAAATCTCAAGCTCAATCCCCTAGGGTTCCTCAAGTCAACACTCCTCCAAAATTGGCTCACAAAGGAAAGAGACCAATCATTCAACCTCAAGCTTGGAAGCAACCTAGACCGGTTCAACAACGAAGATGGATTGAACCCACTTATCCACAAAGACATGGATGAGCTCCCATACGTGCACAAAGACAAGGTATGATTCCTTTTTTCATCCCTATTTGTCACTTTTGTGGTTGTGATGGTCACATTAGACCAAATTGCTTTCAATTTATTAAATTGTGTAGAAAACAAAGCATGATTGAAAAGAGAAAGAATAGAGCCAAGATGCATGTTTCTAGGAATGAAAATATTGATTTGCATGATCCTAGAAATAGTAGAGCACATGTACCAAAGACCACTAAGAAAGCTAAAATTGTTGCTAAGTGGATTAGAAAGAATGAAAATGTTTGCCATGTTGCACAAATAGCCTTGAAGGCAAATTCTTCTAATTTTTGGTATTTGGATAGTGGGTGCTCTAGGCACATGATGGGAAACAAGAGTTTTTTCGAGACTCTTGTTATGGAGGAAGGTGGAAATGTCACTTTTGGTGATGGATCCAAAAGAAATGTTGTAGGGAAAGGAACCATTTCCGTTCCCGGATTACTCTCCTTATCCAATGCTTTATTTGTTGATGGCTTGAAAGCCAATTTAATAAGCATTTCACATCTTAGTGATGAAGGATATTCCGTCTTGTTTTCTAAAGATTATTGCTCCATCCTAAAACCCGATGGACAAACCTTGTTGAAGGGCATGAGATCTAGCGACAATTGTTATTGTCTTGAAGCTAGTATTGTATCTAATCATGTGTCCATGGATGAGCAAATTGAGTTGTGGCATGAAAGACTTGGCCACATGAACTTTAGGGATCTACGGACCTTTGGAAAGTTCAATTGTGTGCCTGGCCTCCCTAAGCTTGGGAAGAAAGCCAATGGTATTTGTGGATCTTGCCAACAAGGAAAGCAAACTAAAAGCATGCACAAAAAGGGTAAGTATCTCACCACCAAGGAGCTTCTTGAGCTTCTCCACATGGACCTCATGGGTCCCATGCAAACCGAAAGTTTGGGTGGAAAGAGATACATTTTTGTTTGTGTTGATGATTTCTCTAGATTTACATGGACATATTTTCTTAGAGAAAAATCCGAAACTTTTGATAAGTTTAAAATGCTTTGTACTAAATTACAAAATGAAATAAATTCTAGTATTAAAAGCATTAAACGGATTAGAAGTGACCATGGGAGAGAGTTTGAGAATGCCTCTTTTGAAAGCTATTGTGATAGCTTAGGCATCTCCCATGAGTTATCCGCTCCTAGGACACCTCAACAAAATGGAGTTGTTGAGAGGAAAAATAGGGTCCTTCAAGAGATGGCCCGTGTGATGTTGCTTAGCAACAATGTCCCTAGGAACCTATGGGCCGAAGCCATAAATACGGCTTGCTATATAGGAAATAGAGTGTTCCTAAGGCCCGGTACTAGAAACACCTCCTATGAGTTATGGAAAGGCAAGAGGCCAAATGTTAGCTACTTCCACACTTTTGGAAGAAAATGCTACATTTTGAATGACCGTGATCAACTTGGCAAATTTGATGCTAAGAGTGATGAGGGTATTTTTATTGGCTATGCCTTGAATAGTAGAGCCTATAGAGTTTTCAATTTAAAGACTCTAAGTGTTATGGAATCATCCAATGTCGTATTTGATGATACTAGGCTCAAGTCAAATGATCATGAGGAGGAGGTTATTTTTAGTGATGGTTCTCCTTTGGAGGAGGTTGTGGTGTCACCTAATGTTGGGACATCTAATGTCAACAATAATGACACACAACCTATTGATAGAGTTCCTCTGTTGGACTCTAAAGAACCCGCTCCATGGGTTAGGAAACTCCATGATAAAGAAGATATCATTGGAGAGGTAAATGAGGGTGTTAGGACTAGACGTCAACTTGCTAATCTTATTAGCTATACTTGCTACACCTCTCAAATTGAACCCAAAAAGGTTGAAGAAGCCTTAAATGATGAATTTTGGGTTCTTGCCATACAAGAAGAGCTAAACCAATTTGAAAGGAATGAGGTTTGGACTCTAGTTCCTAGGCCTAAGACCACTAATGTCATAGGCACCAAATGGATATTTAGGAACAAATACGATGAGGATGGCAACATAGTGCGGAACAAGGATAGACTTGTAGCACAAGGGTACTCTCAAATTGAGGGTATCGACTTTGAGGAGACTTTTGCTCCCGTTGCCCGCTTAGAGTCCATTAGGCTTCTCTTGTCCATCTCTTGTGTGCACAAGTTCAAATTGTACCAAATGGACGTTAAGAGTGCCTTCCTCAATGGCTTCTTGCAAGAGGAAGTGTTTGTTGAACAACCTAAGGGGTTTGTGGATGCACACCACCCCAATCATGTTTATCGCCTCAAGAAGGCACTTTATGGGTTGAAACAAGCACCGAGGGCTTGGTATGAGCGCCTCACTCAATTTCTTGTTGACAATAACTACACAAGAGGTAGTGTTGACAAGACACTATTCATCAAGAGAGACAATGATGAGCTTTTCATAGCTCAAATATATGTTGATGACATAGTGTTTGGCTCCACCAACAACACCAAAGTCCAACAATTTGTTGATGTCATGTCTCATGAATTTGAGATGAGTCTTGTTGGTGAGCTTAGTTACTTCCTAGGTATGCAAATTAGGCAACTAGATGATGGGATTTTCATATCCCAAGCCAAATATGCCAAAAACCTAGTGAAGAAGTTTGGTCTTGAAAAAGCCAAACATTGTGACACTCCTATGAGCACCACTTTGAAGCTAAGCAAGGATGCTAGCGGTAAAAGTGTGGACCAAACCTTATATCGTGGCATGATAGGGAGCTTGCTCTATTTGACCGCAAGTAGGCCCGATATATCATTTAGTGTAGGAGTTTGTGCTAGGTACCAATCCGATCCCAAGGAGTCCCATCTCTCTTCGGTTAAGAGAGTCATTCGATTTGTGAATGGGACTTCTAATTATGGGATTTGGTACTCATTTGACACTAATCCTAGTCTTGTAGGATATAGTGATGCGGATTGGGTAGGAAATTGTGATGATAGGAAGAGCACATCGGGCGGTTGCTTCTTTCTAGGCAACAACTTTGTGTCTTGGTTTTGTAAAAAGCAAAACTCAATTTCCTTGTCCACGGTCGAGGCCGAGTACATAGCCACGGGGAGTGGATGCACTCAACTTATTTGGATGAAGCAAATGCTAATAGATTACGGATTCAATCAAGGTACTCTCACTCTCTTTTGTGATAACATGAGTGCTATTAATATTTCCAAGAATCCGGTTCAACATTCTAGAACTAAGCATATTGACATCTGCCATCACTTCATTAGAGAGCTTGTTGAAAATAAATGCATAGTACTTGAACATGTAAGTACTAATGATCAACTTGCGGACCTATTTACTAAACCCTTAGATGCTACTCGATTTAAAACTCTTAGTAGATCTATTGGGATATGTTTTGTGGAGTGATGTGTTCTAAAATTGACCCCATATGGGGAACTCAAGCAAAGAGAGCTATTTTGCATTCTTGTCACTTGCAAAAAATTTGAAAAAACTTATGCCTCTTCTTTTGATTGCTTGAGTAAGCTTGGTTGTACATATGTATATATGTTTTCAATTCTATAAGTGTGAACCTTGCTGGTTTACAATCCATGTCATATTTATGTTCAAACATGCATTTTTGAACTAGGAGATTTACATAGGAAGTATGATGTGAATGACCTATAGTTATCTCCATGACATGATGATTCTTAAATAACATGCTAATGTTAAATGAAAAAGCATGAAATTCATACAACATGCTCACATGAAAAGCATGAATTGATGATTGCATATTCTTAAAAATGCAAAACTTGTGTGAAAGCTAATGAGACTCAAAATGAATAAAGGATCTTGTATCCGTTCAAAGGAATTTACATTCCAAATGTCTCTCTTTCTTTATTAGTTGAACATGGTTACTATCATACGGATATCTTATCCAGAAAAATCAAATAGGGTGCAAAGTCGCTCATGCCATGTTTCGCTTATAAAGTTGGATATAGTTACTCTTAAATTAAAATCAATAATCTCTATATCCTTGCTTTTCCCATTACATTGGTGAAATTGGTTTGAATTCTAATTAGAAACCTTTGTCATTTGCATTGCCAAATACCATTGTATTTTGGACTTGAATGCTATATGTCTTGTATGCAAAACATGTTGGATTCACACATTTTCATCAAATAAATCTCCTTGTTTCTCTCAAATTATTTGAAGTGCATAAAGTGACTTATATGTATATGCAAATCTTGCATGCTTCTATCTCTCGTTGCTATGAGTGACCCGGTTGGGGACTACTCCTTTGCCTATATCATGACAAAAAGGGGGAGTAGGATATGGTAAGGGGAGATGCAAATTGGTGTTGCAATTGTCCACATTGGAGAGATAACACATTGAGGGGGAGTAACCCTTTGAGGGGGAGCATTGCATATATTTTGTAATGTTGTGCCTAAATTCTAAAAATGCAAATACTTGTTTTGTTCTCACATGATTAATCTCACACTTTTCTTGTATTGGAAATGTTAGAAACTCTTTTCAGGGATTGATTATTCTACAAGAGGATTGAAGACTTCAAGTTGCATTCTCTTATCTCTTTGTAATGTAGAATATCATTGTAGTCCCGTAGTTTCTATTTTTTTTGTGAGGAACCATGTGAGTGGTGGTTTTGTCATGAAATAGCCAAAGGGGGAGATTGTAAGGTTCACAATTGTTGATTGGCTAATTTCGTGGACAAACCACATGTTGGGGTACTTTGTAAGGGTAGCTTAGGTATTGGTTTTATTGTTCGAAGCCCTTTGAAGACCTTGTGTTGATAAGCACCGAAGGTAATTTTCTTTGTGCTTACTTGTCTTGAAGAGATAGTTGCACACACTCACAACTCATGCATATGTCTTATCTTTGTATGTTGTGTTCATTTGTGTTGTGCATTAATGCCTAATTTCATCTCTTCTTGCATGTTAAATGATTGCATCTAGCTTATTAATTGCCATATCTTGTTAAGCATTAGGTTGCATTGTTTTCACACTCACACGTGCACTTATTGCATGTTTTCTTTTGTGTGAAGTGGCTTAGAAGGCTTGCCCTTCTTGTGCCGAGGTTGTGCTGCCGCGGTTGCCTAATTTTGGCATACCGCGGCATGCAAGCGACAGAGACTTCCAGGTCTCTGCCGCGGTTCATCTGCCGCGGTGCCACAACCGCGGCAGTCGAGCGACAGCAACGTCTTTGCTGTGCCGCGGTTGTGCAACCGCGGCAGGCGAGCCACAGAGATATTTTTGGTGCGTTTTTTCCAAAACGACCACACTTCACTTATGGCCCTTATATATATAACACTTTGACTTTAGGTCAGCCAAGAGAGTTCATATCAGATTTCATACTTAGGATATTTTTCAAAGAGAAGAAAAATTCCAAGAACTCATTTTTAATCACTCAAACACTTTTTCATGATCATCAATCATCATCTAGCATCATCTTTGATCATCTAGATGTCATCTAGCATGGATTCTTCATCATACTTTGCTTGGTAAGCTTTTCACTAATATCTTACATATTTTGTGTTTCTCTTATCTAGCAATCTCAAATTAATTACTTGTATGTTATTTTATATACTTTGAATACAAGATTGAGATTAGTATGATGTATGTTTGAGAAGTTGTATTGTGCTAGCATATTAGGTTTTGTGCTTAATATTGATTAGCTAAACTAATTGACATGTCATTTAGTTTTGATATCTAGGATTGTTCTTAATTGCAAATTAATCATCTTAGATAAGCATATAGGGTTTCCCTTGCTCTATGTTGCATTTTGGATATTCACATATATTCACTTAGGGTTGTATTCTCTTCTAGAGAAAGTAAGTCTTGTGTGTAGCAACCGGGATTAGGTTGCTTAGATTGCAAGCAAATTGGACTAGGTTCACTCATACCGGGATTAGGTAGGTGTGTGATTACTTCCGGGATTAGGTTGTAATTGTTTGCACATTTAGTGGATTCGAGGTTCGAGTATGGCTTACTTACATAGCCCGTGGTTTTTCCCGTGAGGGTTTCCACGTAAAAATCAAGTGTTGATTTAATTTCCGCACCATATTACACTTGCTTGTTTATATTATCTTGAGGGTAAATTCGTAATTTTGACTAACACGAAAAATTGGGTAAAAAGCGTAAAATCTATTCACCCCCCCTCTAGATAGTTTTATACACACTATGCTATAATTAGTTTCACATGGCCTAAACCGAGAACAAAAGGAGTAGGAACTGGAGGAGAGAGGCCAAAAGTTGACCATCAGTCAAAATTTCAATGCGATGGGGGAACCAGAAGGAGATAGAGACATACTCATACAGAGCCTGACCCGGGAGGTGCAAAATAATCGTCGACAGATGGATGCTTTGGTCAGGCGGTAAGGGTGCAATGAACTATCGGATGACGAATCCGGTAGCCATTTCACCAATGGAGTTCTAAGGATACCCTTCCCGAAGAGGTTCAGGATGCCACACATAAAGCAGTTCAAGAAAGATACCGATCCAAAAGAACACGTCCGGAGGTATAGGAGTGCCATGGCCCAATACGTCCACAATGACGCTCTGCTATGCTTGAACTTTCCACAGACTCTTGGGGATCTAGGTTCTTGGTGGTTCGGTAGATTGCCAGCAGCAAGCATAAACAAATTCAGTGAACTGAGCAAAGCTGTCTCAAGGCAGTTCCTCGGGAATGTACACAGGAAGAAGTCAGTGGCTCACTTGTCTCAGCTCAAGCAAGGAAAAGACGAGTCGCTAAAGAAATACTTGGGAAGGTTCGGTCAGGAAGTATCAGAGATCAGGAGTGCGAACGATGAAGCCATCATTGCAGCATTCATCAACAACCTTCAGAATGGCCAGCTATCCTTTGATTTAAGAAGAGCTCGCCTAACCAGTTATGCCGACATGATGGACATGGCTTGGGGTTATGCCTTAGCAGAGGAAGAAGAAATTGCGACAGGAGGTTACTTTGTACATGGTGGTTGTCCAGAAGGAGCCAAAACAAAAGATCAAGCCAAGGCACCAAACACCAAAGGTGACAAGCAAAAGAACAAAGCACGAGATGGTCAGGATGGCCGGGATGGCCGCCGGGCTTATGATCCAAAAACCGATCAGCCGTGCCAAAAGTTCCAGGGCAGATACACAAATTACACCCCGTTGAAGAAAGACCAGGAGGAGATATTAGCTATCTTAGAAGGAAAGAATATGTCCAAAGAGCCGCCTAAGCAGTCGACTTATGCTCGGAGGGACACCACCAACTATTGCAGATTCCATAAAGAGAATGGACATGAGACATCCAAGTGCTTCCAGCTAAGGGATCACATTAAGACCCTCATCCGAGAAGGGCACTTGAAGGACATTGTCCTAAAGAAAGTCGATAAGGTAGATGGACAGAAAGATAGCCGACAGGGTGGACGAGAAAGGAAGCTGAGTCCCAAGAGAGCTGAAGGTGAAGGAGTAATCAACACCATTTTTGGTGGGCCAGCAACTGGAAAAAGTAACAGGGAGAGAACCTAGGAAATTCGGGAAGCCATGGAAGCCCGAAGAGACCTCGATGTCAACTCCATTGAACCTGACCCAAAAAAGATCAAGGAAGGCTGGGATCCAATCATCTTCACAGAGGCTGATTCTCACGGAGTAGATGTAAAACCAAATGATGCGCTGGTCATCAGTGCTCGAATTGGTCACAGGGAGGTTCACCGGATCTTGATTGATAATGGAAGCTCAGCGGATATCTTAAGTGTAGAGGTGTACAATCAGTTAAGATTAGATAGAAAGGACCTGCAGCCCTTTCATACCCCACTCAGAGGGTTTGGCGGGGCAGAGGTGAGGTCACTCGGCACAGTAAAACTATCAGTGAAGATCAGGAAGGCCCCTTGTCAGAAGACAGTATTACTCGATTTTGTGGTTGTGGATATAGAGAATTGGCCATACAACGTCCTGTTTGGCCGACCATTCCTGAATAAAGCTAAGGCAGTAACGGTAACGTATGCCCTCATGATGAAGTTCCCAACTGAATATGGGGTAGGCGTGGTCAAAGGATCACAAGAGATCGCGCGAAGGGCGAATTTGTCAGTCTACAAGGACAGGGAAGTACACCAAGTATACACTATATCAGCCGAGCAAGCCACCAATGAACCTGAGGAGCAAGCAGAGGCACCGAAGGAATTTGAGCTAGACCCCGGAGAAGAGCCTGAAGCCAAAAAAGATGAGCCGACCGAAGAGGTGGCGTTAGACCCAGATGAGCCGAGTAGAACAGTAAAGATATGAGCAAGCCTAAGTGGACACATCAAAGCCAAACTCATCACACTATTGAGGGAGTATAGGGATGTGTTTGCTTGGAGTCATAAAGATATGCCCGGGATAGATACAAAGGTGATATCGCATTATCTCTCCATCAACTCGGAGTTTCGCCCAGTGGTACAAAAGAGACGATTGTTCAATCCAGAGAGAAGCATCGCAATAAAAAAAGAGGTGGAGAAGTTACTTTCTGTAGGATCAATAAGGGAAGTCAAATACCCAGAGTGGGTGGCCAATGTAGTATTGGTCAAGAAGAAGAACAATCAATGGAGGATGTGTGTAGACTTCACGGATTTAAACAAAGCTTGTCCGAAAGATAGCTTCCCACTGCCGAGGATTGACCAGTTGGTAGATGCAACAGCAGGACACAAACTACTGAGTTTCATGGATGCTTACTCGGGATACTGAAAATACAAATATAAGTTCGCGTGCGTGTCTAAACAACCTAGAGGGGGGGTGAATGGGTTGTTAATCGATTATTACCAACTTTTCGATTAGTCAAAATTAATTACAATTAACCCAAAACACGCATATAATAAAATCAAGTATAAAATGCGGAAATTAAAGAACACTTGATTTTTACGTGGAAACCCACACGGGGAAAAACCACGGGCTGATATGTGCGCCACACACGGTCAACGAAATCCACTATATGAAAAGGAATCTACACCCTCAAGTGATTCTCGGACACTCACCCTAGATAACCTCAGGCTATGGACACTACCACTCGCCACTCTTGGTTCAATCCCTAGTGATATCCCCTAATACACTACTCTTGGTATGAGCAATCCCTAATCTACCCAACGGGCCTTTTACAGTGGCACTCGACCAATTGCTTGAGCACTACACACGGGTAGCCACAAGACTTTCCTTGCTTGTGAAACTTCACCAAGAAGTCACAAGACTTTGACTCAAGAAGAGAATAAAAAAGTCTAAGTGTATCACAATGATGCACAAATGCAATGAGTGCTAGACTAAACACTATATGCTTAACTAGATGTTATAATGCAAGTGAACATCCTAGTTATCAACAAAGCCTACATGTACATACATGTAAACTCAATTAGATGCAAAGAGATTCTAGCAACCTAATTGTCAACAAAGAAAGCCAAATCAACTCAAGTTGTCAATAAACATGGCAATGACTATGAATATGCAATCAACAAATGCAATCAATGAATAGTCAATCGAAATGCTAATCAACAAGAGTTGTCAACAAACATGGCAAGGACAATAAATGCAATTAACAAATGCAATCAATAAATTGTCAATCAATCAAGGCCAATCAACACAAGTTGTCAATTAATAATGGCAAGGCCTAATAGCATGCAATCAACTAATGCAATTAACCAAACAAAATGCCAATCAACTTAAGTTGTCAAAATCATGGCAATGATACTAAATGCAACTAACAAGTGCAATTAATCAAACAAAATGCCAATCAACATAAGTTGTCAATGATCATGGCATAGACTCTAAATGCAATTAACAAATGCAATTAATCAAACAAAATGCCAATCAACATAAGTTGTCAATGAACATGGCATAGACTCTAAATGCAATTAACAAATGCAATCAATGAGTCCTACACAAAAATTGTCTAAATGCAAATCATATAGACTTAGCTAGATGTTATCAATCACAAAACAATCCTAGCTATCAAACAACACATAAACATTCAAAAGTTTAACTAGTTGATTAAAAGACTATCTATCAACCTAGTCATCAATAAATCATACAAGAATGTTTATGACATAGCTTTTTAGGCAAGAATGACCTAATCAATTAAGCTACCAAAATACAAACCCAATCATGTCATAACTTCACTAAATATGCAATAAGAGTGAAGATTTGCTAAACTAAGCAATTAAAGACATGTCTTGACTAAGATAGAACAATAAATGAAGATGTGGTGTTTGTTCTACTTACCAAGTCAAGAATGATGAAGACCCATGGAAGGATGATGCATGAAACATGTTAGATGCACATGGGTTTGGGTTTGGAGAGTTAAAGGAGCAAGCTTGAAGCTTTCTTGAAGTTTTCTCTCTCTAGGGTTTACTTTCTCTCTCTTGGATTTGATTTTTGGCTCCTTGACTCGAGCAAGGAAGAAGAAAATGTATATATATAGTCCACAAATGAAATGACATCGTTTTGGAAAAGTATCAGAAAAAGGTAAATCTGCGCCCTTGATTCTGCGGTCGGTGTCCTCAGAATGAGGGCGCCGAATACCAACAGACGCGCGAGACTTTAGATTATGCGGCCTGTTTCTGTGCCCTTGGCCACCGAACAAGGGCGCCGAAAAGAGATCTGACTTTCTAGTCCCTTTCGACGGCCTGGTTTTTGCGGCCCCTTAACGCCGAACCAAGGGCGCCGAAAAATGGCGGCCTATTATGCGCCCAAGGGCGCCGAATCAAGGGCGCCGAATGCCCCTTGGAAAGGCCAATGCACTTAATGCCTAAAACATGACATGGCATTCAAAAAAAAAAAAAAGGTGCAATCAATTTAGCATGCATGGGAATGTATAATCATCATGAAAAACTCACCAAGCATGTGACACACAAAAGATATGCAATTATGAAAATGCATAAGTGTGAAAAAGCATGTAAGCACACAATCAATAAAAAAACACAAATGCAATCATATAAATGCAATGAGAGTGTGTGTGTGCAAACATATAAAAGCAATCATAGAAATGCAATAAAAATGTGTGCAAGATGACATAGAGGTACAAATCAATGAAACACAAATGCAAGGTAACACATACAAGATATATAACAATGCATGCAAGTGTGTGTGTGCACCTATTCTCTTCAAGAATCAAGGTCAAGTGATATACCTTTAGAAGCTCTTGAAGTCACCTTGGGAAGTCCGGAAGCTTGCCAACCACGAAGTCCTAAGCTACCCGTTACATACCAATCCCAATGTGGTGTGTCATGAAATAAGCCAATCAAAAGTGAGGCACTTACAGATACAATCAGATCCGGATGAACAAGGCAGATGAAGAAAAAACAGCTTTCACCACGGATCAAGGATTGTATTGTTACAAAGTGATGCCGTTCGGACTAAAGAATGCTGGGGCAACGTACCAAAGGTTGGTAAATAGAATATTCGCTTGGCAGATTGGGAGAAACATGGAGGTCTATGTGGATGACATGTTGACCAAGAGTATCACGGCGGAGAAACATTCAGAAGATTTGAAGGAAACCTTTGATGTCCTGAGAAGGTATAAGATGAAGCTCAACCCAAGTAAGTGTGTGTTCGGGGTACCTTCGGGAAGATTTTTAGGTTTTCAGGTACACCAAAGAGGAATTGAGGTAAATCCCGAGAAGATTAAAGCATTATAAGAAATGGCTTCACCAAGAACATTGAAGGATGTGCAGAGCCTGACGGGATGTCTTGCATCACTCAACCAGTTCATAGCAAAAACAACAGACAAGTGCGCCCCATTCTTCTGGGCAATAAAAAAGGGAAAAGGGCTCGAATAGAGCAAAGAGTGTGAAACAGCCTTTCAGAAGATGAAAAGGTATTTAGGATGAGCACCCATTCTTTCAAAATCGGTGGTCGGAGAAACCCTGTACCTGTACCTCTCGGTCACAGAAGTGGCGACAAGTTCGGTACTGATTCGGTTAGAGGAAGGAGTACAAAGACCGGTGTATTACACAAGCAAGACGTTGCTACCAGTAGAAACCAGGTATTCACCAGTTGAGAAAGTAGCGCTGGCCTTGATCACAGCAGCCAGGAAATTGAGGCCGTATTTTCAAGCACATGCAATAGAAGTATACATGGAGTGCCCGTTGAAACTCATCTTACAAAAGCCAGAACTGTTAGGAAGATTGACCAAGTGGGTAGTGGAGCTGAGCGAATTCGACATCAGGTACACGCCAAAAGCAGCAATCAAAGGGCAGGCGGTGTCAGATTCTATATTGGAATTCACCGAGCCGGATGCTGAGGTAAGAAGAATGATGGAAGGTGAATAGGCGAGTGGGTTTCAATGGAAGTTGCATGTAGACGGAATATCAAACACACATGGTAGCAGGGCGGGAATAGTCATAACAACCCCGGAAGGAGACACTGTGGAGTGTGCCATGAGGTTCGATTTCAAAGCAACCAACAATCAAGCAGAGTACGAAGCTTTATTGGCCGGCTTGAGGGTTTGTATAGCATTGGGAGTAGATGAGTTGGAAATTTACAGCGATTCACAGGTTGTGGTTAACCAGGTACTGGACGAATACCAGGCGAGGGAGTAGCACATGATAACTTACTTGGAAATTGCAAAAAGGTTGCTCAGAAAATTCAAGATGTACAAAATCTCTCAGATCCCTCGGGAAGAGAACGAAAAAGCAGATGCCTTGTCTAAATTAGCTTCAGCCACTATGAGTATCAGGTCCAAAGCAATACCGGTGGCACACCTGACTAAATCAAGTACAGCAGAATCTGTGGAAGTCATGATAGCAAAGATCCGACCAGGCCCGGGTGACTGGACAATCTAGCTTAGAAAGTACTTAGAGGAAAACATATTACCGGAAGATGCTGTGGAAGCTAAGCGCATCAAATACAGGTCAACCTGGTACACAATTCTGAGGGATGAATTATACAGAAGAGGGTTCTCAAAAGTACTGCAAATGTGTGTTGCCGGTGAAGAAACCAAAAAGATCCTAAAGGATGTTCAGAGTGGAGTATGCGGGAACCATACCGGGGGTAAGAGCCTAGCACATAAGGTACTTAGACAAGGATTCTACTGGCCGACCTTGTTTGCAGAGGCGCAGTGATTTGCGGAGAGCTGTGAGGCATGCCAAAAAATAGCAAACGACATTCGGCAACCCCCAGAATTGCTCAGAAGCTTAACCTCACCCTGGCCCTTTTCCATGTGGGGCCTCGACCTAATAGGACCAATGCCCACAGGAACTAAGGGAGGTGCGAAGCACGCTATTGTGGCAGTGGACTACTTTACCAAATGGGCAGAAGTAGAGGCACTCGTGCACATCACTGAGGCAAACACCACCAACTTCGTCAAAAAGAACATAATATACAGGTTCGGGATTCCGAGCATCATCATAACAGACAACGGGACCCAATTTGACAACAGCAAATTTAGGGAGATATACGAGGAATACAAAATCGCAAATTATTATGCATCGCCCGCCCATCCTCAAACCAATGGTCAGACTGAGGCAGTAAACAAAGTGATCAAGCACACGCTGAAAGTGAAGCTGGAGGCAAGGAAGGGTTGCTGGGCAGACAAGCTGCCCGAGGTACTATGGGCATACCAAACAACTATGAGGTCATCCACAGGGGAAACTCCTTTCGCATTAGCATTTGGAACGGAGGCTGTTATCCCAGCAGAAACAACTTTCACTCCTCCCAGGGTTCGATTATACAACTTAGAGCACAATGTCAGCATGTTGCAGCAGAACTTAGATGAACTGGAAGAAGTCAGAGATGCAGCACAAGTAAGGAATGCAGCGTACCAGCAAAGGGCCGTGAGGTACTACAATTCTCATGTTCGTGTGCGTAAGTTCCAGTTCAGAGATTTGGTGCTGAGAAAGGTATCCCCAAACACCAAAGATAAATCAGCAAGATCTCTCACCGACAAATGGGAGGGACCGTATGACATTAAAGGAGTCGTAGGACATGGAGCTTACACGATAGCCCGACCAGAGGGTAGCCTAGTGCCCCGACCATGCAATGCACAGTACCTCAAAATTTTCTATCCTTAAAAAGGAACCTATCCTCACCTTTTGCTTTAGTTAGCTTCAAATTTCACATTTTTTCATATTTTAATCTTCAGATTGTCATTTTGATCATTTGAAAGTTCAGTTGCTAATAAAAAGATTATTTGCTGAAGTCAATGAATTCACCGTCAAAAGGGAATAGCGGTCACTCAGAAGCCGACCAAATAAACATTGAAAAAGATTAAAATTCGGGCACTATAAAGCTGTGAGAGAGCAGACGAATAGTGCTCGAAGGGTGAAAAAGCTGAAGTAGCGTGCCCGCCTAGTTAAGACGGTACAAACGCACATCTTAGCAAAAAGGCAAAACCGAGGCACCAGGATAACTGGAAAACTGCTCGGAAGTGCCGCCAGAAAGACTGGTGAGATGCGCAGCCGTGTTGGCCGGTACATAATACCCCAACGATTCGGTGAAACCTTGCACAGACAAAACCGGGAGACGTCCTAGGTGACATTGTTAGGTTTATAGTTTGTGTTGGCATAAATTCCATATCAAAACGTGTTTCTCTTGTAATGTTTAGTGGGTTCATTTATTGAAGATTTAAGAAGACGAAGAATGTCTCAACCACAATTCTTGCAAGAAGCCGGCATTTAAGAGATATGTGCATCATTGATCATCAAAGGTAATATAAGACCTCATATCTCTTACAAGGCTAGGCACACACACACACACATGGCATCCTTGTGTGTTCCTTCATGGTTAAACATCATTGATATAACACATTCACATACTTGATAATATATGCTCATGCATTTATACTATCTTGACAAACTTTGCTTATTGCATGTTCTAGGACTATGTCTAGGAAATAGCATATGTGTGTGTCTTTGTGTTTGTATGTTTCCATATTTTTGTATTTGGACTTGAATATGTTCTATTATGATTCCTTATTGAGTTCTGATCGTTTCGGTTACTCATTCATAAGGTTTCGAGTCCAAACAATGTAGCTACGCTACTTTTCGTTCTTATTCATTGAGTTGACTTCATCGTCGTTTTCCGAGATGATTTCTCAACCATTTTTCAAAGTTGTATAGTCTTCATCGTGTGTAAGAGAGTCATGGTTCGTAATCCAAAAACAGATTCGAAATCGGAGTTTGGATGCCCAAGATACGGTTGAAGAACCGAGAGAGCGCACGAGAGAAGTGGGTGGCCGTGAGGCCACTTGGCCCACGCCGTGAGGGAGGCCGTGGGCCCTATGGCCAGAGGGGCTCTATGCCCCCGTGAGGCCCATGCGCCCCCCACGGCTTGGGGTAATGTGGCCTTACCTGATTGGCCCATTTTGTCCCTTCTCTCTCCTCCTTTAAATTCCCTCCTCTCTCTCCATTTGATTTTGAAGAAGAAAGATTGAAAAATTCCCGTCAGTTTTTTCTCCCTAATTTTCTCATCTTCCAAACACCATAACTTCTTCATATGAAGTCGGATTTGAGTGATTCAAGTTGGAGAACGTTCGTAATCGAGTTTTCTACCTTTTCCAAGTGGTTTGGTGGCTGTTTGATAGAGTTTTCTGGTGGTTCCACATAGAAATCCGAACCAGCTCGTGAATCCAAGGTATTGGTCTTATCTATGGGGTTTCTTTCTTTTTAACCTTCAATTTGCTTGGGGTTTCTTCTTCTGTATGTATGTTTATGTTTGGTGAAAGCTATTGTGAAAGATAGCTTCATAATCATTCTAATCGAAAATCTATTTGGAGACAAATGTGGACTAGTTTCTATGATTCTAGGTTTTTCACATGTTTTTGAGTTGTATTGTGATTAGAATGGCATCTTAGGTTGTTTGTGACTTGATTGAATCAATTTTGTGATAAATGACCTTGGGATTTGATTTGATCCTTTGATTGATGAAATCTAGGATTATTGTATTTGTATGTGTTTTAGAGCAATCTAGGATTTGATTGATTTATATCTTGAATCCTTGCTCTATATTTTTGGCTAGAATATTGATTGAATAAATCTCATATATCTAGCATTTTATTGTATGTTGATTGCATCTTGAACTTGTACTTCATGAATATATTTTGATTCAAGTGTTGTATGTGTGAATGAGACTTTGAGCTTATGTGTTTGGTGTTACACATGCTTTAGGTTTTATTCGTGTATTTTGCATCTAGACTTTATTACTTGTGATATCACATGTTTAGGTCTATTTGTACCATAGAATGTATTGATCACATGTTCTATGTTGATTTGATTGTTTGCATCATTTGCATTCACATGATCACACTAGGAAGTCCTTGTAAAAGGCATGAAGTCTTGGTTAGAGTCGGGGTGACTCGGATAGCCAAGCAAGAAGACTTGCCTAGAGTCGGGATGACTTGGATAGGTAAGCAAGAAGTCATGGCTAGAGTCGGGAGGACCCGGGTAGTCATGCATGGGAGGCTCCCTAGAGGCAAGAGTGCCTTGGATAGGGAGTTAGCTATTATATTGGAAGGCCTAGGCGTATGGTTAGACATAGACTCCAAAAGAGTGGGGTACACGGGAGGTGTATGCACTCTTAAGGAATTTCTAATCTTCCATCGATGTTGGTTTTGTGTGTTGTCCAATATATGGTGGTTTCGCATCATTAAGGGATCTCATACTTTCCAATAGGGTTGGGTAGACTTAGACTCCACTAGGTTGGGTGAGCTAAAGATTGGTCACTTTGTGGATTCTCTATTTTTATCATCCAATATATATAGTACCCTAATGGTTGTATTTCAACCCGTGGATGTTTCCTCTTTGGAGGTTTTACCATGTTAAAAAATCTCTTGTGTTAATTCTTCCTATCTCTATCTTTTATATTTTATTTGTATATGTTATTATCTTGTTTCATATTACTCACTTGTGATGTATAGTGAAGCAAGTACTTGTAAAGTGTGATTTGTGGATTCATTCTTTTGATCATTTTTGTATCTATGATTCTTTTGTATATTGTAATTTTTGTATAGTGATATTTGATCACTCTTGTAACTCATTGAACATCTATTGAAATACAAGCTTGCTTTGTTGTTGTGTTTATTTGTTCTTATACCTCACACAACTAGATGATATACTTAGACCTTGCTCTCATGGTTGTATTCTCATATTGTCTATGTATGTCTTTCTTGACTTATTTTGTTGTGTGTAAGGCTACCTTGAGGGACAATCGAAAGTTTGTTCAAGGGTTTGAAAAAAGCTGTAAAAACCTATTCACCCCCCTCTAGGTATGCCTAAAGCAATTTAACTACGTTTGTATACTTTCAGACATGTGCAAAGACCTTGGCGTATGGTTGTGGTGAGCCTCGATGTAACGCTGGGGCAAAGTGACTTCAAACATGAGGCTGAAGTCCAAACGCCAGTTAAATAAGACACTCGGCTGAATTAATTGATTGCCAGTTAATAAGATACTCGGCTCGAATTCACAAACGCCAGTTAAATAAGACACTTGGCTGAATTAATTAATTGCCAGTTAATAAGATACTTGGTAGAATAATTTCACTAACGTCAGTTAAAAAAGACACTCGGTTGAATTAATTAATTGCTAGTTAATAAGATACTCGGCAGAATAATTTTGCTTATGCCAGTAAATGAGATGCTCGGCTAGAGTGAAGGGTTCCGAAAATCCTTAAGATCAGAGACAGCCGAGTATAGGCTATCAAATAAATTATACTAAATACAGGTTTAGTTCATCCCATTTGTATGTATTTATCATGCAGGGAGTCAGAACAGAAACAATGAAACAGCATAAGAATAAAGGTTCTTCATATAGATATGAGTGAAGGTGCATACAAAAAATCGTTACAAAAATAAAAAATAAAGAGATCAAGAGGACGGCGCTGGGGGTTGTGAGCTGTTCCTGTTGACGCTCGGGTTAGGTTCCATTACGTACTCGCTCAGGAGGCTATCGTCAGAAGGCCACACGATCACACCTTCTTCATCATCCATCTAGGCGCTATAATCACTCCCAGGGACGGGCCCAACGTCAGGATTCTCACCATCGATCCCCGCCTTCTGACATGAGTGAAAAGTAGAGAAGGCATCGGCAGTGGGAACCTCCAGATGCATGGGATGTGGCACCTTACCCTTACTCCGGCAATACGCTCGCCACTCTTTCTTCTGAATCTGAAGAGACTCCAGAGACGTATCCACATGCTTCTTAATTGAAAGACTCTAGTTGGCCCTGGCCCGGTTAGTCGCCCTATTTTTCTTCTTAAAGAACTCTCTAGCCGAGACCATCCCCTACTGGAACTCCCGAAGAAGCAAAGCATCATAGGCCGGAGATCTTTTAAAACGGTCGACACCCTGTATCTCCAATTCCAGCCTAGCCTCCTTCGATAGGGACTTGACTGTCAAGGCCTAACGCTCCAAGTCTTCGATTCGGCGCTCATAGGATGATTTAGCGTCTTCAGAGTTCTGCTCGGCCTGGAGCAAAGCATCATGAGTAGAAGATAATTGATCTTGCAAAGTCTTGACCTCCTCAGCAGTAAAGGAAGCCCTTTGCTCGGCCTCTATTTGACGTGCTAAACATTGATCCAGGAGCACCTGATTTGACCTGGCTCCTTCCTGACAAGCCAACTCAACCCGAGCGCATCGATCTTCACTCTCCTTTAGTTGGGCCTCTAGCCGCCTTATTCTTTCTGCCTGGGCTTCACTGGCCTGGCAGGCCTCAGACATCTCAGCTACCATCTGCAGCAAATCAATAGTGAATAACAAAGTGAAGCAACAATAGCGAAAGAAAATACAAAATTATACATATAGTCGAGGCGTCACTCACATAGGAAACACTGTTGAAGAAGCTACAGAGACGGTCAGACAAAGTACCAACCCTAAGACGACTCCAATGATCCTCCTCAATGTAAGCATGACCCGAGGACATGGCTCTCAACATTAGACCTGGCACGGTTCCAGTTCGAACCGTGGAACCGAACCAAAACCGAAACCAAAAAAACTAGAACCGAAACTGGATTTCGGGTTCTGGTTCCAAAACCGAAACCTGAACCAGAGGAGGCCGGTTCCGGTTCTAACGTTTGAGGAACCGGGCTGTTCGGGCAATTTTTTTTTTTTTGTTTTTATTTTTTGGGTTACTGTTGGAGGCCCAACGGCTACCTTTTTTTTTTTTTTTTTTTTTTTTCTATAAATACCACCCCCCTTTCATTTTTCCTCACACCAATTTCTTCTCAATTCTCTCTATTCTCTAATTCTAATTTCTCTCCAACACTCTCAACTCTCAACTCTCTCAATCTCCAAGTCTCCAACTCTCCAAGTTTCCAAGGTTTTTAATATTTATTTCATTTTGTAATTGTTTTATTTGAAATTAATTTTATTTGCAATTTGCAATTTATTTTATTTACAATTTATTTTATCTCCAATTTATTTTATTTGCAATTTATTTTATTTCCAATATATATTTATTTTCAATTTATTTTATTTGCAATTTATTTTATTTCCAATATATTTTATTTCCAATATATTTTATTTTCAATTAATTTTATTTCCAATTTATTTTATTTGCAATTAATCTTATTTCCAATTTATTTAATTTCCAATTAGTCAATTACTAAGTTTCCAATTTCATTTTCATTTATTTGCAATTACTAGTTTACTACTTTAGTACTTTACTACATAGTACCTACTATTCTACTAATAGTCTAATACTATTATTCTTCTAAGTTCTAAGTTCTAAGTTTCCAATTCTCTCCCAAATTTATTTTTAAATGGCAAGTGGAAGTGGAAGTGGAAGTGGAAGGGGTCACGGCCGTGACGGTCCTAGGTGTTCGATTTCAATGAAAGGTAAGGGTGCTATGATCGATAATCTCAATCATAACAACCCCACCTATCACGAATATCTGCAACGTCGGGCCTATGCTGAAGACCTAGGCCTAAACTGTCCTACTCCCTCTCTAATAATTTCTGAACCCGATACCAATGACACCACCCCCAATTTGACAAGCCAGTCAGAAAATATGCTTGATATTGACACACCTCCGGATTTTGATTATGATCCACCGGAAGTGGAACTACAAGAGGAGGAAGATCTGATACGAAAGCGGAACAAATCTGATTTCTTCACCAAACATATGAAGAAAGTTAGGAAAGAAGATGGAAACTATGTAGCGGCTTGCAATTACTGCACCAAAACATATAAGTGGAGCAAATCCGGAGGATATGGCACTTATTGGAAGCATATTGAAACCAAACATCCAGACGCAATAACCAGAACGAGGTCACAATCACAAATTCCCAGGTACGCTACTCCTAACCAACAATTATTTCGTTATACTGATGAACAAAATAGAGAAGAATTAGCTAGGATGGTAGCAGTTGAACACTTATCATTCAGTTTTGGTGAAAGGGTTGGTTTTGTTAACTATTGTCGACGAGCATTAAACCCTGCTGCATGCCGTGTCCCTAGATCCATGCTCACACAAACACTTGAAAAGATTTATTCGAGAGAGAAAAAAAAGTTAGAAAAATATTTTGAAAAATATAATGGTCGTGTTACAGTATGTGCCGACATATGGACTGACCATTGGCAATCGCATTCATACTTGGGTGTCACTTGCCATTATATGGATAATGTATGGACTATCCAAAAAAGAATTCTTGCATTTAGAGTTTTTGATGATGCACACACTGCTCAGAATATTTATAGAAAGCTTAGAATTATTTTTTCAGAGTATAATATTGAAAACAAAATTTTTGCTATTGGTTTTGATAATGCTTCTGCCAATACCGTTGCTATTCCATCTTTAATTGATTTATGCAAACCCTTTCTTGGTGGTACATTTTTTCATCAAAAGTGTGCATGCCATGTTTTAAATATATGTGTTCAAAAAGGATTAGAAACTCTTAGAGATTTTATTGTACCTATTAGAAAAGCCCTAATGTTTTTTATGGAGACATCCTTCTACAATGAAAGCATGGGCAAGATATTGTAAACAAAATGGCAGACGTGTCGTTAAATTTGCTCGTGATGTTCCAACACGTTGGAATTCTATTTATAAAATGCTTGCTCAAAGTTATGAGTATAGGGATTTATTAGTTTCTTTTATTCAATTTCATGTTCCTACCATTGAACTTTTTGAAACTCATTGGGATGCTTGTTACAATGTTTTCAATTTGTTAAAATTTTTTCATAATGCTACAAAAAATTTATCTAGTATTTATTTTCCTACAACACATTTATTTATTATTGAGAGTATTAATGTTGTTGGTGCATTTTTTTTATTGTGAATCTGACCCAGCAATAGCGGAAGCCGTTAGTGCTATGAAGGCAAAATGGTTAAATTATTGTGAGGAGTTTCCAAATATTTATTTGATTGCTATGGTTTTTGATCCACGTTGTAAATTACAATCTTTGTCTTATTATCTAGAAGGTTATTATGGCAAAAAAGGTTTAAATATTGAATATGATGTTGATGCGTGTTGTGGTAGAGTTAAGAAATTATTGTATAGTTTATATGATGAATATGCTACATTGTATGGATCCTCACTGAACTTAGATGTTACATGAACACAAACTGCATCTCAGCCTCCATCATCCTCCTCTGGATTTTTGAATTTAGGATATAGTATGTTATAAAAAAAAAACCAAAAAACCAAGATGTTCTTCATCAAGCTCCGGTTCGTATTCCGAGCTTGAATCTTATCTAGCTTCTTCTTGTAAGTTTACAGAAGCATTTGATATTTTAAAATATTGGAATGAAGCTACAATGTACTATCCAATCATGGCTATGATAGCCAAAAATATTTTTTCAACACCAGTTTTTACTGTGGCGGTGGAACAAGAGTTCAGCGCTGGGGGGAATATCCTAGATGAAAGACGTTCGTGCTTGACACCGAAAGCACTTCAGATACATGTTTGTGTTGATGATTGGACAAAGGCGGAAAACAGACAACAAGAAATCGATCAGGATCCAACATACGATTTCTTTAAAGATGATGAACCTAAAGGTTTTGGAGCAGTGGAGCCGGAATAGCAAACCTGTAATAAAAATTAGTCCACGACTCCACATCATAACCAAACCTGTAATAAAAGGTAAGAGAACTACATGGCCTTTGATTCCTCTAAACCCCCCCAAGAGGATACGTAGGCAACTTAATTGTGGTAAAAATTAAGTGCAAGGCTAATAAGTTTACATATTATTATTTTTTTTAATTTAATTTTGTAATTTGTCATTTATTTATTTTATGTTATTTTTAAAATTTGGGTGACTCAATTTCCAAATACCCAATGAAATGTAAATTGTAATTTGTCATTTTGTTTAGTTTTATTTTAATTTAATTTTGTAATTTGTCATTTGTTTATTTTATTCAAATAATAACCCAATGAATTTAATTTAATTTTGTAATTTGTCATTTATATATTTTATTTTATTCAATTACAATCTACAACTTATAAGTTACAAGTTGTTAAGTTAGAACTTAGAAGTCTTTTTTTTTGTTTGTTTAATTAAAAAAAAAAAAAAAAAGGTTCAAAACCGCCAGTTCCTATGGAACCGGAACAGGCATATAGCGGTTCCTGTTTCGGTTCTGGTTCCACCAAACCATGGAACCGGAACCGGAACCGTGCTAGGTCTATTCAACATGGACTGGGGGGGGGGGGGGGGGGGGGGTGGGGTGAGATCACTGGGTTGGCTCGGCAACCCCGAACCATTGACACCAGCATCGGGCATAACGGTAGATGTTTGAGCTTGGGGGAAAGAGCCGGTGAAATTTCCAGCCTGAGTCTCAGCATGATCTCCAGGGTGGGTTGGAAAAAGCCTCTTTTCAACTCTAATGCCAGTCTCCTCGTCGCCCGAAGATTGGTCAACATATGCAACCACCCGAGGAATCTTTGGGGCAGGACGCCTAGGAGAAAATGAAGCTTTCCTCTTTCCGGATTGCCTCCCATGAGTGTTGAGGTTGGCAGTAGGATCCTTCGCCTCAACATCAACCCCAACCTCAGGTGATTGGCTAGCTCTTTTATGAGTGACACTCGCAATAGGACGAGGTCGGAGAGTAGCACAACGGTGAATAAGATTCGTTCCCACAGGGATCGAGTGATCGATTACTGAAATTGATTAGCCTAGATGCTATTCAAACAAGCGAAAAAGGATATTTAAACTAAGTAAATTAAACTAATTTAATCTAAGGACTAATGCTAATGCAAGAAATAAAATAACACTAAAATAAACTCAAGTGTAATATCGAAGAAAAACATGCTAGGACTTGACTACACCCCACCCTCAATTGACTTCCGTTTTAGACTCAATTATTCACCCAAAACATATGAAACAAATTAACGGTGTGTATAAAACTATCTAGAGGGGGGGGGGGGGGGGGGGGGGGGGGGGGGGGGGGTTGAATAGATTTTAATCGTTATTACCCAATTTTCGCGTTTAATCAAATTTACGAAAATGCCCCAAACTAGACAATATAATAATCAAGTGTAATATGGTGCGGAAATATAAACGACACTTGATTTTTACATGGAAACCCTCACGGGAAAAACCACGGGCTGGTAAGTGCGCCACACTTGAACCTCGAATCCACTAATTGTGATAACGTATACAACCTAATCCAGGTTTGACGGCCTAATCCTGGCCAATATCCCGCTACCACTACCCGCAGGCCTGTAAAAGTGGACCTAGTCCAATTTGCTTATGTGACCACCTAATCTCGGTGTCCGACCTAATCCCGGTCTATCACACAAGACTTACTTCTCCGAAGAGATCAAACACCCTATGTGAATATGCAATGAATATTCAAAGAGCAAATAAAGCTAGGGAACCTTAGATGCTTATCTAGGATTATATGATGACAATAAAATCAATCCTAGATATCAAAATAGCTATATGACATGGCATACAACTTTAGCTATGTTAAGGATGACCAATCCTAAATACAATAGCTATCACAAATAACCCACAAACATTCAAAAGATTAACTAGTTGATTAAAATACAATCTATCAACCTAGTTATCAATAAATCACACAAGAATGTTTATGGCATAGCTTTTAGGCAATAATGACCTAATCAATTAAGCTATCAAAAATAATCTCAATCATATAATGAGATTAATTAGCTAGATATAAAATAGGCATGAAAACCTAGCTAACATAAATAACCCAATCAACACATAATCTCAATCATGTATGTAGAAATTACTCAAAGAACATACAAGTGATAAAAGAGATAAATTGATAAGAAAAAACACTAATTATGTAAGATAAAAGTGTTCAACAAATCATACCATGTGTGTTGAAGAAGACCCATGCATTAGCACATGCTAGATGAACCTAGATGATGCCTAGATGATGATTTGTGCATGTGGGAATGGGTTTAGAGAGATAAATATGTAATCTTTAAGCTTTTTCTCTCAAGTCTCTCTTTCTCTCTCAAGAATAAGGAGCCTCTCTCTCTAGGGTTTGATTTTGTGGCTCTGCCCTCAAAATGATGAGAAAGATATGTATTTATAATGCCCAAATGAAACTATGTCATTTTGGAAGAAATGGAAAAATTATGGGCATTTTCGCGGTACTCGCGTCAGTGCAGCGACTCAAGATTCGAGCGCTTCGAAATATAACCAAACGACATTGAAACCTTTCATATGATATATCGTTGGAAAGGTATGGATGTCTACTTTTTACTCGTTTTTACAAAATGACATTTCGATGTCTATAGAAATATTTTTGGTCAATTGAGTGACCAAAGGTCAGAAACGGACAACAACAGAGTTGCCCTGTTTTGGTTGTAACTTTGGAGATTTTAAAACCAATCCAAACGGTCATGAAATATTACGAATAATATACCGTTGGAAAGGTATGGGTGTCTAGTTTGTACAGAAATTTTCAAAACTCATTTTGAAGCTTTGCGTAAAAAGTTATGGTCACAAGACCATGCAAATGTCAGTTTTGAAAACACTTAAAACATTGAAATCCAATCTTTTGAAACTAGACACCTTACTCCAATCAACCAAACCAAAACTACCACTTATCCAAGAGAAGAATGAGATCTTCTCAAGTGGTCAACCATCGCGCTAAGACATGCACACTATTGTGCAAGCACGGACGTTTCCGATCACACAAACGGAAACGAATTACACCACACTTAAGACTAATCATGAAGTGCAAGTGTGGGTATTGACTGCATCCTAATGCCTAACATGTCATGGCATTATCATTGAACAAGATGCACTTAATTCAAACATGCATGAATAAAATTCATGACTTTGCATCCTAATGCCTAAACATGTCATGGCATTTCAATAAACTAGATGCAATTAAATAAACATGCATGAAGAGATATTCAACAATTATGAATGCACACATATGAAAACGCACAACATATAAGAATAACATTTATGCATGAGTTGTGTGTGTGTGCAACTAGATCTCTTCCAAGCATGTAAGCACTAGAAATTTACCTTTGGTGCTTATCAAGATGAGGTCTTGAAAGGGCCTTGAGCTTGAATACCAATACCTAAGCTACCCTTACAAAGAACCCCACATGTGGTTTGTCCACGAAACAAGCCAATCAATAAATGGGAATCCTTACAACATACTCATGCAATATGTAGATTCATGCACCTTAATATTAACCTACAATCTTGGTCAAGCAAAGTAGATTACACCCGAAACGTACTCAAGCCTATCTCTCGATTACCCAAAATATACGAATTGAGTTCATTAAGTTTGTTGGCACACCAAACGAATCCTATACGCTAGCCTAAGTGGGTATACTTTTCTAGACATGCATAGAGGGTATTTTATCTAACACGTGGTGTGCGTCTCCGATCAGTACATAACACACCACAATAATTCATTCAAATGGAGATTAATCACTTGAAAGCTTTAAGCATACAAAAATACTCATACAAACCATAAGTTGCACATAAATGGATAAACAAGAATCAATATAAATATATAGTCATGGGTGGGGTTTCATCAAATCCTAGCAATATATATTTAGCTCATATTACAAATAATAGCCATAACATAGATAAAATCAAATAAATACATGGCTATGAAAAAGAATAAAAGAGAAAAGGTTAAGAGAAAACTAATGGAGAGCTTCCTCTTCTTCTTTGGATCTTCTTCTCCTTCTATCTTTCATCAACTCTCTCTTGCCCAAAAAGATGGAGTGATGGTGGATGAGGTAAGATGGAAAATGGTAGATGTGATGGTGTGTGTAAGAAATGGTGAAAAGAGAGAGTTTTTGGGAGAGTTGGAGTAAATTTCGGATTTGTTGTGTGGCTCTCCTCCCTCCTTCATCCAAGAACAAAAGATGTATATATATGGGCTCAAAATAGGGCAACAATCTCATCCAAAACGAGTCCAAGATGGACTGCTGCAGTTTGGGGTTTCTGCGGTTGAAGACCGCGGCAGTTGGACCGCCACAAGCTCGAAATATCTCTGTGGCTCGGGTGCTGCGGTTGGGAAACCGCGGCACTTCAACCGCGGCATTGAATGGGAGTTTCTATGGCTAGGGGTGCCGCTTGCAAGCCGCGGTTGGGAGAAATGGAGGAGGAAGCCATGGAAGCTTGGTGGATTTGGAGGACTTGGAAAAAGTGTGCATGGAGGCATGAAAATGGTCCCAAACGGACGGGGAGGTGACCGGCTGGAAATCTGGGCGGAAAACCACAGGAAACGGCATCGAAAACCTGCTAAAAAAGTCGGGTCGGAGTTCGGGTCGACCCGGTTCAGACCCGACCGGGTCTGCTCAAGGTTGAAGTCGACGTTGACGTCACCCTAACGTTAGCGTGATGTGTGGGGTGCAATCGGACCTGGGCTGGGATGTACTCAGCCATCTGGGTCAACTCTCTTGGGTGAACCGGATTTGGGCCGGACCGGGCCGGGTCGGGTCGAGGCCCACTAAGCAAAATGCATCGTTTCACTTAAGTGACGTGGCGCTTTCTGGTGCGTTGCCTGGCGAATTACAAAAGGTACCCCTGACTTCTCCCTTAATTACAGAATCTTCAATAATGTCTCAAAACTTGCACTTTGACCTCTGATTCTTCAAAATTACTCTAATGCCCCTGAACTCCATAAATCCCTGAAACACTTATTTATTCATATTAAATACCTGGTTTTACCTGAGAAACTAACACAAAATGATATGAAATTGGGGCTACACTTTGTGTAGAATTAAGAGCAATCAGTGATAAGGGGACAGAAGTTGATAGAGAAGTTGGTACAGAAACTGAAACCACAACAGGTGCAGTACTAAAGGGCTCCCCGACCCCGTCAATGCCTTGGGACGCAGCAGTTGCTTCATCAGTAGTAGGACCCCTCAGATCGCCCTGATTGTCAGGCAAGCGTTCCTGCTCACCCGCATTGTCTGTAGCCGGGGCCGGAGTAACCCTAGCAGAAACTAAAGCCGTCAGCCCAGGTTCTTCAACCTCAGATGGCTCCCCAACCTTCTCTTTCCCCTTTGATGAAGAAGAACCCACCTGATTCCTTTTTCAGCAGCAGCCTTGTCTGCAGTAAGGTCCCCTGGATCGCCCATATCCTCTGCCAAGTATGTCTCCATTTCCTGACCATGAGTCTCCTCGGGCCTATAATCGGGCACGTCCCCTTCACCATCTCCCTCGGGAAGATCCTCAGGAGAACTCTCATCAGAATCAACTTGTGGAGGGGCTACCCCAGCATCCCGTTGACGAATAGCCTATTTTCGGCTCACCTCCACGATACCCTTCATCCGGCGCCCCTGAGCATCACAAACGATATCTACATCGAACACTAAAAGAGATTTTCAAATTAGTAACCCGACTAAGAATGAGAATAGTCAGCAAAGTTCTATGAAAACTTACGGCTTCATCAGCGTGCAGTAATCTCAGGGAAAAGGCAAGCTCTAATCATTTTCTCTTCGTCAAAGAGATAAGGTTTACCCCTCTTCTCCAAAGAACGAACGGCTGCCCGAGCCAGAGTTGTAAGCTCGTCGTCAGTAAAATAAGGAGTCGTCTGATTCCATTTGTCAGGTGAGCAAAAGTACCGAGGAACCTTGCGTGTCACCCGAGTACCATCAAGATCGAAACTAATCAATTGGCCCTAGCGTTTACCCACGAAGAACCAACTGTTCTTCCAGAATTTATTTGAAGAAGGGAAGCCTCAAACAAATCCCTTCATCTTCTCATCCGAGGCCAGTTCGACCTCACCCTTGACCACCATGTCTTTTGGTATCCAATTCTCGGGCTGAGTCGAAAGAAGGAAATAAATCCCAGTATTCCCCATAGGCCTCAGCGAATAAAAATGCCTAATTTCGCGAGGGGTGGGAGGTGGTCGTTTCATCCTATGCCACATGTGCCACATGCACATCAAAATCCGATAGCTATTCGGAGTCAGCTGTGCCGAGGCAAGCTGAGCCTCAGCTAAGAACCAAGTAATGAAAGGCTGAAGAGGAAGAGTAACACCACAAGTAAGCATCGCCCCATAGATTGCCACTTTGCCGGGTGAGGGGTTCCATGCAGCTCGGCTGTCAGTAGGAATTAGTGAGATAACGTTACTGTCTAGATCAAACCGTCGCTTGTATTTGCTGATCTCTTCAGGACCGACCACATTCGGCTTAATGTCATAAGCACACACCCGTTCGGGAGAGAAAATAATGCGAGCCCCCCTGTGCTCTTCTTCAATGTCATTCTCAATGACTCTCTGGGTCCTGATTCGGCTCTCCAGGGAGTAAGAATCCTTGTAAACTTTACGCTCACTCTTCTTCTTCCCCATTCGTTTCCACGGCCGAGTATCTCCACAGACTGAAACAGAAGAATCTGACTGAGTTTCGGGTTGATAAGATTCAGGTTTTGAAGAGTCAGAAGAAGCGGAGGGAATTTCAGAAGCAGGAGGAACTTCAGAAGTAGCAGAGACTTCACGAAAAAGCCCAGAAACGTCGGCGTCTAAAAAGCGAGGTTGATCGAGAAGAGGATCTCCTAGCAACCTGTGGACAACCGTGGCAGTAAGAGTATCATTTTGTTCAATAGCAATCATACCAATAGTAAAAAGACAGTGCCTAGCTGCAGAATCCATGAGAATTAACCTCGATATATCGGAAAACCGAAAATAAACGAACTGAAGAGGAAGGGCCTTCAAGTAAGGATCCGAGGGTTGGAACTGAGTATCTCGGCAAAGCAAGACCAAAAAACGTTTAAACTCAAAATGGGTTGAAGAACAAAGTGCACTTTTAATGAATTCCCTAAAAATATAACAGATGCAGGCGAATTTTTCTCTCGAAGATAAAAGAAAATGGCGGAGGAAAAATAGAGATCTTCCCAAAAGTGCAAAGTTTATATAGGCACGATATTAGGTTCAAAAAAAAAAAAAAAAAAAAAAAAAAAAAAAAAAAAAAACCAAAACCTTAGGAGATATGCAGAGAAGCGGGAAAATGGAAGGACGTGGATCGTGACGTGGGCTACGCACAGGCGAGCAGAAGGGTCGTGTCCCATAAATTCCTTGTACCACGACCAAGCAGAAGAAGACAGGTGGCAACCAAAGAGCGCCTTGAGCCGTCAGGAGAGCCAAGACGTCACCATCAAGAGATTTCTAAATGAGTGGTAAATCGGATGCATGCGGACGCAATTAAGACATGTCATTCAATGCTTCGAATCAAACGAGGATACATTAATACAGAAAACGACGAACGAAGACAAGTCATAACAAAAGGGAGTATACGAAAGTTAAATATTTATCCCGAGAAGACCTGATTCGACACAGTCGGCTCAAATATTTAAGGGGGTATTGTTATAGGTAAAAATAGTCGTAAAAGGCACGTCACCACCATAAGAGGCCACGTAAGCAGAAGTGAAGGAAAATCAACCTGAATAGCAAAAACCCAAGGAAACCTAACCACAGACCAAGGAAATCGGCTCGGGCAACATAGCCTACTCGGTCATACTCAGGCATACTCGGGCATACTCGGGGTTCAACTAGAAAGATAGTCACGGAAATTCACTCCCCAAACATGTGGGTAGAATCAGCAACTAGCACCTCTACAATAAGCTATAGTGCATCTACTCAGAACCCAGCAAGGAAACAAGCAGGTTTCCCGTAAATAAAGGACTAAAAATCCTGTCCAAATTAGGACTCAGCCAAACCAAAAGATATGCTACACCCAAATAGGAAAGCAAGTCCTTTTAGGACTGAGAAAACTTCCAGAACTTGGGCACCATGATAGATGACCTATGGTATGTATCCATTTTGCTTCGGCACTACATAGTAATCAACGAGCACCCTCATGGAAAGGGCTACACACCTTGGTTGTGAAGCCACCCAATGTAGGAAAGGGCTACGCCATTGTGATGAGTGAAAGCCACCATGAGGAGTATATGTTTTTGTTAGTAAAATCAAAGAAGTGTTGAAATGAATCATTAAAAAAAATTCTTTGATTCTAAGCCTAAAAGAAATAAAAAAAAAAAAAAAAACAAAAGGCTTATTGGTGTATAGTTGAGAATTGTGAAATAGCTCGGGTTGACAAATAGAAACGGGAAAACGAGCCACATGCACACACACGCTCATATGTTGATATCTATTCATTTTAAAAGCAAAAACCGGATGAATATCGGTTTGACCTATTTTTGGAAAGGCTTTAGATGGATAGGTGTGGATAAAGTTTGCATGTTGATATCACAATTACTCCTACTATATATTTGAGAAGCATTCACACACACACACTTTGCTTATGTGCTTGATTCATTAGCAATGTGAGAATATTTTTGAGAGATTAATGAAAATCTATGATTCTCTCTTGAACTTTGACAAGTTATGAAATATTTTCTCTTATTGCTTGATTGTGTGATTGTGTGATGTCCCTTGTGAACAAATCTACTTGTTGATAATATGTGGAGCATATGTTAAGGGGGAGCTTTAGTTTATTCAACTTTCGCTTTCTATACGATTTGTTTGCTTAATATCTCGTTCTTTATCTCTTGTGTCCCTTGTCTATTCCTTGACAAAAAGGGGGAGAAAATGTATACCTCACCATGTTTGATATTGGGGAGTTTTTGTATACTTCACACCTTGTGTGGAAATTGTTCCAATTGTGTGAATCTTATTCCTCTTTGTGCTTAATTGTGACTTTGTCTTAAGGGGGAGAATTCTTGTCTTAAGGGGGAGAAAGAATTCTTTCTTGACAATGTTAAGGATAGTTGATTCTTGGAAATTGGGAAACTAAGGGAATGCTTTAACTTGAACATATTTTATTCACTTGAGATAATGCATTTATGTATGAGATAAGGGATATCTTCTTTGTTTGTTGTTTGGTTAAATAACTCACCATTCTTCTTTAGAGAAGATCTCTTGTTTTGGTTGCTATTTTCTCTCATAGGTACTTTGAAGACCGAAAGAGGAATTCTTGAAGACTTGAAGATTTTTAAGTCTAGGAATTTCTTTGTAATGTGAGATTGAGAGTATGCTATCATCTTGAGTTTATTTGAGAGAAACATTGTATGGTGAGGTTGAGTGTTTTTGCCAATGGAATAGCCAAAGGGGGAGATTGTAAGGTTCACTATTTGTATTGGCTTGATTCCATTGCAAAACACTCTATGATTGTATTAGTTGTTGCTTAGGACATTATTTGAAGAAAGGAAGCTCAAAAAGTGAAGAGCAACATCTAGTGCAAAAGTTGTCTTCAAGAGGTGAAAATCGTCAAAGGTAAAACTTGACTTCTACCCTCTTGCAAGGCGTTAGCGCACACACACACAATTCATACATGTGTGTCCCTGCATCGTGGTTCAAACATTTGGTATAACACATTCACACACTTCATAGCATGCTCATGCATTGATCTTGTATTGACAAACATTGTAAAATTGCATGCTTTGTGACTATTTCTTTGATATGGCATGTTTGTGTGAATATGTGTTTATTTGTTTTCGTATTTTGTGTTTAGGACTTGAACATGTTTTTATTTAATGCCTTATCGAGTTCCGGTCGTTTCGGTTACTCACTCATAAGGTTTCGAGTCCAAACAAGTTGACTATGCTACTTTTCGTTCTCATTTGTTGTGTTGATTTCATCATCGGATTCTGAGATGATTTCTCAACCATTTTTCAAATTTGAGTAGTCGTAGTCGTGCGTGAGGGAGTCACGGTTCGTAATCCGAAAACGGATTCAAAATCGGAGGTCGGATGCTCAAGATATGGGGCAACGAACCGAGGGAGCGCGAGAGAGGTGGACAAACCACGTGTGGCCACTTGGCCAGCCCGTGTGGGAGGCCGTGGGCCCCACGGGCAAGGGAGCCTTCTGCTCCCGTGGGCCCCACGCGCCCCCCACGGGGTGCTGACGTGGCAGCACGTGATTTGCTTGGAAATCTTCTCATTTTCCCTCCTTTTAATCAAACCTCCTTCCCTCCATCACTTATGCAATTTTTTGAAGAACACAAAAATCCCGCATCAGTTTTTCAACATTTTTTGTTTACTTGTTTTGATCATATCTCTCTCATACGAACTCGAAATCATTCGATTCAAAAACCAAAATTGTTGGTCTCGAAGAGAGCTACAAACCCCAAGCATTTCCAGAGGCAGTTGACTTCGGCATTTTTCTCAGCTGGTCAATTTTCAGTCCGTGGTCAGTACTTGATTTTCAACTTCTTCTTTTTCAATTTCATTTTTGATCAACTATTGATTCTTTCCATTTGATTGATGAAATTTGTTAAGAAGTATGTTAGATCACATGCTAGGGTTATTTGATCATTTGTTAATTGAGTTTTTAGCTTTGTAATTAGTCTTGAACATTTATGTGCTAAACTTGAACTATCATGAAATTGATTCTAGAAAATGTATGAGTGATGTGCTTCATGTTATTTTCTATGTTTTATTTCATGATCTAAGAACTAGGTTTTTAGTGTGCTATATTGAATATTGATACCTTTGTTCTTATTGTTTTGCATGTTTTGATTTCTAGATAACTTTTGTGATTGAGTGTTGAAATCATATTCTAGACTATCATTGAACATGTACATTTTGCTTGATTAATCATCTAGCTTAATTTGTTTGTGCTTGCATCATTTGCATCACTTTAGATCATAACCTTGCATTAGGTTGAAGTCTCTAGCAAAGTGAGTGAAGCTTTGTGGATAGAGCAAGGGAGCCTTGATTAGAGTCGGGAGGACTCGGATAATCAAGCAAGGAAGTCTTGTCTAGGGTCGGGAGGATCCGGATAGGCAAGCAAGAAATCTTCCTAGAGACGTGAGCGTCTTGGATAGGAAGTTGCTTCCTAGAGGTGTAGGACACATCTCGGATAGGAAGTAGGCTAGGTGGTTCACTAGGCCCGAGGGTAGACTAGGAGTTGATAGCTTGAGCGGATATCATGAGTTGGTAGCTTGAGTGTGTAAGTCCTTTTCATCATAGTGAATTGCTTCGCCGGTGGTTGTGGTATCAACCCGTGGATGTTTCCTCATTGAGGTTTTACCACGTTAAATCATTGTGTTCAATTTTGCTTTACTTTCCTTTATCTTCCATATATTACATTGATTGCACTTCTTGTAAATTGATTAACTTTTGTCTTAGTTAATTCAATTCATTTGCTAAATCCATTCAAGTGTATATTTGTCTTGTAATTTTCCGCATTATTTTTAATTGGAAGAATTGTGGAGCCTATACCTATTCACCCCCCCTCTAGGTATATTTCACTACTACATTGAGGGAAATTTCAAGAAGCTCTATGTATTTTTATAACACAATTTAAGCATCTAGGCTATAAATTTTAAAGTTCACAATTTGCTAATATTTGTACTCACATCTTTGAGTAAGTTTACATTTGAAGAGATTGAAGGCTTAAGTGTTTTTTATTTAAGACTTCTTTTTGAAAGCCTTTTTTGTAGTACAATTTTTACACACTTGCCTCAGTACACGCTTTTACACAATTTGGAGCTTACAAATGACTTCTATTAGGCAATGCACTTTAACATGAGTAATAACTAGGGAGTGGTTAAGTGTTTAATATGTGGGTGATGTGTGTAGGTTTAGTGTTTGGTCTCAATTTAAGCAATGGAGTACACATATAGGGACATGGAAGTGTTTGGGCTATATTTGGAGTTTTGCACACACTATAGCACAAAATCATTTCTAACAATCCATCTAGCAAGGGAATACGAATTTCAACAAGCAGTCCACATATATGTTCTGTGGCAATCAATGAAAAATTGATGTACAATTAGATCACTATAAATTAAGAGAACAAAATTCGAAGGGTGTTTAATGAGTAGAAACAATATAGACCCTCTCAAATAAAACGTTTATAGGCACAAACTCTCACAAGGGTAGTCTCTACTATTCTCATAAGCTAAACATGAATAGAGTTATATCTACCTCAACATCAAAAGATTGACACTGTACAAGCATATTAATAGTGATGCAAAGATCATAGATGGCATGAATGCTAGTCAAAATAGAGATCTAAAAGCATACATGACATGTCTCTACCGGAAAGCAAAGATATTATCTTAACAAAATGGACTTCAATTCCAAAATTTTCAATTTTGACCAATTTTGTAGAGATTTGAAAATTCTCAATGACCAAACCTACAAAAACAAAGACAACATCACGAAAGTTGTCCACACCCCTAAACCTAAACTTAACATTGTCCTCAATGTTGCACAACGGAACCATTTCCGTACATAATTTGGACAACGCTTAGCAAGATTCTGACATAAGAACAACAAAACAAAACAAATCTTAAGATCTAAGCGTAATACAACTCACACTCTTAGATCTAAACAAAAATAAAAATTACAACAAACAAGCATGCATTTTTCCTTTAAGCAGATTGGTGGAAATACTTACCACCATACTATAACGACCCACAAGTACATTAAACTCAACAAATATGTATTCCACTATAATTGAAGCACAAAACTAAGTCTCAATCCATTCTGTTAACCGCCAAATTTGGCGAAGGACTAAAGAAGAATTTCCCATCCAGATTCGACACTGAAAGAGCTACCAAGGCGGAATCTAGCTACCTCCTATAAGGAGTCCAAACCAAAGTACTTAGGCACACCTCCTGATTATCCGGATTGAGATCAAGGACACTGGGATTCCTAAGTAGCGGACAACACAGTATACAAGGTCCTGAAATCCCCCCGCTACTACCTAGACTAGACCAAGTATCCCACTACCACCCGGTCCGAGTATCCTGCTACCTCGCAGACCCAATATCCCGATGCTTTGTTGTTTTAGTATCTCACTGCAACGTCAACTGGTGTCCCAATATCCCAATTCCATAAGAGGTGAGCTACCTCGATCCGACCCTAAAAACCGGCTAGCCCGGTAGGGAAAAGCACCAGGAAGAACAGATCGTAAAGGTGAATCTAACATGCTCAAATGACAGCTTGAAGCAACAATAAAATGCCACCGTTCAAGACCAACACAAAATTATGCTCATTCTTGCCACTAAGTCTCTTACTTGAATAAGGAGTCAACTCCTACACAAATTGCCAGAGAAGGAATCGCTTGATTATAGGGGTCAAATCCCCCGACTATCTCGTTGATTGCTAAGGAAAGTCCTGTAATTGCTAAAAACCCTAGATCGAAGTTATAGGAGTGCATGGCAAGAAATAGGACATATATATACATCGCATTATCATACGAAAAAAGGACCGCAACTTGAGTACCTAACCCTACTAGAGATTTTTTTTCCACCTATTGACATGTATGGGAACTCCATCGCCAACTGAGTCTTTTATTCTCATCACCATAGTTGTTTAAATCCTCCATTGTATTTCTTATTATTTATCTGTTATCAATAAAAGAGTGCTATGAGGGATCCTTATATTATATTGGTTTTTGCCCACTATTATCATTGCCTTTTTGTCGATTTTATTAGGAAGCAAAGGGTATCGAACTACTTGATATCCCGTCGACTGAAATCTACTCCGATTCTAGTCTCTTGAATTGTTAATTAGGAAAATCACCCTAGTGACAATTTTCGGTTAACACTTTTGGCACCATCTATGGGAAACAAAACCCCCAACTTTTGACAAAGCTACCTAGCTCTACCCAGAAGAATCCGAAGATGAGGCTCCGATTCTCTCAAGGGCATCCCGACCCATTAGGACCCTATTCCCTTGCTTCTACTCAGAGAAACCAAGGAAAGATGAAGGGAACTAGAAGCCAGGTCCCGGCACCAATTCCTCCACCCAATGCGGGCTCCGCCCCCTAGGATCCCACGGTCCAGGGGGTAAATCGGGATACCATGGAGCAGCATGCTGCTACCTATGTGGAAAGCATCTGCCTTCGGATGATCGCCCAATATATACCTTTTGAAGCAATCAGACTCGTATGAGGAGCCGGATCGAGTACCCGGGTACTAGTCTTTAACAGATTTGGACCGCCCTTGCCAGTGCCAGATTATCCTGGAGATTCTAGACCCCGACAGGTGAAGTCAGCATTTGACATCCCTCCCAGAAAAATCCAGTTAGCGACTAGACCGACAGTAGAAAAGAGGGCTCCGCAGCCCGATGCAGGTGGTAGTACTGGGTCCAGGAGAATTCGCGGGGTACTCGACCCCGAAGAGAGGAACACAAGGAGACATCCGCTAAATGACCGAAAAAGGAGTCCCCTACGCCTACGCCTACAAAGAAATTTCAGAACCAACCTCCAAATCGGTCTACTTACAAGCCACCACCTCCTTCCCAGCATCAGGATAGATACCCGGTGAGGAGGATCCCTCCTAAAACAACACCTCCGTAAGAGAAGTAACCCGGATAGCAACAGAAGAAGACTGGTACAACCATTACATTCCCCTCAATGCATCCCAGGAAACTACATACCTTGCTATCCGCGACAAAGGCCTGCTCAGGAAGCTCGATCCTATGAAGATCCCAGCCGATATGAGGAATCGTTACAAGTACTTGCGATTTTCAAGAGGATGTGGGACACAACACATCTAAATGCTACCGCCTCCACAACCAGATTGAAGGACTAGTAAGGGGAGGACTCTTAGATGAGTTTTCTTAGTGAAAGTAATACAATAAACGCTCGGTGTGTTCTAAATATATCTAGAGGGGGGGGGGGGGGTGAATAGATTTTAATCGTTATTACCCAATTTTCGCATGCAAGATAATTTTACGAAAATGCCCCTACTAGTCAAAAATACAAGCAAGTGAAATATAGTGCGGAATTTAAATAACACTTGATGTATACGTGGAAACCCAACCACTGGGAAAAACCACGGGCCGTTTAGTGCGCCACACTTGAACCTCGAAATCTACTAATTGAAATGGAGTTTACAACCTATGTAGACCTCGTCTAACACTCTGGTCAATAACCCCCCACTTCTACCACGCGGGCCTTTAAAAGTGGCTCTAGTCCAATTGCTTGAGGCCTAAGAAATCTTAGCCTCAAGACTTAATTCTCTATGAAGAGATTATGCAACCTATGTGAATATGTATGAATATTCAAATAACAAACAAGGCTAGGGAACCTTAGATGCTTATCTAGGATGATGATATAATCAATTAAATCAACCCTAGATATCAAGAGCTAGATGAAATGTCAAATAGCTTAGCTAATCAAGATTAAGCAAAACCTAGATAGCTATCACAATACAACACTCAATCAATTCATCACAATTAATTCTCTATTCTTGTATTTATCATATGATCAAAAACATACAAGTAAATTAAAAGAGAATAGCTTGATAGTAAAAATACTAAAATAAGATGAACTTAATCAAAATCTTACCAAGCAAGTTGTGATGATGTAAACCCATACATGGATGCTTTCTATATAGACATAGAAGATGCAATATGAAATTTGATGCACAAAGGATTTGATTTGAGTGGTTAAAGGTGAGTTCTTTTGTATTTTTCTTTACTTGAAAAATATTGTAAGTATGAAATATGAAAATCAACTCACTTCAATGACCTAAAGTCAAAGTGGCATATATATAGGGGGCCAAAACAAAGTGTGGTCGTTTTGAATAAGTTGCCCTGTTTTTGCCTTAGGCGCTGTACGTAGAGCGCTTCTGTACAGCGCCTGTACAGTGCCCCAACTCTGATCTCTCGGGTCTAAGATGGGCGCTGTACGTACAGCGCTTTGTACAGCGCCACATCAAAATGCATCAGACTTGATGCATTTAAAAGACCATTTTTGCATCAGGTCTTATGGGCGTTGTTCGAACAGCGCTTTGTAGAGCGCTTTCAACAGCGCCTTTTGCAAGAGTGCAATCCTTAGCCTATGCATGACATGGCAATGGACATACAAAATGCAATCATGTAAGGCATGCAAGAAGAGATGTTAATGAACATTAATGAGCACATAATAACAACACATACACAACATACAAGAAAATGAATTAAGCATGAGATGCGAGTGTGTGTGTGCAACTAATCTCTTCAAAGCAAATTAAGCACATAGAAGTTTACCTTTGGTGCTTATCAACCTTGAGGACATGAGAGGGTCTTGAGCTTGAATATCAATCACTTAAGCTACCCTTACATACAATCCCCAACACGTGGTTTGTCCACGAAATAAGCCAATCAAGATATGGGAATCCTTACACGCAGCAAGTTTGGGAAAGCATCAAGGCAGGAAAGGAGGGGCAAGGAGAGATGCGAGATGCGGAAAGAAGAAGGAAAGACGATAATAAAGACTTGATACAACGAATCCAAGTCATTAGTGGAGGCCCAACACTAGCAGGGACTTCTAACAATTCAAGGAAGAACCATGCCAGGAAGATCCTGAAGTTTACCGCCAGTCATGATATACTTCGGGTCTCTAGGGGATCTCAAGACTATTCCCGTTCTGCCCAAATCATTTTCACGGAGAGGATACATATAACACGGTTCAACCTCATGATGATCCAATGGCAATCACGGTACAGATCGCTAATTGCCAGGTTCACCGTATCCTGATAGATACCGGGAGCAGTTTTGACATTCCGTTTAAAGGAGCACTGGAAAAGCTTAACCTGAGGAACCCCTGTTACAACAACTGCACCACACTTTTGTACGGTTTTACAGGAGATTCTGTAATACCAGTTGGGACTCATATTATACCGGTAATAAATGAAGAGGCTCCCCTTCAATAGAACGTCATGACAAAGTTTATTGTGGTTGATACCCCGTCCGCCTACAACGCAATCTTAGGAAGACCTTTTCTATTGGGAATTAGGGGAGTGTTGTCCGTTTACAATAACCTCTTAAAATTCCCGATAGGAACCAAGGTAGGAGAAGTTCGTGGGGATAAACAAGCTGCCCCCGTGTGTTATGCGATGTCCACTAATCCCTCCAAATTGGCTAATCGGTATGCCCGTGCAACCAATGAACCAGGCCATGGGATACTAGGGCAAGACCATTATGACCTAGAAGAAGGAGAAGTACCATATATGATTATAGAAGAAACAAAAGAGGAAGAACGGGGATGGATTGGTGGACATCCCATGGAGTAGTTAGAAGAAATACCAATCAGGAAGGGAGATCTGACCAAAGTGGTGAAGATAGGAGGTGCACTGGAGTGTGGGGTTAAGAGGAGCCTGATTAAATTACTTGAAGAATATAATGACATTTTCGCCTGGAGCCATGATGAAATGCCTGGTATCCCTTTTAACCTAGCTTCTCATAGGTTGGCAATAGACACAACCTTCAAGCCGGTTAAATAGAAGCGGAGGCATTTCAACACCGAGCGGAATGTCGCGGTACATGAAGAGGTGGATAAACTTCTAAAAGCCAGATTCATTAGAGAATCCCGTCACCCCGAATGGATCGCCAACGTGGTCATGGTGACCAAAGCCAATGGGAAGTGGTGCATGTGTGTAGATTACACTGATCTCAACCGGGCTTGCCCGAAAAATAGCTTCCCGCTGCCAAAAATAGACCAGCTGATCGATTCTACTGCAGGTAACAAATTATGAGCTTCATGGATGCCTTCTCGGGGTACAACTAGATCATGATGCACCCTGCCGATCAAGTCAAGACCAGCTTCATCACCAGGCCAGATCTTTATTGCTACAAGGTGATGCCATTCGGCCTTAAAAATACTGGAGCCACTTACCAACGATTGGTAAACAAGTTGTTCAAGCAGCAGATAGGAAGATCTATGGAAGTCTACATTTATGATATGATCATAAAATCCCAGACGACCGACTAGCATCCATAAGATTTGTGTTAGACCTTCCAAGTAATAAGGGAAAACCAGATGAGATTAAATCTAGCTAAATGTGCTTTCAGGGTAACAACAGGAAAATTTCTTGGGTTCATGGTACATAAGAGGGGGATCGAAGCCAACCCAGAGAAAATCAAGGCCATCATGGATCTTGAATCCCCCACTACCCTCCAACAGGCACAAGGATTGATTGGCCGGATAGTAGCGTTGAACCGCTTCATATTCTGATCTACAGATAAGTGCTTACCTTTCTTTAAAATCATTAAGCAGGGTAAGAAGATGAAGTGGGATCAAGAGAGTGAGCAAGCGTTTCAGGCGTTGAAGAAGTACCTAGCTAGTCCACCCTTGCTAGTAAAACCCCTTCCAGGAGAAGAGTTGCAGCTGTACTTGGCAGTATTAGAAACTATAACAAGCGGGGCCCTGGTGAAGGAATGTAGTGATGGGGCCCAGAGACCGATCTACTATGTGAGTTGTGCTCTGACAAAATTTGAGAAGAATTATACTCTCATATAGAAGCTCGCTTATGCTCTGGTGACTACAGCTAGAAAGCTCCGACCTTATTTTCAAGCTCACACAGTCGCAGTAGTAACAAGCCAGCCACTGAGATAGTTCCTCCAAAGGCCAGACGTATCGGCAGGCTAGTCTTGTGGGCCCTAGAGCTCACTAAGTATGACATTAAATACAAAGCAAGGACGACAATCAAGGCTCAGGCCCTGGCCGACTTTGTAGCAGAGTTCAGCACGACCCATTTAGATACCACTGCAGTTCAAAACTTGAATCAGGAGTCCCCGGAGTGGCCCACTGGTTGTAAAGCCTGGGTACTGTATACGGATGGAGCGTCAAATCAAGCCGGCTGTGGAGCCAGGATCATCCTTACGGATCCTGAAGGGATCGAATGTAGCCACTATTTCAGGTTTGAATTTAAAGCCACCAATAATGAGGTGGAGTATGAAGCTTTATTAGCAGGAATGAAGGTCGCGGAAGATTTGGGAGCTGATTTCCTTCTGGTTAGAAGTTATTCCTAGCTAGTAATCAACCAAGTATCTGGCGTCTATCAGGCGAAAGGTGACAACATGGTAGCATATCTCAAAAAAGTCCAGGAGGCAGCTACGAAATTCAAAAGTATGAAGATGGAATAGATCCCTTGAGAGAAGAATCACCGAGCAGATGTCTTGGCCAAGATAGCCGCAACCGGAGGTCAAACACTACCTAAAGGGGTACCACTCCAATTGATACCTCGACCCAGTATTTCCACTGGTTTAGAAGTGAGCCTGGTTGACCGACTCCCTTACTGGATGGATTTTATAGCTGACTACCTCCAAAATGGCACTCTTCCAGAAGATCTGGATCAAGCCTATAAACTTAAAAGGACCGCTACTTAGTACTGCCTGGTAGAAGGATACCTATATCGCAAAGGAAAGTCACTCCCATTGTTGAGATGTTTGCATCCGGATGACGCCTAATGGGTGCTAAACGAGGTGCACACAGGGGACTGTGGCAACCATGTATCAGGAGAGACCCTGGCTTACTAAGTCCTTAGAATGGGTTACTACTGGCCTACTCTTCACCAGGATGCCAAGAGATTTTCGCAATCCTGTGAGTCTTGTCGGAAGACGGCAAACCTTCATCAGCTACCTCCAGAAAGACTTGCTTTAATCAGCACACCTTATCCATTTGCTATCTGAGGACTAGACCTGATCGGGCCACTTCCTACTGCATCTGGTCAAGCCAAGCATGCTGTAGTGGCCATAGACTACTTTACTCGGTGTGTGGAAGCAAAATCCCTGGTCCAGATAATAGAAGCAAACACCACGAGCTTTGTCAAGGAAAGCATCGTCTACAGATTTGGTACCTCGATGGCTATAATCACTGATCTGGATAAGCAATTTGACAATGCCAACTTCAGGTTTTTCTGTGAAGAGCGGGGTATCGACCTTCATTTTGCTTTGGTGGCCCATCCTCAGACTAATGGGCTGGTGGAAGCGACCAATAAGTCCATCAAGAAGCTCCTAAAGACGAAACTCCAACAGAAGAAAGGGAAGTGGGTTAATGAGCTCCCAAATGTTGTATGGGCATATCGGACTACCAAAAGGATTGCTACTGGGGAAACCCCCTACTCACTAGCTTTCGAGACAGAAGCAGTCTCACTTATCAAGCATAGGCTCATATCTTTCAGGGTCCAACACTTTGAGTTAGAGGATAACGAAACAAAACTGAGAACCAGTTTGGACCTCCTCGAAGAGAAGTAAGACAGGGCTACAGAACGAGTAGCAACCTACCAGAGCAAGATAACCCGATGTTTTAATAGAAAGGTGAGGTCTCGAAACTTTAAAGAAGGGGACTTGGTTCTCAGGAAGGTAACTGATCAGATTATTTTATACCTATTTGAGGTCCCCCATTTCCGATCGTTTGTCTTGTTTTCGAGTGTATTTTTGTATATAATGTTTTTTTTTGAGCCTTGAGTAGGTCCATGTTCCCTAAAATAAGGTTTTTAGCTTAAAGATTAGTTTGGGAGACAAATTGAGCCAAAAACGGAAGAAATTGAATAAGCTTGTGTAGAATGGCCAACTTGTAGGGATCATATCTTCCTCCTCAGATCGAACCACATTGATGTCTTTATATATTCGAAAAGCCCTGGAAGTCTAGTTTCTAGAACATTTTATGGATTGTGATTTTGAGCTTTCTACAAGAGGTTATGCCCATTTCCATAACGATGCGCGATGCTAAAATGCTGAAATGCTGTCAGGTCTAAACGGCTACTTCAAGCGGCGGCCAGGCCATCGAACCAAATCGCTGAATCACTCCAGAAAGTCATTTTTTGGGTGAATTTTAGGGACAATTTCATCCTTTCACCCCAACCTTCAGCCCTAACCTCCTAACACTATATAAACACCTTATTCTCTTCTCTCCAAACAGAATCCACACCCCACACTTCTTCTTCTTCATCTTCTTCTACACCAAAATAGAGAGAGAAGCTTTCAAGGGCATCCATGGAGGTTTTTCCTCCATGGATGCCTTCCATTTCATCTTATAACCATCATCCACTCATTTAGGAGTAGATTGCAAGGAGAAAGGAGGGTCTTTGGACCAATTTTGAGCTAGGGTTTCATAGAGGACTTCGAGGAGGTTTTCTTCAAGGGTTGTCTCCTTTAACTCATCTCTTTGTATTTCTTGTTTTCTTAAATGTGTAATCCCCACTTGGGAATATTTGTAAACCTATATTTGTGCTCAATATATATGATGGTTGTTGGGGGGGTTTTCAAATATAGACACTGTTAAGATGCCAAAACCACATATGGCCACAAGTTATTAAAAAACCAATTCTGACCACTTTATTGTATTTAAATACTTGATCTTACATTTTTACCCCTATTCAATTCTTCTGACCTGACATCTAATTGTTCTACTAAAAGACTAAATTACCCTTGTTATAGAATCTCGGTTCAAAAGACAAAACAGAAATGGAAAGGAACCGTCTAAGTAACAAATGCTTGAAAAGTGAGAAAGCCACAGTGAAGAACGACGACTGCAGGCCGCAAGTGAGGGAAAACGGGAAACGGGAAAGACTTGGAAAGGGAAACGGGAAAGCCATAGTGTGTGGATACTCAGACAAGAACGACGACTGCAGGTGACCACCAAATACCTCGACAACCACCGTGTGTGGAGACGAGGTAGGATCAGATTAGGTGTGTTCTTAATCGGCACGATCCCTAATAATTTTCTTTGATTTGATATCCTCTATCCCTTAATCGGCACGATCCCTAATTACATTTGATTTGATATTAGGGTTTGTTTGGAAATCTGAAATTACTTGAAATCTGGATTTAATCTTGAATTAATTCCCGATTTGGGTCTTGATTTTTACCATGATTTTCCCAAGAGTAGTTTAGGACCCAAGACCGGTCTCCATGATTTTGATGGTTCACCAAAAAAAATAAAAACCCCTTTACATGAAGCTTTTCGAGATGTTGCCATATCCCCTAGACTTTACATGAAGCTTTCCATGATCTTGATTTCCATGATGTTGCCAAACAAGATGCCATGTCCAAGATTAAAGTTCCAAGATGCATTCATGATTCTTGACATGGCATTCCATGACGTTTCCATGACATTTTTTTGATGTTAACATGATTTTTCATGACGTTGCCATGACATTCAATGATGTCATTGTAAGGTTCCCATTTGTTGATTGGCTCATTTCGTGGACAAACCACATGTTGGGGTTCTTTGTAAGGGTAGCTTAGGTGTTGGTATTATTGTTCGAAGCCCTTTGAAGACCTCGTCTTGATAAGCACCGAAGGTAAATTTCTATGTGCTTACTTGTCTTGAAGAGATAGTTTCACACACTCACTTAGCATTCTTGCATTGGTGTGCATACTCTTCACATGTCACATTTCACACTTGCACCTTGATGTTGTATTTTGTTGTGTGCTTTTGTGCTTAGCAATTCGTTTCCTAATATTGTTCGGAAACGTCTGCGCATGCACTAGGATGTGCTTGGTTTTACGCGAAGACCGCATACGGAGATGCACTTAGCTTCTCCTTTGATTTCACCTCTTTAAGGTGATTGGCGGTTATGATCGGTGGCCTGGCCGCCGAATGAAACCTCAGTTTGAGTCCAGAGGCCTTTGGATCAAATCGGCGGTTGGATCAGCGGTTTTGTGGCCACCGATCGTAAACGCCGTTTAGACCTGATTGTATTTTTTCTCTCGGTCTTGAATGGCGGTTTCGAAACCGCCGATTGAAACCGTCGTTGTTCCCCTGTTTTTCACGGGAGCCATTCGGCGGTTGAAATCTACGGCCTGGCCGCCGATCGAAACCGCCGATCGGTGTGTTTCTTTGCAACTTACTCAAAATGACCTCACTTTGATTTGGCCCCCTATATATATGCCACTTTGACTTTAGGTCAATAAAGAGAGTTCATATTCAGATTTCATACTTAGGATATTTTTCAAAGAGAAGAAAAATTCCAAGAACTCATTTTTAATTACTCAAACACTTATTCATAATCATCAATCATCATCTAGCATCATCTTTGATCATCTAGATGTCTTTTTACATGGATTCTTCATCATACTTTGCTTGGTAAGCTTTTCACTAATATCTTACATATTTTGTGTTTTTGTTAACAAGCAATCTCAATTTATTATTTGTATGATTTTCATATATCTTTTGATACAAGATTGAGATTAGTGTGTTGTATGTTTGAGAAGTTGTATTGTGATAGCTAATTAGGTTTTGTGCTTAATCTTGATTAGCTAAACTATTTGACATGTCATTTAGTTTTAATATATAGGATTGTTCTAATTACATATTCATCATCTTAGATAAGCATATAGGGTTTCCCTTGCTCTATGTTGCATTTGGATATTCATATATTCACTTAGGGTGTTATTCTCTTCATTGAGAAAGTAAGTCTTGTGTGTAGCTTCCGAGATTAGGTTGCTTAGATCGCAAGCAAATTGGACTAGGTTCACTTATACCGGGATTAGATAGGTGTGTGATTACTTCCGGGATTAGGTTGTAATCGTTTTACACATTTAGTGGATTCGAGGTTTGAGTGTGGCTTACTTACTAGCTTGTGGTTTTTCCCGTGAGGGTTTCCACGAAAAAATCAAGTGTTATTTAATTTCCGCATTTTATACTTGATTTATTGCTTTATCTAGTTAGGGGTAATTTCGTAATATTGACTTCACACGAAAAATTAGGTAATAAGTTTAAAATCTATTTACCCCCTATCTAGATAGTTTTATACACACCATGCTATAATTTGTTTCAATTGATATCAGAGTGGGTTCCTAGATATACATAGGTGATCCTTGCTTATTTTGGTGTGTTTTGCATTTTGTTTGATTTTTGATCATTCATACATTTGCATTCATTTCATTCATTCACAAACATTATGAGTGGAAACGGTGGACATAGTGGAGGCAACGAGGGTGCTTCTAGCACAAGGCCTCCACTTCTTACCGGGTTGAACTATTCCTAATGGAAAGGGAAGATGGAATCCTACATATGTCAAATTCACGACCGTGCATGGATGGCGGTGGAAGACGGATATGATCTACCCAAGATGACTCCCGGTGGTGGAGGAGAAGAAGTATTGAAGCCTAAGGCGCAATGGAACGCGCAAGAGTTTAAGGCTTCAAAATGGAATAGGAAGGCGATGCATGCCATCCTATGTGCAATGGACGAAAATCAATATAAATTGATTCAAAATACTAGGATAGCTAAGGAGGCATGGGACATCCTAGAGATTGCACATGAGGGAACCAAAGTGGTGAAGGACTTTAAGCTTCAAGTCCTCCAAACTCAATTCGAGATGCTTAAGATAGAGGAGAATGAGTGCTTCAACGACTTCGATATCAAGTTGATGGACATAGTCAACCAAAGTCATCAACTTGGTGATCGATATTTGGATAGGAGAATCAAGCAAAAGATTATGAGATCTCTCCCCAATAGGTTTGAATCAAAAGTAACGGCTTTAGAAGAAAATAGTGGATATAAGGATATGAAGCCGAGTGAGGTGATTGGGAGACTTCTAGCTTATGAGTCTAGGAAGAGTCCTATCTCCACACCTCCTAAAAAGCAAAAATGAATTGCCTTGAAAACCTCCAAGGATGAAAAGGAGGCAAAGAAGAATAACTCGGACGAAGACCTTGCATTATTTGTGAAGAGATTCAAGAGGGTCATGAAGTTCGGGAAAAAGGACTTTGGTTCCAAAGGTCAAAACTTCAAGAAAAAGGGTTCTTACAACAAGTTTGAGCCTAGGAAAAAGAAGACCGAAAGGAAAGGGGTCCGTTGTTTTGAGTGTGGTGGGATAGGTCACTTTGCCCCCGAATATGCAAATCACAATGAGAAGAAAAAGGGAAAAGTGATGGCCACCACTTGGAGTAGAAGTAGTGATGACTCCATTGAGGGAGATGAGTCTTCGGATGATGAAGAGCTCATGTCTAATCTCCTAGCTTTTGCCTTCTCCCATAAAAGCAAAAGTGCTAGTGAAAGAGAGGAAATGAGTCAAGAGGAAAATGACTCAAGTGGAGAAGAAAGTGATTCCTCTTCTAACTCCATAAATGGATTTGTGGAGAAAAAGGTGCTCGCTGAATACCATGCCGAGTTTAATGATTTATCAATCAAAAGCACAAGAAAGATCAAGATGTTAAAAGAAGAGAATCTTGAGCTTTTATCTCATAATGACCACTTAAGTGAACAAGTGGAAAAATTAAAGAAGATGGAAGATAAGCTAAGAGAGGAGTTAGTCTTATCTAGGAGGAATGAAGAAAGTCTAAAGATGGAGCTTGAAGAAGTAAGAGAGTCTATGACTAGGTTGGATTCTAGCACTAAGAAGCTTGACCATATGCTTGGTGTTGGAAAGAGTCCATGTGACAAAAGGGGTCTTGGGTATGAAGATGGCAAGAAGATCGCAACCTCTAACAAGACCATGTTTTTCAAGAGTTTGGGGATCGAAGAAGCCTCATTCGTGCAAATTCCTAGGAAGAAGTTAGAACTAGGACAATGTTCAAATGCACAAGTGAAGATGGTGCCAAGAAGTGTTAGGTTGATAATTAGTGTTGGCATTAATTCCATATCAAAACATGTTTAACTTGTAATGTTTAGTGGTTAGTAATTGAAGAATTTCGAAGACGAAGGACGTCTCAACCATTATTCGTTCAAGTTGCCGGCTTTTAAGAGTTTCAGACATTATCGGTCTACAAAGGTATTCAAAGACCTCTTATCTCTTACAAGGCTAGGCACACACTCACACATATCATTCTTGTGTGTCCCTTCATAATTTTATTTCATTTACATTTCACTTTCACACACTTGGCAAAATATGCTCATGCATTCACATTTAGTTAATAAACTTTGTGTTTTGCATTTTCTAGGACTATGTCCGGAAACTAGCATATGTGTGTGTATTTGTGCTTGTATGTTTCCATATTTTGTGTTTAGGACTTGAACATGTTCTTATTCAATTCCGTATTGAGTTCCGGTCGTTTTAGTTACTCATTCATAAGGTTTCGAGTCAAAACGTGTTGACTATGCCACTTTACGTTCTCTTACGTTGTGTTGACTTCATCGATGATTTCCGAGATGATTTCTCAACCGTTTTTCAAAGTTGTATAGTCGTTATCGTGCGTGAGAGAGTCATGGTTTGTAATCCAAAAATGGATTAGAATTCGGAGTTCGGACGCCAGAGATACGGGCCGACGAACCGAGGGAGTGCGCGAGAGGATAGCCCAGGCCGTGGGCCACAAGGGCTGGCCGTGGTTGAGGCCGTGGGCCCCACGGCCTGGAGTAGCCTCTGCTCCCTTGTGGGCCACGCACCCCCCACGGCCAGGGGGTGACGTGGCACCACGTGGTTGGCCGAAACCCTCCTTTTCTCTCCTCCTATTTCTTCCCTCTCTCTCTCCATTTTGAAAATTCAAGAAGAACATTTCAGTTTTCCCGTCTAGAATTCTCTCCAATTTTTCCAAACTTCAAAACACCATATCTTCCTCATCCGGAGTCGGATTTGAGTGATTCAAGTTGGAGAGTGTTAGTACTTGAGTCCTCTAACATCTCCAAGTGATTTGGTGGCTGTTTGATCATGATTTCTAGTGGTTGGACACTGAATGTCGCACCAGCTGCAGAATCCGAGGTTTGAGTCTCAACTTTGGGATTTCTTGTTATTTGACCTTCCATTTGCTTGGGGTTTCTTCTTCTATATCTATGTTATTGTTTTATAAAAGCTATTTGGAAAGGTAGCTTGATTTTCATTCTAATTGAAACTCAATTTGTGGACTTATGTTGACTAGATTTTATGATTCTAGGTTTTACATTTGTTTGTGAGTTGTATTGTGATTAGAATGGCATCTTAGGTTGTTTGATACTTAATTGAATTAATTTTGTGTTAAAATGACTTTGAGATTTGATTTGGTCCTTTGATTATTAAAATCTAGGATTTGTGTATTTGTATGTGATTTAGAGAATATAGGTTTTGATTGATGTAAATCTCAAAACCTTGCTCTATATTTTTGTCTAGTATATTGATTGATTTTAATCTCATATATCTAGCTTTTAATTGTATATTGATAGCATCTTGAATTTGTACTTAATGAACATTTTGTGATTCAAGTGTTATGTGTGTGAATGAGACTTTGAGTATATGTGTTAGGTGTTTCACATGCTTAGGTTTCTATTCATGTATTTTTGCATCTAGACTTGATTAATTGTGATATCACATGTTTAGGTCTATTTGAGCCATAGAATGTATTGATCACATGTTCTATGTTGTATTGAATGTTTGCATCATTTGCATTCACATGATCACACTAGGAAGTCCTTGTAAAAGGTATGAAGTCTTGGTTAGAGTCGGGGTGACTCGGATAGCCAAGCAAGAAGTCTTGCCTAGAGTCGGGATGACTCGGATAAGTAAGCAAGGAGTCATGGCTAGAGTCAGGAGGACTCGGATAGTCATGCATGGGAGGCTCCCTAGAGGCAAGAGTGCCTTGGATAGGGAGTTGGCTATTGTATTGGTAGGCCTAGGCGTATGGTTAGACATAGAGTCCGATAGAGCAGGGTACATGGGAGGTGTATGCACTCTTGAGGAATTTCTAATCTACCATCGATGTTGGTTGAGTGTGTTGTCCAATATATGGTGGTTCCACATCATTGAGGGATTTCATACTTTCCAATAGGGTTGGGTAGGCTTAGACTCCACTAGGTTAGGTGAGCTAAAGATTGGTCACTTTGTGAATGTTCTATGTCTGCTTTCCAATAATATAGTACCCAATGGTTGTAGTTCAACCCGTGGATGTTTCCTCCTTGGAGGTTTTACCACGTTAAAAAATCCCTAGTGTTAATTCTTTCTATCTCTTTCTCTTATATTTTAATTGTATATTTTATTGTCTTGATTCATAATATCCACATGTGATATATTGTGAAGCAAGTCTTTGTATAGTGTGATTAGTATATTCATTCTATAGATCAATTTGTATCTTTGATTCTTTTATATATTGTATTTTTTTGTATAGTGACATTTTGATCACTCTTGTAACACATTGAACATCTTATGAAATACAAGCTTATTTTGTTGTTATGTTTATTTACTATTTTACCTCACATGATTTGTTGATATACTTAGACATTTTTCTTATGATTGTAACATCGTATTGTCTATGTATGTCTTCCTTGGCTTATTGTGTTGTGTGTAAGGCTACCTTGAGGGACAAACGAATGTTTGTTCAAGGGTTTGAAAAAAGGTGTAAAAACCTATTCACCCCCCATTTAGGTATGCTTTAAGCAATTTAACTTCGTTTGTGTACATTCAATTGGTATTAGAGCGGGTCGTCTGATGGCACTCGACGAGATCCGGTTTACACTTACGAGTGGATTGCTTAGGTATTTGCTAGAATGGTTTTCCAAGATGATGTGATGACTGAAGGGGCTTCGAATTCTAGGCCTCCTCTTCTCAAGGGTCACAACTACGGGTTTTGGAAATTGAGGATGAAGGCTTACATCCGATCTATTGATGAGAGAGCTTGGATGACCGTTGAAGAAGGTTACCTTGCTCCTAACAAGATTGAGGATGGAGTGACCGTTTCCAAGCCTAGGAGTGAGTGAGTGGTCTACTAATGAGTTTGAGTTAGCAAAATGGCATCATCGGGCGGTGAATGCTATTTTTGGAGGTGTTGATAGTAGGCAATTCTCCTACATTCAAAATCTAGAAACCGCTAAGGAGGCATGGGAGGCTCTCCAAGTCACCAATGAGGGGACTAAAGAGGTGAAGAAGTCTCGTCTTCAATTGCTCACTTCCCAATTTGAGGTTTTGCAAATGGGTGAGGAAGAAAAGTTTGTTGACTTCCAAGATAAGCTTCTAGACATCACCAACCAATGCCAAGCACTTGGTACTCCTATCTCCGGTGAGAGGCTAAATTGGAAGATTCTTAGATCACTTCCAAAAAGGTTCAAAGCCAAGGTTACCGCCATTGAAGAGAGCAAGGACGTTGACGTCATGAGCATAGATGAGTTGCTAGGATCTCTTCAAACTTTTGAGGCGTGCATGAAACCAAAGGCAAGAACAAGGGTTTAGCTCTCAAGGTTGTTAAGGAAGCTAGTAGTAGCGATGATGATGATGAGATGGCGTTATTGATTAGGAAGTTTAGGAAGTTCATGAGGAAATGTGCCAAGTCAAGTGGCAAGTACTCAAGGGACAAGGAAGTCAAGAAGTCCTTTACTCCACCTCATGAGAGGAGTGGCCATGCTAAGAGCAATAGGAAGGTTCAATGTTTCAAGTGCAAGAAGCTTGGACATTATGCTTCGGATTGTCCTAGTGGTGATTCTAAGAGGGACAAGAAGGGAAAGGCTATGGCGGCTACATGGAGTGAAGATGATGCCTCTAGTGATGAGGAGAGCTCAAGTGATGAGTCTTCTAGTGAAGAAGAGCTAGTAAGCAACTTTGTTGCATTCATGGCTTCTCACTCTACTCTAGAGGATGTTAATCAAGATTCGTTGGATAAGGAGATTGATCAAAGTCATCAAGAGTGTTTAAGTGATAATCCATCCTACATTGATCTTTTGACTAAGGTGAAATTTCTTGAGGAGAAGTTGAAATTAGCTTTGAGTGAGATTGATGAGAAGGAGGACTTGATCAAGATTCAAGTGGATGAGTTTGTTGCTACAACTCGTAGGCTCTTGCATGAAAAGAATGCTATTGAAAAGAAGCTTTGCGAAGTTGAGGGTATTTTGCTTGAAAAGGATAGGATCATCTCTAATATGAACTTAGAGAGCTCAAGTGTAGCGGTGGTTGAAGAGAAGCTCATAGAAGCATCACTTCCTACTAGTGAAGCTATCATTGAAGAGAAAGCTCCTAAGAAGAGACGTTCCAAGAAGAAGAACAAATTGAAGAATAAGGTACCCCTTGAAACTCCCATTTGTCCTCCACCACCACTGGAAGGTAAAATCTCTCCTTTTATTCTCATATGTCATTTTTGCAATACCTTAGGCCATATCAAGCCCAAGTGCTATAAATTCATTGAATATTGCAACTTAGAAAATGCATCTAGGAATAGAGAGATTGGACCTAATTCTATGCATGCTAAAGCTTTTGAATATGGAAAGCATGATAATTTGTCAAAGCATGTTAAGAATGTCCGGAAGGTGAAGAATGCATATCCTACAAAGTTTGACCATGCATGTGTTGCTAACAATGTTGAGAAGAAGAGTATTAATGATATTATTGTGAATCAAGTTGTGGAAGAACTTTACTCTAGGTTCAACATTGTGGTCAAAGAGAATCTTGATGATGTTCGTGTATGTCCTGTTAGGATTATGCTCAATAGCAAGAGTGTAATGTTGTAATTAACAATCTTTTTCATATTAATAAAGTGATTTCTGGTTTAACAAATCGTATAGCATTTATAGTTTATATTATAATTGTCAAAGTAAATAATCATAAGGTCTAAAGACTATGGGAAAAGAAGGATTGTTCGTACATCTGGATATGTATGTGGTAGACACAATTTTTTAGTTAGTCTTGAATAATGTTCACAACTTAAGTTAAAGGTTGGGCACCTTTATCTTGTTAAAGTTGTAGAATTCTTTTGCTAGCATTTGAGTGGGATCAAATGAGATATGATGAGTCTAAAATCATCGGAGTGTCTTCGAGCAAAAGGATCTAGTGCACTGGGTGCATTGAACTGGATCACAATGAAAAGCTTTATCTAGAACCGTCAATAGATAATAGTCTTTTCATTATCAGGACAATCGGAGAGTCTATCTTAATCCTGAGATAAATGATGGACTTATGGTTGCAAGTGATATCATTTGAGTTATCAATGAGTACGATTATATCGCATAGTCTATCCTCGATAGTTTGGTGATATTCATTTGTTAATCGATAGAGGACTTCATTTATAGATATGGACATCGTGGCTCCATTTAATTAAATGAGAGTATAATATCATCATATGGATGTTTTGAGGTAATTGGATATTAAATCTCAACGTTGAGTTTTCAATAGTGTCTATTGAAAACATGGCTTCTGGACAAGTCAAAATATCCAAGTTCAAAACGTGGTCATATGAGTAAATATGGTAACTTGGAGAGTTATAGGCGGTCTATGAACTCTTGGCGATTACTGATATTAATCACGAGGATACACTATCTCCAATATGATTGTCTAGGGTATGAATGAGGAGCATCTTCCTTTTCTATCTTTATTTAAGAGTTCAGTTTTAGCTCTTTAGTGGAATGAGTTAAAATTAATGGATCAGACCTAAGTGAATCATTTGTTGATTGTGATTAGGTTATGTCTATTGAAGCTTAAATTTAGATGGCCCGCCAAGATCCCCAATCCACACGGACTTGCATGGATCACTTGATATATTCTACCGGACCAATTTAAGGGTCCATCTAGAATTGCATTTAATATATTAAGAATATAATATGCACATTATTTAAGTAATGGGCTGCTCAATTATATTAATATATTAATGAAAGACATGTGGGCTTGTTTCTTTTAGTAAGAATGGGTCTGGTTCACATGTTGGCTTTTTATTTAAAGTCCAATGGATTAAATGAAATAGGAAAATAATATTAGGCCCAATCTTATATAAGTGGGGCGGCTAGGTTAATGTTTTAACCTAAAAATATTATTTTGTTTCATTTGTTTTAATTAAATAAGAATTAATTGATTTATTGATTAATTGTTTAATTAAAGAAACAAATCTTTCCTAAAAGTAAAAGACTTGTTTGATAAGTAAATAAATAAATTAGTTTTATTTATTTAATCAAATAAGGAGTCTTTTTATTTAGTCAAAATAAAAGAATAAAAATAAAAGAGTTGGATTAGGGTTTGAAGTCTTAAAAGACATGTGGTTTTTGGGTGCAATACAACTCCTCTTTTGTAGTAGAGAATTGCGGCAACCCTAGGCAAACATACATAGAGATTTCGGCCACCCTATAAGGAAAGAAGGAAGAAATTTTGGCCACCTATATAAGAACACTTATAGAATTCGGCCACCACAATGCTTGGTGCTTGAGTTTTTATTTCTTTCTTCTTCTTCTTAATTCCAAGAGAGTTTTTATTCTAGAAAGACAAAAAGGAGTGTGAAATTATTCTTTGATAGTATACTATTGCTTAATCATCAATAAGCTTGTGTATACGATATCGATCTAGGTTCACGCGAGTTTCGATCATAAAATTGAGAACTCAAAAGTGACCGGAATAATTTTGACATTCTTTTGATTGTTTTGTGACTAACAAAGAAAAGAAAGTTTTTGTTTGGTCCATTCACAGGTTTGCAATTCAAAGGAAAGGGAGACCACGCTCCTAGGTGATCCACGTTCGTGCTCGGATTGAAGGTCTTGCGGATTACCATCGACGTAAGTCAATCGGATCACGCGACAAAAGGTAATTTACTTTTGTTAATATATATGCATGTTTATTGATTAAAAGGGTTTAAGGTTCATAAAGGAAAAATTTTAAAAGTCACTAAATCATTTTTAGTATCGCTTCCGCTGCGCTTACCACTTTTGTTATTATTTTTCCCTACATGTCCACCCAAGACAAAATTTGTCAAGGGTGAGTGCTCTTACCATTAGTGTAAGTTGCACATGTGAGTTAGCTTTAAGACTAGTGTTGTTGATAAGAAGCTTAGCTTTTTGCTTTGTATCTTTACAACTTGACATGAACTTAGCTATCTCACTTTGTTTGTTTTGATAGTCAAAATTTGTTGATTAACTTTTGAGAAGTTTTTTTTTGGAATCTATATGATAACATTATTGTTATGACTTTTAGAGAAAGTCATTTTTTTTGTTTGTTTGAGTTGGATTACATTGTCTTTAGTCTCTTGGAATCGACACACCTATAACTTGTAGTCATGAGGACTTACAAGCCAAGAGGACTCATAAAAAGGGTGAGGGCTTTGTATTTGGTGAAAATAGCTTGCGAAGGTATCTCTATATCATATTACTTGCTTACTTGATTTTTCATCTATCAACTCATTGTTTGTATCACATTCATGAAGCATGTCATAATTGAGAACTAATATAGTGTTTATATGGTACTCTTTGACATTTGCTAGTTTAAGATCTTCTGGTGATAAGTGTTCACATTGATCTTATTTCATGAAGTGTGTTGTTATTTGTATGATTGTTGAGTGGCTAATTTTTGAATAATGTGAGCTTCATATTCTTTGATAGCTACTCTCTTGAGAAGTAGAGATCTTAAGTAAGTCTCTTTACTTGCTTCTAGAACATGTGCTTTTAAGCCTTGAAATTGGTTTCAAAAATGCACTTTGCTTCTCTTGTATGTTTTGTTAAGTATGTTGAGCTTGATTGATGTTCGCTTTGGATACACCTTGAAGTCCTAAGGACTAGTACATTTAAAAATGACCAATGGTTGGTATCCATTTGCTTCAGCAACATAGAACTCAACGAGCACCCTCATGGAAAGGGCTACACACCTTGGTTGTGAAGCCACCCAATGTTGGAAAGGGCTACGCCATTGTGATGAGTGAAAGCCGCCATGAGGTGTATATGTTTATGTTAGAAAAATCAAAGAAGTGTTGAATTGAATCATAAAAAAAAAATCTTTGATTCAAGCCTTAATAAAAAAAAAATAAATAAAAAAATAAAAGGCTTTTGGAGTATAGTTGAATAATCAAATGAGCTCGGGTTGACAAATAGAAATGGGTTGACGAGCCACATGCACACACACGCTCACATGTTGAAATCTATTCTCTTTATAAGCAAAATTTCAGATGATAACCGGTTTGACCTTTTTATGGAAAGGCCTAAGATGAATAGATGTTGAAATTGTATGCATGCTTGATTATCAAACTACTTCTTTTCATATACTTGAAGCAAAATCTTCACACACTCACTTTTGCTTAATTAGTATTTGTGATACTTTAGTAATTTTTGATGACATATGAGAGTGATTGAAAATCTTGATGTAACTCTCTTAGATATGTGAAGCTTATTTGCAAATCTAATAAAAATTGCTTGTGATGTGATTGTGTGGTGATTTTTGTGAACATTTGTCTATCTTGATTTTAGATGAGGCACTTGTCAAGGGGGAGCATAATATGCTAAATTCTTGTTCTCTTTTATTACATGTTCACATGTTCTTCAAGGTTGTTAATTGTTGGCATTATTCTTATTTTTGATAAATCATGAAGATGCTATGATAAATTCTTACTTGCATGGTGATTTATTAAAGATAGTGTTTTGCCTTTGTATATGTTTATTGGTTTCTTATTTGTTTCTTTGTTTCCTCTCACTTTGTTTTTAGTTTGTTTTGTGTTGCAAGATTATGGGAAAAGCAAAGAAGGTTGGTGGAAATACTTCTTCAACTCCCATTGCCAAGTCCAAACCTACAATTTCTTCCAAAATTTCCAAAGGTAACAAAGTTGATGAATTGGGAATTTTTGGTTGCAAAAAGATTATTCAAGAAAGAGGTATTGACTTGGACTCTTGTGTTGGATCCTATGTTTACGATGTGCTTAAGAGTAGAAATTGGATTTCATGGGTCAACATGTTAGGAATATCTAATGAGACCGTTGTTAGAGAATTTTATAATGCTTACAAATCCGGTTCTACTGTGACTAGTGCTACACTAAGCATAAGGAAAGTTGTCTTTAGAGTTTGCCCTAGGAAGGTTAATGAATTTCTTAACTTGTCCGATGACATTGAATCGGAATTCCTTGATGTTGATGTCTTGGAAAACCTTGATTTAATGGGTAAGACTCTATGTGATGATAATGATTTTGTGTGGGGGAAACGTGCTTTTATTAGGCAAGGTGAGCTAACAAAAATTAGTGCATTTTGGCATTTATTTGTATGCTCCAATCTTGTTGTTTCTACTAATGCTTCGGAGCTTAATAGAGACAAGATTAAGATTGTATATGCCTTGGTTACTAACCAACGTATAAACCTTGGTGAATTGCTTGTGGAACAAATTCAAATTGCGGCTTGTACTAGTCGTTTGGACAAGAAATTGGCTTTTCCGGGGTTTATAACTCAATTGTGCTTAGCTAAACGTGTGAGGAATCTTGATGGTGATGTTATGCTTCCTCCCTTAGAGAAGTTGAGTGAGAAACGTATGGCAACCATGTCGTACAAGGACAAGGGAAAGTCTAATGATGTACTTAGGCTTTTTGGTGATTCTCTTGATTCTAACCATGTCCCTAACTCACCCGCTCTTCCTAGTTGAGCTTTAAAATTGAGGAAAGAGGTTGAAGAATCTCATAGGTTGATTGAGGCGTCACAAAGGAAGATTGAAGACCTTAGTGCAAAGCTTGTTGCTCAAGATGAGAGGATTAAAGAGTTGGAAGGAAAATCAACTCCAACAAGGCAATATGTGAGATCCGCACACCGTTCTTCTTTCCTTGGTGGCACAAGTGGCTAGAGAGCTTCATGAGGTATAATTTCTTACTCTTTCCCTTTGGCTTCATATCATGTCAAAAAGGGGGAGAAATATGAGAAACACATGGGAGATATCTAGCTTACTTAGTCTTATGTTAGTTGTTTTATATTTTTGTATATTTGGTATCTATCTTGAACTATATGGCATGTAATATTTTTTGTTGAATCTTGGCTTAGAATATATTGATGGATAGTATGTATTAAGGGGGAGCATACTTGATCCATTTGAACTTATATGTTACTATTTTCTTGCCTAAGATTGGATATTGCCATACTTGTTGTCTCTTGGATATTCTTGTGCTTTCAAGTTCTTTTTTAGGTGATATCAAGAGAAGACCAAGATGAAGTTCAAGACTTATTGTTATAATTTGTGTCTATATGTGTAACTCATTGTACTGATTGTGACCAAATTTTCTTTGTAATTGTTTTAGTGTTTGTTTAGGGGTTTTGTCATGGAATTTGCCAAAGGGGGAGATTGTTAGGTTGATAATTAGTGTTGGCATTAATTCCATATCAAAACGTGTTTAACTTGTAATGTTTAGTGGTTAGTAATTGAAGAATTTCGAAGACGAAGGACGTCTCAACCATTATTCGTTCAAGTTGTCGGCTTTTAAGAGTTTCGGACATTATTGGTCTACAAAGGTATTCAAAGACCTCTTATCTCTTACAAGGCTAGGCACACACTCACACATATCATTCTTGTGTGTCCCTTCATAATTTTATTTCATTTACATTTCACTTTCACACACTTGGCAAAATATGCTCATGCATTCACATTTAGTTAATAAACTTTGTGTTTTGCATTTTCTAGGACTATGTCCGGAAACTAGCATATGTGTGTGTATTTGTGCTTGTATGTTTCCGTATTTTGTGTTTAGGACTTGAACATGTTCGACTTGAACATGTTGTTATTCAATTCCTTATTGAGTTCCGGTCGTTTCGGTTACTCATTCATAAGGTTTCGAGTCCAAACGTGTTGACTATGCCACTTTACGTTATCTTACGTTGTGTTGACTTCATCGATGATTTCCGAGATGATTTCTCAATTTTTTCAAAGTTGTATAGTCGTTATCGTGCGTGAGAGAGTCACGGTTCGTAATCCAAAAACGGATTCAAATTCGGAGTTCGGACGCCCGAGATACGGGCTGACGAACCGAGTGAGTGCGCGAGAGGACAGCCCAAGCCGTGGGCCACAAGGGCTGGCCGTGGGCCCCACGGCCTGGAGCAGCCTCTGCTCCAGTGTGGGCCACGCGCCCCCCACGGCCAGGGGGTGACGTGGCACCATGTGGTTGGCCGAAACCCTCCTTCTCTCTCCTCCTATTTCTTCCCTCTCTCTCTCCATTTTGAAAATTCAAGAAGAACATTTCAGTTTTCCCGTCTAGAATTCTCTCCAATTTTTCCAAACTTCAAAACACCATATCTTCCTCATCCGGAGTCGGATTTGAGTGATTCAAGTTGGAGAGTGTTCGTATTTGAGTCCTCTAATATCTCCAATTGATTTGGTGGCTGTTTGATTGTGATTTCTAGTGGTTGGACACTGAATTTTGCACCAGCTGCAGAATCCGAGGTTTGAGTCTCAACTTTGGGATTTCTTGTTATTTGACCTTCCATTTGCTTGGGGTTTCTTCTTCTATATCTATGTTATTGTTTTATAAAAGCTATTTGGAAAGGTAGCTTGATTTTCATTCTAATTGAAACTCAATTTGTGGACTTATGTTGACTAGATTTTATGATTCTAGGTTTTACATTTGTTTGTGAGTTGTATTGTGATTAGAATGGCATCTTAGGTTGTTTGATACTTAATTGAATTAATTTTGTGTTAAAATGACTTTGAGATTTGATTTGGTCTTTTGATTATTAAAATCTAGGATTTGTGTATTTGTATGTGATTTAGAGAATATAGGTTTTGATTGATGTAAATCTCAAAACCTTGCTCTATATTTTTGTCTAGTATATTGATTGATTTTAATCTCATATATCTAGCTTTTAATTATATATTGATAGCATCTTGAATTTGTACTTAATGAACATTTTGTGATTCAAGTGTTATGTGTGTGAATGAGACTTTGAGTATATGTGTTAGGTGTTTCACATGCTTAGGTTTCTATTCATGTATTTTTGCATCTAGACTTGATTAATTGTGATATCACATGTTTAGGTCTATTTGAGCCATAGAATGTATTGATCACATGTTCTATGTTGTATTGAATGTTTGCATCATTTGCATTCACATGATCACACTAGGAAGTCCTTGTAAAAGGCATGAAGTCTTGGTTAGAGTCGGGGTGACTCGGATAGCCAAGCAAGAAGTCTTGCCTAGAGTCGGGATGACTCGGATAGGTAAGCAAGGAGTCATGGCTAGAGTCAGGAGGACTCGGATAGTCATGCATGGGAGGCTCCCTAGAGGCAAGAGTGCCTTGGATAGGGAGTTGGCTATTGTATTGGTAGGCCTAGGCGTATGGTTAGACATAGAGTCCGATAGAGCGGGGTACACGGGAGGTGTATGCACTCTTGAGGAATTTCTAATCTACCATCGATGTTGGTTGAGTGTGTTGTCCAATATATGGTGGTTCCGCATCATTGAGGGATTTCATACTTTCCAATAGGGTTGGGTAGGCTTATACTTCACTAGGTTGGGTGAGCTAAAGATTGGTCACTTTGTGAATGTTCTATGTTTGCTTTCTAATAATATAGTACCCAATGGTTGTAGTTCAACCCGTGGATGTTTCCTCCTTGGAGGTTTTACCACGTTAAAAAATCCCTTGTGTTAATTCTTTCTATCTCTTTCTCTTATATTTTAATTGTATATTTTATTGTCTTGATTCATAATATCCACATGTGATATATTGTGAAGCAAGTCTTTGTATAGTGTGATTAGTATATTCATTCTATAGATCAATTTGTATCTTTGATTCTTTTATATATTGTATTTTTTTGTATAGTGACATTTTGATCACTCTTGTAACACATTAAACATCTTATGAAATACAAGCTTATTTTGTTGTTATGTTTATTTGCTATTTTACCTCACATGACTTGTTGATATACTTAGACATTTTTCTTATGATTGTAACATCGTATTGTCTATGTATGTCTTCCTTGGCTTATTGTGTTGTGTGTAAGGCTACCTTGAGGGACAAACGAATGTTTGTTCAAGGGTTTGAAAAAAGGTGTAAAAACCTATTCACCCCCCTCTAGGTATGCTTTAAGCAATTTAACTTCGTTTGTGTACATTCAAGAAGGCAACACCAAGCTCAACCCCCTAGGGTCCCTCAAGCCAACATTTCTCCACAATTGGCTCACAAAGGAAAGAGACCAATCATACAACCTCAAGCTAGGAAGCAATCTAGACCGGTTCAACAACGAAGATGGATTGAACCCATTCATCCACAAAGACAAGGACAAGGTATGATTCCTTATTTTACTCCTATATGTCACTTTTGTTGATTTGATGGTCATATTAGACCACATTGCTTTCGATATATTAAAATGTGCAAAACTAGAAGCATGATTGAGAAGAAAAAGAAAAGAGCCATGATGCATGTTCCTAGGAATGATGATATTGTTATGCATTATCCTAGAACATCTAGAGCCCATATACCAAAGACCACTAAGAAAGCTAAGATTGTTTCTAGGTGGATTAGAAAGAATGAAAATGTTTGCCATGTTGCTCAAATAGCTTTGAAGGCAAATTTTTCTAATTTTTGGTATTTATATAGTGGGTGCTCTAGGCACATGACGGGAAACAAGAGTTTCTTCGAGACTCTTGTTATAGAGGAAGGAGGATATGTCACTTTTGGTGATAGATCCAAAAAGAAAGTTGTAGGGAAAAGAACCATTTTCGTTCCCAGATTACCCTCCTTATCTGATGCTTTATTTGTTGATGGCTTGAAAGCCAATTTAATAAGCATTTCACATCTAAGTGATGAAGGATATTCTGTCTTGTTTAGTAAAAGTGATTGCTTGATCCTAAAGCCCGATGGACAAACCTTATTGAAAGATATGAGATCTAGTGACAATTGCTATTGTCTTGAAGCTAGAATAGTCTCAAACAATGTGTCCATAGATGAGCAAATAGAGTTGTGGCATGAAAGACTTGGCCACATGAACCTTAGGGATTTAAGAACCCTTGGAAAGTTCAATTGTGTGTGTGGCCTCCCTAAGCTTGGGAAGAAAGCCAATGGTATTTGTGGACCTTGCCAACAAGGAAAACAAACCAAAAGCATGCACAAAAAGGGCAAGTATCTCTCCACCAAGGAGCCATTAGAGCTTCTCCACATGGATCTCATGGGTCCTATGCAAACCGAGAGTTTAGGTGGAAAGAGATACATTTTTGTTTGTGTTGATGATTTCTCTAGATTTACATGGACATATTTTCTTAGAGAAAAATCCGAAACTTTTGATAAGTTTAAAATGCTTTGTACTAAAATACAAATGAAATGAATTCTAAACGGATTAGAAGTGACCATGGGAGGGAATTTGAGAACGCCTCTTTTGAAAGCTATTGCAATAGCTTAGGCATCTCCCATGAGTTCTCGGCTCCTAGGACACCTCAACAAAATGGAGTTGTTGAGAGGAAGAATAGGGTCCTTCAAGAGATGGCCCGAGTGATGTTGCTTAGCAACAATGTCCCTAAGAACCTATGGGCCGAAGCCGTCAATACGGCTTGCTATATAGGGAATTGTGTTTTCCTAAGGCCCGGATCTAGAAACACCTCCTATGAGTTATGGAAGGGTAGGAAGCCAAATGTTAGCTACTTCCACACATTTGGAAGCAAATGCTACATTTTAAATAACCGTGATCAACTTGGCAAATTTGATGCTAAGAGTGATAAGGGTATCTTTATTGGCTATGCCTTGAATAGTAGGGCCTATAGAGTTTTCAACTCGAAGACTCAAGCCGTCATGGAATCATCCAATGTTGTCATTGATGATACTAGGCTCAAGTCTAATGACCATGAGGAGGAGGAAGTTTTAGATGATGACTCTCCTTTGGAGAGGGTTGTGGTGACTCCCAATGTTGGGACGTCCAATGACAATAATGAGGTCACACAACCTTTTACTAGAGTCCCTCTCTTGGACTCTAATGAACCCGCTCCATGGGTTAGAAGATTCCATAACAAAGAGGATGTTATTGGAGATGTGAATGAGGGTGTTAGGACTAGGCGTCAAATAGCTAATCTCATTAGCTTTATATGCTACACCTCTCAAATTGAGCCCAAAAAGGTTGATGAAGCCTGGAATGATGAATTTTGGGTTCTTGCCATGCAAGAAGAGCTAAACCAATTCGAAAGGAATGAGGTTTGGACTCTAGTTCCTAGGCCTAAAAGCACTCATGTGATAGGCACTAAGTGGATTTATAGGAACAAATCCGATGAGGATGGCAACATAGTGCGGAACAAGGCTAGACTTGTAGCATAAGGATACTCTCAAATTGAGGGTATCGACTTTGAGGAGACATTTGCTCCCGTTGCCCATTTAGAGTCCATTAGGCTTCGCTTGTCCATTTCTTGTGTGCACAAGTTCAAATTGCACCAAATGGACGTTAAGAGTGCCTTCCTCAATGGCTTCTTGCAAGAGGAAGTGTTTGTTGAACAACCCAAGGGGTTTGTGGATGCACACCACCCCAACCATGTCTATCACCTCAAGAAGGCTCTATATGGGTTGAAACAAGCACCAAGGGCTTGGTATGAGTGCCTCACTCAATTTCTTATTGATAATAACTACACAAGGGGTATTGTTGACAAGACGCTATTCATCAAGAAAGACAATGATGAGCTTTTCATAGCTCAAATATATGTTGATGATATAGTGTTTGGCTCCACCAACAACACCAAGGTCCAACAATTTGTTGATGTCATGTCTCATGAATTTGAGATGAGTCTTGTTGGTGAGCTTAGTTACTTCCTAGGTTTGCAAATTAGGCAATTAGATGATGGGATTTTCATAACCCAAGCCAAATATGCTAAAAACCTAGTGAAGAAGTTTGGTCTTGAAAATGCCAAACATAGTGATACACCCATGAGTACCACTTTGAAGCTAAGCAAGGATGCTAGTGGTAAAAGTGTGGAACAAACTCTATATCGGGGCATGATAGGTAGCTTGCTTTATTTGACCGCAAGTAGGCCCGATATATCTTTTAGTGTGGGTGTGGGTGTGTGTGCTAGGTACCAAGCGGATCCTAAGGAGTCCCATCTCTCTTCCGTAAAGAGAATCATTTGCTATGTGAATGAGACATCTAACTATGAGATTTGGTACTTTTTTGACACTAATGCTAGTCTTGTAGGCTTTAGTGATGCGGATTGGGCAGGAAATTGTGATGATAGGAAAAGCACATCGGGCGGTTGCTTCTTTCTAGGCAACAACTTGGTGTCTTGGTTTTGCAAGAAGGAAAACTCGATTTCCTTGTCCACGGCCAAGGCCGAGTACATAGCCGCAGGGAGTTGATGCATACAACTCCTATGGATGATGCAAATGCTAGTAGACTACGGATTCAACCAAGGTACACTCACTCTCTTTTGTGATAACATGAGTGCCATTAATATTTCCAAGAATCCAGTACAACATTCTAGAACTAAGCATATTGACATCCGCCATCATTTCATTAGAGAGCTTGTTGAAAATAAATGCAAAGTACTTGAACATGTAGGTACTAATGATCAACTTGCGGACCTATTTACTAAACCCTTAGATGCTACTTGATTTAAAACACTAAGTAGATCTATTGGGATATGTCTTGTGGAGTGATGAGTTTTGTGATTGACCCCATATGGGGAACTCAAGCAAAGAGAGCTATTTTGCATTCTTGTCACTTGCAAAAAATTTGAAATATCTTGTGCCTCTTCTTTTAATTGCTTGAGTAAGCTTGGTTGCACATATGTATATATGTTTTCAATTCAATAAGTGTGAACCTTGCTTGTTTACAATCCATGTCATATTTATGTTCAAACATGCATTTTTGGACTAGGAGATGTACATAGGAAGTATGATTTGAATGACCTATAGTTATCTCTGTAAGGTTTATGATTTGTATTGGCTTAATTCCATTGCAAAACACTCTATGTTTGTATTAGTTGTTGCTTAGGACATTATTTGAAGAAAGGAAGCTTAAAAAGTGAAGAGCAACGTCTAGTGCAAAAGTCGTCTTCAAGAGGTGAAAAACGTCAAAGGTAAATCTTGACTTCTATCCTCTTGCAAGGCGTTAGCGCACACACACACAATTCATACATGTGTGTCCCTGCATCGTGGTTCAAACATTTGGTATAACACATTCACACACCTCATAGTATGCTCATGCATTGATCTTGTATTGACAAACATTGTGAAATTGCATGCTTTGTGACTATCTCTTTGATATGGCATGCTTGTGTGAATATGTATTTATTTGTTTGTGTATTTTGTGTTTAGGACTTGAACATGTTCTCATTTAATGCCTTATTGAGTTTCGGTCATTTCTGTTACTCATTCATAAGGTTTCGAGTCCAAACAAGTTGACTATGCTACTTTTCGTTCTCATATGTTGTGTTGATTTCATCGTCGGATTCTGAGATGATTTCTCAGCCATTTTTCAAATTTGTGTAGTCGTAGTCGTGCGTGAGGGAGTCATGGTTCGTAATCCGAAAACAGATTCAAAATCGGAGTTCAGATGCCCAAGATATGGGCTGAAGAACCAAAGGAGCAAGCGAGAGAAGTCGGGAGAACGTGTGGCCACAAGGCCTGCCCGTGTGGGAGGCCGTGGGCCCCACGGCTAAGGGAGCCCTCTGCTCCTGTGTGGCCCACGCACCCCCCATGGGGAGGTGATGTGGCACACTCCGATTCGCTCGAAAAATCTCTCTCTCTCTTCCTTTTAAACTCATCTCCTTCCCTCCACACTTTGTTGAATTTTGAAGAACACTTGAAGAAAATTCTGTAGAATTCTACAATTTTCGTTTTCTTATTTTGATCATATCTCTCTCATACGAACTCGAAATCAATTGATTCAAAAACAAAAATTGTTGGTCTCGAAGAGAGCTACAAACCCCAAGCATTTCCAAAGGCAGCTGACTTCACCATTTTTCTCAGCTGATCCATTTTCAGTCCGTGGTCAAGGTTGTCTTTTCAACTTCTTCTTTTTCAATTTCATCTTTGATCATCTCTTGATTCTGACTATTTGATTGATGAAATTTGTTGAGAAGTATGTTAGATCACATGCTAGGGTTGTTTGATCATTTGTTAATTGAGATTTAGCTTTGTGATTTGTCTTTGAACATATATGTGCTAAACTTGATTGTGTGTGAAATTGATTCTAGAAATTGAATATATGATGTATCTCATAATATTTTCTAGGTTCTATTTCTTGATCTAAGAACTAGGTTTTTAGTGTGATAAATTGAATATTCATACCTTTGTTCTTATTGATTTGCATGTCTTGATTTCTAGATAATTTTGTGATTATGTGTTGAAATCATATTCTAGACTATCATTGAACATGTACATTTTGCTTGATTGATCATCTAGCTTAATTTGTTTGTGTTTGCATCACTTGCATCACTTTAGATCATAGCCTTGCATTAGGTTGAAGTCTCTAGCAAAGTGAGTGAAGCTTTGTGGATAGAGCAAGGAAGTCTTGATTAGAGTCGGGGAGACTCGGATAATCAAGCAAGGAAGTCTTGTCTAGGGTCGGGAGGATCTGGATAGGCAAGCAAGAAATCTTCCTAGAGACGTGAGCGTCTTGGACAGGAAGTTACTTTCTAGAGGTGTAGGATATATCTCGGATAGGAAGTAGGCTTGGTGATTCACTAGCCCGAGGGTAGATTAGGAGTTGATAGCTTGAGCGGATATCATGAGTGATAGCTTGAGTGTGTAAGTCCTTTTTCACATAGTGGATTGCTTCGCCGGTGGTTGTGGTATCAACCCGTGGATGTTTCCTCTTTGAGGTTTTACCACGTTAAAACACTTGTGTTCATTTTTGCTTTTACTTTTCTTTATCTTCCATTTCTTTCTTTGATTGCATATCTTGTAAATTGATTAACTCTTGTATAAGTGAAATCAATTAATTTGTCAAATTTAATCAAGTGTGCATTTTCAATGATATATTCCGCATTAATTTTTAAATGGGAGAATTTGGAGCCTATACCTATTCACCCCCCCTCTAGGTATATTTCACTACTACTTAAGGGAAATTTCATTTGGTATCAGAGCAGGTGTCTAGACGCACTTAGATAGATCTTTTCTTTGTAGTGTTTTGTGTTTTTGTTTGTGATAATCATGATTAAGGAAGTGTATTCCTATGTGGCTTCTTTTGTTGAACATATTGACTTAGATGAGAAAAAGATCAATGATCTTACTTTTGAAAATGAACATTTATCCAATGTCAATATGTCCCTCAACAAGAAGTTAGAGAATCATGATCTTGGCTCAAAGGAGTTCAATGAACTTAAAGACAAGATCCTAAGTCTAGAATTGAATCTTAAAGATAGCAATGATAGACTTGGTATCTTGAAGCAAGAAATTGAGCAAAGAGATTGTTCTCTTGTTAATGCTAAGAAACTTGAAAACGTGCTTAAATCCAAACTTAATGAGCATTTAAATCAAGAGAAAAAGTATGAACAATGGCTTGATAAATCACATAAAGATGTTATGTTTAGTGATGACAAAGCGGAAAAATATGCCATTGAACTTAGGATGCTTCGTGAGAAACTTGATGAGGCTAATAGGGTGATTAGCAAGATGTCATCTAGTTCTAATAAAGTTGAAACCCTCATTAAAATTGAAAAGCATCCATGTGACAAAAGAGGTTTGGGTTATATCAATGAGAAGGAGACTCCTTCATCTAACAAATCTACTTTTGTCAAAGCAAGCATTGAATCAATTGTAGGTACACTCTTTCAAGGTAAAGCTATGAAAGCTACCGGAGGTGCCTCTTCATCAACAAGGATGTTCAATGGAAGAACTCAACAACTTAAGCATCAAGAAGCAACAACCTCAAATGCAAGAGGTGGAGCATCAAGGGTTGCTCTTCAAAGAGGTAAAATTGTGAGAAGACCAAATGCTATGGAAGCAAATGCAAATGGTAAATTTCTCAAATTTATTCCCTATTTGTCATCATTGTAATATGATAGGACATATTCGACCTATATGCTTTGAGTATATTCGGAAATGCAAACTTGATAATGCTTTTCATGATATGTCTTTGAATGGACCTAGGCAATCATCCATGTATGGATATAGAAATAGACCTAGGAAGACCTTGGAAAAGCATGTTGTTGAAAAAGTTGTTGATGACTTGCTTGCTAAATCTTGTGTTGTGCCTCACTTTACTATGCATAAGAAAATTGATAATGCTTTGTTTGATATTTTTGAAGATGTGACCAATGAGGTCAAGGTGCATGTTAAAAAGCCTAACATTGAGTCAAAGCATGTTAGAAGTAAGAGTGAGAAGCATGTTGTGAAAAATGTGTGGATTAAAAAAGACACATCTAAATGTAATGTTGCCCAATATGCTTTACGTGCCAACTCCTCCTATTCTTGGTACCTAGATAGCGGTTGCTCTAGGAACATGACCGGGAACAAAGAGTTCTTTAAGAATCTTGTTTTAAAGGATAGAGGTTGGGTTACTTTTGGTGATGGTACCAAAAAGCAAGTTCTTGGCAAGGGAACAATTTGTATCCCCGGATTGCCTAAACTTCACAATACTTTGTATGTTGATGGGTTACAAGCTAACTTGATAAGCATTACTCACTTGTGTGAAATTTTTAAAGAAGTTAGCTTTAACAAAGATGTATGCACTATAATTGATAAAAAGGGCAATGTTGTCCTAAGTGTTAAAAGGTCTATAGACAATTGCTATTGTCTTGAGATAGATCCTCTAACTTGTAACATGGCACATGAGTGCAACAAGCTTGATTTGTGGCATTAACGTTTGGGTCACATGAATTTTAAAGATTTGAAAAAGCTTGAAAAACATGGCATTGTTAGAGGTCTTCCTAATCTTGGTAAAAAGCTTGAGGTGGTTTGTGAACCTTGCCAATTAGGTAAGCAAACCAAAGTGTCTCATAAGAAAAATTCTTACATAGCTACCAAGAGACCTTTAGAACTTGTGCATATGGACCTAATGGGGCCAATTCAAACCGAGAGCATTAATGGCAAAAAATACATTTTTGTATGCGTTGATGACTTTTCTAGGTTTACTTGGGTTTATTTTCTTAGAAACAAGACCGAGGCTTTTGATTACTTTAAAAAGTTTTGTAATCAAGTTCAAAATGAAAAAGGTCTTGATATCAAGAAAATATGTCGCATTAGGAGTGATCATGGGACGGAATTTGAAAATGCAAAATTTAGTGAGTTTTGTGATGGTTTAGGGATTTCTCATGAGTTCTCCGCACCTAGAACTCCTTAACAAAATGGTGTTGTTGAGAGGAAAAACCGTGTCTTGCAAGAGATGGCTAGGGTCATGCTCAATAGCAAGAAAGTCCCTAGAAACCTATGGGCCGAGGCGGTCAATACCGCTTGTTATGTGTCAAATCGTGTTTTTAAGAGGCCCGGCACAAAACAAACGTCCTATGAGCTTTGGAAAGGCAAGAAGCCTAATGTGAGTTACTTCCACACTTTTGGGAGTAAATGTTATATTTTGAATGATAGAGATCACTTAGGAAAGTTTGATGCTAAAAGTGATGTTGGTCTCTTTCTTGGGTATGCTATTAATAGTCGTGCATATAGAGTCTTTAACTTGACTACTAAGACTATCATGGAGTCTATCAATGTGAAGATAGATGATCTTAGCATGCTTAATTTGTGTGATGATAATGGTGTCAATGAATCTAAAGAAAACAAGTTGAATGACACCAAAACACCTATTGATGTGGCTAGTAATGTTTCTAGTCAAGATGATGAAAATGATAGTCATGTTGAAGTTGTAAGTCAAGGGTTGGAAAATGCTTTAAATGATAATCAACAAAATGACCAAGTTGTTAAACATTCTCACCCAAGACTAAGAAACTTACACTATCAAGAAGACATCATAGGTGATTTAAATGAAGGGGTTAGAACAAGAAATCAAATTGCTAACCAAATATCCTATGCTTGCTACACTTCTCAAATTGAACCCAAAAATATTAATGAAGCAATTGTTGATGAATAGTGGGTTGGGGCTATGCAAGAAGAACTTAATCAATTTGAGAGGAATGAAGTGTGGTCCTTAGTTCCTAGACCCAAAGATATAAATGTAATTGACACTAAATGGGTGTTTAGGAATAAGACCGATGAAAGTGGCAAGATTGTGAGGAATAAAGCTAGACTAGTGGCTCAAGGTTACACTCAAGTGGAGGGTGTTGACTTTGATGAGACGTTTGCCCCGGTTGCTCGTCTCGAGTCCATTAGACTTTTGTTGTCCATTGCATGCATTAAAAAGTTCAAATTATTTCAAATGGATGTCAAAAGTGCTTTCCTCAATGGATACCTTCAAGAAGAAGTGTATGTTGAACAACCTAAGGGTTTTGCAGACCCACACTCTCCTAATCATGTGTTTAAATTGAAAAAGGCACTCTATGGCCTTAAACAAGCTCCAAGAGCTTGGTATGATAGGTTGACTCAATATCTTATTGACAACCAATATAGGAGAGGTGGCATTGATAGAACTTTGTTTATCAAACATCATGATCATGATATTTTTGTTGCACAAATATATGTTGATGACATTGTTTTTGGGTCTACTAATAAAACCAAGGTTGATGAATTTGTTAGTGTTATGTCAAGTGAATTTGAAATGAGTATGGTGGGTGAGTTGAATTATTTTCTAGGAATGCAAGTAAAGCAAACTAGCATGGGCATAATGTTGAATCAATCTAAATATGCTAAAAATCTAGTTAAGAGATTTGGCCTAGAAAATGGAAAAGATTTTGAAACTCCCATGAGTACCACTTTAAAACTTGACAAAGATGAAAAAGGGAAAAGTGTTGACCAAAGCCTTTATAGAAGTATGATAGGTAGTCTACTTTACCTAACGGCTAGTGATCGGTCATTTATTGTATATGTTTTTGATCCCCATTCCTCTTATCAATTGCTTGTTTCTCGAGTCTTTTTGGGATTTAATGTGTGTTTATGAGCTTTTTCAGGAGTTTGGATCCAGATGAATAAATCGAAGAATATCAGGCATAAAGTGCTATTTTGAAGACTTCAGGGGCTTTCATGCAATTATCCAACAATGCAGCTAAAAGAGCTCCCAATTGTTTAGCAGCGATGCAGCAGCGCTCTGAGATCAGTGCCCACCGCTGCCGAGCCGCTGTCGAGCCGCTGCCGCTGCCGCTGCCGCAACGGTTCTCCGTCTCTCGTCAAGACCGCTGCCGCGCCGCTGCCACTCTGGCAGCGGTCACGACAGCGGTTGTGAGATAAAGGCCATTCGAGGGTTGCTTTTCGTAGGCAGATTGAGCAGTGCCTACAAATAGGCTATGATATCTTTTAGGGCACTCTCTCGCTCATTCACGCTAACTTCTCTCTGTGTGTTTTAACTGGATCGACAACCCTCCCATTCAGACATTCCACACTCTCTTCTCATCACACAATCCTTCATTCACCTTACTCATAGAAGATTCGAAGACGAAGGAGTTCATCGAGGATTTGAAGAATTTGTTGAAGCTTTTCAATGGGTTTTATCTTTTCTCCCTCTTGTTTCTTTGTTTCTAATATGTGTAACTAACTCCATACTAGGGAGTCAATGTGAACCTTTATGAATACTCTTTGTTAGAATTGACTATATTTTCTTAATTCAAGTTTTGATTCATTCAATTCATTCTAAGTCTTAATTCTTTGTTTATGTTGATGCATGATCATACGTTGGCATGAATTTAGGGTTTTGATAATTTAACAATTAAGTTTGGAGTGTTGATCTACACGTAACCTTAATTAATATTCAATTGAATGGGTAAAACTGATCTTAGCATTGATCTATGCAAGTAGGTTTTGGTTCATTAGTTCTTGCACTTAATGGGTTCTCGGTTGTAGTTTGCGCCATTGATCTATGGGTAAATTATAATTGAGAACACTTGATTCATCCCAGGATCATACGGTAACAATCATAAATAAGATAAGAACGAACCCTTAACTTGAGTTACATCTTTTATCAAAGTCAGTTCGAAGCATTGAGTAGACATAGTTGGGGAGCATTGATGACCTAGTCCTCTCACCTCTTGATCACATTCACATATTCTTTTTAATTGTTTTCTTAGTTTAATTTAGTTAATCGATTCTCAATCAATCTTTCAATCAATCAAACAATCTCTCTTGGATACTGTTAATTGCTTAGCTTTAATTAGAATTAGTTTTAGTTAATAAATCACTTTTCCTCGTGGGAACGATCCCTACTTGTCGCTGTACTTATCTCACGATTCGTGCACTTGCGAGTTAGGTTTTTATAACATGATTTTACACATCAAGTTTTTGGCGCCGTTGCCGGGGAACTAGTTGAATTTATTGGTTATTTCTAGTTTTAGTTTTAGTTAATAGGTTTCCTTAAGTTTAGGTAGTCGAGTCATTAATTTTTAGATTTTCTTTAGAATTTTCTTTTTCTTTATTTCTTTATGTTCGCTGTTTATTTGTGTGCTATCTTTTCTAATTTCAGGTGTTGACAGTAGATGCAAGGTAGAAGATCTCAACAGGGAGAATTGTTACCTTTGAACGATAACATCCATCGCATCAGAAATCAGACAATGGAAGGCGAGAAAATTCAGAACCGAGATGGGAATAACCTGGAGGCTGATCCAATGCCCAACCTTGTCTCGAATCCAGTATATGAGCCAGGGCCTATCAGAACTATGAAGGATTACAGTAGGCCAGTGGTGAGCAACCACCCCTTGTGCATTGTGCTAGAACCTGCAGCTAGGAACTATGAACTGCGAAGTAGCCATTACAACCAGCTGCCTGTGTTCCGAGGTTTACCAGATGAAGATGTACTTCTATTATTTAGAGAATATTATGCAGCAATACAATCCTTGCCCAACCATAGGATAACAGAAGACCAGTTGCGCATGAGATGCATTCCACATGCATTGAAGGATGAGGCGAAGACATGGTTGCTGACATTGCCTCCAGCATCATTGAGAACATGGGATGAAATAAGGGATAAAATCACTGACCAGTATTATGCACCTCAGAAGACCAGTGAAATCCGAGCAAAAATTTCAAGTTTCTACCAACAAGACAATGAGTCTTTTTATGAGGCATGGGAGCGTTTCAAGAAGTACACCAGAGATTGTCCTCAGCACGGTTTTCTTACAAATCAGCTTTGTCAGTGGTTTTATGATGGTCTAACGGAAGTATCAGGTCTTCTAGTGAATAACGCATGTGGAGGCTCCATGTATGACAAACAACCAGAGGAGGTATATTCTATCTTCGAGAAATTAGCTCAGAATTCCCGTCACAAGAATTCAAGGAGAAAGAAGGGAATTTATACAGTGGATGCTAATACAGAAAGTTCCATTCAAATGGCACAAATCATAAAGAAAATGGATGCTTTAGCTACTGATATGGGGCAGATGAAGAGTTGGCAACGAAAAGTGTTTATGGGAGAACATCAAGCAGGATGTTCAGGTTCTAGAGAAGAAGAAGAAGAAGTTCAAGCCATGAACAACTTTAATCCTAGGCCACGGAATGACCCATATTCCAACACTTACAATCCAGGTTGGAGAAATCACCCCAATTTTTCATGGTCCAACAACAATCAGAATTCTGGGAACCAATGGGGTAACAATACTCAAGGTACTGGGAACCAATGGGGCAACAACAATGGAAATCAAAGGCAATTTAACGCCGGAGCCCAACAAAATGCCGAATCCCAACCTAAGAAGCCATCAATAGAAGACATGCTTGTACAAATGCAGCAACAAATACAGCAGCAAATGCAGCAGATGAATCAAAAGAATGAGGTACAATTTCAGAACATTCATGCTTCGCTAAGGAAGACAGAAACTCAAGTTGGGCAAATAGCTGAAGCTCAACAAAAGATGGAACAAGGGAAATTTCCAAGTTTCACTGAGCAAGCAAAAGCTATGACAGTTCTTCGTAATGGTAAGGTTCTAACTGATACTAAACCAGCTGAACTTTCTGATAAATTTGCTACTGTTTCAGGGTCTTCGAAAGATAACAACATACCCCAGGAGGAAGAAATAGTGGTGGAAAATTCCAAGGTTTCACCACTTCTCCACAAGTCAGCCAATCCATACATTCCTCCAATTCCATTCCCAGGGAGGTTGCAAAAGAGCAAGTTGGAGAAATCATACAAAGACATATATGACATTCTTTCGAAAGTCAATGTCAACTTGCCCTTACTAGAGATGATTCAGAAGATGCCCGCATATGCCAAGTTTTTCAAGAGTCTTCATACTTACAAGACAAGATTTGGGGAGAATCATCAAGAAATCATGACCGGAAGTGCTAATGCTGTTCTTCAAAAGTCATTGCCACCTAAATTACAAGATCCAGGTAGTTTTTGCATCAACATTACTATAGGAGGTACCACTTTGGAGAGAGCCATGTTAGATTTAGGAGCTAGCATTAATTTAATGCCCTACTATATATATGAGCAACTGGGATTGAATGACCTGAAGAAAATATCTATGTCACTTGTGTTGGCTGACGGTTCTGTAAGATACCCAAGGGGTTATGTTGAAGATGTATTAGTGCAGGTAGATAATCTAATCATCCCTGCTGACTTTGTTGTCCTAGACATGGATGAAGGATCTAAAGATAGGAACTGCAAACCTATCCTGTTAGGGAGACCTTTTATGGCAACAGCAAAGACTTTTATAGATGTCTAGAATGGAAAGCTAACGATGACTGTGTTAGATGAAACAGTAGAGTTTAAAGTCTTTGAGTCTCTTAAGTTCCCTGAAGCAGCAGATGACAGTTACTCAGTTGACTGTAATTCAATTGAAGTGGTGAATTCAGCAGTACAAGATGAGTTGACCGGAGATATGTCTGAAGAACTACTAGATTGGATTTGTGATGCAATAGAAGATAATGAAGAAATTCAACAAGGTGAGGTTTCAGAAGAAGATTCTGACATTGAGGAAGTGAGTGCTGAAGTAGAAGATGCGATCAACAAATCATTAATCCCATCTGTGAGTTCTCCCCCTGTATTAGAACTCAAACAACTTCCTTCTAACCTCAAATATGCCTTCCTAGGGAAGAATGAAACTCTACCAGTGATCATAGCTTCTGACTTAGAGATAGAAAAAGAAGAGAAACTGTTGAAGGTGCTACAAGAGTATAAGGCCGCCATTGGATGGACCATAGCGGACATTAAGGGAATAAGTCCTACCACATGTATGCATCACATTTTTCTAGAAGAAGGAATGAAGCCGTCTAGAGAGGCTCAACGAAGACTTAACCCGAATTTGAAAGAGGTCGTGAAAGAAGAAGTCCTGAAGCTACTTAAGGTGGGTATTATATATCCTATATCTGACAGTAAATGGGTGAGTCCGGTTCATGTTGTGCCAAAGAAGTCTGGGATAACGGTGATAGCTAATGAGAACAATGAATTGATTCCTACAAGGAAGACAACTGGATGGAAAGTGTGCATAGATTACCGCAAGATCAACACGGCAACTAAAAAGGATCACTTTCCTTTGCCATTCATTGATCAGATGCTCGAGCGTTTGGCAGGACATGCTTATTATTGCTTCTTGGATGGATTTTCAGGATACAATCAGATTGCCATAGCTCCAGAGGACCAAGAGAAGACAACGTTCACATGCCCTTTCGGGACCTTTGCATACCGAAGAATGCCTTTTGGGCTGTGCAACGCCCCTGCCACCTTCCAGAGATGCATGATGTCTATTTTCTCTGACATGCTAGAGAAGTATATTGAGGTATTTATGGATGATTTTTCTGTTTTTGGTAATTCTTTTGACCACTGCCTTGATAACTTAACTAGTGTTTTGACAAGATGCACTGAGACCAATTTAACTCTTAGTTGGGAAAAAAGTCACTTTATGGTGAAATCTGGAATAGTGCTAGGACATGTGATATCTGATAAAGGCATAGAAGTAGATAGAGCTAAAATTGAAGTAATTGCTAAACTTCCACCTCCCACTTCGGTGAAGGGTGTGAGGAGTTTTCTTGGTCATGCAGGTTTCTATAGGCGTTTTATAAAAGATTTTTCAAAGATTAGTCGCCCCCTATGTAACCTCTTAGCCAAGGATTCTTCATTTGTTTTCAATGACGAATGTTTGCATGCTTTTGAATCTCTCAAAGATAAATTGACATCTACTCCTGTTATTATGCCCCCTGATTGGTCCCTGCCATTTGAATTAATGTGTGATGCATCAGACTATGCTGTAGGTGCTGTTTTAGGACAGCGAATTGATAAAGTTCCACATGTTATTTACTACACTAGTCGTACTTTGAATGATGCACAATTAAATTACTCCACTACTGAAAAAGAATTGCTTGCTGTTGTGAGTGCCTTAGAAAAATTTCGTCAATATTTAATAGGATCTAAGGTCATTGTTTATTCTGATCATGCTGCTTTGAAATATTTACTAACAAAGAAGGAAGCGAAACCGAGATTACTCCGGTGGATCCTTTTGTTGCAAGAGTTTGATTTAGAAATCAGGGATAAGAAAGGCAGCGAGAATGTGGTAGCTGATCACCTTTCCCGATTAGTGGAGAATGAGAATATAGAGGAAAGCACTAAACTGGTGCCAATCAATGAGAATTTTCCTGATGAACAGCTGATGGCGATAGGAGTCAATGATCCTTGGTATGCTGACATAGTAAACTACCTCGCCAATGGCGTCATACCAGCTGACCTGACTTCACAAGCAAAGTGAAGATTCATCTCCATCACTAGGCAATACTTTTGGGACGAACCATTCCTGTTCAAATATGGCGCTGATCAGATCATTCGAAGATGCGTCCCTGAAGAGGAGCAGCAAGATGTGCTGAAATTTTGCCACACCCTTAGTTGTGGAGGGCACTTTAGTGCCAAGAAAACTGCTCTGAAAGTTCTCCAATTAGGTTTCTTCTGGACCTCTCTATTTAAAGATGCTTACACATTTTGTATTTCTTGTGACAGGTGCCAGAGAACAGGGAACATTAGTAAAAGAGATGAGATGCCTCTTTCAAGCTAGTTGGTAGTAGAGATATTTGACGTGTGGGGAATTGATTTCATGGGACCCTTCCCATCCTCACATGGGTTCTTGTACATCTTGGTTGCTGTAGATTACGTCTCGAAGTGGATTGAAGCAGTTGCAACTAAGACGAATGATAGTAAGGTGGTGATAAAGTTTGTAAAGGAGAACATATTCACCAGATTCGGTACGCCTAGAGCAATCATAAGTGATGGCTGGAGCCATTTTTGTAACAAGGTCTTTGCCTCGTTAATGAAGAAATATAGTGTCAAACATAAGGTGGCGACTCCATACCATCCGCAGACCTCAGGACAAGTTGAGGTAAGCAACAGGCAGATTAAGCAAGTACTAGAGAAGACAGTGCAGCCAAATCGGAAGGATTGGTCACTTAAGTTGAATGATGCATTATGGGCATACAGAACAGCCTACAAAACTCCCATAGGTATGAGCCCGTATAGGATAGTCTATGGCAAGGCGTGCCATCTCCCAGTAGAGTTGGAACACAACGCCTATTGGGCCCTGAAGAAGCTGAACTTTAATTTAGACAAGGTAGGGGAGGAAAGAAGCTTGCAATTGAGTGAACTGGAGGAACTCCGGCACAATGCATATGAAAATGCAAAAATCTACAAAGAAAGGACTAAGAAATTACATGATAATAAGATCTTTTGTAAAGAGTTTCATCCAGGGATGGTAGTGTTGCTGTACCAATCACGTTTGAAGCTGTTTCCAGGAAAGTTGAAATCAAAGTGGGCTGGACCATTTAGAGTAACTCAGGTGTTCCCGCATGGAGCTGTTGAAATTCAAAATCTTCAGAATGGCGGTGTTTTCAAAGTTAATGGTCACAGGCTGAAGCCATACTTTAGCATATCCGAGGTTGTGTGTGTTGGGTCTTCTGTGCTTCAGGAGCCGTAAGACCCCTGTGCGTCTTGCCCAGACGTTAAATAAAGCGCTCGGTGGGAGGCAACCCACCCAGGTATGTTCTTTTCAGTTTTGTTTTATCGAGTCCCTAATTAGTGTTCCCCTTGCTTTCATATAGGTTTGGGGGTGTTATTTTACATTTATTTTTCAAAAAAAAAAAAAAAAAAAAAAAATTTTGTCAGGTCTACCGCTGTGATCACTGTGCAGCGCACTAAGAGCGGTGAGGCAGTGGTGCATTCTGTCCTTGCACCGCTGCGAGACCGCTGCCCAACAATTGGGAGCGGTTCTCCCTGGGCAAAACGCTGCCCAACCGCTGTGGTGTTATAGGCAGCGGTAGTGGCAGCGGTACCTTCTGTTCTTGTACCGCTGCCCAATAATTGGGAGCGTACAATTTTGCCTGACCGCTGCCTGACCGCTGCGCCTATGGCAGCGGTAGTGGCAGCGGTCATAAAGGTCAGCAGTGCATTCAACTCTGCCGCTTGGACGGCCAATAGGAGTTGACCGCTGCCTAACCGCTGCGCCTATGGCAGCGGTACTAGCAGCGGTCGTGCCCTAATATAAAAGGCACTGTTTGCGAGTCACTCTCACCGTTTCTCTCTCAATTTTGTTTCAATTTTTTTTTTTGTCTTCCTTTTTCTCCTCTTCTCAAATCCGGTCACCACATCTTCCAGGTATGAGCTTCAATTTGTTTTTACTTTGGTTTCATGTTCCTCATTGCCTCTAATTGCATGTTCCCACTCCTTCTCCCCTAATTTTGCTTCCAATTGATATCACTAGGGTTATATGACCGAAAATATGGGGATTGTTGGATGTTGGATGATTTTGGTCCTTTGCATGTGTTATTTGATGAATGCTGAGGGATTAGGCAATGAGTGGAAGTGTGTTTTGATGATTTTCATTGGAATAGTGTAACAATTATGCATGAACTTGTGTTTATATTGTCCAAATACTTGTTATTCTATATTTTTGCTGAGTTATGCTGTGCTGAATGTGTAATGTTCATATTTGTGCAATGTAGGCACTTGGGTTTACTAATTTTACTGCCGGAATGCTGCTGAAATTTTTGTTGATCAGTGATTGTCCATTTTTGTTTGACTATTTGCTTTATTGTTGTTATCTTTGCAGTTATGGCACGGACAGTGGTCAGAGGGGGTCATGTTCCTGCGGATCCAAACCGTAGGTGAGATAAAAGGCCAATTGAGCAGCAGTTTAAGGGACATCCTGACTATAAGGACAGGTTGAGGAAAGACAGGAACTTCATTCTGGAAAGGGGGATAGCTGTGGAGGAGTTAGAAGACACACCCATACCAGCTACTGTTGCCGCCAGAGGATGGGAAGGTTATGTGCGCAGGCCCTGCAATGCAAATATTAGCATTGTCAAGGAGTTTTATGCAAATATGGTGGACGCGCAGTTTGGGTCACAGAGTGTGGTTGTGGTCAGAGGAGTGCCTGTGGTGCTTTTTGTGGAGACTATTAGAGACTATTATGGTTTACCACCGCATGAGGAGGTTCAGGAGGCGTTCCCAGGCAAGTATGAGATAGGCTGTGCGCTTCGCAGCAGAGGTGGCGCAGGCTGGAATGGCCAAGAGCTGAAGAGGGGAGATCTGCACTTGGATATTGCCTTCTGGAACTTGTTTATCTCGGCTTCTCTTAAGCCGTCTAGTCACACTGGGGAGATTTTCAAGGAGGTATCTCAGGTGTTGTATGCTATCAGGACAGGTAGATACTTTGATGTGGCCACATTCATCAAGAAGGAGATCCGAGGTTTTGGGCGTTTGACAGGGGCAACTATGATATTCCCGTGTTTGATCACAGGCATGTGCGCTGCCGCTGGGATAAGAGTGTATACTGACGCCAGTGATAAGACGACAGAGCCGGAGCGGCCGCTATCACTTTCCACATGGAACACTCAGGCTAGCGTGCGTGGTCTCCCCCTGATTGGCGACGTGTCTGGGCGCAAGAGGCGTTGGGGTGGTCAGACCGACGACGCAGATGAGCAGTTGGATGCCGCGGACCAGCCGACTGTGGAGCCGCACACTCAAGGAGAGTCCAGAGCTGGGTCATCACAGTAGAGGCCGGAGTGGGTAGAGTACATGCTATCCTCGATGAGGGACCATATGGATGCTGGGATAGCTAGTTTGAGGACTGATATATACTCCCGTCTGGACGCCCTGGAGATATCGGTCGATCAGATTCGTGCAGCCACAGTCCATCCGGGCCAGCCTCGGCAGAGAGATGACCGTACTGGGCCTGGCCTAAACCAGCAGCAGTGAGGGGATGCTTGCAGAGGCACTGTAGACAGTCCCGAGTCTGCAGCAGGATATGTTTTCTTTTTATTTTTAGTTTTTTCTGTTTTCTTTATTCTGTTTTCTTTTTCTTAAGCATTTTGAATTTCAGATTTACGTTTGTTGATTTTAGTTTATGGTGACATTGTTTCTTTTGATTTATTTTCTGGCATGATAACTTTTCCGTATCTTTATTCGTTTTGTCTTGTGCTTTGATGTTATACATTGAGGACAATGTAGGATTTAGGTTTGGGGGTGTGTTATGTATTATTTTTTAGGTTTTTGAGTCGAATTTTTGTTTTGTTTTGAGTCTGTCGTTCCTGCGTCTTTCGAGACGAGACACTTCGGTGTGTGCCTTAGAGATGATGTGCATTAATCAATAGGTTTACACTAACATCTTGCCATTTAGGGTAATACATTGCATTTTTCAAAATCTATGGCATGCTCTTGATGTGATGGTTGATAGAATACTGAGTTGAATTGTCATGATTAATAGTGGAGACTACCCTTGTGAGTTCACTAAGCCAAAAAGTGTACATAAAATGATACACTATGAGGGTCCTGTTATTTCTACTGTTTAAACACTCAGTAGGGTCTTAGCAATAGATTCGATCTCTATAGGTTGAACATTGAACATTATAGAACGATCATCATAAAAGATTTCACATGTTGCATGTTGTTCTTGAGTAAGTCGAACCAGTGGAAGTGACATAGACTATGTGTGTTAAGCTACTTAAAAGGCCTTAAATATTTCCTACCTTATGTGTGTGCTCCATAGCCCTATTTGAAGCCAAACACTGATAGCCTTTTTCTTTCTTCACCACAACAAACTGCAACCCAAATAAGCCAATAATTAGCCATACCTTATAGCTTGGGATCATATTCTGAGAAAGGTGAAGTGGAGGTACGAATTTTTGCACGTAACTGTGTGCATGAATTCTTTCAAGGAAGCGAAGAGCTGCATTCAATCCAAAAAGTTGTAAAGCTGAAGGTATTCCAATGATTCATTAAAAAAAAAATAAAAAAAATAAAAAAAAATAAAAAAAATAAAAAAATTAAAAAATAAAAATAAAAAATAAAAATAAAATAAAAATAAAATAAATAAATCATTGAAAGGGGTTTGATGAATTTGTTGAAAAGGGGTGCAATAAGTCAAGTGAAGACTGCACACTCGAATCTACTCAAAAGGAGTTGGCAAAGGGAGAAAGGAAAAATTCTGGGGAATTAGTTAATAAGTGGTCAAAGTTCCACTTGAAAAGGAGACCAAGAGACTTAGACGAAGCCGCAAAGGTAATAGAAGGCTCTCATGGTATGATCCTAGGTTCTTTGAATTCCAATTTTCCATTCTTTCTTAACCCTCACCCAATAGCCCCATTACAACCTGAATGAAGTCTATTTGATCTGCTGGTTATCCTTGCTATGATAGTAGATGTGTGATGTGTGTTTATCTTGTTCATATTGTTTGATTCTTTTCATGAGATCTTTTGCATACAAATCAAGCGTTCTTTCAATGATATATTCTTATGCGAATTTTTTGAATTTCTTGTGCATAAATTCCTTCGCATATGCTTGATGAGTGATTTTCACCTAGGTTCTGAGAGAACTAGTGAGAGAAATCCTGTGAGGATTAGAGTTGAGGCGAATTATATCTATGGCCTTTCAATGATGTGTCCTGGATGCTATAGTGTTTAGAGCATGAGCTTTTCAATTAAAAATTGGGACAATGTTTTCAGACTTGTGACGTAATATTAGTCTTTACTTATTGACTTCTGCATGCATTGTCTTAACATGGGCACATATTGCGGTATTTTGATGACCGGTTCTCGCAGGATATGTTTGTGGGTGTCATAGCTGTAAACCCTCAGGAGACAAAACTCCTCCTACTAGGGACACCTAGAGGTTTAAAGGCTTGTAGCATATGCTCAATGCTACCGTGTTCCCTACGAAAGTGGCTTAGTTTTATTTTGTTAGGTTTTTAGGTTTTGTTTTCGTTTTTGTTTTGCTCGAGGGCTAGCAAAAGTTAGGTTTGGGGGTATTTGATCGGTCATTTATTGTATATGTTTTTGATCCCCATTCCTCCTATCAATTGCTTGTTTCTCGAGTCTTTTTGGGATTTAATGTGTGTTTATGAGCTTTTTCAGGAGTTTGGATCCAGATGAATAAATCGAAGAATATCAGGCATAAAGTGCTATTTTGAAGACTTCAGGGGCTTTCATGCAATTATCCAACAATGCAGCTAAAAGAGCTCCCAATTGTTTAGCAGCGATGCAGCAGCGCTCTGAGATCAGTGCCCACCGCTGCCTAGCCACTGCCCAGCCGCTGCCGCTGCGGTTCTCCGTCTCTCGTCAAGACCGCTGCCGCGCCGCTGCCACTCTGGCAGCGGTCACGACAGCGGTTGTGCGATAAAGGCCATTCGAGGGTTGCTTTTCGTAGGCAGATTGAGCAGTGCCTATAAATAGGCTATGATATCTTTTAGGGCACTCTCTCGCTCATTCACGCTAACTTCTCTCTGTGTGTTTTAACTGGATCGACAACCCTCCCATTCAGACATTCCACACTCTCTTCTCAGCACACAATCCATCATTCACCTTACTCATAGAAGATTCGAAGACGAAGGAGTTCATCGAGGATTTGAAGAATTTGTTGAAGCTTTTCAATGGGTTTTATCTTTTCTCCCTCTTGTTTCTTTGTTTCTAATATGTGTAACTAACTCCATACTAGGGAGTCAATGTGAACCTCTATGAATACTCTTTGTTAGAATTGACTATATTTTCTTAATTCAAGTTTTGATTCATTCAATTCATTCTAAGTCTTAATTCTTTGTTTATGTTGATGCATGATCATACGTTGGCATGAATTTAGGGTTTTGATAATTTAACAATTAAGTTTGGAGTGTTGATCTACATGTAACCTTAATTAATATTCAATTGAATGGGTAAAACTGATCTTAGCATTGATCTATGCAAGTAGGTTTTGGTTCATTAGTTCTTGCACTTAATGGGTTCTCGGTTGTAGTTTGCGCCATTGATCTATGGGTAAATTATAATTGAGAACACTTGATTCATCCCAGGATCATACGGTAACAATCATAAATAAGATAAGAGCGAACCCTTAACTTGAGTTACATCTTTTATCAAAGTCAGTTCGAAGCATTGAGTAGACATAGTTGGGGAGCATTGATGACCTAGTCCTCTCACCTCTTGATCACATTCACATATTCTTTTTAATTGTTTTCTTAGTTTAATTTAGTTAATCGATTCTCAATCAATCTTTCAATCAATCAAACAATCTCTCTTGGATACTGTTAATTGCTTAGCTTTAATTAGAATTAGTTTTAGTCAATAAATCACTTTTCCTCGTGGGAACGATCCCTACTTGTCGCTGTACTTATCTCACGATTCGTGCACTTGCGAGTTAGGTTTTTATAACACGATTTTACACATCAGCTAGTAGACCCGATATTTGCTTTAGTGTTGGCTTGTGTGCTAGATTCCAAGCAAATCCCAAGGAATCTCACTTAAAAGCCGTCAAGAGGATCATTAGGTACATCAAAAGTACTCATAGTCTTGGTCTATTCTATTAATTTGATACCAATGATATCCTTGTAGGCTATTGTGATGCGGATTGGGCAGGAAACATAGATGACCGAAAAAGCACATCGGGCGGTTGCTTTTATGTTGGTAATAACTTGGTTTCTTGGTCAAATAAGAAACAAAATTCGGTTTCCCTTTCCTCTTCCGAAGCCAAATACATTGCGGCCGGAAGTGCTTGCACACAATTACTTTGGATGAAACAAATCCTTAAGGATTATGAGATAGAACAAGGAAAAATGACAGTTTACTGTGATAACTTAAGTGCCATTAACATCTCTAAAAATCCGGTTCAACACTCCCGTACTAAACACATAGACATTAGGCATCATTTCATTAGAGATCTAGTTGAACATTCTATTGTTACTCTAGAGCATTTGCCTACTAAAAATCAACTTGGGGACTTGTTCACTAAGCCCTTGGACAAAGAGAGGTTTAAAACTCTTAGAATGTCCATTGGCATGATTTGTGTTGATTGATGTCTTTGTGTGATTGTGAGTGGCTTGATGAGCAAAACCTTAATTGAATATCATTGTCTTTAAGAGCTACTCACTTGAGAAGTAATGATCTTTAACAAGTATATTTTATTGTTTTTAGATCATGCACTTGAGCTTGAAAATCTTATTTTTGAAAAGTGCACTAATGCTTCTCTTGTATGTTTTAGTTTTTGAGTTTTTGTGGTTGAATATATGTAGATAATGGATGCATCTAGAAGTTTATTGTTAAGTACATGATAGATGACCTATGGTATGTATCCATTTTGCTTCGGCACTATATAGTAATCAACGAGCACCCTCATGGAAAGGGCTACACACCTTGGTTGTGAAGCCACCCAATGTAGGAAAGGGCTACGCCATTGTGATGAGTGAAAGCCGCCATGAGGAGTATATGTTTTTGTAAGTAAAATCAAAGAAGTGTTGAAATGAATCATTTAAAAAAAAAAATCTTTGATTCAAGCCTAAAACAAAACAAAAAGGCTTATGGTGTATAGTTGAGAATTGTGAAAAAGCTCGGGTTGACAAATAGAAACGGGAAAACGAGCCACATGCACACACACGCTCATATGTTGATATCTATTCATTTTAAAAGCAAAAAACCGGATGAATATCGGTTTGACCTATTTTTGGAAAGGCTTTAGATGGATAGGTGTGGATAGAGTTTGCATGTTGATATCACAATTACTCCTACTATATATTTGAGAAGCATTCACACACACACATTTTGCTTATGTGCTTGATTCATTAGCAATGTGAGAATATTTTTGAGAGATTAATGAAAATCTATGATTATCTCTTGGACTTTGACAAGCTATGGAATATTTTCTCTTATTGCTTGATTGTGTGATTGTGTGATGTCCCTTGTGAACAAATCTACTTGTTGATAATATGTGGAGCATATGTTAAAGGGGAGCTTTAGTTTATTCAACTTTCGCTTTCTATACGATTTGTTTGCTTAATATCTCGTTCTTTATATCTTGTGTCCCTTGTCTATTCCTTGACAAAAAGGGGGAGAAAATGTATACCTCACCATGTTTGATATTAGGGAGATTTTGTATACTTCACACCTTGTGTGGAAAAATGTTCCAATCGTGTGAATCATATTCCTCTTTGTGCTTAATTGTGACTTTGTCTTAAGGGGGAGAATTCTTGTCTTAAGGGGGAGAAGAATTCTTTCTTGATAATGTTAAGGATAGTAGGTCCTCTTTGTGCTTAATTGTGACTTTGTCTTAAGGGGGAGAATTCTTGTCTTAAGGGGGAGAAGAATTCTTTCTTGATAATGTTAAGGATAGTTGGTCCTTGGGAATTGGGAAACTAAGGGAATGCTTTAATATGAACATATTTTATTCACTTGAGATAATGCATTTGTGTATGAGTTAAGGGATATCTTCTATGTTTGTTGTTTGGTTAAATAACTCACCATTCTTCTTTAGATAAGATCTCTTGTTTGGTTGCTATTTTCTCTCATAGGTACTTTGAAGACCGAAAGAGGAATTCTTGAAGACTTGAAGACTTGAAGACTTTTTAGTCTAGGAATTTCTTTGTAATGTGAGATTGAGAGTATGCTATCATCTTGAGTTTATTTGAGTGAAACATTGTATGGTGAGGTTGAGTGTTTTTGCCATGGAATAGCCAAAAGGGGAGATTGTAAGGTTTATGATTTGTATTGGCTTAATTCCATTGCAAAACACTCTATGTTTGTATTAGTTGTTGCTTAGGACATTATTTGAAGAAAGGAAGCTTAAAAAGTGAAGAGCAACGTCTAGTGCAAAAGTCGTCTTCAAGAGGTGAAAAACGTCAAAGGTAAATCTTGACTTCTATCCTCTTGCAAGGCGTTAGCGCACATACACACAATTCATACATGTGTATCCCTGCATCGTGGTTCAAATATTTGGTATAACACATTCACACACCTCATAGTATGCTCATGCATTGATCTTGTATTGACAAACATTGTGAAATTGCATGCTTTGTGACTATCTCTTTGATATGGCATGCTTGTGTGAATATGTGTTTATTTGTTTGTGTATTTTGCGTTTAGGACTTGAACATGTTCTCATTTAATGCCTTATTGAGTTCCGGTCGTTTCGGTTACTCATTCATAAGGTTTCGAGTCCAAACAAGTTGACTATGCTACTTTTCGTTCTCATTTATTGTGTTGACTTCATCATCGGATTCTGAGATGATTTCTCAACCATTTTTCAAAGTTGTGTAGTCTTAGTCGTGCGTGAGGGAGTCACGGTTCGTAATCCAAAAACAGATTCAAAATCGGAGTTCGGATGCCCAAGATATGGGCAGAAGAACCAAAGGAGCGCGCAAGAGAAGTCGGGAGCACGTGTGGCCACAAGGCCTGCCCGTGTGGGAGGCCGTGGGCCCCACGGCCAAGGGAGCCCTCTGCTACCGTGTGGCCCACGTGCCCCCCACGGGGAGGTGACATGGCACACTCCGATTCGCTCGAAAAATCTCTCTCTCTCTTCCTTTTAAACTCATCTCCTTCCCTTCACACTTTGTTGAATTTTGAAGAACACTTGAAGAAAATTCTGCAGAATTCTACAATTTTCGTTTTCTTATTTTGATCATATCTCTCTCATACGAACTCAAAATCAATCGATTCCAAAAACCACAATTGTTGGTCTCGAAGAGAGCTACAAACCCCAAGCATTTTCAAAGGTAGCTGACTTCGCCATTTTTCTCAGCGGATCCATTTTCAGTCCGTGGTCAAGGTTGTCTTTTCAACTTCTTCTTTTTCAATTTCATCTTTGATCATCTCTTGATTCTTACTATTTGATTGATGAAATTTATTGAGAAGTATGTTAGATCACATGCTAGGGTTGTTTGATCATTTGTTAATTGAGATTTAGCTTTGTGATTTGTCTTTGAACATATATGTGCTAAACTTGATTGTGTGTGAAATTGATTCTAGAAATTGAATATATGATGTATCTCATATTATTTTCTAGGTTCTATTTCTTGATCTAAGAACTAGGTTTTTAGTGTGATAAATTGAATATTCATACCTTTGTTCTTATTGATTTGCATGTCTTGATTTCTAGATAATTTTGTGATTGTGTGTTGAAATCATATTCTAGACTATCATTGAACATGTACATTTTGCTTGATTGATCATCTAGCTTAATTTGTTTGTGTTTGCATCACTTGCATCACTTTAGATCATAGCCTTGCATTAGGTTGAAGTCTCTAGCAAAGTGAGTGAAGCTTTGTGGATAGAGCAAGGAAGTCTTGATTAGAGTCGGGAAGACTCGGATAATCAAGCAAGGAAGTCTTGTCTAGGGTCGGGAGGATCCAGATAGGCAAGCAAGAAATCTTCCTAGAGACGTGAGCGTCTTGGATAGGAAGTTGCTTTCTAGAGGTGTAGGATACATCTCGGATAGGAAGTAGGCTTGGTGATTCACTAGCCCGAGGGTAGATTAGGAGTTGATAGCTTGAGCGGATATCATGAGTGATAGCTTGAGTGTGTAAGTCCTTTTTCACATAGTGGATTGCTTCGCCGGTGGTTGTGGTATCAACCCGTGGATGTTTCCTCTTTGAGGTTTTACCACGTTAAAACACTTGTGTTCATTTTTGCTTTTACTTTTCTTTATCTTCCATTTCTTTCATTAATTGCATATCTTGTAAATTGATTAACTCTTGTATAAGTGAAATCAATTAATTTGTCAAATTTAATCAAGTGTGCATTTTCATTGATATATTCCGCATTAATTTTTAATTGGGAGTATTTGGAGCCTATACCTATTCACCCCCCCCTCTAGGTATATTTCACTACTACTTAAGGGAAATTTCAATCTTCATGACATGATGATTCTTTTATAACATGCTAATGTCAAATGAAAAAGCATGAAATTCATATAACATGCTCACATGAAAAACATGAATTGATAATTGCATATTCTTAAAATGCAAAACTTGTGTGAAAGCTTATGAGACTCAAAATGAATAAAGGATCTTGTATCCGTTCAAAGGATTTAAAAAATCCAAATGTCTCTCTTTCTTTATTAGTTGAACATGGCTACTATCATACAGATATCTTATCCGGAAAAATCAAATAAGGTGCAAAGTCGCTCATGCCATGTTTCGCTTATAAAGTTGGATATAGTTGCTCATAAATTAAAATCAATGAAAACTCTATATCCTTGCTTTCCTCATGACAATGGTGAAATTGGTTTGAATTCTTATTAGAAACCTTTGTCATTTGCTTTGCCAAATACCATTGTATTTTGGACTTGAATGCTACATGTCTTGTATGCAAAGCATGTTTGATTCACACATTTTCTCTAAATAAATCTCCTTGTTTCTCTCCAATTATTTGAGATGCATAAAGTGACTTATATTGATTATGCAAATATCTTGCATGCTACTATCTCTCGTTGCTATGAGTGACCCGGTTGGGGACTACTCCTTTGCCTATATCAGGACAAAAAGGGGGAGTAGGATATGGTAAGGGGAGTTGCAAAATATAAAAGCAATTGTGCATATTGGGGAGAACATTCATTGAGGGGGAGTAACCCATTGAGGGGGAGCATTACATACACATACATTGCATAATGTTGTGCCTAATCTTTTAAAAATGCAAATGCTTGTTTTTGTTCTCACTTGATTATTCTCACTTTTTACTTGTATTGGAAATGTTAGAAACTTTATTTTCAAGGATTGATTATTCTACAAGAGGTTCAAGACTTCAAGTTGCATTTTCTTATCTCTTTGTAATGTAGAATATCATTGTAGTCTCGTAGTTTCTATTTCTTTGTGAGGAATCAATGTGAGTGGTGGTTTTGTTAGGAAATAGCCAAAGGGGGAGATTGTAAGGTTCCTATTTGTTGATTGGCTCATTTCGTGGACAAACCACATGTTGGGGTTCTTTGTAAGGGTAGCTTAGGTGTTGGTATTATTGTTCGAAGCCCTTTGAAGATCTCGTCTTGATAAGCACCGAAGGTAAATTTCTATGTGCTTACTTGTCTTGAAGACATAGTTTCACACACTCACTTAGCATTCTCGCATTGGTGTGCATACTCTTCAGATGTCACATTTCACACTTGCACCTTGATGTTGTATTTTGTTGTGTGCTTTTGTGCTTAGCAATTCGTTTCCTAATATTGTTCGGAAACGTCCGCGCATGCACTAGGATGTGCTTGGTTTTATGCGAAGACCGCCTACGGAGATGCACTTGGCTTCTTCTTTGATTTCACCTCTTTAAGGTGATCGGCGGTTATGATCGGCGGCCTGGCAGCCGAATGAAACCGCCGTTTGAGTCCATAGGCCTCTGGATCAAATCGGCGGTTTCGTGGCCGCCGATCTTAAACACCGTTTAGACCTGATTGTATTTTTTCTCTCGGTCTTGATCGGCGGTTTTTGAAACTGCCGATTGAAACCGCCATTGTTCCCCTGTCTTTCACGGGAGCCATTTAGCAGTTGAAATCTACAGCCTGGCCGCCGATTGAAACCGTCGATCGGTGCGTTTCTTTGCAACTTACTCAAAACGACCTCACTTTGATTTGGCCCCCTATATATATGCCACTTTGACTTTAGGTCAATAAAGAGAGTTTATATTCAGATTTCATACTTAGGATATTTTTCAAAGAGAAGAAAAATTTCAAGAACTCATTTTTAACTACTCAAACACTTTTTCATGATCATCAATCATCATCTAGCATCATCTTTGATCATCTAGATGTCTTTTTGTATGGATTCTTCATCATACTTTGCTTGGTAGGCTTTTCACTAATATCTTACATATTTTGTGTTTTTGTTAACAAGCAATCTCAATTTATTACTTGTATGATTTTCATGTATCTTTTGATACAAGATTGAGATTAGTGTGTTGTATGTTTGAGAAGTTGTATTGTGATAGCTAATTAGGTTTTGTGCTTAATCTTGATTAGCTAAACTATTTGACATGTCATTTAGTTTTAATATCTAGGATTGTTCTAATTACATATTCATCATCTTAGATAAGCATATAGGGTTTCCCTTGCTCTATGTTGCATTTGGATATTCATATATTCACTTAGGGTGTTATTCTCTTCATTGAGAAAGTAAGTCTTGTGTGTAGCTTCCGGGATTAGGTTGCTTAGATCGCAAACAAATTGGACTAGGTTCACTTATACCGGGATTAGGTAGGTGTGTGATTACTTCCGGGATTAGGTTGTAATCGTTTTACACATTTAGTGGATTCGAGGTTCGAGTGTGGCTTACGTACTAGCCCATGGTTTTTCCCGTGAGGGTTTCCATGTAAAAATCAAGTGTTATTTAATTTCCGCATTTTATACTTGATTTATTGCTTTATCTAGTTAGGGGTAATTTCATAATATTGACTTCACACGAAAAATTGGGTAATAAGTTTAAAATTTATTCACCCCCCCTCTAGATAGTTTTATACACATCGTACTATAATTTGTTTCAGTCATGTCCAAGATTAACGTTCCATGATGCATTCATGATTCTGGACATGGTATTTCATGACGTTTCCATGACATTCGATGATGTTAACATGATTTTTCATGACGTTGCCATGACATTCAATGATGTTTACATGACTTTTCATGACGTTGCAATACTTTCCATGATGTTAACATGACTTTTTTTCCATGATGCGATGACTTTCTTTCCAAGATGCCATGACGAAGGCTAACATTCCATGACGCTTTCGATTCCATGATGTTTATATGACTTTCCATGATGCCATCACAATCATCTCCCATGGCTCTCAATTACTTTTCATTACCTTTTCATGTTAGCCTCTTATAATTCTGATTTTCTATGCTTTCACGAATTGCCTATGGTTTTTACACGACCTGCCATTATTTCATATATATTCCCCCTATTATTTTCAGATGGCTTTGGACCCAAACGCAAGAACCTTCTTATATCCGGATCACGAGGGATGGATCAATGCAAGGATAAACTCGAGAAGTCGGTAGCACTGTAACATTCTTGTTGACATTAACAACGTATTAGGCAGATTACACGTTTTAGAGGGGTTTAAGCAAGGACCTTTCGGTCACTACTTTGGTCTACATTTGCCCGTCACTATACGTGGAAAGGTTTTGCATTCTATTCTCAAAAGGCAGATCGAATATACCAGTAGGTCTGAAAATGCATCACCACCTCGAGATGACTAAATGTGGTTTGAGCTGGGTAGGCAACAACATCGTTTCGGTCCAGTTGAGTTTTGCCTATATTCTGGGCTACAAAATGGGTAAATTGCCAGAAGGATTAATAAGGGCGAAATATACTCCAACGGAAAACAGCCTATACACAAGACATTTCCAGAACCAACCTACGTACGATTCTTTGTTCCAAACTTTTAAACGACTGATCGACGATCAAGGTGAAGATGGGCTAAAGATGGCAAATATGTTGGTTATAGGATATATCTTATGCACTCTCGACACATGTGACCGTGTACCGCTATGGATGTTTACATTAGTGGATGACGACGTAGCTTTCGAAGGTTTTCCATGGGGTTCATACGTGTATAGTTATACTTTGAATCGGTTGAAAAATGCTATACACAAAAATGTTGACAATCTGAGACCCAAACCGTCAAACGAAACAGACAAGAATGAGTCATACTCCAAAACAATCGAATCAGGTGTTGAAGGAGAAGGTAAACAAGAATCACAGGACGCAGGTCCTTCCAAAGGAAATGCAAAAAGAAGAAGAATTAAAAAGACTGAAAGCAAACCTGAAGCAGACAAGAATGAGTCATACTTCAAAACAATTGAAGCAGGTGTTGAAGGTGAAGGTAAACAAGAACTGTTAGGTTTATAGTTTGTGTTGGCATAAATTTCATATCAAAACGTGTTTCTCTTGTAATGTTTAGTGGTTCTTATATTGAAGATTTAAGAAGACGAAGAATGTCTCGACCACAAATCATGCAAGAAGCCAGCTTTAAAGAGATTTGTACATCATTGATCATCAAAGGTAATATAAGACCTCATATCTCTTACAAGGCTAGGCACACACTCACACATGGCATTCTTGTGTGTTCCTTCATGATTAAATATCACTTATGTATCACTTTCACACACTTGACAAAATATGCTCATGCATTCATACTATATTGGTAAAACTTTGTTTATTGCATTTTCTAGGACTATGTCTGGAAATTAGCATATGTGTGTGTCTTTGTGATTGTATATTTTTGTATTTTTGTATTTGGACTTGAATATGATCTATTATGATTCTTTATTGAGTTCCGGTCGTTTCGATTACTCATTCATTTAATTTCGTGTCCAAACGATGTAGCTACGTTACTTTTCGTTCTCATTCGTTGAGTTGATTTCATCATCGTTTTCCGAGATGATTTCTCAACCATTTTTCAAATTTGGGTAGTCTTCGTCATGCGTAAGAGAGTCATGGTTCATAATCTAAAAACGGATTCAAAATCGGAGTTCGGATGCCCAAGATACGGCTAAAGAACCGAAGGGAGCGCGAGAGAGGCAGCAGGCCGTGAGGCCACTTGGCCTAGCCGTGAGGGAGGCTGTGGGCCCCACGGCCAGAGGGGCTCTCTACCCCCGTGAGGCCCACGCGCCCCCCATGGCTTGGGGTGATGTGGCCTCACCTCATTAATCTCTCTCTCTCCTCCATATATTTCCCTCCTCTCTCTCCATTTGTTTTTTGAAGAAGAAAATTTTGTAAAATCCCGTCAGTCTTCTCCTTTACATTTTCTCATCTTCCAAACATCATATCTCCCTCATCCGGAGTCGGATTTGAGTGATTCGAATTGGAGAACGTTCGTAATTGAGTCCTCTATCATATCTGAGTGGTTTGGTAGCTGATTGATCAAGTTTTCTGGTGGTTACACACTGAAATCCGAACCAGCTGTTGAGTCAAAGGTATTAGACTAATCTTTGGGATTTCTTTCTTTTTAACCTTCAATTTGCTTGGGGTTTCTTCTTCTATATGTATGTTTATGTTTGGTAAAAGCTATTGAGAAAGATAGCTTGATTATCATTCTAATTGAAAGTCAATTTATAGACTAATGTTGACTAGTTTCTATGATTCTAGGTTTTACATATGTTTGTGAGTTGTATTGTGATTAGAATGGCATCTTAGGTTGTTTGTAACTTGATTGAATCAATTTTGTGATAAATGACCTTGAGATTTGATTTGATCCTTTGATTAATGAAATCTAGGATTATTGAATTTTGTTTGTGTTTTAGAGCTATCTAGGATTTGATTGATTTATATCTTGAATCCTTGCTCTATATTTTTGGCTAGAATATTGATTGATTTAAATCTCATATATCTAGCATTTTATTGTATATTGATAGCATCTTGAACTTGTACTTCATAAATATATTTTGATTCAAGTGTTGTATGTGTGAATGAGACTTTGAGCTTATGTGTTTGATGTTTCACATGCTTTAGGTTTTATTCTTGTATTTTGCATCTAGACTTTATTACTTGTGATATCACATGTTTAGGTCTATTTGTACCATAGAATGTATTGATCACATGTTCTATGTTGATTTGATTGTTTGCATTATTTGCATTAACATGATCACACTAGAAAGTCCTTGTAAAAGGCATGAAGTCTTGGCTAGAGTTGGGGTGACTCGGATAGCCAAGCAAGAAGACTTGCCTAGAGTCGGGATGACTCGGATAGGTAAGCAAGGAGTCATGGCTAGAGTCGTCGGGAGGACTCGGATAGTCATGCATGGGAGGCTCCCTAGAGGCATGAGTGTCTTGGATAGGGAGTTGGCTATTATATTGGTAGGCCTAAGCGTATGGTTAGACATAGACTCCGATAGAGCGGGGTACACGGGAGGTGTATGCACTCTTGAGGAATTTCTAATCTACCATCAATGTTGGTTTTGTGTGGTGTCCAATATATGGTGGTTTCGCATCATTGAGGGATTTCACACTTTCCAATAGGGTTGGGTAGGCTTAGACTTCACTAGGTTGGGTGAGCTAATGATTGGTCACTTTGTGAATGTTCTATGTTTACTTTCCAATAATATAGTACCCATTGGTTGTAGTTCAACCCGTGGATGTTTCCTCCTTGGAGGTTTTACCACGTTAAAAAATCTCTTGTGTTAATTCTTCCTATCTCTATCTCTTATATTTTATTTGTACATTTTATTATCTTGTTTCATAGTATTCTCTTATGATGTATTGTGAAGCAAGACTTTGTATAGTGTGATTAGTGAACTCATTTTATTGATCAATTTTATTTCTATGATTCTTTTGTATATTGTATTTGTGTATAGTGATATTTGATCACTCTTGTAACTCATTGAACATATAGTGAAATACAAGTATTCTTTGTTGTTATACTTAATTGTTTGTTTACCTCATACAACTTGGTGATGTATTTAGATCATGCTTATATGATTACCTATTCATATTGTGTATGTATGTTGTCTTTTCTTAGTGTATTTGTTGTATGTAAGGCAACCTTGAGGGACAAACGAAAGTTTGTTCAAGGGATTGAAAAAGGCGTAAAAACCTATTCACCCCCCTTCTAGGTATGCCTTAAGCAATTTAATTACGTTTGTATACTTTCAAGAACCACAGAATGCAGGTCCTTCCAAAGGAAATGCAAAAGAAAAAAGAATAAAAAAGACTGAAAGCAAACCCGAACCTAAACCTTCTATCACTTACAACCTTTCCAGGTTTCTTCTCTCTTTTCAGGTATGTACACCGACCACTATGGCTTAAATACCGATTGACTGGATCCATTTCCTAACACATGTTTATAACGCTACTTAATGAAAACGTTAATAGGTTTGGGCCGTTGAAAGATTTCCTTGTCTGACCGGCGCAATTGGCATTCGTCGCGATCGGAGTTATCCACGGTTCAAAAACTGGGAGTTTTTGAACGCTTCGACTGGGTTCGATGAATTTTTTTTCGACAGATGCAATGTATGTGTATATATACATAATTGTCATGTTAGATTTTTATCGCACTTTAACATTAACAGTAATCCTTCGATATGTGCAGCTGGTAACAGTGGACTTAAAACCTACTCCAGCTAAAATACAGCAAACCTACTTCAAATCAATCGACATGGACTTCGTCTGTGACAGATTTGTTCATATGGGATGCCCTGCCCAGCTGTATCGAACTGAGTCTATTTGTGATGATGAAGTAGGGTGTGAATTGCCTGGTGGTATTCCGGATTTGAACAACCAGAAAACCAAAAACAAAAAGGAACAAATCGATTCCTATCACAAATCGTGTCCATTTTCGGTTCAGAGGACACTGTTTGTGAACAACGAATCTCCTGAGACTACACCCAATCCAAATGGCATGGATGATCCTGACCCAAAGGAGGTTACATATAAAAGTATGTGTGGGATGATGACAAAGGTCTTGTTTGACGTTCTTCCTAGAGTGCTTCCCCAGGTAGTAGTAAATGATGTGTTGCCTAATGAGGTTACGGAAAAAAATACTTCTGAGGTGATAACAAAGGTGCTGTATGACGTTCTACCCAAGGTGCTTCCTTAGGCACTTAATAATATGCTCCCTAAGGTCCTTCCTCAGGCACTAAATGACATTCTTCCGAAGTTGATGCCTGTTTATCTAGAGAAGGCGATGCATGACAATTTGTACAATGTGCATGGGAATGCCTCCGACTCTGCCAACAAAAAAGACAGAACTAAGGCAAATGATAATAAGGACTCTGAGGGCGCAAAACCGGATGGACATCCTCCCAAAGTCAATGAATTTGAACATAATCGGTACAATGTGCATGTAACTGCCTCCGACCCTGTCGGAAAAAAAGGCAAACATGAGGAAGTTGATAATAAGATCTCCGAGGCCCCAAAACCGGATGAACATGCTCATAAAGTCGATGAATTTGAAGTTGCAGTTGAGGTACACATATTCTGATCCAAGTCCTTACATAGTACAATATTATTTGGCTTTCTTAATACCTATTCCGCGTTACCCATTTATTATTTTTGGCTTTCTTATTTCTTATTCCGCGTTATCCAAAAGGGTACATACAAGTTACGATTTAGTCACTCTTCGAGGTTTTTTGATCATATAGCAATGTTTCTTTGATCATATAGCAATGCTTTTAATTGCATTAGTTGCGTCACAAGCTCGTACAGGGTCCCCTATAGTCTGCAAACGTACGATCAATCTTGAACCTTACAGATCTCTGGTTCCCAACTTGAAGGTCCCGACAGTGGAACAAAGTATAATTCTGTTGGAAAAAAGACCAGACAACTACCCAGAAAGGGATTTATAAACCGCGAGGAAGTAGAAGAGATCCAAATTTCTGAACAGACAGTGGATCGATCCCAAGACAAGGAAGAAGCGAAAGTGACAAAAAAAGCCACAGCTCCTTGATATCAGTGATGATGACGATATACTTGACACTCAATATGCCGCTTTTCTGAAAAACACCGACGATAATATTTTGTAAATTTAAACTTTTATTTTTGTAACCTCTTCATCCTCTTATTATCTATCTTTTTACTTGCATCTAATACGTTTCGTGTTCTATCACAGTCTTTACGTGGGTCAAGAAGAGCGATTTACTCGGTAACATTTTCTCGAAATGAGGACTGTCTCAGTGCCGTTCTCCAACCTGGTAATTATAACTGTTTTTGTACATGCTATTTATTGTCCATGCTATTTATCCCTTTATGTTTTGGCCGAACACCTTAAACAATCCTTTTTAATAAAAACCAAAATTCTATCAGTATGTTGACAGCTTTATGGGTGTTCTATGGAGGCGGCGTTCGTTCAGAGAGGCTGAGTATGCGCAAGACATCATAATGGTTGACTGTTCATTCTATGTAAGTATACCCAACTAAGTGCGTATCCAACAGTCATTTAATGAGTATAACACATCCTTGTCTCCGACAAAGTAACACCAATCCTTTAAACAGCTTAACCTTGCTAAAAAATGGGAGACGATCAAGCCAACCTTGCAACCGAAGACCTCGGAGGTACGAAAGAGTGGTAGAATAAATCCGGAATCTTGGATTGATAATTTGGACATTGATGTCATGTCCTTCGTCCACGAAGAACGGAGTCTGGATGCTGTGAGAGGCGGTGGGTCAATTCTAGTTCGACCCGAGTGGTGGAAAATGAAGTCGGTGGGTTATCTTTCCTATACTATTTTTCCTTATCACTAACATCTCATGTCATCAATTGCTAAACCCATTTCTCATCTTTTTCTCACCTCCGTAGGTTCTAATCCCCTGTAATGTGGGTAAGCACTGGGTTCTCTACCATCTGTTCCCTGAAGATGGGGCGTTCACTTTTTACGACTCAGTGCATGCCAAAAGTGATGCAGCGTGGAGGGTAAGGCAAATGCACTGTGTTAGCTCCCTAATGCCCTCCCTTCTCCACCAGTCTGGGTACTATGAGCATAAGGGGATACAAGTACAAATGAAGCCATTCAAGCCTGTTGATTACGTCAGAAAAGATTTGCCAACCCAAAATGATGGGTACGTAATTAATAGTCGTTAATTTCTCGCATAACCCTTTGCAACAGTTGCTTTTTTCTTCAGTCTTCATATATGTATTTATTTTCGTACTTTCTGTATATGTTTTCACTTTTCAGTATCTAGTGCGACGTCTACATATGCCAGTTTGCTGAATTTATATTAGAAAGAAAGAAAGAAAGAACCTTGGAATTTCCACTTTTCAAGCGTGCCGTTGCTTAGGGTATGGATGGCACATGAGGTTTACACGAACGCAACAACGGAGTGATCGAGCCAGCACCATAACCGCCCAGTAATCATTATTTACCATTTGCACATATGTCCTTACCTAATCACATTATCACTGGACATTGCACTCGTGTGTAAGATGTACATTTTCAAAGCATTGTCAACACATCATTTTCACACAATAAAACAACTATTATTCTAACCTGACACGATATAAAATGTGTTGTAATAATTACACGATAATGGTCCATATATACACAATGGTCTGATTAATCTTTGTATTAATATGATTTTGATTAATACCTCACTAAATAGAAACGGTTGCGTTATATTTATTACGTCAGTTTAAAGTAATCAACAATTAACCTCTACAAACGATTTGACGATTCTTTGGGCAATCCTCTTTGCCATGCATCTCTTTAACATTTAATACCCATATTACACGATTAAAAACTTGTCGTAGATAACACGGTGGCAAGAGATTTCAAATCCACCATGTAAAACGCAACCAACAATGTTGGACGTAATATATACACGATACAATTGATCACTGTGTCACATATTTTCTGACGATACCTTCCAAAATATAACACTAAGCTAATTTTTGGTGACCCAGTCACTCCCTATCTAAGGGGGTTGATCATTACCCCCATCCCCGGTAAGTAATTAACCTCGTTATAACATAACTTTTTGTAATCTAAACATAAGAACACATGAAAACATACATAAAAAACCCAGAAAATTATCCCAACCGTCCACCTCACAACCACTCAACCCCTTGTTTCTGTAAAATCAAATCAAAAAATAGTAGGATCCCAGTCTCCACCTTACATCTTTTTGGGGTACAATTTGAAACTGAATTTTTTAGTTAATAACAAGTAGGTGGAGGTTCGGATCAAGAATTTTGTATAAATATGGCTTTTCGAATCCATGAATCCCAAATTTTGATCGATATAAGGTTCCTTTCTGAACAACTTTAAGTTTAGAAGATAACCAATTTTTATTGGTTTTCATAATGAAACTGATGTACCTTTCTTTGACCCCATTTTATGTCAAATCCAATTCCAAAACCCTAATAATTACAACCAACTCCAAAACCACAATCTCCACACAGAGTCCAATTCCCTGTCTGTTTTTCGACTTGCAGTTGACGTAAAGGAACCAGAAGACGATGACAGAAGATAGTCAGATATAGGGAGAGAGGAAATCGGGAGACTGAATTAAATCTTTGAATAGGAATTGTTAAAAATTTTACAAAATATTTTTTTAAATTTACCTATTTACCCTTAGTTATAATATAAAACATTAATTACTACTCCTTACACGATACATGAAAGATTATTACACGATAATCTCCCAATAACGGAATAACCCCTGGAAAGAGTCACAATAAGAAACCAAGAAGAAAAAGATTGCACAAGGTAGTCCGAGGGAGAGAGAGAGAGACACACACACAATTTTATTTATGATTGTAGTTTAATTTTTTATTTTTATCTCCAACACTCCACATGTCATAATATCCTTCTATTCCCAATGCAATCTTCCTTCAGGCCATTTAAAACCATTAATTGCCTAAATTTTCCCCGTCAAAATATCCTTCTGATTGATTGATTGCATCGGCCCACATGTCAGGTGACAACCTATAGTATAAAAGATTATCTTATCACAGTAATATCTGTCGATTGGATTACATTAGGAACTTGAACTCGTGTATTGCTTTCTTTGTAAAGATTCGTGTTATAATTTTAAATTCGTGTTATAATTTTAAATGCAAAGTGTTATGCGTCAGTGCTACGTCTAACTTGAAGCCAATTTCAAAGGCAATCAATGGGGCTTTCAGTATTCGATCGGAGGATTACAGTAATAAAGGTTTTTGTCAATAGACATAGGAATGAGGTAATGATGAAATTGTTTAAAATTGATTTCGGTGATGTCTCGCAATCAATAAATGGTGTTTTTTATGACTATTACATATAAGGTCATCGTATCATCCGAATAGGGTTTTCCACCTGTAAGGATTCCCGTAGTTTTTAATTGGCTTATTTCGTGATCAAACCATATATGGGGACTCTTTGTAAGGGTAGCTTAGATGTTGTTGTTATTGCTTAGGCCCTTTGAAGACCTCACTATTGACAAGCACCAAAGGTAATACTCTAAGTGCTTACTTGTCTTGAAGAGATAGTTGCACACACTCACAACTCATGCATATGTTTAATCCTTGTATGTTGTGTGTCTTATTTGTGTGTCTTAATGCTCATTAACATCTCTTCTTGCATGTTAGGTTGATTGCATCTTGCATTGCCCATTGTCTTGTCATGCACATTCTAAGAATTCAAGCATTGCAACGGGCACTATTCAAAGCGCTGTTGTGAACAGCGCCCATCACACCTGATGCAAAAATACCATTTAAATGCATCAGGTCTGATGCATTTTGGATGGGCGCTGTACAAAGCGCTGTTCGTACAGCGCCCCTCTGTTTTCCCGTGAGAACAGAGTAGGGGCGCTGTACAAGGGGCGCTCTACGTACAACGCCCAAGGCAATATTGAGGCCAACTTATCAAAACGACCCCACTTTGATTTGGCCCCCTATATATATGCCACTTTGACTTTAGGTCAATCACAAGAGTTCATATTCAGATTTCATACTTTGGATATTTTTCAAAGAGAAGAAAAATTCCAAGAACTCATTTTTATCATCTCAAACACTTTTTCATGATCATCAATCATCATCTAGCATCATCTTAGATCATCTAGATGTCATCTAGCATGGATTCTTCATCATACTTTGTTTGGTAAGCTTTTCACTAATATCTTACATATTTTGTGTTTCTCTTATCTAGCAATCTCAATTAATTACTTGTATGTTATTTTATATATTTTGAATACAAGATTGAGATTAGTATGATGTATGTTTGAGAAGTTGTATTGTGCTAGCATATTAGGTTTTGTGCTTAATATTGATTAGCTAAACTAATTGACATGTCATTTAGTTTTGATATCTAGGATTGTTCTTAATTGCATATTAATCATCTTAGATAAGCATATAGGGTTTCCCTTGCTCTATGTTGCATTTTGGATATTCACATATATTCACTTAGGGTTGTATTCTCTTCATAGAGAAAGTAAGTCTTGTGTGTAGCATCCAGGATTAGGTTGCTTAGATCGCAAGCAAAATTGGACTAGGTTCACTCATACCGGGATTAGGTAGGTGTGTGATTACTTCCGGGATTAGGTTGTAATCGTTTGCACATTTAGTGGATTCGAGGTTCGAGTGTGGCTTACTTACATAGCCCGTGGTTTTTCCCGTGAGGGTTTCCACGTAAAAATCAAGTGTTGTTTTAATTTCCGCACTATATTACACTTGCTTGTTTATATTATCTTGAGGGTAATTTCGTAATTTTGACTAACACGAAAAATTGGGTAAAAAGCGTAAAATCTATTCACCCCCCCTCTAGATAGTTTTATACACACCGTGCTGTAACTAGTTTCAATTGGTATCAGAGCGGGTTCCTAGACATACATAGGTGATCCTTGCATATTTTGGTGTGTTTTGCATTTTGTGTGATTTTTGATCATTCATACATTTGCATTCATTTCATTCATTCATAAACACTATGAGTGGAAACGGTGGAAATGGTGGTGGCAACGAATGTGCTTCTAGCACAAGGCCTCCACTTCTTACCGGATTGAACTATTCCCAATGGAAAGGGAAGATGGAATCCTACATATGCCAAATTCATGACCGTGCATGGATGGCGGTGGAAGACGAATATGATCTCCCTATGATGACTCCCGCGGGTGGAGGAGAAGATGTTTTGAAGCCTAAGGCGCAATGGAATGCGCAAGAGTTTGATGCTTCAAAGTGGAATAGGAAGGCAATGCATGCCATCTTGTGTGCCATGGACGAAAATCAATACAAGTTGATTCAAAATACTAGGATAGCTAAGGAAGCATGGGACATCCTAGAGATTGCACATGAGGGAACCGAAGTGGTGAAGGACTCTAAGCTTCAAGTCCTCCAAACTCAATTCGAGATGCTCAAGATGGAGGAGAATGAGTGCTTCAACGACTTCGAGATCAAGTTGATGGATATAGTCAACCAAAGTCATCAACTTGGTGATCCATATTCGGATAGGAGAATCAAGCAAAAGATTATGAGATCTCTACCCGATAGGTTTGAATCGAAGGTGACGGCTTTAGAAGAAAATAGTGATTATAAGGATATGAAGGCGAGTGAGGTGATTGGGAGACTTCTAGCTTATGAGTCTAGGAAGGGGCCTATCTCCACACCTACTAAAAAGCAAAAAGGAATTGCTTTGAAGACCTCCAAGGATGAAAATGAGGCAAGGAAGGTTGATTCGGATGAAGACCTTACCTTGTTTGTAAAAAGGTTCAACAAGGTTATGAAGTTTAGAAGAAAGAGCTTTGGGTTAAAAGGTCAAGACTTGAAGAAAAAGGGCTCTTTCAAGAAGTTTGGACCTAGGCAAGAAAGGACCGAAAGGAAAGGGGTCCGTTGTTTCGAGTGTGGTGGCATAGGTCATTTTGCCCCCGATTGTGCAAATCATGTTGAGAAGAAAAAGGGGAAAGTGATGGCCGCCACTTGGAGTGGAAGTAGTGATGACTCCTATGAGAGAGATGAGTCTTCGGATGATAAAGAGCTCATGGCTAATCTCCTAGCTTTTGCCTCCTCCCATAAAAGCAAAAGTGCTAGTGAGAGAGAGGAAATGAGTCAAGAGGAAAATGACTCAAGTGAAGTAAAAAGTGATTCATCTTCTAACTCCATGAATGGATTTGTAGAGAAAAAGGTGTTTGCTAAATATCATGCCAAGTTTAATGATTTAGCAATCAAGAGCACAAGAAAGATCAAGATGTTGAGAGAAGAGAATCTTGAGCTTGCATCTCATAATGATCACTTGAGTGAACAAGTGGAAAAATTCAAGAAGATGGAAGATAAGCTAAAAGAGGAGTTAGTCTTATCTAGGAGGAATGAAGATAGTCTAAAGAGGGAGCTTGAAGAAGTTAGAGAATCTTTGACTAGGATGGATTCTAGCACCAAGAAGCTTGACCATATGCTTGGTGTTGGAAAGAGTCCATGTGACAAGAGGGGTCTTGGGTATGAAGATGGTAAGAAGATCTCAACCTCTAACAAGACCGTGTTTGTCAAGAGTTTGAGGAAAGAAGAAACTTCATTTGTGCAAATTCCTAGGAAGAAATTAGAAGTAGGACAATGCTCAAATGCACAAGTGAAGATGGGGCCAAAAAGGCAACCTCAAGCTCAACCCCCTAGGGTCCCTCAAGCCAACATTCCTCCTCAAATGGCTCACAAAGGAAAGATGCCTATCATACAACCTCAAGCTTGGAAGCAACCTAGACCGGTTCGACAATGAAAACGCATTGAACCCTTTCATCCACAAAGACAAGGACAAGGTATGATTCCTTATTTTACTCCTATTTGTCACTTTTGTGGATTTGATGGTCATATTAGACCACATTGCTTTCGCTATATAAAAATGTGCAAAACTAGAAGCATGATAGAGAAGAAAAAGAAAAGAGCTATGATGCATGTTCCTAGGAATGATAATATTGATTTGCATGATCCTAGGAATAGTAGAGCACATGTACCAAAGACCACTAAGAAAGCTAAAATTGTTGCTAAGTGGATTAGAAAGAATGAAAATGTTTGCCATGTTGCACAAATAGCCTTGAAGGCAAATTCTTCTAATTTTTGGTATTTGGATAGTGGGTGCTCTAGGCACATGACGTGAAACAAGAGTTTCTTCGAGACTCTTGTTATGGAGGAAGGTGGATATGTCACTTTTGGTGATGGATCCAAAAAGAAGGTTGTAGGGAAAGGATCCATTTCCGTTCCCGGTTTACCCTCCTTATCCGATGCTTTATTTGTTGATGGCTTGAAAGCCAATTTAATAAGCATTTCACATCTAAGTGATGAAGGATATTCCGTCTTGTTTAGTAAAAATGATTGCTCAATCCTAAAGCCCGATGGACAAACGTTGTTGAAAGGTATGAGATCTAGTGACAATTGTTATTGTCTTGAAGCTAGAATAGTCTCAAACAATGTGTCCATGGATGAGCAAGTTGAGTTGTGGCATGAAAGACTTGGCCACATGAACTTTAGGGATTTAAGAACCCTTGGAAAGTTCGAGTGTGTGCGTGGCCTCCCTAAGCTTGGAAAGAAAGCCAATGGTATTTGTGGACCTTGCCAACAAAGAAAACAAACCAAAAGCATGCACAAAAAGGGCAAGTATCTCTCCACCAAGGAGCCCCTAGAGCTTCTCCACATGGATCTCATGGGTCCTATGCAAACCGAGAGTTTAGGTGGAAAGAGATACATTTTTGTTTGTGTTGATGATTTCTCTAGATTTACATGGACATATTTTCTTAGAGAAAAATCCGAAACTTTTGATAAGTTTAAAATGCTTTGTACTAAATTACAAAATGAAATGAAATCTAACATTAGAAGCATTAAACGGATTAGAAGTGACCATGGGAGGGAATTTGAGAATGCATCTTTTGAAAGCTATTGTGATAGTTTAGGCATCTCCCATGAGTTTTCGGCTCCTAGGACACCTCAACAAAATGGAGTTGTTGAGAGGAAGAATAGGGTCCTCCAAGAGATGGCCCGAGTTATGTTACTTAGCAACAATGTCCCTAGGAACCTATGGGCCGAAGCCGTCAATACGACTTGCTATATAGGGAATAGAGTTTTCCTAAGGCCCGGATCTAGAAACACCTCCTATGAGCTATGGAAGGGTAGGAAGCCAAATGTTAGCTACTTCCACACATTTGGGAGCAAATGCTACATTTTAAATGACCGTGATCAACTTGGCAAGTTTGATGCTAAGAGTGATGAGGGTATCTTTATTGGCTATGCCTTGAATAGTAGAGCCTATAGAGTTTTCAACTTGAAGACTCGAACCGTCATGGAATCATCGAATGTTGTCATTGATGATACAAGGCTCAAGTTTAATGACCATGAGGAGGAGGAAGTTTTAGAGGATGACTCTCCTTTGGAGAGGGTTGTGGTGACTCCCAATGTTGGGACATCTAATGAAGTCACACAACCTATTACTAGAGTTCCTAACTTGGACTCTAATGAACCCGCTCCATGGGTTAGAAGACTCCATAACAAAGAGGATGTTATTGGAGATGTTAATGAGGGTGTTAGGACTAGGCGTCAAATAGCTAATCTAATTAGCTTTACATGCTACACCTCTCAAATAGAACCCAAAAAGGTTGATGAAGCCTTGAATGATGAATTTTGGGTTCTTGCCATGCAAGAAGAGCTAAACCAATTTGAAAGGAATGAGGTTTGGACTCTAGTTCCTAGGCCTAAGACCACTAATGTCATAGGCACTAAATGGATATTTAGGAACAAATCTGATGAGAAGGGCAACATAGTGCGGAACAAGGCTAGACTTGTAGCACAAGGGTACTCTCAAATTGAGGGTATCGACTTTGAGGAGACTTTTGCTCCCGTTGCCCGCTTAGAGTCCATTAGGCTTCTTTTGTCCATCTCTTGTGTGCACAAGTTCAAATTGCACCAAATGGACGTCAAGAGTGCCTTCCTCAATGGCTTCTTGCAAGAGGAAGTGTTTGTTGAACAACCTAAGGGGTTTGTGGATGCACACCACCCCAACCATGTCTATCGCCTCAAGAAGGCACTATATGGGTTGAAACAAGCACCGAGGGCTTGGTATGAGCACCTCACTCAATTTCTTGTTGACAATAACTACACAAGAGGTAGTGTTGACAAGACACTATTCATCAAGAGAGACAATGATGAGCTTTTCATAGCTCAAATATATGTTGATGACATAGTGTTTGGCTCCACCAACAACACCAAGGTCCAACAATTTGTTGATGTCATGTCTCATGAATTTGAGATGAGTCTTGTTGGTGAGCTTAGTTACTTCGTAGGTTTGCAAATTAGGCAACTAGATGATGGGATTTTCATAACCCAAGCCAAATATGCTAAGAACCTAGTGAATAAGTTTGGTTTAGAGAATGCCAAACATTGTGATACACCCATGAGTACCACTTTGAAGCTAAGCAAGGATGCTAGTGGTAAAAGTGTGGAACAAACTCTGTATCGGGGCATGATAGGTAGCTTGCTTTATTTGACCGCAAGTAGGCCCGATATATCTTTTAGTGTGGGTGTGTGTGCTAGGTACCAAGCGGATCCTAAGGAGTCCCATCTCTCTTCCGTAAAGAGAATCATTCGCTATGTGAATGGGACATCCAACTATGGGATTTGGTACTCTTTTGACACTAATGCTAGTCTTGTAGGCTTTAGTGATACGGATTGGGCAGGAAATTGTGATGATAGGAAAAGCACATCGGGCGGTTGCTTCTTTCTAGGCAACAACTTGGTGTCTTGGTTTTGCAAGAAGCAAAACTCGATTTCCTTGTCCACGGCCGAGGCCGAGTACATAGCCGTAGGGAGTGGATGCACACAACTCCTATGGATGAAGCAAATGCTAGTAGACTACGGATTCAACCAAGGTACTCTCACTCTCTTTTGTGATAACATGAGTGCTATTAATATTTCCAAGAATCTGGTGCAACATTCTAGAACTAAGCATATTGACATCCGCCATCACTTCATTAGAGAGCTTGTTGAGAATAAATGCATAGTACTTGAACATGTAGGTACTAATGATCAACTTGCGGACCTATTTACTAAACCCTTAGATGCTACTCGATTTAAAACTCTTAGTAGATCTATTGGGATATGTCTTGTGGAGTGATGTGTTCTATGATTGACCCCATATGGGGAACTCAAGCAAAGAGAGTTATTTTGCATTCTTGTAACTTGCAAAAAATTTGAAATAACTTATGCCTCTTCTTTTGATTGCTTGAGTAAGCTTGGTTGTACATATGTATATATGTTTTTAAATTCTATAAGTGTGAACCTTGCTTGATTACAATCCATGTCATATTTATGTTCAAACATGCATTTTTGGACTAGGAGATTTACATAGGAAGTATGATGTGAATGACCTATAGTTATCTCCATGACATGATGATTCTTAAATAACATGCTAATGATAAATGAAAAAGCATGAAATTCATATAACATGCTCACATGAAAAGCATGAATTGATGATTGCATACTCTTAAAATGCAAATCTTGTGTGAAAGCTTATGAGACTCAAAATGAATAAAGGATCTTGTATCCGTTCAAAGGAATTTATATTCCAAATGTCTCTCTTTCTTTATTGGTTGAACATGGTTACTATCATACGGATATCTTATCCGGAAAAATCAAATAGGGTGCAAAGTCGCTCATGCCATGTTTCGCTTATAAAGTTGGATATAGTTGCTCTAAAATTTGAAATCAATAATCTCTATATCCTTGCTTTTCCCATGACATTGGTGAAATTGGTTTGAATTCTAATTAGAAACCTTTGTCATTTGCTTTGCCAAATACCATTGTATTTTGGACTTGAATGCTATATGTCTTGTATGCAAAACATGTTGGATTCACACATTTTCTACAAATAAATCTCCTTGTTTCTCTCCAATTAATTGAGATGCATAAAGTGACTTATATGTATATGCAAAGCTATTGTGCACTTTGGGGAGAACATATATTGAGGGGGAGTAACCCGTTGAGGGGGAGCATTGCATACACAAACATTGCATAATGTTGTGCCTATTTTTTTAAATGCAAATGCTTGTTATTTGTTCTCACATGATTAATCTCACACTTTACTTGTATTGGAAATGCTAGAAACTTTATTTCAGGGCTTGATTGTTCTACAAGAGATTGAAGACTTGAAGTTTTATTTTCTTATCTCTTTGTAATGTAGATAATCAATGTAGTCCCGTAGTTTCTATTTTTATGTGAGGAATCTATGTGAGTGGTAGTTTTGTCACGAAATAGCCAAAGGGGGAGATTGTAAGGATTCCCGTAGTTTTTAATTGGCTTATTTCGTGATCAAACCATATATGGGGACTCTTTGTAAGGGTAGCTTAGATGTTGTTGTTATTGCTTAGGCCCTTTGAAGACCTCACTATTGACAAGCACCAAAGGTAATACTCTAAGTGCTTACTTGTCTTGAAGAGATAGTTGCACATACTCACAACTCATGCATATGTTTAATCCTTGTATGTTGTGTGTCTTATTTGTGTGTCTTAATGCTCATTAACATCTCTTCTTGCATGTTAGGTTGATTGCATCTTGCATTGCCCATTGTCTTGTCATGCACATTCTAAGAATTCAAGCATTGCAACGGGCGCTGTTCAAAGCGCTCTACAAAGCACTGTTGTGAACAGCGCCCATCACACCTGATGCAAAAATACCATTTAAATGCATCAGGTCTGATGCATTTTGGATGGGCGCTGTACAAAGCGCTGTTCGTACAGCGCCCCTCTGTTTTCCCGTGAGAACAGAGTATGGGGCGCTGTACAAGGGGCGCTCTACGTACAACGCCCAAGGCAATATTGAGGCCAACTTATCAAAACGACCCCACTTTGATTTGGCCCCCTATATATATGCCACTTTGACTTTAGGTCAATCATAAGAGTTCATATTCAGATTTCATACTTAGGATATTTTTCAATGAGAAGAAAAATTCCAAAAACTCATTTTTATCATCTCAAACACTTTTTCATGATCATCAATCATCATCTAGCATCATCTTAGATCATCTAGATGTCACCTAGTATCGATTCTTCATCATACTTTGCTTGGTAAGCTTTTCACTAATATCTTACATATTTTGTGTTTCTCTTATCTAGCAATCTCAATTAATTACTTGTATGTTATTTTATATATTTTGAATACAAGATTGAGATTAGTATGATGTATGTTTGAGAAGTTGTATTGTGCTAGCATATTAGGTTTTGTGCTTAATATTGATTAGCTAAACTAATTGACATGTCATTTAGTTTTGATATCTAGGATTGTTCTTAATTGCATATTAATCATCTTAGATAAGCATATAGGGTTTCCCTTGCTCTATGTTGCATTTTGGATATTCACATATATTCACTTAGGGTTGTATTCTCTTCATAGAGAAAGTAAGTCTTGTGTGTAGCATCCAGGATTAGGTTGCTTAGATCGCAAGCAAAATTGGACTAGGTTCACTCATACCGGGATTAGGTAGGTGTGTGATTACTTCCGGGATTAGGTTGTAATCGTTTGCACATTTAGTGGATTCGAGGTTCGAGTGTGGCTTACTTACATAGCCCGTGGTTTTTCCCGTGAGGGTTTCCACGTAAAAATCAAGTGTTGTTTTAATTTCCGCACCATATTACACTTGCTTGTTTATATTATCTTGAGGGTAATTTTGTAATTTTGACTAACACAAAAAATTGGATAAAAAGCGTAAAATCTATGCACCCCCCCTCTAGATAGTTTTATACACACCGTGCTATAATTAGTTTCACCACCCTTGTGAAGTACATTTCATATTGTCATTTTACGATCAGCATTAGGATATATATCAATTACTATATGTTTACTAGACAAAGCTGGGCAGAACTGAAATGATATGATCCATACATCCTTCTCTTTATTAAGGAACACAAAAAAACAAAAGAATCATATAACATACTTTAATATACTGTCATTGAACGGTGACGGGAATACAGCCACAATTTGAACATGCAATCGCCATCCACACTATTTTCTTTACTGCAACATACTACCAAATAAAAGCTATATAACTAATAACACCCCAACAGATTTCCTAATACAACTTTCCATTCCTGTTCTTTTATTTTTTGTGACCGTCAGTTGCCACATATGTTCGCCTTCTGTAGGTCATTAATAAGTCGTTCCCCATCCCGCTTTATCACCGTATACATCTTCCTAATCTTATGTATATCTGCGCTAGACGCAAGCGACGACCCACGGGAAGACATTGACGCAAGCTTCCCTTCAAGTAACTTGGAAAAAAACTCAGCTAGTTTGATGTGCCTATGCACCTGGTCCAGTAAGACATTAATAATGTCTTCCTCATTACTGACGGGATCAGCTCTGATACTCGTCATAAAGAAAAAAGTGATAAAGCTGCGTAGTTTTGGAAGAAACGATTTTTTGAGTTTATGAGTTGCGTATTTCATTTTAGCATATTAAAATTTTAAAAATACATAACAGCCTAAAAGACCACCGGTTTGAGAATAGGTTTACTAACAATAAAATTCTACAAATTTCTTGCGCTACCAATAACACATAATCATAACCAAAATTTAAAGTTCAGTATCTAACAAAAAAGAGGCCTACAACTAGCAACAACACACACAATAAAACAGAACCATGGTATGAATTAATGTGATCAGCATCACACTTAACTATATCATTCAAACGGGTCGTGAATTGGACAATCTCTTGTAAAAAAAAAAAACCCATTTCTCACTGTTAGGCGAAACGAAAACAAAACAATGAAATTAGCCCTAAAAATGTAAATCGTACACAACCAAAAATATTTAGAGCCAACATGCAAAGTAAAACAATATCACTGGTTCCAGCAGCAAGCAAATTGGGTATAGAATATTCATTATATGTTCGACACTCCATACCCAGACTAAAACCCATTACCTATGGATACATACCAAGCCTTAATAATGAAATTGAAACAAACAAAAATATGATCAGAAACAAAATTAGGATCAAAACAGACAACGCCATACCTTCGACTAGAATGGGTGCGTCGTCGATTAAAGAAGTTGTTCCAGGTACGGAATAACAATCCCTTCTTTGATGCTTACACGGTAGATGTCCTTGAGTAAGTATACACGAATATACTAAGTCTGTTATATACGGATTAAAATTGCAAATTGCAACCAAGGACCCTGAGGTTTGCTCTTTAGATAACTACAAATCACTTTTCTGAAAAATAAACAATCGCCTCCCTCCACTAAAAATATGTCAGTTAACTCCAAACATCAACCATATCAAATTTGTATAATGACTCAATTACCCGTAAGTCAGTTCTCACTTCTCAGTTGTGAGCACCTACTTTTCGTTATGGAATAATAAAAAAATTATAAAAATATCCTTAAAGTTTAAATAAAATAAATTCCAATTAAAGAAAACTATTTACAAAATCCAATTGACCGTTTGGATTGCCTATAAATATGCATCTGCCAGCAGATCAATGGGCAAGAGTTACTTTTGATTAAAAATAAAATATTGCAATAATATTGATTTTATTATATGTAATTATCCAATGCATTAAAGTAATGTGTTGATGTGATGTGTATAGGCCACTAATCAAGCTTATTTAACTATTGAAACTCACACATGGTCCCTTGCCATAGTGGTGGGCCTTCCTTTGGGAACCCCATACCACCAAGGTTCAAGACATAGTGTGTGCATAGAATTATGCAAATTTTCCTTGGCCCATTTAAAAACATGGGTGTTGTCCCACTTTGTGTGGGTGGTTGTCCCTCCTTCGTGTGGGTTCTCTCTCCCCGTCCTTGGGAGCTCCAGTCTGGGCTGCACTTGGAAATCGATTCTCGATGGGTCTTAGTTGTTGTAATCATGTAATCATGTTCTGGATCTATAATCCTGTTGTTGTTGTATTCCAATAAATAAAAAAAAACGATCGAAACTCCTTTAAACAACAGTGCAACTTTGCTCACCCACATTAACTAGAGGTAAGCATTACCCCCCACCTCAGGTGTTGCCACGTGTCCCAAACTTAACCCAAAGTCCAAAGTTAACCCAAGGTTTGGGACACATGGCAACACCTGAGGTGGGGGGTAATGCTTACCTCTAGTTAAAGGGGTGAGCAAAGTTGCACTCCTTAAACAAACAGTCAATACTTTGTTTAACCGTGGTTCGTGGAGCCCATTTATAAGGGTTGAATCCACGAGAAAATATTCAATGCACCCCTTTATTAAGGGATTTAGCACTCAACACAGCAGTGAGCTTAACCAAAACCTTTTTTTGGGCACCTCTTCGATTTACAAAAATGAAACTCCTCCCTTAATTAAGCAAACAGGTCTCCAAAGGAGACTCTTAGAGATGCTCTCACTCCCGTTTTAGAGCTGTTTGGTGGTCATGTCCGCACTTGGAGATGCTCTTTTTTCCTTGACATCCTTTCCTACGTTTTTCATTCACCGAACTTACGCTTCAGAAATTTCAATATCTCATCATGATTTAATTGTAGCATCAGTTACGATGATGAGGCATTGGAATATCTGAAGTTAGCGTACGGTGAAAGTGTTTACTTTTCTCATAGCGATGTCGTCGTTGATCGTTTATCATTTTTTGCTTTTAAACTGATTTTGTGACACCCTAATCCGGACCACTTCCACTGTCCAAAACACTTGACGCAACATATAGAGCATCAGAACATGAAGGTATTGCTTTACCACTCTTTATTGCACAACATATTTATTTACCAAAAATTGGGAAACATATAGCCGGATATGTTCTGTAACCATTTAACTAATTTCCCTTCACGATTATGTTTTTTTTTATTTTTTTTTTGATTGGAATACAACAACTGGGACCCTGCGAGGATAAGACACAACTATAAGCACAGCCCAGACAGACGCTCCCACAAACGGGGAGAGAGCACCCACACAAGGGTGGGACAACACCTACACTAAAGGTGGGACAACATCCAAACTAGAAGGACCAAAGAAAATTTGCATATATCCATGCATGCCTTGGCACTTGAACCTTGGTGGTGATGGTGGAGGGCTCCAAAGGAGGGTCCAATCATCTTGGCAAGGGGCCATTGGCCCTTCACGAATATGTTGTTCAAAGAAATGTACAAAGCAACCACATATTAAGCAAAAGGACACAAATAGTGACGGGTCCTTTTGACCTCCGTTTTGTTTTGTTAATGTACTTAGACTGTTTATTTGGCTTTAGGTTGGATTAATTGTAATCAAACTAGTTGTTTGTCATATTTCGTGTTAGATCGGTTTCCGTTATATAATCCATTTATGCAGTTAGGGCTCGTTTGGTGCGCCGTATTGTATTGTATTAGGAGTTTAAAATGTATTAGAATAATACAATACAACGTTTGGTTTGTTTTGCACTGTTCACTGTATCGTATTGGCTAATACATTTTAATTGGTCTAATACGGTGGATATCGTATTAGCTAATACAGAATAGAGCGTTGTATTAGTTAATACAGCATAATACAAAATATCACCAAACACAGGATTGTATAAGAATAATACAGTCCAATCCAATACAATACAATACAATACAATACAGCATACCAAACGAGCCCTTAGTTCATATAAATATATAACCAATTTCTCTATTATCAGTTCGAACCGACAAAAGAAATATCAGTTCCTTGCATGTGGGCCATTGGATTTAAATACTTTGACTTTGTTGCATGCACTTGTCAAAGCATCTTTTAAATCCAATGTCCCACATGCAAGGAACTAATATATTTTATATCAGTTCGAACTGATAACAGAAAGATCGTAAACATATATATAGAAAAAATTTCAAGTCAGTGCATCCTGATATAACTTTGTGAGGATATTGAATGTGAGCCACTCGTTCAACATACTTTGACTCAAGTGTGTATGCACTTTTCAAAACTAGTGGCTCACATTCAATATGCTGATAAAGTGTTATCAGGATGCATTGACCAGATCGGGACTAGATATATATATTTACATGAATTTTCAAATGAGGACGTCCACATATAACTCCAGGATATTGAATGTGAACCGCTAGTTTTACATGTTTTGACTCAAGTGTGTGGACACATTCGGTTTTTTGTTATTTATATTAGGCAGCTTGACCCAATTACATAACAGGCATGTAATAATGCCTCGACTGGTCATATCAAGCCTTTATAGGGTTATGATGTGTCTCACTCTTCTGTGCTTTTTGACGGTAAGGGTCAATATGCATTTAGTACTACATATGGATTATGGGTGTTAGGTTTTTGATTTGTGTTGGCATGTATTCCATATGAAAACGTGTTTCTCTTGTAATGTTTAGTGGTCCATGTGTTGAAGATTTAAGAAGACAAAGAAAGTCTTGGCCACAATTCATGCAAGATGCCAGCTTTAAAGAGATATGTGCTTCATCGATCTACAAAGGTATATATAAGACCTCATATCTCTTACAAGGCTAGGCACACACACACACATGGCATCCTTGTGTGTTCCTTCATGATTAAATATCATTTATATATCACTTTCACACACTTGATAATGTATGCTCATGCATTTATACTATCTTGACAATCTTTGCTTATTGCATGTTCTAGGACTATGTCTAGGAAATAGCATATGTGTGTGTCTTTGTGTTTGTATATTTCTATATTTTTATATTTGGACTTGAATATGTTCTATTATGATTCCTTATTGAGTTCCGGTCATTTCGGTTACTCATTCACTTAGTTTCGAGTCCAAACGATGTAGCTATGCTACTTTTCGTTCTCATTCGTTGAGTTGACTTCATCGTTGTTTTCCGAGATGATTTCTCAACCATTTTTCAAAGTTTCATAGTCTTTGTCGTGCGTGAGGGAGTCACAATTCATAATCCAAAACATATTCAAATTCGGAGTTCAGAGGCCCGAATACGGCTGAAGAACGCGAGAGGTGCGCGGGAGAGCTAGCGAGGCCAAGTGGCCAAGCTAGGCCACCCTGTGTGGAGGCCGTGGGACCCATGGCCAGACCAGCTCTCTGGTCCCGTGTGGCCCTCGCGCCCCACATGGACCTGAGCTGATGTGGCTCATTTTGGTTGGCCAAAATCTCTCTTCTCTCTCCTTCCTTTTAAATTCCCAAATTCCCTCCATTTCATTTTTAAGAAGAAAAGCTTGAAAATCCCGTCTGAAATTTTCTCTCCAATTTTCTCACCTTCCAAACACCATAACTTTCTCATAAGAAGTCGGAATTGAGTGATTCAAGTTGGAGATTGTTCGTAATCGAGTCCTCTACCTTTTCTAAGTGGTTTGGCAGCTGTTTGATCGATTTTTCTGGTGGTTCTACATAGAAAACCGAACCAGCTCGTGAATCTAAGGTATTGGTCTTATCTTTGGGATTTCTTTCTTTTTAACCTTCAATTTGCTTGGGATTTCTTCTTCTATATATACTTGTATGTTTGGTGAATGCTATTGAGAAAGATAGCTTCACAATCAATCCTAATCAAAAGTCTATTTAGAGACATTTGTGAACTAGTTTCTTAGATTCTAGGTTTTTCACATGATTGTGAGTTGTATTGTGATTAGGTTGATATCTTAGGTTGTTTGTGACTTGATTGAATCAATTTTGTGATAAACGACCTTGATATTTATTTTGATCATTTGATTGATGAAATCTAGGATTATTGTATTTGTATGTGTTTTTAGAGCTATTTAGGATTTAATTGATTTACATCTTAAATCCTTGCTCTATATTTTAGGCTAGAATATTGATTGATTTGATCTCATGACTCTAGCATTTTATTTTATGTTTATAGTGTTAGGATTATGCTCAATAGCAAGAGTGTAATGTTGTAATTAACAATCTTTTTCATATTAATAAAGTGATTTCTGGTTTAACAAATCGTATAGCATTTATAGTTTAATATTATAATTGTCAAAGTAAATAATCATAAGGTCTAAAGACTATGGGAAAAGAAGAATTGTTCGTACATCTGGATATGTATGTGGTAGACACAATTCTTTAGTTAGTCTTGAATAAAGTTCACAACTTAAGTTAAAGGTTGGGCACCTTTATCTTGTTAAAGTTGTAGAATTCTTTTGCTAGCATTTGAGTGGGATCAAATGAGATATGATGAGTCTAAAATCATCGGAGTGTCTTCGAGCAAAAGGATCTAGTGCACTGGGTGCATTGAACTGGATCACAATGAAATACTTTATCTATAACTGTCAGTAGATAAAAAGTCTTTTCATTATCAGGACAATCGGAGAGTCTATCTTAATCCTGAGATAAATGATGGACTTATGGTTGCAAGTGATATCATTTGAGTTATCAATGAGTACGATTATATCGCATAGTCTATCCTCGATAGTTTGGTGATATTCATTTGTTAATCGATAGAGGACTTCATTTATAGATATGGACATCGTGGCTCCATTTAATTAAATGAGAGTATAATATCATCATATGGATGTTTTGAGGTAATTGGATATTAAATATCAACGTTGAGTTTTCGATAGTGTCTATTGAAAACATGGCTTCTGGACAAGTCAAAATATCCAAGTTCAAAACGTGGTCATATGAGTAAATATGGTAACTTGGAGAGTTATAGGCGGTCTATGAACTCTTGGCGATTACTGATATTAATCACGAGGATACACTATCTCCAATATGATTGTCTAGGGTATGAATGAGGAGCATCTTCCTTTTCTATCTTTATTTAAGAGTTCAATTTTAGCTCTTTAGTGGAATGAGTTAAAATTAATGGATCGGACTTAAGTGAATCATTTGTTGATTGTGATTAGGTTATGTCTATTGAAGCTTAAATTTAGATGGCCCGCCAAGATCCCCAATCCACACAGACTTGCATGGATCACTTGATATATTCTACCAGACCAATTTAAGGGTCCATCTAGAATTGCATTTAATATATTAAGAATATAATTTGCACATTATTTTAGTAATGGGCTGCTCAATTATATTAATATATTAATGAAAGGCATGTGGGCTTGTTTCTTTTAGTAAGAATGGGTCTGGTTCACATGTGGGCTTTTTATTTAAAGTCCAATGGATTAAATGAAATAAGAAAATAATATTTGGCCCATTTATTCTAAGTGGGGCGGCAAGGGTTAATTTTAACCTAATATATTATTTTGTTTCATTGTTTTAATTAAATAAGAATTAATTAATTTATTAATTAATTGTTTAATTAAGAAACAAATCTTTTCTGAACAGGAAATATCTTTCCTAAAAGTAAAAGTAAAAGACTTGTTTGATAAGGAAATAAATAATTAGTTTTATTTATTTAATCAAATAAGAAGTCTTTTTTATTTAGTCAAATAAAAGAATAAAAGATTTATGAATTAAATTAGGGTGCAACACAAACTCTTTTAAAGCTTGTATGTTGCGGCAACCCTAGTCCATTTAGGTTATAGAATTCGGCAACCCTAAAAGAAAGGAGAGAAGAAAATTTGGCCACCTATATATACACACTTATAGAATTCGGCCACTCTAAGGCTTGGTGCTTGAGATTCTATTTTTTCTTCTTCTTCTCAATTCATAGAAAGATTTTATTCTACTAAAACATAAAAGAGTGTTAGATTATTCTTTGATGGTACACTAATTGCTTGTTCATCAATAAGCTTGTGTGTACAACATTGATTTAGGTTCACGTGAGTTTCGATCACTAGATTGAGATCTCAAAAGTGACCGGAATAATCTTTGTCATTCTTTTGATTGTTTTTTGTGACTAACAAAGAATAGAAAAGTTTGTTTGTCCATTCACAGGTTTGCAATTCAAAGAAAAGGGAGACCACGCTCCTAGGTGATCCACGTTCGTGCTAGGATTGAAGATCTTGCGGATTACCATCGACGTAAGTCAATCGGATCACGCGACAAAAGGTATTATTCTTTTGTTAGATAATATATATATGTTTAATTGATTAAAGGGTTTAAGGTTCATAAAAGGAAAAATTTTTAATAGTCACTAAATCTTTTTTTAGTCTCGCTTCCGCTGCGTGTACTTCTTGGTATTTTTCCCTACAATTGGTATCAGAGCCTAGGTTGAACCCTTTTAATTAATTAACGTATATATACGTGGATCGATTTCTTTTTATTGTGATTATGCATGTTTAGAAAGAGATGGCACTCTAGGTATTCGAATATATAATTACATGTGGATGTATGGATTTATATATGTTTATGTGGATTGTTATTGCTCGATTTTGGTCCTAGATTTTCAATGTAATTTTTGTTATGGAATTGTAACAAGAAGGGTGGTCTATCATCGCCATAATTCCTTCTTGGTAGTTGCTAGGTTTTATTATTTTTTTTATATATAGGTGCAGTATTTTTTTTAATACTACTGCAGTTTTTTTAATTTTTATTATGTGCTGTTTTTTGTTTGTAAAAAGTACTGCAGTGATTAAAAAAAAAAAAAAATACTGCAGTATTTTATTTGTTTAAATACTGCCGTAATATATTTAGGTGTTGAAGATTCGTAGACACGAAGAAAAACGAAGCAACCGGAACCGAGAACGAGCACCGTGCGCACCCTAGGAGTGGATTGGGCTGCGCATGGCAAGCCAAAGCTTGGTGGGCTACGCACGGCAGCCCTGGGAGGCTTCATGGGCTGCGCACAGCAGCCCCTTTGTGGGGTTGTGGGTTGTGCACGCCCATGGGGTTGGGCCGAAGGATGAGCGTATGGTTGATGGGCCACTTGAAGATCTTGTATTCCTAAACAATTGTAATTTACTTGTTTTTCTAGGATGGGCCAAAATTGTTGCTATTTAATTTATGCTTAAATATTACAATATTTGTTATTGTATGATAACATGACATATAGAATAGGAGTGCCACTCATATATCTCTTTTGGTATGAACATGCATTGAATGATTTAGGTATCTAAATTGGCATCTAGATAACCTGGTAAATCATTCTATGGGATTTAATCACACGCCTTAAATAATTGAGTGGGAGAAGGTGTTTTTGTAACACCTATGGCCTCCAAGGTTAGTTGAGCTTAATTATTTATTGGTAATCCCCCCAAGGGGCGTCTATGAATGGAATTTAGCAACATACTTCCTTACAAGGATAGACTAGACATTGGACTCAAACGAGATCTACTCCCCAAGGAGGGATATTCGTGAGAGAAAATTGAGGGTCGATATCTTGGTAACACACTCAATGTAATTTTATTGATATCCTCCCAAGAGTTCTTGTCAGTAAGATTGCAAGGCTAAAATTGAAAACGCTGGTTGTTATGTTAACAATTAGGTGGGACCTAGTCTAACTAGTAAATGGTGCGAACTCCCAAAGGAGGCGTAACATTTATGGGTGTTAGATCACCGTTGAATTTTATGATTGAGTTATTTATTTAATTCAAGATAAATATTTAAAAGTGCTTTATCATGATTATTTACTTATATATGTTTTGTTTTATTTAGAAATCATGACCCCATCACTTATAAACATCCTGAAAGACAACACTTTAACTGGAGATAATTATGTCACATGGAAAAGGAAAATTGGGTTGTTGCTGCAAAGTGAAAAACATAAATTTGTTCTAACTACTCCTAAACCACCTGCTTCTAATAATGAATCTAGCATAATGTATAGAGATGAGTATGAGCAGTGGAAGACTTCAGATGATATGGCAAAATGTTACATTATGGCCACTATCTCCGACGTGTTGCAACAGCAGCATGAAGGAATGGAGTCCGCTGCTGATATAATGATGTCTCTAGAGGAGATGTTTGCTATAAAGTCCAGGACGACTAAGAGAGAGGCAGTGACTGCTTTTATGAATATTAGGATGAAACCTGGACAGGCTGTGAAGGATCACATGATGAAAGTCATAGCACATCTCAACATTGCTGAACTGCATGGCGCTGAGATAGATGGTGAGACAAAGATTGATATGGTTGTCAATTCATTGTCAGATTCCTTTGATCAGTTCAAATTGGACTACACTTTGAACAAAAAGGAATACACCTTACAAGGCCTGATGCAAGATGTTCAAAGTGCTGAAAAGATCCTTGTGAAAGGCAAAGGTCAAGAGATTCATATGGTTGGTAAAGTTGCTACTGTTAAGGCCCGTCAAAAGGTCAAGAAACAACAGAAGAAAAAGCAACTTGGGACTACCAAGAAGGAGACCAAGAAAGTAACCAAGATCAAAGGGAAATGCTTCCTTTGTGGTGAAAAGGGACATTGGAAGAGAAATTGCCCAAAGTCCCAGAATAAGAAGGAAGAAGGTAATGTGAATTATCTTGAAACATGTTTTTTGGCTGATTCTACAGATTCTTGGATCATAGACTCAGGAGCCACTAATCATGTTTGTTATTCCTTGCAGGGTTCCAAGAAAGGAGAAGGCTGAGTAAGAATGAAATCAATTTGCGCTTGGGCAACGGAACGTTAGTGTCTGCAAGTGCAGTGGGAGATATTAGAGTTTATTTGGATTCTAGAAGGCATTTAGATTTAATAGACGTTTATTATGTACCTCAATTCAAGAGGAATTTAATTTCAGTTTCTTGTTTGAATAAATTTGGATATTCGGTTACTTTTAATAAAGTTTTTATTATTAGTAAGAATGACAAAATTATTTGCCAAGGTACATTGGAAAACGGTCTATACTTTTTGCATAGAAATATCTCTCACTCGTTAGACACAGAATTAACGGAACCTAATCATAAAAGAGTAAAATTATCAAAAGATGAAACCTACCTTTGGCATTTACGCTTAGGTCATATTAACCTTAATAGGATTAAAAGATTGGTATGTGACGGACCTTTGAGTGACTTAAAGGTTGATGATCTACCAACTTGTGAATCTTGTTTGGAAGGTAAAATGACCAAAAGGACGTTCTCTGCCAAAGGTGCAAGAGCCACTGAATGTTTAGGTTGAGTATGTGGACCTATGAGCATTCAAGCTAGAGGTGGATATGAGTACTTCATCACCTTCACAAATGATTACTCGAGATTTGGTTATGTGTATCTCATGCGACATAAGTTGGATGCTTTTGACATGTTCAAAGCATTCAAAGCTAAAGTGGAAAATCAGCATGAGAAACACATAAAAATCTTGAGATCTGATCGTGGTGGAGAATGTCTATCTGGTGAGTTTCAGCAATATCTTATTGATAATGGGATAGTTTCTCAGTTTTCTGCACCAGGTACACCTCAACAGAATGGGGTAGCAGAAAGGAGAAATAGAACTCTTTTGGATATGGTTAGGTCTATGTTGAGTTATTCAACGCTTCCTATTTCTTTTTGGGGATATGTTTTACAAACTGCTATATACATTCTAAACGATGTACTATCTAAGTCTGTTCCTAAAACACCGCATGAGTTGTGGACTGGGCGCAAGCCTAGTTTACAACACTTAAGGATATTTGGTTGTCCTGCGCATGTGTTAAAAGGAAAGACAGAAAAGATGGAGTCCCGTTCAGAAACATGTATATTTGTAGGGTATCCAAAAGAAACTAAAGGATATTATTTCTATAGTCCTTCAGATCTTAAAGTATTTGTTTCGACAAATGCTAAATTTCTAGAAAAGGACTATATGAATGATTTTATGCCTAGAAGTAGAATTGTCTTGAATAAGATGTCAGGAGATACAATTCCACGAGAGGTTACACAACCTAACCCAATTGTAAGTTCCAATCCAACACAAGATCAACAGCCTACCATTCCTCGTCGTAGTAGGAGGGTTAGAACACAACCCGAAAGATACATCGGTCTGGGAGAATCAGTGGAGAATCTCCCGGACGACGATGATCCCTATACGTACAAGGAAGCTATGGAGGATGTTGATAGTCGCCATTGGCAAAAGGCAATGCAATTCGAGATTGAATCTATGTTCGATAACAAAGTTTGGTCCCTTGTAGACTTGCCTAAAGGGATAAAACCCATTGGGTGCAAGTGGGTATACAAGAGGAAAAGAGGTATGGATGGAAAGGTGGAAACCTTTAAAGCTAGATTGGTAGCTAAAGGGTATACACAGAAAGAAGGTATCGATTACGAGGAAACCTTCTCTCCTGTGGCCATGCTTAAATCCATTAGGATACTCTTATCCATTGCAGCATCTTTAGATCTAGAGATTTGGCAAATGGACGTCAAGACAGCTTTCCTAAATGGAAGTCTTGACGAAAGCATCTACATGATGCAACCAGAGGGATTCATTGAAAAGGGCCAAATGGATAAGGTATGCAAGTTGTAGAAATCCATATATGGATTAAAGCAAGCATCCAGATCCAAGAACATAAGGTTTGATCAAGCTATCAAAGGTTTTGGATTTATTCAGAATCCTGACGAACCTTGTGTATACAAAAGGATTAAAGGCGACAAGTTGGTTTTCCTGATTCTTTATGTTGATGATATACTACTCATTGGAAACGATGTAGGTGTATTGACATCAGTAAAAGAATGGTTAGCAAAACAATTTGATATGAAGGACTTAGGAGAAGCAAGTTTTATTCTAGGTATCCAAGTAATTAGGGATAGAAAGAATAGAACGATTGCATTATCCCAAGCTTCATACATAGACAAGATCTTGTCTAGGTTTTCCATGCAGGATTCCAAGAAAGGTATGTTACCTTTCAGACATGGAATCAAGCTTTCTAAGGAACAAGTTCCTAAGAATGAGCATGAAGAGCAATTCATGAGTAGAGTTCCATATGCCTCGGCAGTTGGAAGTCTCATGTATGCAATGCTCTGTACTAGACCAGATATTTGTTTTACTGTTGGCATAGTTAGCAGGTTTCAATCGAAACCTGGTCCTGATCACTGGACGGCAGTCAAGCATATTTTCAAGTATCTCAAGAGAACGAGAGATAATATGCTTGTATACTCTGGAGGGGATTTGGTTCCCGTTGGGTATACAGATTCTGATTTCCAATCAGATTCTGACTCCAGAAAATCCACATCAGGGGCTGTGTTTACTATTGGAGGAGGAGCAGTTATATGGAGGAGTATCAAGTAATCTTGTATTGCTGATTCCACCATGGAAGCTGAGTATGTTGCTGCATGCGAGGCTGCCAAAGAGGCTGTTTGGCTCCGTCAATTCTTGATTGACTTGGAAGTGGTTCCTAGTGCGAATAAGAAGATCACTATCTACTGTGACAACAGTGGAGCAGTGGCTAATTCGAAAGAACCAAGAAGTCACAAGAGAGGTAAACACATTGAAAGAAAGTATCATCTTTTAAAGGAGATTGTTCAAAGAGGTGACGTGACGATCACCAAAATCGCGTCAGCAGAAAATCTAGCGGATCCCTTCACAAAGGCTTTACCTCAGAAGAGTTTCGATGGGCATCTAGAGAACATGGGCTTGAGAGATATGAGACATTTGCTATAGCGCAAGTGGGAGATTGTTAGGATTATGCTCAATAGCAAGAGTGTAATGTTGTAATTAACAATCTTTTTCATATTAATAAAGTGATTTCTGGTTTAACAAATCGTATAGCATTTATAGTTTAATATTATAATTGTCAAAGTAAATAATCATAAGGTCTAAAGACTATGGGAAAAGAAGAATTGTTCGTACATCTGGATATGTATGTGGTAGACACAATTCTTTAGTTAGTCTTGAATAAAGTTCACAACTTAAGTTAAAGGTTAGGCACCTTTATCTTGTTAAAGTTGTAGAATTCTTTTGCTAGCATTTGAGTGGGATCAAATGAGATATGATGAGTCTAAAATCATCGGAGTGTCTTCGAGCAAAAGGATCTAGTGCACTGGGTGCATTGAACTGGATCACAATGAAATACTTTATCTATAACCGTCAGTAGATAAAAGTCTTTTCATTATCAGGACAATCGGAGAGTCTATCTTAATCCTGAGATAAATGATGGACTTATGGTTGCAAGTGATATCATTTGAGTTATCAATGAGTACGATTATATCGCATAGTCTATCCTCGATAGTTTGGTGATATTCATTTGTTAATCGATAGAGGACTTCATTTATAGATATGGACATCGTGGCTCCATTTAATTAAATGAGAGTATAATATCATCATATGGATGTTTTGAGGTAATTGGATATTAAATCTCAACGTTGAGTTTTCGATAGTGTCTATTGAAAACATGGCTTCTGGACAAGTCAAAATATCCAAGTTCAAAACGTGGTCATATGAGTAAATATGGTAACTTGGAGAGTTATAGGCAGTCTATGAACTCTTGGCGATTACTGATATTAATCACGAGGATACACTATCTCCAATATGATTGTCTAGGGTATGAATGAGGAGCATCTTCCTTTTCTATCTTTATTTAAGAGTTCAGTTTTAGCTCTTTAGTGGAATGAGTTAAAATTAATGGATCGAACCTAAGTGAATCATTTGTTGATTGTGATTAGGTTATGTCTATTGAAGCTTAAATTTAGATGGCCCGCCAAGATCCCCAATCCACACGGACTTGCATGGATCACTTGATATATTCTACCAGACCAATTTAAGGGTCCATCTAGAATTGCATTTAATATATTAAGAATATAATTTGCACATTATTTTAGTAATGGGCTGCTCAATTATATTAATATATTAATGAAAGGCATGTGGGCTTGTTTCTTTTAGTAAGAATGGGTCTGGTTCACATGTGGGCTTTTTATTTAAAGTCCAATGGATTAAATAAAATAAGAAAATAATATTTGGCCCATTTATTCTAAGTGGGGCGGCAAGGGTTAATTTTAACCTAATATATTATTTGTTTCATTGTTAAGAATTAATTAATTTATTGATTAAATAAGAATTAATTAATTTATTAATTAATTGTTTAATTAAGAAACAAATCTTTTCTGAACAGGAAATATCTTTCCTAAAAGTAAAAGTAAAAGACTTGTTTGATAAGGAAATAAATAATTAGTTTTATTTATTTAATCAAATAAGAAGTCTTTTTTATTTAGTCAAATAAAAGAATAAAAGATTTATGAATTAAATTAGGGTGCAACACAAACTCTTTTAAAGCTTGTATGTTGCGGCAACCCTAGTCCATTTAGGTTAGAGAATTCGGCAACCCTAAAAGAAAGGAGAGAAGAAAATTTGGCCACCTATATATACACACTTATAGAATTCGGCCACTCTAAGGCTTGGTGCTTGAGATTCTATTTTTTCTTCTTCTTCTCAATTCATAGAAAGATTTTATTCTACTAAAACATAAAAGAGTGTTAGATTATTCTTTGATGGTACACTAATTGCTTGTTCATCAATAAGCTTGTGTGTACAACATCGATTTAGGTTCACGCGAGTTTCGATCACTAGATTGAGATCTCAAAAGTGACCGGAATAATCTTTGTCATTCTTTTGATTGTTTTTTGTGACTAACAAAGAAAAGAAAAGTTTGTTTGTCCATTCACAGGTTTGCAATTCAAAGAAAAGGGAGACCACGCTCCTAGGTGATCCACGTTCGTGTTAGGATTGAAGATCTTGCGGATTACCATCGACGTAAGTCAATCGGATCACGCGACAAAAGGTATTATTCTTTTGTTTGATAATATATATATGTTTAATTGATTAAAGGGTTTAAGGTTCATAAAAAGAAAAATTTTTAAAAGTCACTAAATCTTTTTTTAGTCTCGCTTCCGCTGCATGTACTTCTTGGTATTTTTCCCTACATATAGCATCTTGAACTTGTACTTCATGAATATATTTTGTTCAAGTGTTGTATATGTGAATGAGACTTTGAGCTTTATGTGTTTGGTGTTTACACATGCTTTAGGTTTTATTCTTGTATTTTGCATATAGACTTTTATTACTTGTGATATCACATGTTTAGGTCTAGTTGTACCATGGAATGTATTGATCACATGTTCCATGTTGAATTGATTGTTTACATCATTTGCATTCACATGATCACACTAGGAAGTCCTTGTAAAAGGCATAAAGTCTTGGTTAGAGTCAGGATGACTCGGATAGCCAAGCAAGAAGACTTATCTAGAGTCGGGAGGACTCGGATAGGCAAGCAAGAAGTCATGGCTAGAGTTGGGAGGACTCAGATAGTCATGCATGGGAGGCTCCCTAGAGGCATGTGTGCCTTGGATAGGCAGTTGGCTATTATATTGGTAGGCCTAGGCGTATGGTTAGACATAGACTCCAAAAGAGCGGGGTACACGGGAGGTGTATGCACTCTTGAGGAATTTCTAATTTTCCATCGATGTTGGTTTTGTGCGTTGTCCAATATATGGTGGTTCCGCATCATTGAGGGATTTCATACTTTCCAATAGGGTTAGGTAGACTTAGACTCCACTAGGTTGGGTGAGCTAAAGATTAGTCACTTTGTGGATTCTCTATTTTTATCATCCAATATATATAGTACCCATTGGTTGTAGTTCAACCTGTGGATGTTTCCTCCTTGGAGGTTTTACCACGTTAAAAATCTCTTGTGTTAATTCTTCCTATCTCTATCTTTTATATTTTATTTGTGTATGTTATTATCTTGTTTCATATTATTCACATGTGATGTATAGTAAAGCAAGTATTTATAAAGTGTGATTAGTGGATTCATTCTTTTGATCATTTTTGTATGTATGATTCTTTTGTATATTGTAATTTTGTATAGTGATATTTGATTACTCTTGTAACTCATTGAACATCTATTGAAATACAAGTATTCTTTGTTGTTGTGTTTATTTGTTCTATACTTCATATAACTAGGTGATAGACATAGACCTTGTTCACATGATTACATCCATATATTGTCTATGTATGTCTTTCTTGGTTTATTTTGTTGTGTGTAAGGCTAACTTGAGGGACAAACGAAAGTTTGTTCAAGGGATTGAAAAAAGGTGTAAAAACCTATTCACCCCCCCCCCCCTTTAGGTATGCCTTAAGCAATTTAACTACGTTTGTATACTTTCAAGGGGCATAGGGTACTCAATCTTTATTAAGTGTAATAATGCCTCACCGGTCAGCTCCTAGGCATACTGACCAACTAAAGGTTGGTTGTCACGTAACCCAAAGCAAGGATAAAAATCTATAAACAGAAAAGTGTGAGCCACATGGCAACTCCCCATTGGGTGATCAGTCTGCAACATTTTCGATAAAGATAAAGTATTCGGAAAGAGTATTTATTTAATCGTGTATTAAACTGATTGTTTATTTTATTTATTTTATCATGTATTAACTTCAACGTTAATTTTCATATCGTATTCGTGTATTACACTAAAGGTTCCTTCCTTTTCATCTGAACGTGTATTTAACTTCACGCTTGATACTTGATATCCATACAATATAGTGTATTTTATTGAAGATTGAATTTCGTCTGCTTGTGTATTAACTTGAAGGTAATCCCAACCTCTGGTTAAAGTAACAACAATCCATCCCCCTGAAGCTTACGCGAATTCACATCTTGCCCCCTTGGCTTTTCTTTTAAAACCCCCTGAACTCTCATTTATTGCTTATGGAATCCAAATCCCGTGGTGTATCGCATCACTTGGCTAGCACATCACGCATGTAAAGACGGGCATAATTGGAATAACACGTTATTCTTCTTTGGTTTTGTCATTTCTAATTTTTGATGCGTCTATGCACCCATGACATTAGTAGGCACATCAATTACACAATTAGGTTGTGTTTGGTGCGCGGCATAGGATTGGACTATTTTTAAGACATTTGATGGGGATTGGATTCGATTAATTGTAGTCTTTCCCGTTGGTGCAATATGGGATTGGCCTAAATAATTTAATATTAAAATCAATCATGATATTCGTTAAGATAATCTTTCACTATCCCATTAATTACTGGATTGCGTATTGATTAGTTATATAATTTTTACATCAAAATTTTATATGCAAAGTATAAATTAATTATTACAATTAATAACTAAAAAAATTTCAATTGGTATAAAAAAACCAAGAGTCAATCCCATTATTAATGGATATTATTAATGGATAATTAATATAGATGAAGAGCCAACTTCATAAATAAATTATAATTTATAATTAGACTTCTAAACTTACCTGATATTATATATATATATATATATATATATCTTAACAATAATAATAAACAATTAAAAAAAAAAAAAACAATTATAGGATTGTTCAAGGTGAAGAAATATTCCAGGTGTCCACCCTAACATATAGGGCTGGTCCAACCTATTGTATATAACTATATAAGTGCATTGAACACAGAATGGTCACCATGTGGAATCAAAATTATAACTCTGCAGCCAATCGTTTCCAGATTAATAAATGAAAACTTTTACACATAATTGGAATGTCTTGTATTGTTTTTTTTTTTGGAGGAATACCAAATGAATTTAAAATAATAATGAATTTAATTATATATTTAATTAGTTTCAGAAGAAGAAGTATTTATAGCAATCTTTTCGATTCTCACACCACTCTATTTATCTCTCGGTAACATAATTTTTTTTTTTTTAATTAAAGCATAAATAAATTGAATTTAAAAAAAACAAATCAATGAACCAGACCTTTTCGTTTCACAAAACACACAAGGAGTCCCCTTTGCAAGTGTTTTTCTAAGGTAAAGTGGGCACCTCCAATACAATTCCCTTCTCCCCAAAATAAATCCACATCATTTCCCACTATTGTAAGATGAGGGGTTTCTTTATCTATTTTTTTCAAGGGGGCTGATTGGCTGAAGGGGTTTGGCGACTATGCAGAGATTTAAAACACCGCATCAAGCAGGCATGAATAGTGATATGACCATCGCGTTGGATCATTTAACACTTATGTGAAATTCTGCCTGAAAACAATTAATACTAAAACGCCAATCGAACCGGTTCTCTTATATATATGTCTCGTACCTCTCTATTGAATTCCACTGTTCTCGTTTCTCAATTATAAATTATCAGGTTTTTCTTCACACCACCTCCGCCGTCGCCACTGCCACCACCACCAGTTGTAAATTTCAGTGCTTTATATTTCTCAAAATGACTATAGCCAGTTCTTCGAATTTTCTGTCATCATTTGTCAAGGGAAAGGGTCATTATCTTCTACAGATTGGAATGACAATGATCCTTGCTATTTCTCTCTCTTTCTATCTCTGTCCAAACTTACATAAACATTTAAAAGTAAGTAATTGATAAATTGCTCTCTGTTACAGATGGATGAAGCTCGGAAATCTGGGAAGAAAACTGCTTCCTCTTCACCAAATTCGGGTAGCAAGGAAGTTGTAGAGAAAATCCGCCTTTTGGAGGAACGAATTCAAAACTTAGAGGAAACAGGAAAGGTTCTTAAAAATGACTTATCAAGATCTTCAAAATACGGATATAAAGCTGTCTAGTCCGGATATAAGGTCGGTTATACTGCTAGCTTCAACCTCATGAGGGAATACGCGAAAAAAAATTTCCTGAAAGGAAAATGGGAAGAGGTTGATCCCGCTAAGGCAAAAAATGTAGTGGGGCCTTTCTCTGAATAAAATACCCACTACAGAAAGCTTCTTCGTTACTTCCAGTATTACTTCTTTTCTTTATTTTGTGTGTTTTTATGTCCCACCGTCTGTACAACTTTTAAATATTGTTAGGATTCCCGTTGTTTTTAATTGGCTTATTTCGTGATCAAACCATATGTGGGGATGCTTTGTAAGGGTAGCTTAGATGTTGTTGTTATTGCTTAGGCCCTTTTGAAGACCTCGCTATTGACAAGCACCAAAGGTAATACTCTAAGTGCTTACTTGTCTTGAAGAGATAGATGCACACACTCACAACTCATGCATATGTTTAATCCTTGTATGTTGTGTGTCTTTTATGTGTGCTTTAATGCTAATTAACATCTCTTCTTGCATGTTAGGTTGATTGCATCTTGCATTGCCAATTGCCATGACATGTTTAGAACTAGGTTGCATTATGTAAAAGTATGGGCGCTGTTCACCCGCCCTACGAACAGCGGTGCCACTGGTGATGTTTTTCACACCTGATGGTCCGCCCAAAAATCGCCCTACGAACAGCGGGTGAAGGGCGGTTCTCCAGACCCGAGAGCAACCGCCCCTAGGTCGCCTGGAATCCGCCCTACGTAGGGCGGTCACGAAGAACATGTTCTTCACAATCCCAGGTGAACTGCTGTACACCCGCCCTACATACAGCGGGTGAACAACGGCCAAGGTAAATTCTGGCCAACTTATCAAAACGACCTCACTTCAATTTGGCCCCCCTATATATATGCCACTTTGACTTTAGGTCAATCACAAGAGTTCATATTCAGATTTCATACTTAGGATATTTTTCAAAGAGAAGAAAAATTCCAAGAACTCATTTTTAATCACTCAAACACTTGTTCCATGATCATCAATCATCATCTAGCATCATCTTAGATCATCTAGATGTCATCTAGCATGGATTCTTCATCATACTTTGCTTGGTAAGCTTTTCACTAATATCTTACATATTTTGTGTTTCTCTTATCTAGCAATCTCAATTTAATTACTTGTATGTGATTTTATATACCTTGAATACAAGATTGAGATTAGTATGATGTATGTTTGAGAAGTTGTATTGTGCTAGCATATTAGGTTTTGTGCTTAATATTGATTAGCTTAACTAATTGACATGTCATTTAGCATTTGATATCTAGGTTTGATTTAATTGAATATATCATCATCCTAGATAAGCATCTAAGGTTCCCTAGCCTTGTTTGTTATTTGAATATTCATACATATTCACATAGGTTGCATAATCTCTTCTTAGAGAATTAAGACTTGAGGCTAAGAGTGCTTAGGCCTCAAGCAAATTGGAATAGGGTTGCTAATAAAGGCTCGCAGGGTAGAAGTGAGGGGTTACAGACCGGATTGTTAGACGAGGTCTACATAAGTTTTAAACTTCATTTCAATTAGTGATTTCAAGTTCCGAGTGTGGCGCACTATACAGCCCGTGGTTTTTCCCAGTGGTTGGGTTTCCACGTATACATCAAGTGTCATTTAAATTTCGCACTATATTACACTTGCTTGAATTTTTGACTAGTAGGGTCATTTTCGTAATATTGACTTGTATGCAAAAATTGGGTAATAATAGCTAAAATCTATTCACCCCCCTCTAGATTAATATTGAACACGCCTCTAGGACTTTTCAATTGGTATCAGAGCGGGTTCCTAGATATACTTAGGTGATCCTTTGCTCATTTTTTGGTGTGTTTTGCATTTGTGTGATTTGTGCTCATTCATACAGTTTGCATTCATTTGAATTCATTCATTATACACTATGAGTGGATTCGGTGGCAACCATGAGGGTGCTTCAAGCACACGGCCTCCTCTCCTCACCGATGTGAATTATGCCTCATGGAAAGGCAAGATGGAGGCGTATGTGTGCCAAATCCATGATAGGGCATGGATGGCAATTGAAGATGGGTATGCACCTCCTATGATGACTCCCACGGGTGGTGGAGAAAAAGTACTCAAGCCTAAGGCTCAGTGGTCACCTCAAGAGTTTGAGACTTCAAAATGGAATAGGAAGGCATGGCATGCTCTTCTATGTGCAGTGGATGAAAATCAGTACAAACTGATTCAGAACACTAGGATAGCCAAGGAGGCATGGGATATCCTAGAGGTTGCACACGAAGGAACCGACGTCGTCAAGGATTCGAAGCTACAAGTCCTTCAAACGCAATTTGAGTTGCTTAAGATGGAGGAGGATGAGTGCTTCAATGACTTTGAAGTCAAGTTGATGGATATTGTGAATCAAAGCCATCAACTCGGTGATCCTTATTCGGATAGGAGAGTTAAGCAGAAAATTATGAGGTCTCTCCCCGCTAGGTTCGAATCAAAAGTGACGGCTTTAGAGGAGAATAGTACATATAAGGATATGAAGCCGAGCGAGGTGATTGGAAGACTCCTCGCCTATGAATCTAGGAAGGCTCCTAGTATTTCACCTCCAAAAAAGCAAAAAGGAATTGCTTTGAAAGCTTCAAAGGTTGAGAAGGAGGAAAAAGGTAGCTCGAACGAAGACGTGGCATTGTTGCTTAGAAGATTCAAGAAATTCGTCAAGTTCGAGAAGAAAGGCTTTGGATCCAAAGGCCAAGACTTGAAGAAAAAAACTCCCTTCAAGAGTTTTGAGCCTAGGCAAGAGCATAGTGAGAAGAAAGGGGTTCAATGTTATGAGTGTGGTGGTATAGGTCACATCTCACCCGATTGTGGGAACTTGAAGAACAAGATGGCAAAAGTGATGGCCACCACTTGGAGTGAAAGTGATGACTCCGGAAAGGGAGACAAGTCATCAAGTGATGATGAGCTTACCATCAACTACACAGCTTTTGGAGCCACTTGTGTAGATGACAAAGTTGTTGGTAAGAATGACTTGACTAGTGATCCCATAGAAGAACAAGATGAAGAAGTAGCTCTAGAGAAGATAAGTGTAGCTACTCATTGGGATATGGCTCTCATTGACTCAAGAGACCATGGTGAAGGTCTTAATGGGGGAAATGACTCCATTAGTGAGAAAGAGAGTGGAGGAGATAACTCAAGCGAAGATGACTCCTCATCTAACTCTACAAATGGAAGTGTAGAGAAAATGGATGTAAATGACTTTATAGTCAAGTGTGAAAGTTCATTGAAGAAGAACAATAGAAAATTGAAGATTTTAGAGGATGAAAATCTTGAACTTTCAACACACAATGACCACTTAAGTAATCAAGTGGAGGCATCCAAGAAGATTGAAGACAAGCTAAGAGATGAGCTAGCTTTGTCTAAGAGGAATGAAGAAGGGTTCAAGAGAGAGCTTGATGAAGCTATAGAGTCATTGTCTAGGATGACTACAAGCACCAAGAAACTTGACCACATTCTTGGTAGTGGAAAGAACCCTTGTGACAAGAGAGGTATTCGGTATGAAGAAACCAAGGAGATCACTACTCCAACCAAGACCGTCTTTGTCAAGAGTTTGGGCAAGATAGAAGCCTCGCCGGTGCACACTCCTAGGAAGAAAATTGATCTAGGACAATGTTCAAGAAGTGCACAAGTCAAGGTAGCTCCAAAGAGACAACCTTAAGCTCAAAAAGTTCCTCAACCTAACTTCCCTAAAGCTAATATTCATCAAGGGAAGAGGCCAATCATGCAAAATGAAACAAGGAAGCAAGCTAGACCGGTTCAACAACAAAGAAGATTTGAACCCGCTCAACCACAAAGTCATGGGATGGCTCCTATGCATGCACAAGGACATGGTATGAATTCTAAATTTATCCCTACATGTCACTTTTATGGTATTCATGGTCACATTAAACCAAATTGCTTTCATTTCATTAAATTATGTAGAATCAAAGCATGATTGAAAAGAGAATGACAAGAGCTAGAATGCATGCTAATAGGAAGGAAAATATTCATATTCATGATCCTATTAATTCTAGAACTCTTGAACCCTTAACCACTAGGAAGAAAAAAGTTATATCTATGTGAGTAAGGAAAAATGAACCCGCTTGCTACGAGACTAACAAGTCTCAAATAGGTTCATCCAAGTCAAATGGACTTGGGAGGTCCATAGGACCTCATGACCTTCATTGATGAAGGATGATGTTGACCCCATATGGGGAACTCAAGCAAAGAGAGCTATTTTGCATTCTTGTATCTTGCAAAAATTTGAAATAACTTATGCCTCTTATTTTGATTGCTTGAGTAAGCTTGGTTGTACATATGTATATATGTTTTCAAATTCTATAAGTGTGAACCTTGCTTGTCTACAATCCATGTCATATTTATGTTCAAACATGCATTTTTGGACTAGGAGATTTACATAGGAAGTATGATGTGAATGGCCTATAGTTATCTCCATGACATGATGATTCTTTTATAACATGCTAATGTCAAATGAAAAAGCATGAAATTCATATAACATGCTCTCATGAAAAGCATGAATTGATGATTGCATATTCTTAAAATGCAAAACTTGTGTGAAAGCTTATGAGACTCAAAATGAATAAAGGATCGTGTATCCGTTCAAAGGAAGTTACATTCCAAATGTCTCTCTTTCTTTATTAGTTGAACATGGTTACTATCATACGGATATCTTATCCAGAAAAATCAAATAGGGTGCAAAGTCGCTCATGCCATGTTTCGCTTATAAAGTTGGATATAGTTGCTCTTAAATTGAAATCAATAATCTCTATATCCTTGCTTTTCCCATGACATTGGTGAAATTGGTTTGAATTCTAATTAGAAACCTTTGTCATTTGCTTTGCCAAATACCATTGTATTTGGACTTGAATGCTATATGGCTTGTATGCAAAGCATGTTGGATTCACACATTTTTTCAAATAAATCTCCTTGTTTCTCTCAAATTAATTGAAGTGCATAAAGTAACTTATATGTATATGCAAATCTTGCATGCTTCTATCTCTCGTTGCTATGAGTGACCCGGTTGGGGACTACTCCTTTGCCTATATCATGACAAAAAGGGGGAGTAGGATATGGTAAGGGGAGTTGCAAAGTATAGAAGCTATTGTGCACTTTGGGGAGAACATACATTGAGGGGGAGTAACCCGTTGAGGGGGAGCATTGCGTACACATACATTTCATAATGTTGTGCCTAAATTGTAAATGCAAATGCTTGTTATTGTTCTCACATGATTAATCTCACACTTTACTTGTATTGGAAATGCTAGAAACTTTATTTTCAGGGCTTGATTGTTCTACAAGAGATTGAAGACTTGAAGTTGTATTTTCTTATCTCTTTGTAATGTAGATAATCATTGTAGTCCCGTAGTTTCTAATTCTTTGTGAGGAATCATTGTGAGTGGTGGTTTTGTCACGAAATAGCTAAAGGGGGAGATTGTTAGGATTCCCGTTGTTTTTAATTGGCTTATTTCGTGATCAAACCATATGTGGGGATGCTTTGTAAGGGTAGCTTAGATGTTGTTGTTATTGCTTAGGCCCTTTTGAAGACCTCGCTATTGACAAGCACCAAAGGTAATACTCTAAGTGCTTACTTGTCTTGAAGAGATAGATGCACACACTCACAACTCGTGCATATGTTTAATCCTTGTATGTTGTGTGTCTTTTATGTGTGCTTTAATGCTAATTAACATCTCTTCTTGCATATTAGGTTGATTGCATCTTGCATTGCCAATTGCCATGACATGTTTAGAACTAGGTTGCATTATGTAAAAGTATGGGCGCTGTTCACCCGCCCTACAGGCGCCCTACGAACAGCGGTGCCACTGGTGATGTTTTTCACACCTGATGGTCCACCCAAAAATCGCCCTACGAACAGCGGGTGAAGGGCGGTTCTCCAGACCCGAGAGCAACCGCCCCTAGGTCGCCTGGAATCCGCCCTACGTAGGGCGGTCACGAAGAACATGTTCTTCACAATCCCAGGTGAACCGCTGTACACCCGCCCTACGTATAGCGGGTGAACAGCAGCCAAGGCAAATTCTGGCCAACTTATCAAAACGACCTCACTTCAATTTGGCCCCCCTATATATATATGCCACTTTGACTTTAGGTCAATCACAAGAGTTCATATTCAGATTTCATACTTAGGATATTTTTCAAAGAGAAGAAAAATTCCAAGAACTCATTTTTAATCACTCAAACACTTGTTCCATGATCATCAATCATCATCTAGCATCATCTTAGATCATCTAGATGTCATCTAGCATGGATTCTTCATCATACTTTGCTTGGTAAGCTTTTCACTAATATCTTACATATTTTGTGTTTCTCTTATCTAGCAATCTCAATTTAATTACTTGTATGTGATTTTATATACCTTGAATACAAGATTGAGATTAGTATGATGTATGTTTGAGAAGTTGTATTGTGCTAGCATATTAGGTTTTGTGCTTAATATTGATTAGCTTAACTAATTGACATGTCATTTAGCATTTGATATCTAGGTTTGATTTAATTGAATATATCATCATCCTAGATAAGCATCTAAGGTTCCCTAGCCTTGTTTGTTATTTGTGTTAGGATTCCCGTTGTGTTTAATTGGCTTATTTCGTGATCAAACCACATGTGGGGATGCTTTGTAAGGGTAGCTTAGATGTTGTGTTATTGCTTAGGCCCTTTTGAAGACCTCACTATTGACAAGCACCAAAGGTAATATTCTAAGTGCTTACTTGTCTTGAAGAGATAGATGCACACACTCACAACTCATGCATATGTTTAATCCTTATATGTTGTGTGTCTTTTATGTGTGCCTTAATGCTCATTAACATCTCTTCTTGCATGTTAGTTTGATTGCATCTTGCATATCCAATTGCCTTGTCATGCTTAGACTTAGGATTGCATTTTTGCACTGGGCGCCCCCAAAAGCGCTGTACAGAAGCGCTGTACGAACAGCGCCCATTGAGCGCTGTTCAGACCTAATCGATTTAATCGGTCGCTGTTGGGTCGCTGTTGGGGCGCTGTACATGGCGCTGTACAAAGCGCTGTACGAACAGCGCCACTCTGTTTCCTCGTGAAAACAGAGCAAGGGCGCTGTACAGGCGCTGTACAAGGGCGCCCTACGTACAGCGCCCATGGCAAATAGTGGGCAAACTTATCAAAACGACCACACTTTGTTTTGGCCCCCTATATATATGCCACTTTGACTTTAGGTCAATTACAAGAGTTCATATTCAGATTTCATACTTAGGATATTTTTCAAAGAGAAGAAAAATTCCAAGAACTCATTTTTAATTACTCAAACACCTTTTCCATGATCATCAATCATCATCTAGCATCATCTTAGATCATCTAGATGACATCTTGCATGGATTCTTCATCATACTTTGCTTGGTAAGCTTTTCACTAATATCTTACATATTTTGTGTTTCTCTTATCTAGCAATCTCAATTTAATTACTTGTATGTGATTTTATATTTGTTGAATACAAGATTGAGATTAGTATGATGTATGTTTGAGAAGTTGTATTGTGCTAGCATATTAGGTTTTTGTGCTTGATATTGATTAGCTAAACTAATTGACATGTCATTTAGTTTTGATATCTAGGATTGTTCTTAATTGCATATTAATCATCTTAGATAAGCATATAGGGTTTCCCTTGCTCTATGTTGCATTTTGGATATTTTCATATATTCACTTAGGGTTGTATTCTCTTCAAGAGAAGCTAAGTCTTGTGTGTAGCAATCGGGATTAGGTTGCTTAGATCGCAAGCAAATTGGACTAGGTTCACTCATACCGGGATTAGGTAGGTGTGTGATTACTACCGGGATTAGGTTGTAATCGTTTGCACATTTAGTGGATTCGAGGTTCGAGTGTGGCTTACTTACATAGCCCGTGGTTTTTCCCGTGAGGGTTTCCACGTAAAAATCAAGTGTCAATTTAATTTCCGCACCATATTACACTTGCTTGGTTTATTTTATCTTGAGGGTAATTTCGTAATTTTGACTAACACGAAAAATTGGGTAAAAAGCGTAAAATCTATTCACCCCCCCTCTAGATAGTTTTATACACACCGTGCATTAATTAGTTTCAATTGGTATCAGAGCGGGTTCCTAGACATACATAGGTGATCCTTGCTTATTTTGGTGTGTTTTGCATTTTGTGTGATTTTTGATCATTCATACATTTGCATTCATTTCATTCATTCATAAACACTATGAGTGGAAACGGTGGAAATGGTGGTGGCCACGAAGGAGCTTCTAGCACTAGGCCTCCACTTCTTACCGGATTGAACTATTCCCAATGGAAAGGGAAGATGGAATCCTACATATGCCAAATTCATGACCGTGCATGGATGGCGGTGGAAGACGGATATGATCTCCCTATGATGACTCCCGCGGGTGGAGGAGAAGATGTTTTGAAGCCTAAGGCGCAATGGAACGCGCAAGAGTTTGATGCTTCAAAGTGGAATAGGAAGGCGTTGCATGCCATCTTGTGTGCCATGGACGAAAATCAATACAAGTTGATTCAAAATACTAGGATAGCTAAGGAGGCTTGGGACATCCTAGAGATTGCACATGAGGGAACCGAAGTAGTGAAGGACTCCAAGCTTCAAGTCCTCCAAACTCAATTCGAGACGCTTAAGATGGAGGAGAATGAGTGCTTCAACGACTTTGAGATCAAGTTGATGGATATAGTCAACCAAAGCCATCAACTTGGTGATCCATATTCGGATAGGAGAATCAAGCAAAAGATTATGAGATCTCTACCCGATAGGTTTGAATCGAAGGTGACGGCTTTAGAAGAAAATAGTGGTTATAAGGATATGAAGCCGAGTGAGGTGATTGGGAGACTTCTAGCTTATGAGTCTAGGAAAGGGCCTATCTCCACACCCACTAAAAAGCAAAAAGGAATTGCTTTAAAAACCTCCAAGGATGAAAAGGAGGAAAAGAAGGTTGACTCGGATGAAGACCTTGCCTTGTTTGTAAAAAGGTTCAACAAGGTTATGAAGTTTAGAAGGAAGAGCTTTGGGTCAAAAGGTCAAGATTTGAAGAAAAAGGGCTCTTTCAAGAAGTTTGAACCTAGGCAAGAAAGGACCGAAAGGAAAGGGGTCCGTTGTTTCGAGTGTGGTGGCATAGGTCATTTTGCCCCCGATTGTGCAAACCATGTTGAGAAGAAAAAGGGGAAAGTGATGGCCGCCACTTGGAGTGGAAGTAGTGATGACTCCTATGAGGGAGATGAGTCTTCGGATGATGAAGAGCTCATGGCTAATCTCCTAGCTTTTGCCTCCTCCCATAAAAGCAAAAGTGCTAGTGAGAGAGAGGAAATGAGTCAAGAGGAAAATGACTCAAGTGATGTAGAAAGTGATTCCTCCTCTAACTCCATGAATGGATTTATGGAGAAAAAGGAGTTTGCTAAATATCATGCCGAATTTAATGATTTAGCAATCAAGAGTACAAGAAAGATCAAGATGTTGAGAGAAGAAAATCTTGAACTTGCATCTCAAAATGACCACTTAAGTGAACAAGTGGAGAAATTCAAGAAGATGGAAGATAAGCTAAAAGAGGAGTTAGTCTTATCTAGGAGGAATGAGGATAGTCTAAAGAGGGAGCTTGAAGAAGTTAGAGAATCTATGACTAGGATGGATTCTAGCACCAAGAAGCTTGACCATATGCTTGGTGTTGGAAAGAGTCCATGTGACAAGAGGGGTCTTGGGTATGAAGATGACAAGAAGATCTCAACCTCTAACAAGACCATATTTGTCAAGAGCTTGAAGAAAGAAGAAACTTCACTTGTGCAACTTCCTAGAAAGAAGTTAGAAATAGGACAAAGTTCAAATGCTCAAGTGAAGATGGGGCCAAGAAGGCAACCTCAAGCTCAACCCCCTAGGGTTCCTCAAGCCAACATTTCTCCTCAAATGGCTCACAAAGGAAAGAGGCCTATCATGCAACCTCAAGCTTGGAAGCAACCTAGACCGGTTCAACAACGAAGACGCATTGAACCCCTTCATCCACAAAGACAAGGACAAGGTATGATTCCTTATTTTACTCCTATTTGTCACTTTTGTGGATTTGTTGGTCATATTAGACCACAATGCTTTCGCTATATAAAAATGTGCAAAACTAGAAGCATGATAGAGAAGAAAAAGAAAAGAGCCATGATGCATGTTCCTAGGAATAATGATATTGATTTGCATGATCCTAGGAATAATAGAGCACATGTACCAAAGACCACTAAGAAAGCCAAAATTGTTGCTAAGTGGATTAGAAAGAATGAAAATGTTTGCCATGTTGCACAAATAGCCTTGAAGGCAAATTCTTCTAATTTTTGGTATTTGGATAGTGGGTGCTCTAGGCACATGACGGGAAACAAGAGTTTCTTCGAGACTCTTGTTATGGAGGAAGGTGGATATGTCACTTTCGGTGATGGATCCAAAAAGAAGGTTGTAGGGAAAGGATCCATTTCCGTTCCCGGTTTACCCTCCTTATCCGATGCTTTATTTGTTGATGGCTTGAAAGCCAATTTAATAAGCATTTCACATCTAAGTGATGAAGGATATTCCGTCTTGTTTAGTAAAAATGATTGCTCAATCCTAAAGCCCGATGGACAAACCTTATTGAAAGGTATGAGATCTAGCGACAATTGCTATTGTCTTGAAGCTAGAATAGTCTCAAACAATGTGTCCATGGATGAGCAAGTTGAGTTGTGGCATGAAAGACTTGGCCACATGAACTTTAGGGATTTAAGAACCCTTGGAAAGTTCGAGTGTGTGCGTGGCCTCCCTAAGCTTGGGAAGAAAGCCAATGGTATTTGTGGACCTTGCCAACAAGGAAAACAAACCAAAAGCATGCACAAAAAGGGCAAGTATCTCTCCACCAAGGAGCCCCTAGAGCTTCTCCACATGGATCTCATGGGTCCTATGCAAACCGAGAGCTTAGGTGGAAAGAGATACATTTTTGTTTGTGTTGATGATTTCTCTAGATTTACATGGACATATTTTCTTAGAGAAAAATCCGAAACTTTTGATAAGTTTAAAATGCTTTGTACTAAATTGCAAAATGAAATGAATTCTAATATTAGAAGTATTAAACGGATTAGAAGTGACCATGGGAGGGAGTTTGAGAATGCCTCTTTTGAAAGCTATTGTGATAGCCTAGGCATCTCCCATGAGTTTTCCGCTCCTAGGACACCTCAACAAAATGGGGTTGTTGAGAGGAAGAATAGGGTCCTCCAAGAGATGGCCCGTGTGATGTTGCTTAGCAACAATGTCCCTAGGAACCTATGGGCCGAAGCCATCAACACGGCTTGCTATATAGGAAATAGAGTGTTCCTAAGGCCCGGTACTAGAAACACCTCCTATGAATTATGGAAAGGCAAGAGGCCAAATGTTAGCTACTTCCACACATTTGGGAGCAAATGCTACATTTTAAATGACCGTGATCAACTTGGCAAGTTTGATGCTAAGAGTGATGAGGGTATCTTTATTGGCTATGCCTTGAATAGTAGAGCCTATAGAGTTTTCAACTTGAAGACTCGAACCGTCATGGAATCATCAAATGTTGTCATTGATGATACAAGGCTCAAGTCCAAAATGATGAGGAGGAGGATGTTTTAGAGGATGACTCTCCTTTGGAGAGGGTTGTGGTGACTCCCAATGTTGGGACATCTAATGAAGTACACAACCTAGTACTAGAGTTCCTAACTTGGACTCTAATGAACCCGCTCCATGGGTTAGAAGACTCCATAACAAAGAGGATGTTATTGGAGATGTTAATGAGGGTGTTAGAACTAGGCGTCAAATAGCTAATCTAATTAGCTTGACATGCTACACCTCTCAAATAGAACCCAAAAAGGTTGAAGAAGCCTTAAATGATGAATTTTGGGTTCTTGCCATGCAAGAAGAGCTAAACCAATTCGAAAGGAATGAGGTTTGGACTCTAGTTCCTAGGCCTAAGACCACTAATGTCATAGGCACAAAATGGATATTTAGGAACAAATCCGATGAGGATGGCAACATAGTGCGGAACAAGGCTAGACTTGTAGCACAAGGGTACTCTCAAATTGAGGGTATCGACTTTGAGGAGACTTTTGCTCCCGTTGCCCGCTTAGAGTCCATTAGGCTTCTCTTGTCCATCTCTTGTGTGCACAAGTTCAAATTGCACCAAATGGACGTCAAGAGTGCCTTCCTCAATGGCTTCTTGCAAGAGGAAGTGTTTGTTGAACAACCTAAGGGGTTTGTGGATGCACACCACCCCAATCATGTCTATCGCCTCAAGAAGGCACTTTATGGGTTGAAACAAGCACCGAGGGCTTGGTATGAGCGCCTCACTCAATTTCTTGTTGACAACAACTACACAAGAGGTAGTGTTGACAAGACACTATTCATCAAGAGAGACAATGATGAGCTTTTCATAGCTCAAATATATGTTGATGATATAGTTTTTGGCTCCACCAACAACACCAAAGTTCCAACAATTTGTTGATGTCATGTCTCTTGAATTTGAGATGAGTCTTGTTGGTGAGCTTAGTTACTTCCTAGGTTTGCAAATTAGGCAAATGCATGATGGGATTTTCATAACCCAAGCCAAATATGCTAAAAACCTAGTGAAGAAGTTTGGTTTAGAGAAAGCCAAACATTGTGATACACCCATGAGTACCACTTTGAAGCTAAGCAAGGATGCTAGTGGTAAAAGTGTGGAACAAACTCTATATCGTGGCATGATAGGTAGCTTGCTTTATTTGACCGCAAGTAGGCCCGATATATCTTTTAGTGTGGGTGTGTGTGCTAGGTACCAAGCGGATCCTAAGGAGTCCCACCTCTCTTGTGTGAAGAGGATCATTCGCTATGTGAATGGGACATCCAACTATGGGATTTGGTACTCTTTTGACACTAATGCTAGTCTAGTTGGCTTTAGTGATGCGGATTGGGCAGGAAATTGTGATGATAGGAAGAGCACATCAGGCGGTTGCTTCTTTCTAGGCAACAACTTGGTGTCTTGGTTTTGCAAGAAGCAAAACTCGATTTCCTTGTCCACGGCCGAGGCCGAGTACATAGCCGCGGGGAGTGGATGCACACAACTCCTATGGATGAAACAAATGCTTGTAGACTACGGATTCAACCAAGGTACTCTCACTCTCTTTTGTGATAACATGAGTGCTATTAATATTTCCAAGAATCCGGTTCAACATTCTAGAACTAAGCATATTGACATCCGCCATCACTTCATTAGAGAGCTTGTTGAAAATAAATGCATAGTACTTGAACATGTAGGTACTAATGATCAACTTGCGGACTTATTTACTAAACCCTTAGATGCTACTCGATTTAAAACTCTTAGTAGATCTATTGGGATATGTCTTGTGGAGTGATGTTCTATGATTGACCCCATATGGGGAACTCAAGCAAAGAGAGCTATTTTGCATTCATGTAACTTGCAAAAAATTTGAAATAACTTATGCCTCTTCTTTTGATTGCTTGAGTAAGCTTGGTTGTACATATGTATATATGCTTTCAAATTCTATAAGTGTGAACCTTGCTTGTCTACAATCCATGTCATATTTATGTTCAAACATGCATTTTTGGACTAGGAGATTTACTTAGGAAGTATGATGTGAATGACCTATAGTTATCTCCATGACATGATGATTCTTTAATAACATGCTAATGCTAAATAAAAAAGCATAAAATTCATACAACATGCTCACATGAAAAGCATGAATTGATGATTGCATATTCTTAAAAATGCAAAACTTGTGTGAAAGCTTATGAGACTCTAAATGAATAAAGGATCTTGTATCCGTTCAAAGGAATTACATTCCAAATGTCTCTCTTTCTTTATTAGTTGAACATGGTTACTATCATACGGATTTCTTATCCGGAAAAAATCAAATAGGGTGCAAAGTCGCTCATGCCATGTTTCGCTTATAAAGTTGGATATAGTTGCTCTTAAAATTGAAATCAATAATCTCTATATCCTTGCTTTTCCCATGACATTGGTGAAATTGGTTTGAATTCAAATTAGAAACCTTTGTCATTTGCTTTGCCAAATACCATTGTTTTTGGACTTGAATGCTATATGTCTTGTATGCAAAGCATGTTGGATTCACACATTTTCTCAAATAAATCTCCTTGTTTCTCTCAAATTAATTGAAGTGCATAAAGTGACTTATATGTATATGCATATCTTGCATGCTTCTATCTCTCGTTGCTTTGAGTGACCCGGTTGGGGACTACTCCTTTGCCTATATCATGACAAAAAGGGGGAGTAGGATATGGTAAGGGGAGTTGCAAAATATAGAAGCTTTTGTGCATTTTGGGGAGAACATACATTGAGGGGGAGTAACCCTTTGAGGGGGAGCATTGCATTTATCATTCATTGCATACATTTGCTAAATGTTGTGCCTAAATTCTAAAAATGCAAATGCTTGGTATTGTTCTCACATGATTAATCTCACACTTTACTTGTATTGGAAATGCTAGAAACTTTATTTTCAGGGCTTGATTGTTCTACAAGAGATTGAAGACTTGAAGTTTTTTACTTTCTTATCTCTTTGTAATGTAGATAATCATTGTAGTCCCGTAGTTTCTAATTCTATGTGAGGAATCAATGTGAGTGGTGGTTTTGTCACGAAATAGCCAAAGGGGGAGATTGTTAGGATTCCCGTTGTGTTTAATTGGCTTATTTCGTGATCAAACCACATGTGGGGATGCTTTGTAAGGGTAGCTTAGATGTTGTGTTATTGCTTAGGCCCTTTTGAAGACCTCACTATTGACAAGCACCAAAGGTAATATTCTAAGTGCTTACTTGTCTTGAAGAGATAGATGCACACACTCACAACTCATGCATATGTTTAATCCTTATATGTTGTGTGTCTTTTATGTGTGCCTTAATGCTCATTAACATCTCTTCTTGCATGTTAGTTTGATTGCATCTTGCATATCCAATTGCCTTGTCATGCTTAGATTTAGGATTGCATTTTTGCACTGGGCGCCCCCAAAAGCGCTGTACAGAAGCGCTGTACGAACAGCGCCCATTGAGCGCTGTTCAGACCTGATCGATTTAATCGGTCGCTGTTGGGTCGCTGTTGGGGCGCTGTACATGGCGCTGTACAAAGCGCTGTACGAACAGCGCCACTCTGTTTCCTCGTGAAAACAGAGCAAGGGCGCTGTACAGGCGCTGTACAAGGGCGCCCTACGTACAGCGCCCATGGCAAATAGTGGGCAAACTTATCAAAACGACCACACTTTGTTTTGGCCCCCTATATATATGCCACTTTGACTTTAGGTCAATTACAAGAGTTCATATTCAGATTTCATACTTAGGATATTTTTCAAAGAGAAGAAAAATTCCAAGAACTCATTTTTAATTACTCAAACACCTTTTCCATGATCATCAATCATCATCTAGCATCATCTTAGATCATCTAGATGACATCTTGCATGGATTCTTCATCATACTTTGCTTGGTAAGCTTTTCACTAATATCTTACATATTTTGTGTTTCTCTTATCTAGCAATCTCAATTTAATTACTTGTATGTGATTTTATATTTGTTGAATACAAGATTGAGATTAGTATGATGTATGTTTGAGAAGTTGTATTGTGCTAGCATATTAGGTTTTTGTGCTTGATATTGATTAGCTAAACTAATTGACATGTCATTTAGTTTTGATATCTAGGATTGTTCTTAATTGCATATTAATCATCTTAGATAAGCATATAGGGTTTCCCTTGCTCTATGTTGCATTTTGGATATTTTCATATATTCACTTAGGGTTGTATTCTCTTCAAGAGAAGCTAAGTCTTGTGTGTAGCAATCGGGATTAGGTTGCTTAGATCGCAAGCAAATTGGACTAGGTTCACTCATACCGGGATTAGGTAGGTGTGTGATTACTACCGGGATTAGGTTGTAATCGTTTGCACATTTAGTGGATTCGAGGTTCGAGTGTGGCTTACTTACATAGCCCGTGGTTTTTCCCGTGAGGGTTTCCACGTAAAAATCAAGTGTCAATTTAATTTCCGCACCATATTACACTTGCTTGGTTTTTTTATCTTGAGGGTAATTTCGTAATTTTGACTAACACGAAAATTGGGTAAAAGCGTAAAATCTATTCACCCCCCCTCTAGATAGTTTTATACACACCGTGCATTAATTAGTTTCAATTGAATATCATACATATTCACATAGATTGCATAATCTCTCTAGAGAATTAAGACTTGAGCTAAGAGTGCTTAGGCCTCAAGCAAATTGGAATAGGTTGCTAATAAAGGCCCGCAGGGTAGAAGTGAGGGGTTACAGACCGGATTGTTAGACGAGGTCTACATAGGTGTAAACTTCATTTCATTAGTGATTTCAAGTTCCGAGTGTGGCGCACTATACAGCCCGTGGTTTTTCCCAGTGGTTGGGTTTCCACGTATACATCAAGTGTCATTAAATTCCGCACTATATTACACTTGCTTGAATTTTGACTAGTAGGGTCTTTCGTAATATTGACTTGTATGTGAAAATTGGGTAATAATAGCTAAATCTATTCACCCCCCCTCTAGATTAATATTGAATACGCCTCTAGGACTTTTCAAATATATCGATTGTTCCCACTGTGTTTATTAAACTTAACTGATTATGAACGTAATTTCCTTTTAAGATTTTTTGTTTGTTTTTTGTCAGACTTTTAACATCTGAAGAGAAAAAAGGTAAAAACAAATGAAAATTAAAAGCTAACATTTACGACACTATTTTATACGTATCCCCCAAGCATCCCCTAAGGCCTAAGTATCCCCCAAGTATCCCCTAACTATCCTCCGGTCAAACTTATGAAAATGTCAACGGCTACGCCATTAACATCGCGTATCGATATATAAAAAAACAAAAAAACAAAAAAACAAAAAAAAAAAAAAAAAAAAAAAACTTCAGACATAACACGTGGCAGCATTGACTGTTTTGTTAACACTATTTCAATCTAGTCCATTTTTGCTCACCCCCCTACAAAGGGGGTAAACATTATCTCCCTCCCAAAAAGATGACATGTGTCTAAGGGTGGTTGAGCAAAAGTGTTTTCGTTTCAATCTCAATTTTCCCTACCAAATTTGTTCAATTTTTAGGGCAAGTTACACTTAGTTGGAAATGTTTTGTTATTATACACAAGCACCCCCAATACTTAAATTTGACTTTGAAAATACCTAAAATGCCCCTAGTTATATTATTTTATATTTTATTTTTTTTACCTTTTAATCAAAAACTTTATAACTTTAATAAAATAAAAAAAATTAAATAAATATAAATTAATAGTTTACAAAAAAAAAAAAACTTTAAAAATAAATAAATAAATAATTTTAAAAATAAATAAATAAATAAATAAATTTTAAAAATCAAATAAATAAATAGTTTTAAAAGATTAAATAAATAAAGGGTTTAAATAAATAAATAAATAAATGAAAAAAGTTATAAATATTAATTTTTTTTTTTAAGGTAATGGTTACCTCTAGTTAATGGGAGTACAACTTTGCAATCCTCCTTTAACTGACGATAACCATTACCCCCCACCCCAAGTGTTAACACGTGGTTTGGGCCACGTGTTAACACTTGGGGTGGGGGGTGGGGGGTTATGGTTACCTCCAGTTAAAGGAGGTGAGCAAAATGCACTCAGTTAATGGGGGTGAGCAAAGTTGCTCTCGTCAAAATAGGATACAGGTAATGATGACATCGGCGAAAATTCTAAATTGTACTGCTTTAATAGCGAAATAAAATAAAGGGATATTTGTAATTTTGTATAACACACGATGTGTGCAGAGTAGAGTAAACAATACACAAAGAAAAGCGGGATGAAAAGTGTGGGATTTTAGGTGGGATGTGTAACATTACTATTTGAATATAATGGTACGAAAGCCACCTATACATCAAATTGGTCTCATTGCCATACACTCGAAAACCATTGTAAAAAAAACGACAGTTGATTATAAAATGTCTATTAAAAAATGTGAAAATGTTAGAATTACACTTTCTGTGTGTAAAAGTTGTTTAATATCATAAGCCAAGAATACATTTTTATACCCGTGAAATAAAGTTATAAGGCCCTGAACTTATTTGGAAGCCCGGGATGTGATGGCTGTGTTTTTTTATTAAATTTTATTTTATTTTTATGACCTTTTTAATTATTTGTTCGATAGAAAATGTTGTTTTCCATGACCGGGGAGGTGACCAATCATCGGGTTCGTTGTTTGCGATATTAGTGTTTGTGAGCCACTCGATCTTTACATTTCATTCTTGATGTTAATGTTTTGTTTTTTTTTACATAAAATCAATATTTCTAACATGGAAGGAACTTCCACCATAGCAAGCAGCTACATCAATGGTGGTCGGTGGAAATGTGGAATTATCAAATCCAAACACATATAACATACATACAAACAGGGACATAAAATCATCTTCTCAGTGCTTCCATGACATAGAAAGTCAATCAAAATATATACATTTCAGTATATAAACCTAGTAATTATAAGGCATATAATTAAGAAGATGGCAATGTTGGGAAGATGAATGGCAGCAAGTCGATAAAAAATGGGAGTATGAATTAGACATCATTCTTTCACTTGGAAAAGATGATGAACCGTTTTTGAAGTCTGTTTGTGCTCTCAACTCTCACTCTGATTCATCAGTAAATGGAAAATATGATTCCATGGTTGAGTGAGTGTTTGTTGCTCAACCAACTCAACCAACTCACCTAGTAATAATTATATTACCAGCCATATACTCATCTCCTCCGTGCTTCCATGGAGAAGGTTGATCTCTCCGATTATCAACTAGACGCCGTCACCGCCACCGCCTCCTCTACACATTTCCGTATAATTTGACAGAACAATCAGGGTCAAGTCGACTAGTGTCGATGAATTCTTCGATTGTTGGCCAAAGATTTCTGTCCTATCACCCTCCCAAAAAAATTAGGAATTTGTTAACACCGTCACAAAACAACACAGAACAACATGTAATAATTTGTTGAACTTTTGTTATAATCTTGAGGAAAAAAAAACATTAATAACATTACAACATAGAGTTAAACTACTGGTTAGACAACAAGTTCCCTAAAACACGACAAGAACAGAACATGTTCCCAAATGTTATTAAACGAGCAGAAATATATTTCGAAACAAAACAAACTAACATATATAAACAAACGATTGAGTCATTACAAAATCTTCGTTTAATATATCTTGGAAAAACTAATTATTAAATAACACAACTAAAACAACAACATAAACATGATTCTTCCCCATTTTACACATTACCTTGGTCAATCGAAAAACTTAAAATTTTACAATAATTGTTTTAGTATACCAGACCTATATTGCAAACAACACAAAAGTCAAAGTCATTTAAACAAAAAAAAAAATTAACAACGAATTTTTCGTTTATAGATTACCTAACATATTTCCCAAACAACACAAAACCATGAAAGTCGTTAATTTTTTTGTTTACAAAAGAAGTGAAAAAGACGAATAATATAGACTAAATATTTTAGATCTTACAAATTGTATACAAAGCAACCATCAGGTTCGCACCGGAGAATGAAGAATTGATGCATGAGGCAAGGAGATGTATAAATGATGTCCATTTTTTACACACACATGTGGACGTGATGATCAGTATGTGGGTGAAATATTGCTTTGAACTGGTATACAACGGAAAGAAGTCTGGGGTATGCAGTTAAGTTTTTAGGTTTTCGGTTTGAGAACACATGAATAAGAAGAAGAAGGTTTTAGGTTTTAGGTTTTCGGTTTGAATATTGGTTTCACTAAAACAAGAAGAAGATTTTGTACACCAAACAAGCTTAAGAAGAAGAAGATTTTGTGGGATCCGGCTGTAATCCGCTACAAACCTGTCGTCCTGCCATGTGTCTCATTCACTTTTTTTTTTTTTTTTTTTGAGAAAGCCCATGTGTCTCATTCACAGACTATATAAAATTTGAAATATTTTGACACTTGGCCGTACTGTCCTCTTTTAGTAATTTTCCATCTTAAATTGATTTCGAGTTTTCGACATTTGGCATCTCTTCTGTTTCACGTGTTATGTATTAAGTTTTTTTTGGGTTGGGATTTTAGGTACGTGGAGTAGATTTATTTCGCATTACTCGATAAGTCAATGTGTGTTTTGTAAATCGAAAAGGTTTGGATTATTAATTAGTTATATTTAAATTCATTTAAATTATGCTTTACTTAAAGAGTGGTGCTATTGGCACACCCCTACTAATCTATATCGGAAACTTGTTTAAATTTTGATTTAATTAAATAAAGTTAAATGTTTTTACTAATTTATTTGATTTATTTTCAAAACTTAATAAACCCCATCTCTTTATCTCTGGTATTGTCTTTCTCCCACCTCCCATGAACGAATTTTTTTTTCTTTTTTTTCTTTTTGAATATCAAGCTTTATAGAAAAGGTGTGCCAATAGCACCACTCTTGTAAAAAAATCTATTTATTTTTAAATTTACATATTTACCCTTAGTTCTAATATAAAACATTGGTTACTACTCCTTACACGATACGTGAAAGATTATTACATGATAATCTCCCAACAACCCCTGAAAGGGTCAGATTTATATAGAACCCAAGAAGAAGAAGATGGCAGAAGATAGTCCGAGGGAGAGAGTGAGAGAGACAAAAATTTTATTTCTGATTGTAGTTTAATTTTTTATTTCTGTTAACAACATTTCTCAAAAATTGAGTTGATGCATTGATAAAAGTGATTGCAGTTGATTGCAGTTTCCGTTGTACTATTGAAATTCAATGTAATGGTTTCAATAAATAGCATCAAAGGATGAATGACGAACTTTTATTGATAATGAAAAGGTCACCACTTACTTAGGTACTGATTAGTCAGTACCAAAGGCACTGACCCCCGAATGGGGTATTACCACGTAGCTTGCAATTTTAAAAAGCCACATGGCAACACCCCATTGCAGGGGTCAGTCCCTTGGTTACTGACTGGTCATTAGCCGACCCACGCTGTTGCCGTCAAAGATGAATGTATTTGAACCTTGAACTTTAAAGTTGTATTGGAATTTTTAAATTACAGTCAATCCAATATTCCAATAAAAAAATACAAAATACTTTTTGTAATATTACTCGAACTCCCGAAGGATGCAAATATGCAATGTAGACTTTAGCTAATGAATATACATATAAGTATCTTTGTTCATAAACACCTTACGCAGATCTGGTGCCCAAAAGATCTGGTCAAATTGTAATCCATTCGTTTAAAAGAAAGGAAAGTTACTGTTTTGAAATCCTTGTATTTTATATGTAATTAACATATATCATCATAATTAAGTTAATAATTCATTATTTTTTTCATAATATTAAAATGAACATGTCCAATACTACAAAACTTGATGGCCTCATGGCCATTATTATAGTCCCATCGCGTTATCGGACATATTACCATATGAACAGTTTAGGGGTAGATGAACTGTAGTAGTGCACCGAAGAAATTATTACAAAATATTGCGTTGGGAACATAAAGATTTGCTGACGCAATTTATATTGCGTAACACATATTCAAGATTCAACCGTCAATTCCTGTTTTGCTATGTTACACGAAGAGGTAATGAGTACATTTGTGGACCGGCATTGCACCATTGCGTATCCTCAGAATAGCATGTCCATTGGTTTTTGGGCTGTGAATATCCCACTGGCCCATCACATCAAACGTCATTACAGCGATGAAGCAGACAAAATCAATTTTGTCAACAGCAAATTAGATTCGGTAAGTTAACCCCTATCCAGAAGGCACAAACATAGAAAGATTAAAACAAAGCATTAGGATATTACTCGATCGCCCATTGAGATTGAACGAAACAAAATGACTGATGTTGAACATGAAACCGGATTCAACAGATCTGGTTCGAACCTAATCCTAATACTTGATATCTAATGTCTATGTCACCTGGAGAAGGTTGGTTACTAATTTACTCTTTTGTACACCCATATCGTGTTATTTGTTGTGCGGTGTGCACATGTTGACGGTACATGTCTACACCATGTGTTAAATATTTAGTTGGGTAAATTTCATAAGAGAACCTAAGAGCATCTCCAATGCAATCCAAAATCATTGTGCCAATGCTATAATTTAGCACAAAATAAAAAAAGCAAGCTCCAATGCAATGATAAATTTGGCATATGCTATAAACTGTGTCAAATTTGGCATATGTTATAAACTGTGCCAAATTTGGCATAGTTTATAGCATATGCCAAATTTAGCACAACAATAAATGCAACCGTATTTGTTGACATTTAATTTTAAATAATAAAAATTTAACAAATTTAGTAGGGAAAATTAAATTGAAACAATTCTAACAAAATATTCAATGCATTCAGGGGTGAAAAAGAATATGGGTAAAGTTGTCTTTTCATTTTCAATTGTAACGGTGAATGTGATTTTGGAATTTGGATGAAAAAAATGAGGGAAGGGGCAAAAGTTTGAATATTTTGGACCTAAGGGGGAAAACCAGCCATTTCTGTAACTAGAGGGGGCAAAGTCAGAATATGGAAAATTAGAGGGGGCAAAATATTAATATCCCTCAATGAAATGGGATTGTTTTATTTCGGAGGAGTACACTTCCAGATTTTGTAGATTTGGACCTGCAAAAATAGGATAGAGGTAATAATGACATCGACGATAATTGTACTGCTTTAAATAGCGCAATAAAATAAAGGGATATTTGTGATTGCATGAAATACACGATATGTGCACAGTAAAATAAACAATACACGAAAGTAATGCCTGATGATGGCCACAACTCTATTAATAAAAATTGACCATTGCCGAAACATGTGTATTATTCAATATTATTGAACAATCGAAAACCAAATTCGCTGCATGTTACAACCAAAATGAGACCATCTTGCATGTTTTTTTTTTTAATCACATAATCCACTTCTACCTAGAAACTGCAATTATAACAAACAATGCATGGAGAATACTCTCCTACACATGGGTTACATTGTTTACAATTCCCAAAAGTTAGCACAACAATAATAATTCCTCTGGAAAGTGCCTTTCATTAGTTTTGTTAGACACAGTAATTCAAACTTTCGTTCAAGAAGCACAAATCTTGACTCCAATGACGAATTTAATACACCAGGAAGTATCAACTTGATGTTGATGTTAGTATGCGGAATGAAGAATTTCACCAGTCTCACCATTGATATGTTACCACTGAAATCTTATTTTGTTACATATATGTATAGTATCAGTGGTAACATATATGTTAACAAAAAAAGATTCCAGTGGTAACATATCAATGGTGAGACTGGTGAAATTCTTCATTCCGCATACTAACATCAACATCATACTGATACTACCTGGTGTATTAAATTCGTCATTGGAGTCAAGATTTGTGCTTCTTGAATGAAAGTTTGAATTACTGTGTCTAACAAAACTAATGAAAGGCACTTTCCAGAGGAATCAACTTGAGCCTTTAACAGAAGGACCTAAAGCCTTCTGGATGGAACCAATTCTTGCCTCTGCAAATCGTATGTTCAAACCTTCTGTTGTTTCTAATTCAGACGTAATTCACCACGTCGTCACCTAGGAGTTTCATTAGATATATCAATGTCTCATCCACCGAACATCATAATGATGGATGTCTCTGTTCGCCACTTGAACAAGAAAGAGGTTCGCCTTGAATACACACTTTTTGTCCATTGTTTCATAGCCTGTCCGCCCCGGAGGTCTTCAACACAGTCTCTTCAAACGACAATTTCTGCTCCATTGCTTGGCTAATTGAAGAAACCTAACTCAATATTCAAAGGTAAAACAAACAATCTAAATAGCAACCAAAAATAAAACACTGGTGGAAAGATAGTGTGTGATAGAGTTTGTTTATGAAAGACAGATATTGTAAGGTATATGGAATTTGAAAATGTAAATTGATGAGAATAAATATTTCAGGTGTCCACCCTTATATATAGGGGTGGCCGGGCGGTGCCATTGAACATAGAACGGTCACCATGTGGAATCAAAATTATAACTCTATAGGCAACCGTTTCATTTTTAATAAATGCAACCTTTTACACGAATTGTAATGTGTTGTATTGTTTTTTTTTCCGAGGAATACCAAATGAATATAAAATAATTATTAATTTAATTATATATTAAATTAGTTTCAGCAGAAGAATACCAAAAACTCTTCACATCAGTCTTTTCGATTCTCACACCACTCTATTTATCTCTTGGTAACACAAAAAATTGTTTAATTACAATGAATTCAAAAACAACTAACTAATGAACCAGACCTTTTCGTTTCACAAAACACACATTTACTTCTCAAGCCACTCACTCTAATTAAAAGGGATTGCTATCTACCTTTCCCATTTGCCTTCCCCATTTACCTTTCCCATTCATTACTTGACACGTGTACACTTTTTCATTTAATAAAAAGCTCACTTTTGCTACAAAGCATGTTTACTTTTTTATCCCAGGTGGCTTAATTAAAACAACCCTTTTTCAAACGATACTTTGGGAGAAGAAGAGCTTTATTAATGCTAATTGATTGTTATATTGTTTTTTGTATTTTTTTGGAAAAAATTAAATAAAAAACACGTGGCACGTAATAAATTCCAATTGTCAAAAATCAGGTTAAGATGATAAATTGCCAAGTGTCAAAATAATTCAAATTTTAGACAGTCTCTGGATGAGACACTTCGAGGAACGAATAATTCAAATTTTAGTATATTATATGTCTCGTACCTTAACTATCAGTTCCATTGTTCTCGTTTCTCAATTCTAATTTATCACGTTTTTCTTCACACCACCTCCGCCGTTGCCACCGCCACCACCACCAGTTGTAAGTTTCAGTGCTTTATATTTCTGAAAATCAACTATAGGCAATTCTTCGAATTCTCTGTCATGGTTTGTCAAGAGAGAGGGTCATTACATTCTACTTATTGGAATGATAATTAATGATCCTTCCTATCTCTCTCTTGCTGTTAGGATTTCGGTTAAATAATGGTTTACCGTAAAAATAGGAGGGTAATATGGTAAAAAGGTCAGTTATATCATTTTCCGCCAGAGGTTTGCAATATTAGATAAACTGGTCCCTCTATATTCAATAATGGTCAGTCAATCCCCTGAAACCCAATCGTCCAAAAGTGGAAGACCGGCCATTTCTGAAACTAGAAGGGGTCAAGTCATAATATGGCAAACTGGGGGGGTGGGGTGGAATAATAAACCTAGTAATTAGTTATTTAAATCCATTTTAATTATGCTTTACTTAAACAATATTTTTGGCGTTACTAGAGTGGTGTGAGAATCGAAAAGATTGCTATGAAGAGTTGTTGGTATTCGTCTTCTTTAAAATATAATTAAATTAATAATCTTACGTTTTATTAAATTGGTATTCCTCCAAAAAATAAAAACAACACATTCCAATTTTTGTAAAAGGTTACAGTTATTAAAAATTGAAACGGTTGGCTGCATAGTTATAACTAGTCAGTACCCGTGCTTTGCACATGGACAAACATATTTCCTCAAACAAATAAAAGATACCAATAGTTTTATGATATTTAAAATTGATTTTTGGTTGTGCTATTAAGCAAAATCTTTGAAAATTGTGCTAAAATTTAGATAGGTGAATCTCTATCTTTATCGAGAATAAAGTTAAAGTGAAAAAGAGTGTGAAATAGCATTGTTTACTTCTTCATTCTACCCACTTACAGTGACTAGTAAATATTGGCTTCAAGTATTTTAAGGCAAAATAATTCATGAATAAATTTATCATAATAACATAATACCTTTGTGACAGTATTCCTAAATAATTCTTCATTACTTTTTATAAAAAATGGAAAGTCAACACATCATTCAACTATTGAACCTGTCTAATAATTCATAACTAACAATATACCAGAAAGATAGTTTCATTGCAAACAATTCATAACAGAAAACTTAAGAGTTCAAACCAACATTCAACTTTAACCCTGCATTGGCTGTTGCAAAATCTGCATCATTCATAAAAACAATAAAAACAATCTTCAAGTTGACGACATATCAAACCACGAAACTTACATGTCACCTCAATCTACCCAAAGTAAAACACAATTCGAACATGATAACACATAGAATAGTTTAGACATTAATCTCACAAGATTCATGATGTATCACCGGAGATCTGGCCGTTGCATGCCGTCGGAACCCCGACGACAGGCTGTCCTGTTTTTAATTCAACGGCCAATGCCTCCAACCCCGAAATCCGACCATCCACCTACCTGTACATCTTCTTCCATCTAGCGACCTCCCTTACTAGATCCTTCTGCTCGTTCTTTAACCGGGCGATCTCATTCTTTATCGTGATCTCTCTCGCACGATACACGGACTCCACCTTTGCCAGATCAGAATAGCGAGGAGACATTTGAAACGACCAAACTCTGTTAGTTGTGGTGCTACTGCTTTCTCCTTCGACTTTGACATCCAAACCGACATTATCCTCCATGTCTTTCAATTGAATCTTTACGAGTTCGTGAATGTATACTGGTTAGTCTTTTTTATGACTCTCGCAATAGGACGAGGTCAAAGAGTAGTGTAATGATGAAGTGAAGTTCGTTCCATAGGGATCGAGTGACCGATTACCGAAATTGATCAGTTTGCATGCTATTCAAACAATCATTAATGAGGAATTCTAAATTAAGAAATATAAACTAAAGCAACCTAATTGATTTATGCTAAAGCAAAATGAAGTGACGCGAAAATAAATCCAAATGTGATAATATAGAGAAATATGCTAGGACATGACTATACCCCACCCTATGTTGACTTCCGTTTTAGACTCAATTATTCACCCATAACATGCTCATGCAATTCATAGATTCATGCACCCTAATATTAACCTACAATCTTGGTCAAGTAGAGTAGATTACACCCAAAATCATACCCAAGCCTATCTTTCAATTACTCGGAATATATGAATGGGTTCATTAAGTTTGTTGGCACACTAATGAATCCTATACGCTAGCTTAAGTGGGTATACTTTTCTAGACATGCATAGAGAACATTTTGTCGAGCACGTGGCGTGCGTCTCCGATCGGTACATAACAAACCACAAAAGAACAATTAATAGGAGATCAATCTATCAATATAAACACTAAGCATACCAAAACATCCATACTAACTACAAGTTGCACATACATGTGTAGATAAGAATCAATATAAATATATAGTCATTGGGTGGGGTTTCATCAAATCCTAGCACTAAGTGTTTAGCTCATATCACAAAAAGTAGCCATACAAAAGATAACTTTAAATGAATACATTGCTAACAAAAAGAACAAGAAAGAGAGAAAGAGATAGAAGAAACTATTTGGAAAGGCTCATTCTTTGCTTTGCTCTTCCTCTTCCAAGCTCCTTCAACTCTAATCCGCCCAAACGATGAATAGATGGAAGTGATGATAAGGTGGTGTGATGAGTGTGTTTAGATGTTAAGAAATGAGGGATCTTTGTGGATTTCAAAGGATGGAGGTGGTGATGTAAGGAAATGGATAAAAATGTGTTCTTGGTTCAATTTGGGAGAAAAAGTTGGTAGGTCTCTCAGAGAAAAGACTGTAGAATATATAGGGGAGCTGATTAGGGCAAGGGCAAGAGAGTAATTTCGACAAAGAAAAGCAATTTCTGGGCGAGGGGCAAGCTTGGGGCGAGCTTGGTGAGCTCGCCCTGGGGTCGCCAAGAAGGCGAGAAATTCTGGACCCGAGAGGATAGCGAGCTCGGGGCGATCTGCTTGGGCTCGCTTGACTTTGATGGGAAAAACCCCGAGAGCTTAGCGAGCTCGGGGCGAGTTGCTTGAGCTCGCCTGACTTGGTGACGAGCTGATCTTGGCCTGAGAGTATAGCAACCTTGAGGCGAGCTGCTTGAGGTCGCCTTGGGGTTGCTTTGGAGGCAGGAATTTCGCTTCGACCTTCTTTTTAGCTCCTTTCCCAGTGAAAGACTAATAGAACACTTTGCCCATGCACAACTTATTTAAAGCGTTGGAACCACGACTTTTACTCGAGAAACGAACACAAAATGATATGAAATTAGGGCTACACTATGTGTAGAACTAAAGCAATTAACACCCCCAAACCTATCTTTTGGTCGTCCTCGAGCAAAACCTAAAACAAAAAAACAAAAAGAAAACATACAGCAAAGGAAAGCAAAAACAACAAGAAATAAAACTTCCGGATAAGTCTTTTAAACCCCTAGGCGATCCCTAGTAGGACGAGTGAAGTCTTGTGAGGGTTTACAGAACGACACCCACAAACGTCTTTCCTGTTGAGCCAACTATAGGCAGAGATGCAATAATGGGAGAACCGAATTGAAGCATATGCATGCTAAGATCCCTAAGAAAAAACTTGGGAAGTGCAAGCTAAGGTGCTACAACAAGAGAGATTGCAATTCCATACTTCTTAGTGAACAAAGCTTCAAAAAGCATCGAACACAAGAGTCTTATGATAGCATTTCGCCTCGACTCTATACCTTTCCGGATCTCTCTTATTTTACCACTCAGAACCTAGGCTCACTCAACAAACATATGCGGTTGGAAATTAAGCACAAGAATTTTCAAATTACATGCATATGACACATTTTGAAAAACCGCTAATGTTTAAATGCAAATGGACCACAAGAACGGATTTGAACATTAAGAACAAGAGCAAACACCATTTGATGCCTTCGTCAACAAGCTAAACTCCTCCTAAAGATCAATTAGGACTTCTTTAAAGTTCAAGTGATGCTATGGTGAGATGGTGGTGGAGAGGCTTGGTGGGTATGGGATTATGGGCTAGCTACCGATTATGCTTAAGTTTCTTTTAGGCACACTCTTCACAAAATTAACGTCTAGGCAAGAATTATTCACTTAATCATCTTGTGCTCATTTTTAAGTTGCTTTATATTTTAGCAACTTTCACACTTTAGAGCTTAGAAGGCTTTTGCATTATTATTATTATTATTATTATTATTATCATTATTATTATTATTATTTTTGAATAGATAATACAAATAAGTAAAACAAGTCTTGATCTTTGCACAACTCACACATCTAGCCTAAGTACACGCTATTTTACACTTTTGATTTCTCTTGAGTTTCATTATGATATGATAACAAGCCATAATCGTAGCAAGTGGGATGGTTTAGTGTTTATGTAAGAAGTGGCAATGTGTATGATATGGGAGGATATAGTGATGGGGTTTAGTGTGTAGGTTAACATAGATAGGACATTTAAGCACACACACAAGGCATGGGACGTGTTTGGGATATTTGTAGTGACTTAACACACATTGCCTACATCAGCTCTAGGCACGAGTTAAGTAAGCAAACAAAGGCAAAACCACAGTAATGCTTCTTAAAATGGCGCTCTTTAATGTCCAAAGCATGGAGTGAAAGTATACAAACGTAGTTAAATTGCTTAAGGCATACCTAGAGGAGGGGTGGGGGGGGGGGGGGGGGGGGGGGGTGAATAGGTTTTTACACATTTTTCCAATCCCTTAAACAAACTCTCGTTTGTCCCTTAAGGTAGCCTTACACACAACAAAATAAACCAAGAAAGACATACATAGACAATATGAGAATATAATCATGTGCACAAGGTCTAAGTATATCACCTAGTTGTGTGAGGTATAAAAGCAAATAAACACAACAACAAATAAAGCTTGTATTTCAATAGATGTTCAACTAGTTACAAGAGTGATCAAATATCACTATACAAAAATTACAATATACAAAAGAATCAAATATACAAAAATGATCTAAAGAATGAATTCACAAATCACACTTTACAAATACTTGCTTCACTATACATCACAAGTGAGTAATATGAAACAAGATAATAACATATGCAAATAAAATATAAAAGATAGAGATAGGAAGAATTAACACAAGAGATTTTTTAACGTGGTAAAATCTCCAAGGAGGAAACATCCACGGGTTGAAATACAACCATTAGGGTACTATATATATTGGATAATAAAAATAGAAAATCCACAAAGTGACCAATCTTTAGCTCACCCAACCTAGTGGAGTCTAAGTCTACCCAACCCTATTGGAAAGTATGAATCCCTCAATGATGCGAAACCACCATATATTGGACAACACACAAAACCAACATCGATGGAAGATTGGAAATTCCTTAAGAGTGCATACACCTCCCGTGTACCCCGCTCTTTTGGAGTCTATGTCTAACCATACGCCTAGGCCTTCCAATATAATAGCCAACTCCCTATCCAAGGCACTCTTGCCATTAGGGAGCCTCCCATGCATGACTATCCGAGTCCTCCCGACTCTAGCCATGACTTCTTGCTTACCTATCCGAGTCATCCCGACTCTAGGCAAGTCTTCTTGCTTGGCTATCCGAGTCATCCCGACTCTAACCAAGACTTCATGCCTTTTACAAGGACTTCCTAGTGTGATCATGTGAATGCAAATGATGCAAACAATCAAATCAACATAGAACATGTGATCAATACATTCTATGGTACAAATAGACCTAAACATGTGATATCATAAATAATAAAGTCTAGATGCAAAATACAAGAATAAAACCTAAAGCATGTGAAACATCAAACACATAAGCTCAAAGTCTCATTCACACATACAACACTTGAATTAAAATATATTCATGAAGTACAAGTTCAAGATGCAATCAACATACAATAAAATGCTAGATATATGAGATTTAATAAATCAATATTCTAGCCAAAAATATAGAGCAAGGATTCAAGATATAAATCAATCAAATCCTAGATTGCTCTAAAACACAAACAAATTCAATAATCCTAGATTTCATCAATTAAAGGATCAAATCAAATCACAAGGTCATTTATCACAAAATTGATTCAATCAAGTCACAAACAACCTAAGATGCCATTCTAATCACAATACAACTCACAAACATGTGAAAAACCTAGAATCATAGAAACTAGTCCACATTTGTCTATAAATTGACTTTCAATTAGAATGATTATGAAGCTATCTTTCTCAATAGCTTTTACCAAACATAAACATACATATAGAAGAAGAAACCCCAAGCAAATTGAAGGTTAAAAGGAAAGAAATCCCAAAGATAAGTCCAATACCTTTGATTCAAGAGCTGGTTCGGATTTGTATGTGGAACCACCAGAAAACTCGATCAAACAGCAACCAAACCACTTGGAAATGATAGAGGACTCAATTACGAACGTTCTCCAATTTGAATCACTCAAATCTGACTCCGGATGAGGGAGATATGATGTTTGGAAGATGAGAGAATTCAGAGGAGAAGACTGACGGGAATATTGCAATTTTTCTTCTTCAAAATCAAATTGAGAGAGAGGAGGGAATTTAAAGGAGGAGAGAGAAGGGGCAAAATGGGCCAATCAGGTGAGACCACGTCACCCCAGGCCGTGGGGGGCGCTTGGGCCTCACGGGGGCAGAGAGCCCCTCTGGTCGTGGGGCCCACGGCCTCCCTCACGGCATGGGCCAAGTGGCCTCACGGCCACCCACTTCTCTTGTGCGCTCCCTCGGTTCTTCAGCCGTATCTTGGGGATCCAAACTCTGATTTCGAATCCGTTTTCGGATTACGAACCGTGACTCTCTTACGCATGACGAAAACTATACAACTTTGTAAAATGGCTGAGAAATCATCTCGGAAAACGACGATGAAGTCAACTCAACGAATGAGAATGAAAAGTAGCGTAGCTACATCGTTTGGACTCGAAACCTTATGAATGAGTAACCGAAACGATCGGAACTCAATAAGGAATCATAATAGAACATATTCAAGTCCAAATACAAAAATACTGAAACAAACAAACACAAAGACACACACATATGCTATTTCCTAGACATAGTCCTAGAACATGCAATAAGCAAAGTTTGTCAAGATAGTATAAATGCATGAGCATATATTATCAAGTATGTGAATGTGTTATATCAATGATGTTTAACCATGAAGGAACACACAAGGATGCCATGTGTGTGTGTGTGCCTAGCCTTGTAAGAGATATGAGGTCTTATATTACCTTTGATGATCAATGATGCACATATCTCTTTAATGCCGGCTTCTTGCAAGAATTATGGTTGAGACATTCTTCGTCTTCTTAAATCTTCAATATATGAACCACTAAACATTACAAGAGAAACACGTTTTGATATGAAATTTATGCCAACACAAACTATAAACCTAACAATCTCCCCCTTTGACAAAACGCCTAAACATATACTAAAACAATTACAAAGAAAATTTGGTCACAATGAGTACAATGAGTTACACATATAGACACAAATTAAAACTCCAAGTCTTGAACTTCATCTTGGTCTTCTCTTGATATTACCTAAAATAAACTTGAAAGCACAAGAATATCCAAGAGACAACACATATGGCAATATACAATCTTAGGCAAAAAAATAAACATTTAAGTTCAAATGGATCATGTATGCTCCCCCTTAACACATACTATCTAACAAGCATTCTTAGCCAAGATTCAACAAAAAAAAATATTACATGCCATAAAGTTCAAACTTGATACCAAATATACTAAAACAAAAAGAAATAAAATGAGACTAAGCATGCTAGATATCTTCCACATCTCTCATATTTTCCCCCCTTTTTGACATGATATGAAGCCAAAGTGAAAGAGTAAGAAAAATATACCTCAAGGAACTCTCTAGCCACTTGTGCCACCAAGGAAAGTAGTGCGGTGTGAAGATCTCACATATTGCTTTGTTGTAGTTGATTTTCCTTCCAACTCTTTGATCCTTTCATCTTGAACAACAAGCTTGGCACTGAGGTCTTCAATCTTCCTTTGTGACGCCTCAATCAACCTACGTGACTCTTCAACCTCATTCCTCAATTTTAAAGCCCAACTAGAAAGAGCGGGTGAGCTATGGACATGGCTAGAATCAAGAGATTCACCAAAAAGCCTAAACACATCACTAGAGTTTCCCTTGTCCTTGTATGACATGGTTGCCACACGTTTCTCACTCAACTTCTCTAAGGGAGGAAGCATAACATCATCATCAAGATTCCTCACTCCTTTAGCTAAGCATAATTGAGTTATAAATCCCGGAAATGCCAATTTCTTATCCAAACGACTAGTACAAGCCGCAATCTCAATTTGTTCCACAAGCAATTCACCAAGATTTATAAGTTTGTTAGTCACCAAAGCATATACAATCTTGATTTTGTCTCTATTAAGCTCCGAAGCATTTGTAGAGCCAACAAGATTGGAGCACACAAATAAATGCCAAAAAACACTAATTTTTGTTAACTCACCTTGTTTAATATAAGCACGTTTCCCCCACACAAAATTAATATCATCACATAGAGTTATACCCATTAAATCAAGGTTTTCCAAGATATCAACATCAAGGAATTCCGATTCAATGTCATCGGGCAAGTCTAGAAATTCATTCACCTTCCTAGCATAAACTCTAAAGACAACTTTCCTTATGTCCAAAATGGCACTAGTCATGGTAGAACTTCCTTTGTAAACATGATAAAATTCTCTAACCATGGTCTCATTAGAAACTCCTAACATGTCAATCCAAGGACCCCATTTTCTATCCATAAGCACCTTATAAACATGAGAACCAACACAAGAGTTCAAATATATACCTCTTTCTTGAATGATCTTCTTGCTACCAAATATTCCCAAATCCTTCACATTTTTGGCTTTGGAAACCTTGGAAGAAAGTGAAGGTTTAGACTTGTCAACGGGAATAGAAGAAGTGTTACCACCAACCTTCTTCGCCTTACCCATGATCTTGTAACACAAAAACACTAAAAACAAAAAGTGAGAGGAAACATAGAAACAAATTAGTAACCAATAAACATATACAAAGGCAAAACATTATATTCAACAAATCATCATGCATATAAGAATTTATCATAGCATCTTCATGATTTATCAAAAATAAGAATAATGCCAACAAACAACAACCTTGAAGAACATGTGAACATGTCATAAAAGAGAACAAGAATTTAGCATATTATGCTCCCCCTTGACAAGTGCCTCATCTAAAATCAAGATAGACAAATGTTCACAAAAATCACCACACAATCACATCACAAGCAATTTTATTAGATTTGCAAATAAGCTTCACATATCTAAGAGAGTTACATCAAGATTTTCAATCACTCTCATATGTCATCGAAAATTGCTAAAGTATCAAAGTACTAATTAAGCAAAAGTGAGTGTGTGAAGATTTTGCTTCAAGTATATGAAAAGAAGTAGTTTGATAATCAAGCATGCAAACACTTTCAACATCTATTCATCTTAGGCCTTTCCATAAAAAGGTCAAACCAGTTATCATCCCAAATATTGCTTATAAAGAGAATAGATATCAACATGTGAGTGTGTGTGTGCATGTGGCTCGTCAACCCATTTCTATTTGTCAACTCGAGCTCATTTGATTATTCAACTATACTCCATAAGCCTTTTTTTTTTATTATTTTTTTATTTAGGCTTAAATCAAAGATTTTTTTTTTTTTTTTTTAATGATTCAATTCAACACTTCTTTGATTTTTCTAACAAAAAACATATATTCCTCATGGCGGCTTTCACTTATCACAATGGCGTAGCCCTTTCCTACATTGGGCGGCTTCACAACCAAGGTGTGTAGCCCTTTCCATGAGGGTGCTCGTTGAGTTCTATGTTGCCAAAGCAAATGGATACCAACCATTGGTCATTTTTAAATATACTAGTCCTTAGGACTTCAAGGTGTATCCAAAGCTAACATCAATCAAGCTCAACATACTTAACAAAACATACAAGAGAACCAAAGTGCATTTTTTGAAACCAAAATTTAAGGCTTAAACGCACATGATCAAGAAGCAAGTAAAGAGACTTACTTAAGATCTCTACTTCTCAAGAGAGTAGCTATCAAAGAATATGAAGCTCACACTATTCAAAAATTAGCCACTCAATAATCATACAAATAACAACACACTTCATGAATAAGATCAATGTGAACACTTATCACTAAAAGATCTTAAACTAGCAAATGTCAAAGAGGACCATATAAACACTATACTAGTTCTCAATTATGACATGCTTCATAAATGTGATACAAACAATGAGTTGATAGATGAAAAATCAAGTAAGCAAGCAATATGATATAGAGATACCTTCGCAAGCTATTTTCACCAAATACAATGCCTTCACCCTTTTTATGAGTCCTCTTGGCTTGTAAGTCCTCATGACTACAAGTTATAGGTGTGTCGATTCCAAAAGACTAAAGACAATGTAATCCAACTAAAAAAAAAAAAAAAAAAATGACTTTCTCTAAAAGCCTTAACATGATTGTCACCATATAGATACAAAAAAAAAAACTTTTCAAAAGTTAATCAACAAATATTGACTATCATAACAATCAATGTGAGATAGCTAAGTTCATGTCAAGTTGTAAAGATACAAAGCAAACAAGCTAAGCTTCTTAACAACAACACTAGTCTTAAAGCTAACTCACATGTGCAAATTACACTAATAGTAAGAGCACTCACCCTTGACAAATTTTGTCTTGGGTGGACATACATGAACATCATCAAGATTCTATTTGACCATAATGTTGAACCTAGAGTAAAGTTCTTCCACAACTTGATTCACAATAATATCATTAATACTCTTTTTCTCAACATTGTTAGCAACACATGCATTGTCAAATTTTGAAGGATATGCATTCTTCACCTTCCGGACATTCTTAACATGCTTTGAGAGGTTTTCATGCTTTCCATATTCAAAAGCTTTAGCATGCATAAAATGAGGTCCAATCTCTCTATTCCTAGATGCATTTTCTATGTTGCAATATTCAATGAATTTATAGCACTTGGGCTTGATATGGCTTAAGGTATTGCAAAAATGACATATGGGAACAAAAGGAGAGATTTTAGCTTCCGGAGTTGCAGAAGCACAAATGGGAGTTTCAAGGGGTACCTTATTCTTCAACTTGTTCTTCTTCTTGGAACGTCTCTTCTTAGGAGCTTTTTCTTCAACAATGACTTCGCTTGTAGGAAGTGATGCTTCTATGAGCTTCTCCTCAACTACCGCGTCACTTGAGCTTCCTAAGGACATATTAGAGATGATCCTATCCTTTTCAAGCACAATACCCTTAACTTCACAAAGCTTCTTGGCAAGAGCATTCTTTTCACCCAAAAGCCTAGGAGTTGTAGCAACAAACTCATCCAATTGTATCTTGATCAAGTCATCCTTCTCATCAACCTCTCTTAAGGCTATCTTCAACTTCTCCTCAAGAAACTTCACCTTAGTGATCGCGTTGCAAATGTTCACATTTAGCGCTCCCATTTCTTATCTTTTGTATTCGTTTCTTGGGTAATTTAGGGATTTTAATGGTTTAAATAAGTGTTTCAGGGAAATAGAGGAATTCAGGGGCATGTTGGTAATTTTGGAGAAATAAGGGCTAAAATGTAATATTCTGGAGAAGATTGAAGATTCTACAATTAGGGAAGAGTTGAGGGACCAGATCGTAATTTGCCGTGAAAAGCACAGCGTCAGCGCGCCACGTCAGCAGCAGAACAGCGTCGTTTGGCCTCTGCACGCGTCAGCGTGACGTCAGCGATGACGTCACCATCTTCTACCTCCAACCAGGTCAGCCACGACCTGTGTGACCCGGATCCGACCCGGTGCTGACCCGTCTAACCCAGCATTTGACCCATCCAGTTTCGGTCATTTTTTGACCGTTTTTTTCGTTGATTTTCTACCCAGATCGGCAGCCGGTCGTCCTCCGGTCAAGATGGGTCCACTTTGGGCCTCCCATGCACAAGTTCTTCTCCTCCTTCAACAAGCAAAACCTCCATGGCCATCAAGCTTCAAGGTCAACTTCGGTGGCTCTTTGCCCACGTTCCAGACGTTCCAAACTAGCCAAAACGACGGCGGTTTCATGCGGCGGGACAATGCCTGCAGTCCAGAACGTACAAGCTCGCCTCCAACCTCCAAAAATGACGGTGACTTCGTGCGGCGGCTAAGAACCTGCGAGCTTGGCGATTTGAGCTCACCAACTTGACCGACTCAAGCTCTTTTCACGCCCAAATCACTCCCCTATATATATATTCTCCTTTCCTAACCCTAAACCACATCCCTAATATCCAAACAAAGCAAAAACCATTCACAAATAAACCTTAAACACCTTAGAAATAGCTTAGAAGTGCACTCACACCACTCTCACTCTCAACACCTTTTGACTCCAAGCAAGGGAAAGACAAGGAGGAGCCTAGCTAGCTTGAAGACTTCTCAAGAGATTGGGTTGTTTTCTTCATCTCTTTTGTTTTACTTTAGCTTGTTGTTATTGTGGTTGTAATTTTACTACATGTTTATGTTGGGAATATTGGTGGGATTGTAATTGTTAGGATTATGCTCAATAGCAAGAGTGTAATATTGTAATTAACAATCTTTTTCATATTAATAAAGTGATTTCTGGTTTAACAAATCGTATAGCATTTATAGTTTAATATTATAATTGTCAAAGTAAATAATCATAAGGTCTGAAGACTATGAGAAAAGAAGAATTGTTCGTACATCTGGATATGTATGTGGTAGACACAATTCTTTAGTTAGTCTTGAATAATGTTCACAACTTAAGTTAAAGGTTGGGCACCTTTATCTTGTTAAAGTTGTAGAATTCTTTTGCTAGCATTTGAGTGGGATCAAATGAGATATGATGAGTCTAAAATCATCGGAGTATCTTCGAGCAAAAGAATCTAGTGCACTGGGTGCATTGAACTGGATCACAATGAAAAGCTTTAACTAGAACCGTCAATAGATAATAATCTTTTCATTATCAGGACAATCGGAGAGTCTATCGTAATCCTGAGATAAATGATGGACTTATGGTTGCAAGTGATATCATTTGGGTTATCAATGAATACGATTATATAGCATAGTCTATCCTCGATAGTTTGGTGATATTCATTTGTTAATCGATAGAGGACTTCATTTATAGATATGGACATCGTGGCTCCATTTATTAAATAAGAGTATAATATCATCGTATGGATGTTTTGAGGTAATTGGATATTAAATCTCAACGTTGAGTTTTCGATGGTGTCTATTGAAAACATGGCTTCTGGACAAGTCAAAATATCCAAGTTCAAAACGTGGTCATATGAGTAAATATGGTAACTTGGAGAGTTATAGGCGGTCTATGAACTCTTGGCGATTACTGATATTAATCACGAGGATACACTATCTCCAACATGAATGTCTAGGGTATGAATGAGGAACATCTTCTTATTTTATCTTTATTTAATAGTTCAATTTTAGCTCTTTAGTGGAATGAGTTAAAATTAATGGATCGGACCTAAGTAAATCATTTGTTGATTGTGATTAGGTTATGTCTATTGAAGCTTAAATTTAGATAGCCCGCTAAGATCCCCAATCCACACGGACTTGCATGGATCACTTGATATATTCTACCGGACCAATTTATGGGTCCATTTAGAATTGCATTTAATATATTAAGAATATAATTTGCACATTATTTATTTAATGGGCTGCACAATTGTATTAATATATTAATGAAAGACATGTGGGCTTGTTTCTTTTAGTAAGAATGGGTCTGGTTCACATGTGGGCTTTTTATTTAAAGTCTAATGGATTAAATGAAATAAGAAAATAATATATGGCCCATTTATTTTAAGTGGGGCGGCAAAGGTGAATAAATTAACCTAATATATTATTTTGTTTCATTGTTTTAATTAAATAAGAATTAATTAATTTATTAATTAATTGTTTAATTAAAAAACAAATCTTTTTCTGATAAGGAAATATATTTCCTAAAGCTATACTATTGGTAGTAGTATACTAAAAATAAAAGACTTGTTTGATAAGAAAATAAATAATTAATTTTATTTATTTAATCAAATAAGAAGTCTTTTAATTTAGTCAATAAAAAGAATAAAATATCTATGAGTTGGATTAGGGTTTGAAGTCTATTCTTTGATGGAAATTAGGGTGCAACACAAGCCTATTTTGGCATGTGATTTGCAGCAACCGTAGTTGTTTTTAGAGAAGGATTTTCGGCAACCCTAAAAGAAAAGAGGAAACAAATTCGGCCACCTATATAATGCTTGCTATAGGGTTCGGCCACCTGAGAGTTTTTCATAGATACAATTTTCTTCTTCTTCTCAATTCATAGAAAGTATTTTATTCTACTAAAAACATAAAAGAGTGAATAGATTATTCTTTGATGGTACACTAATTGCTTGTTCATCAATAAGCTTGTGTGTACAACATCGATTTAGGTTCACGCGAGTTTCAATCATTAGATTGAGAACTCAAAAGTGACCGGAATAATCTTAGTCTTCTTTTGATTGTTTTGTGACTAACAAAAGAAAAAGAAAAGTTTGTTTGTCCATTCTCAGGTTTGCAATCCAAAGAAAAGGGAGACCACGCTCCTAGGTGATTCACGTTCGTGCTAGGATTGAAGATCTTGCGGATTACCATCGACGTAAGTCAATCGGATCACGCGACAAAAGGTATTCTTCTTTTGTTGATTATATGTATGTTTAATTAATTAAAGGGTTAAGGTTCATAAAAAGGAAAAAATTTTAAAACTACTAAATCTATTTTAGTCTCACTTCCGCTGCGTGTACTACGGTATTTTTCCCTACAGTAATATTATTCATATTTTGGTTGATTAGTATATTTGCTTGAGCTTAATATATGCATGTTAATTGATTAACCAATTAATTGATATGTAATAGGATTTAGATATCATTAGCATGCATGAATGATTGTTTGTGTGTGAGTGCCTAATCCTAAGTTAGATTGGTTAATATCAATTGTGTAAGCTTATTGCTATCAACTAGATAGTGGATTTATTGCATGAACTCATTTCCTAACATTTCCATGCATTTACCACCTCACAACTACACCCTCCCATGACCATGCATGAGTGTAGTTGGTAATTAGTTTAGTTTAGTTAATTAGTGTTAGTTAGTTAATTGGTTAGGTAAGCTTGTTAGTTTAGTTAATTTAGTTAGTTAATGTTAATTAGTTGTAATTTAATTATTTCCATCTTAGTTTAGTCTTAGTGTAATCATTAGTTTAATTAGTTGTGACAATTCCTTTTTACTTTTATTGCATGTTAATAGTGTAAATAATAATAAATATAAATAGTGTGACTATAACATAGGTGTAGAACCGACTTACGTGTACCATACTTCCTCCATGGGAATGATACTCATAACCACTATACGTGGCGAACGATTCGTATACTTACGAAAGGGTATAAACTCGCACGCCATATCATTTACCGATAGTTTATAGAACTATCGTATACCACATTTGTGGCAATCAAGTTTTTGGCGCCATATCATTTACCGGTAGTTTATAGAACTATTGCATACCACCTTTGTGGCGATCACTTAGCCAAAAGATCAATGTAGGTTGGATTATCATTTAAACACTCTTGATGACTTGGATCAATCTCCTTATCCAACGAATCTTGATTCACATCCTCTAGAGTAGAGTGAGAAGCAATGAATGCAACAAAGTTGCTCACTAGCTCTTCTTCACTAGAAGACTCATCACTTGAGCTCTCCTCATCACTAGAGTCATCATCTTCACTCCATGTAGCCGCCATAGCCTTTCCCTTCTTGTCCTTCTTAGAATCACCACTAGGACAATCCGAAGCATAATGTCCAAACTTCATACACTTGAAGCATTGAACCTTCCTATTGCTTTTAGCATGGCCACTCCTCTCATGAGGTGGAGTAAAGGACTTCTTGACTTCCTTGTCCCTTGAGTACTTACCACTTGGCTTGGCACCTTTCCTCATGAACTTCCTAAACTTCCTAACCAATAAAGCCATCTCCTTATCATCATCGCTACTACTAGCTTCCTTGACAACCTTGAGAGCTAAACCCTTGTTCTTAGCCTTCGGTTTCATGCACGCCTCAAAAGTTTGAAGAGATCCTAGCAACTCATCTAAGCTCATGACGTCAACGTCTTTGCTCTCTTCAATGGCAGTAACCTTGGCTTTGAACCTCTTTGGAAGTGATCTAAGAATCTTCCAGTTTAGCCTCTCACCGGAGATAGGAGTACCAAGTGCTTGGCATTGGTTGGCGATGTCTAGTAGCTTATCTTGGAAGTCAACAAACTTGTCTTCCTCATCCATTTGTAAAACCTCAAATTGGGAAGTGAGCAATTGAAGACGAGACTTCTTCACCGCTTTAGTCCCCTCATTGGTGACTTGGAGAGCTTCCCATGCCTCCTTTGCGGTTTCTAGGTTTTGAATGTAGGAAAATTGCCTACTATCAACACCTCCGAAAATAGCATTCACCGCCCGATGATGCCATTTTGCTAACTCAAACTCATTAGTAGACCACTCACTCCTAGGCTTGGAAACGGTCACTCCATTCTCAATCTTGTTGGGAGCAAGGTAACCTTCTTCAACGGTCATCCAAGCTCTCTCATCGATAGATCGAATGTAAGCCTTCATGCTCAATTTCCAAAACCCATAGTTGTGACCCTTGAGAAGAGGAGGCCTAGAATTCGAAGCCCCTTCGGTCATCACATCATCTTAGAAAACCATACTTGCAAAAACCTAAGCAATCCACACGTAAGTATAAACCGGATCTCATCGAGTGCCGTTAGATGACCCGCTCTGATACCAATTGAAAGTATACAAACGTAGTTAAATTGCTTAAGGCATACCTAGAGGGGGGGGGGGGGGGGTGAATAGGTTTTTACACCTTTTTCCAATCCCTTAAACAAACTCTCGTTTGTCCCTTAAGGTAGCCTTACACACAACAAAATAAACCAAGAAAGACATACATAGACAATATGAGAATATAATCATGTGCACAAGGTCTAAGTATATCACCTAGTTGTGTGAGGTATAAAAGCAAATAAACACAACAACAAATAAAGCTTGTATTTCAATAGATGTTCAACTAGTTACAAGAGTGATCAAATATCACTATACAAAAATTACAATATACAAAAGAATCAAATATACAAAAATGATCTAAAGAATGAATTCACAAATCACACTTTACAAATACTTGCTTCACTATACATCACAAGTGAGTAATATGAAACAAGATAATAACATATACAAATAAAATATAAAAGATAGAGATAGGAAGAATTAACACAAGAGATTTTTTAACGTGGTAAAACCTCCAAGGAGGAAACATCCACGGGTTGAAATACAACCATTAGGGTACTATATATATTGGATGATAAAAATAGAAAATCCACAAAGTGACCAATCTTTAGCTCACCCAACCTAGTGGAGTCTAAGTCTACCCAACCCTATTGGAAAGTATGAATCCCTCAATGATGCCAAACCACCATATATTGGACAACACACAAAACCAACATCGATGGAAGATTGGAAATTCCTTAAGAGTGCATACACCTCCCGTGTACCCCGCTCTTTTGGAGTCTATGTCTAACCATACGCTTAGGCCTTCCAATATAATAGCCAACTCCCTATCCAAGGCACTCTTGCCTCTAGGGAGCCTCCCATGCATGACTATCCGAGTCCTCCCGACTCTAGCCATGACTTTTTACTTACCTATCCGAGTCATCCTGACTCTAGGCAAGTCTTCTTGCTTGGCTATCCGAGTCATCCCGACTCTAACCAAGACTTCATGCCTTTTACAAGGACTTCCTAGTGTGATCATGTGAATGCAAATGATGCAAACAATCAAATCAACATAGAACATGTGATCAATACATTCTATGGTACAAATAGACCTAAACATGTGATATCACAAGTAATAAAGTCTAGATGCAAAATACAAGAATAAAACCTAAAGCATGTGAAACATCAAACACATAAGCTCAAAGTCTCATTCACACATACAACACTTGAATTAAAATATATTCATGAAGTACAAGTTCAAGATGCAATCAACATACAATAAAATGCTAGATATATGAGATTTAATAAATCAATATTCTAGCCAAAAATATAGAGCAAGGATTCAAGATATAAATCAATCAAATCCTAGATTGCTCTAAAACACAAACAAATTCAATAATCCTAGATTTCATCAATCAAAGGATCAAATCAAATCTCAAGGTCATTTATCACAAAATTGATTCAATAGAGTCACAAACAACCTAAGATGCCATTCTAATCACAATACAACTCACAAACATGTGAAAAACCTAGAATCATAGAAACTAGTCCACATTTGTCTATAAATTGACTTTCAATTAGAATGATTATGAAGCTATCTTTCTCAATAGCTTTTACCAAACATAAACATACATATAGAAGAAGAAACCCCAAGCAAATTGAAGGTTAAAAAGAAAGAAATCCCAAAGATAAGTCCAATACCTTTGATTCAAGAGCTGGTTCGGATTTGTATGTGGAACCACCAGAAAACTCGATCAAATAGCAACCAAACCACTTAGAAATGATAGAGGACTCAATTATGAACGTTCTTCAATTCGAATCACTCAAATTCGACTTCGGATGAGGGAGATATAATGTTTGGAAGATGAGAAAATTGAGAGGAGAAGACTGACGGGAATATTGCAATTTTTCTTCTTTAAAATCAAATGGAGAGAGAGGAGGGAATTTAAAGGAGGAGAGAGAAGGGGCAAAATGGGCCAATCAGGTGAGGCCACGTCACCCCAGGCCATGGGGGGCGTGTGGGCCTCATGGGGGCAGAGAGCCACTCTGGCTGTGGGGCCCACGGCCTCCCTCACGGTATGGGCCAAGTGGCCTCACGGCCACCCACTTCTCTCGCGCGCTCCCTCAGTTTTTTAGCCGTATCTTGGGCATCCGAACTCCGATTTTTAATCCGTTTTTGGATTACGAACCGTGACTCTCTTACGCATGATGAAAACTATACAACTTTGAAAAATGGTTGAGAAATCATCTCAGAAAATGATGATGAAGTCAACTCAACGAATGAGAACGAAAAGTAGCATAGCTACATCGTTTGGACTCGAAACCTTATGAATGAGTAACCGAAACGACCGGAACTCAATAAGGAATCATAATAGAACATATTCAAGTCCAAATACAAAAATATGGAAACAAACAAACACAAAGACACACACATATGCTATTTCCTAGACATAGTCCTAAAACATGCAATAAGCAAAGTTTGTCAAGATAGTATAAATGCATGAGCATATATTATCAAGTCTGTGAATGTGTTATATCAATGATGTTTAACCATGAAGGAACACACAAGGATGCCATGTGTGTGTGTGTGTGTGCCTAGCCTTGTAAGAGATATGAGGTCTTATATTACCTTTGATGGTCAATGATGCACATATCTCTTTAATGCCGGCTTCTTGCAAGAATTGTGGTTGAGACATTCTTCATCTTCTTAAATCTTCAATATATGAACCACTAAACATTACAAGAGAAACACCTTTTGATATGGAATTTATGCCAACACAAACTATAAACCTAATATGGAGTGAGGTCCTTTTATATTTATGCTTATTTATCTACAAGAAGAGTGTTTAAGATGAAACAATGAAACAACATACACTCATAAGGACGCTATTTAGGCTCTGGCCTCACACGGGTAGTCTCCACTAATGATCTAGACATCTTAAGCGCGATACCCAATTACGTAGATACTTTCGAGTCTGGTATGGTGCGTGCAAGCAATGTGGTGTAGCTTTAACTAGCACGACCTTTGCCTAGACTTAGGGGCTCAACACATGCAAAAATTGCCTCAAACGGCACAACCCAAAAGCATCTCATTAAAGCAAGCTAATGCCCCAAAATTTGGCTCAAAACAGGAGAACGGACAGAATAGGACTCTACGAACACACAATCATGCAAAAAAAATTAAAAAATTTCATAGAAATAAACGCACGCAAAACAATCATGCAAAAATGGTCTTAGAATGGCCGCACCCCCAAACCTAAACGAAACATTGTCCCCAATGTTTGCACAAAAGCGGATTGGACAATATAAGCTTAGAAGCGGGAGGGAGGCCAAACGCAACCTAAAATAAGCACGCTGCAAACCTAAAAACTAGGCACAATACAACGCCACACACTTAAACTAAGCACTTAATTAAAAAAAAAAAAGCAAAACTTGAAATAAAATATAATCCAACAAGTGAAATAAAATAGAAGGAAAAATAAACAGTAATAGTTAATAAAGTCGAAGGAGTCAAGCAGGAAAATAAAATAAATAAGTGCGGGTGATAACACTATGGGCCCTAATGTAGAGGGCTGGGGCCCTGAGGTGGCCTGCTCAGGTCTGGTGGTGCTTGCTGTGAATTGCTCTTTGCTCCCCTGAAAGGACGCCTACCCTCCCTTCGGTATACAAATGGGATCTCGACTCCTCTGCTGACTAAACCCCTCTGGAAAGCATCCAACCGCTCATTTATGCTCACGAACTCACACATATAGGCATTGTGGTTGGATGTCATCTGTTGGCTCATCGTCTGAAGGTACTGGGAGTTGGCTTCTAGTTGCTCACTCATCTTCTGCATCATCTGAGCCATGGACGGGTCCTGAGTACCTGTACCCGCATCTGGACCACCCACTGGGTTTTGGTCATCAAAATCTGCGTCATCTGGGTCATCAAATTCATTCAAGCCCAGGAGGTCGTCTTCATTCAGGCCCAAGTCATCATCATCTAGCATATTGGCCCCAATTGGCCTGACCCCTCTACACATTGCAAGCTCATTGTAGGTCTTCTTCCCTATGTCAGATGTTGGAGTAATCATGTTGTCACCTGTTCTATCCCACTCAATGCCCGCCTCCTCACAGAAATGAGTGATAAGGTAGGGGAAAGGGAGTGGCCCTTTTGACTTCACACCTTTATGAATGTGCTGCATAATGATTTGACCAATGTCTATTTGCAGCCTGTTTCTTGCACAGAACAAGAAGCGAGCAGTGTCATAACCTAGATCAGTGCGGTGTGTCTTGGTTGCCACTGAGTAATCAAAGAACAAGTTCCAGAAGGCCGCATCAAGCTTGAGCTCACTGAGTAACAGAGGACTACGGTATTCATTCCAAAGTGAGCTTCCATCTACCCTCAAATTGGTCGCCGTCGACATAATCACCAAGGTTCAGGGGAGCCCCAAACCATTTGTTTATCCTGGTGGCTGTAATTCGGACCTCTTGCCCCCTAACTATCACTGGAATGCCCTAGGAGAAATGGTGAGGTACCATTGCACAATAAAACTCTCACACCAAATCAAGCGCTGCCATATTTGGGGTCCTTACAAAACCAGCCCAACCCAATGTTTTGACCGCCTGTGGAACGAAAGTGGAGCCGAAAACTGTCATATCTATCCCTCTTTCCGGCCATACCCTCCTGTTACCAAATAAAGCCCACTTTTTTGGGTTGTCCGGGTCTGGGGGTGGTGAGACTATGTGACACAGGTGTGTCCAACAAACCCAACAAATAAGGCCCCATTTGACAGAAGCTTCAGTCAGCCATTTCAAGTAAAAAAAAAAAAAAAAAACTCAATTGTGATGATTTTTGAAGATTGAGAAAATCAAGCCAATGCCAAGAAGTCAAACAGCATTTATTGGACTCTCTTGCAAATATTCCAGCCTTTATTTTGTAGTTTTTCAAGTCATTTACTTTTGTTCTAGTTTCTATGTCTGTCTTTATCATGTTGTTGAGTTTCTAAGTATCATTTCAGTTTCATTTAATGTAATTTCGTTTTCCTATGCTTAGAGGGTTGTTCTAAGCATCTTTAGTATCATTTCAGTTTCATTTAATGTAATTTCGTTTTCCTATGCTTAGAGGGTTGTTCTAAGCATCTTTATAAGCTAATTGGCTAGAATGAATAAAGCAGATATTGAATATTCAGAAAATAAGCTTTGTGCTTCCTTAGAAGAAGGATTTCTTCTGTTTTAACTCTTATCCCTTGGGTGGACTTCCTTGGGGTGGCGAGTTTGGTCTCTATATCTCATTGGTGGATTCCATTGAGTGGTGAGCCAGTTGCTCTGTATCCTAAATAATATCCTTGGGTGGTGAATTTGTATCCCTAGTATATTTCTTAGGTGGTGAGCCTTCCTATCTTTCATTTGAGTGCTTCCCATTCACGTATCCATCTCCCAACACATATATCCAGCCATCTCCCCCTATTAACCGGGTGATCAATTTGGGTTTCCATTTCAGTTGGGATATCCATAATAATTCCGGTATCACTATGTCACCTTTCCCTTTTCCTAAGGGAGGAGGAAGAAGAACGGATGGGCCTGAGGTTCCTAAGGGCTCTCCTCTACTCATAAAATGCTTGGTTTTCTTTCCACCCACCATATTTACTCAAACCACTCCAATCACAAAGAAATCACACCACACTTAAATCTAAACTACTCAAAACTACCAAAATCACACTTCCAAAGATCATATAATCAAAACCCACTCAACAATTTATCAATTTAAACACATCAATCTTCAAAAGAATCCCCAAATTCTTCTAAAAACCCTTCTCAATTGAAGCAAAATAGAATGTAGGAAGAGAATGTGACCTAGATGCTTATTTCTAACAAAAATGGAGAAAGTTAGGGTTATAATTACCTTAGAGAGGAGCCCATTGTTGCTGCAGCAGTTGGGAGAACATTTGGGGAGGAAATTTGGTGAATTGCTCGAACTGCCACGACCTAGGGCTTATATTCTGATTTTCGTTCGCAGGCGAGCTCAGGGCGAGCTGCTTGAGCTCGCCTTGGGCTTGCCCTTGCCTTGAAACGACAGCGTTCCACTTGTCTTCTTATGCGCGTAGGCGAGCTTAGGGCGAGTTTGGTGAACTCGCCAAAAGCTCGCTATCGCCTCGGGTCTGACTGCCTTCTACACTGCATCAGGCAAGCTTGTGGCGAGCTTCTTGAGCTCGCCTTGAGCTCGCTAACCTCTCGGCTTTGGACAGTGCATGTAACTGTATGGGCGACCTTGGGGCGAGCCTGGTGAGCTCGCCCTAAGGTCGCTATCTTCTCGGTTTTGGACACCCTGGCAGATCTGATCAGTTGAGAAAAATAAAATAAAGGTATCCTACAAAAGAAACATAAACAACTAGCACACCACATCAAACACGCCGAATCTATCAAAATTGAGCACAAGTAAGATGATGCGGTTGCAAAAACTAAAAAGAAAGAAAACGAAAACAATTAAAACTAAACTAAGAAAATTTAAAAGGAAAATTAAAACTAATATTTACAAAAGATGGTACCTCCCTTAGATTTCTTGCTTATGGTGGTTCGTGGAGGTGTACGACCTCCTTGGGTTTCTGATCCTCAAGTTCCCAAAAAACTTTGAACCGTTGTCCATTCACCTTGAATCTTTCCCTCTTCCCATTCTCGATCTCTACTGCCCTGTGAGGAAAAATTTTCGTGATGGTGTATGTAAGATCTTAGATTTGTGTTGGCTTGATTCCATTGCAAAACACTTTTTGTTTGTATTGCTTAGTTGCTTAGGTGTTTCGTGATTAGATCAAGCTTCAAAGAAAGAAAGCAACGTCGCATGCAAAGTTCGTCTTCAAGAGGAAATGTGCTTATTTGGATGCTAAGGTATCGAGATACTTCTTCCTCTTGCAAGGCATAAGCGTACACACACACAATTCATACATGTGTGTCCTTACATCGTGGTTCAAACATTTGGTATAACACATTCACACATCTCATAGTATGCTCATGCATTGATCTTGTATAGACAAACATTGTAGAATTGCATGCTTTGTGACAATCTATTTGATATGGAATGCTTGTGTGAATATGTGTTTATTTGTTTGTGTATTTTGTGTTTTGGACTTTAACATGTTCATATTTGATGCCTTATTGAGTTCCGGTCATTTCGATTACTCATTCATAAGGTTTCGAGTTGACTTCATCGTCGTTTTCCGAGATGATTTCTCAACCATTTTTCAAAGTTGTGTAGTCATTGTCGTGCGTGAGGGATTCACAGTTCATAATCCGAAAATGGATTCGAAATCGAAGTTTGGATGCCCAAGTTACGGCTGAAGAACGTGAGAGTGCGCGAGAGAGGTGAGAGTGGCCAAGAGGCCACGTGGGTCACACCGTGGGCCCCACGGCCAGAGACCCTCTCCGGCCCCGTGAGGCCCACGAGCCTCCCACGGGGTGGGTGATGTGGCCCTTGCTGATTGGCCCGAAAATCTCTTCTCTCTCTTCTTTTTAAACACTTCTCCTTCCCTCCACATGTGTTGAAGATTTTCAAGAACACTTTAAAAATTCTGCAGAAATTCTTCAAGTTTTAGTTTTAGTATTTTGATCATAACTTTCTCATACGAACTCGAAATCGATTGATTCAGAAGCCAAAAGTTTTGGTCTTGATGAGAGCCCAAGCATTTCCAGAGGCACCTGACTTCGTCATTCTTCCCAGTAGACTGATCTTCAGTACGTGGTCAAGGTTGTTTTGTTCAACTTCTTCTTTTTCATTTCATCTTTGATCATCTCTTTGATTCTTACTATTTGATTGATGAAATATGTTGAGAAGAATGTTAGATCATATGCTAGGGGTGTTTGATCATTTGTCAATTGAGTTTTAGCTTTGTGATTTCTCTTGAACATATATGTGCTAAACTTGATTTTGTTTGAAATTGATTCTAGAAAATTTACATATGATGTGTCTCATATTATTTTCTAGGTTTTATTTAATGATCTAAGAACAAGGTTTTTAAGTGTGATATATTGAATATTCATACCTTGTTCTTATTGATTTACATGTCTTGATTTCTAGATAATTTTGTGATTGTGTGTTGAAAGCTTATTCTAGATTATCATTGAATATGTACATTTAGCTTGATTGATCATCTAGCTTAATTTGATTGTGTTTGCATCATTTGCATCACGTAGATCATAGCCTTGCATGAGGTTGAAGTCTCTAGCAAAGTGAGTGAAGCTTTGTGGATAGAGCAAGGAAGTCTTGAATAGAGTCAGGAGGACTCGGATAATCAAGCAAGGGAGACTTGTCTAGGGTCGGGAGGATCCGGATAGGCAAGCAAGAAATCTTCCTAGAGACATGAGCGTCTTGGATAGGAAGTTGCTTTCTAGAGGTGTAGGATACATCTCGGATAGGAAGTAGGCTTGGTGATTCACTAGCCCGAGGGTAGATTAGGAGTTGATAGCTTGAGTGGATATCATGAGTTGATAGCTTGAGTGTGTAAGTCCTTTTCGTATAGTGGATTGCTTTGCCAGTGGTTGTGGTATCAACCCATGGATTTTTCCTCTTTGAGGTTTTACCACGTAAAAAACACTTGTGTCACATTTCGCTTTTAATTTCATTATCTTCCATATCGTATATTGATTGCATCACTTGTATATTGATTTTCACATGTTTAGTAAATCAATTCAATTGTTAAAACTTATCAAGTGTGCTTTTAATTCTTGTATTCTGCATATTTTTGTATATTGGAAGAATTTTGGCCTATACCTATTCACCCCCCCTCTAGGTATATTTTACACTATATTGCTTAAGGGAATTTTAGTGTAAGGCCCCATCCATTGGCTCTTTAGCTTGCCCGGGAAAAGCTTCAACCTTGAGTTGAAAAGAAGCAACTTTTTACCCACTTGTAGCTCCTTGACTTCTAGCTTCTTGTCATGCCACCTCTTGGTCTTCTCTTTGAAAATCCTCTAATTCTCAAATGATTCAAGCCGTAGCTCCTCTAGCTCACTCAATTGGAGGCACCTCTTTTCACCGGCCTCTTGCATGTTCATGTTGAGGAGCTTAATTGCCCACCATGCCTTGTGCTCAAGCTCGAATGGTAAGTGACAAGCTTTCCCATATACTAACCAGAAAGGGGACATACCAATGGGAGTTTTATAGGCCGTTCGATAAGCCCACAAGGCATCTTCCAACTTCTTGGCCCAATCCTTCCTCCTAATTCCTACGGTTTTCTCCAAGATACTCTTAATTTCTCTATTCGAGACTTTGGCTTGACCGTTAGCTTGTGGATGGTATGGAGTGGTGACTTTGTGTTTCACTCCATATTTCTTCAATAAAGCCTCAAACTTCTTGTTGCAAAAGTGAGAACCTCCATCACTCACTATTGCTTGGGGAGTGCCAAAACGGGTAAAGATGTTTCCTTTTAGGAACTTTGTCACCTCTTTTCCTTCACATGTAGGAGTGGCTATTGCTTCGATCCATTTACTCACATAGTCTATGGCAACTAGAATATACCTTTTCCTAAAAGACATTGGGAATGGTCCCATGAAGTCTATGCCCCAAACATCAAAAAGTTCCACCTTTAGCATGATATTCATCGGCATCTCATCTCTCTTAGATATGTTGCTGGTTCTTTGGCACCGGTCACATACCTCCACAAAGCTCCTTGAGTCCTTTAATAAATATGGCCACCAAAAGCCCGATTGGAGGACTTTCATAGCCGTTCGTGATGCACCAAAGTGACCTCCACACTCCTTGGAGTGGTAATGCCCCAAAATATCTAGCATCTCCTCTTCGGGAACACACCTACGAATTACCCCATCTCCACAAAGCCTAAATAAGAGAGGCTCATCCCAAAAGTAGAATTTCAACTCCGTAAAGAATTTTCTCTTTTGGTGTACATTTAACTCTAGGGGCACTATATCACTATCTAGGTAGTTCACCACATCCACGAACCATGGGATAAGTAGGCTTTGCAACTCGAAAAGTTGCTCATCGGGGAATTCTTCTTTGATAGGCTCATCATCCTTCCCAATATCATCCCTCTCAAGCCTCGAAAGGTGATCCGCAACCATGTTCTCGGTCCCTTTCTTATCTCTAATCTCAAGGTCGAACTCTTGGAGGAGAAGCACCCATCTTATTAGCCTTGGCTTTGTATCCTTCTTTGCTAAGAGGTACTTAATTGCGGCATGGTCCGTGTAGAATACTACCTTGGATCCCACGAAGTATGACCTAAACTTGTCAAAAGCGAACACAATAGCCAACAATTCTTTTTCCGTTGTTGCGTAGTTGACTTGTGCCTCATTTAGTATATGACTTGCATAGTAGATGACATATTAACGCTTATCTTTTCTTTGACCTAATACAGCGCCTACCATATAGTCACTAGCATCACACATCAACTCGAATGGGAGATCCTAATCCGGGGCTCTCAGGATTGGAGCCGAAACAAGCTCCTTCTTCAAAAGTTCAAAAGCCTCCAAACAAGCTTCGTTAAACACAAATGGCACTTCCTTCATCAAAAGGGAGCACAAAGGCTTTGCAATCTTCGAAAAGTCCTTGATGAATCTTCTATAGAACCCGCCATGTCCCAAAAAACTTCGGATTCCCTTCACTAAGGTTGGCGGCGGCAACTTCTCTATCACTTCAATCTTTGCCTTGTCCACTTCAATCCCTTCGGAGGAGATTCTATGTCCCAACACAATCCCTTCTCTTACCATGAAGTGGCACTTCTCCCAGTTGAGAATGAGATTGGTCTCTTCACATCTTTCAAGCACTTTCCCTAGGTTCTCTAAGCAACCATCAAATTATGACCCAAAAACGGAGAAATCATCCATGAAGATCTAAATGTACCTCTCCACCATGTCAGAAAAAATGGCCATCATACATTTTTGGAATGTCGCCGGAGCGTTACAAAGTCCAAAGGGCATTCTTCGGTAGGCAAACGTTCCATATGGACATGTGAACGTTGTCTTCTCTTAATCTTCGGGGTCTATTGGAATTTGGTTATAACTAGAATATCCATCTATGAAGCAATAGTACTCATGCCCCGCTAGCCTTTCCAACATTTGGTCTATGAAGGGCAAAGGGAAGTGATCTTTCTGTGTAGCCGTGTTGAGTTTTCTGTAATCAATGCAAACTCTCCACCTTGTGACGGTCCGTGTTGGAATTAGCTCGTTATGCTCATTAGGTACCACTGTGATTCCTCCTTTCTTAGGCACCACCTGTACTGGACTAACCCATGGACTGTATGAAATTGGGTATATGATACCCGCATCTAGGAGCTTTAGGACCTCGGCTCTAACCACCTCTTGCATGTTAGGATTCAATCTTCTTTGGTGCTCCACTGTTGGTTTGACCTCCTCCTCCATCAAAATCTTGTGCATGCAAATTGAAGGGCTTAAACCCTTAATATCGGAGATAGACCAACCAATGGCTTTCTCGTGACTTCTTAAGACCCTCAACAATTTTTCTTCTTCAATCTTTAACAAAGAGGCCGAAATTATCACCGGTAGTGATAATGACTCACCAAGGAATGCATATCTCAAGTGCTCCGGAAGTTGCTTCAACTCAAGCTTTGGAGGTTTTTCAATGGAAGGGGGTAGTCTAGGCTTTCCTTCTCCTAACTCCTCGTATCTTCTCCTTTCCCTAAACTTTTTTAATGGTTAGGAATTCAAATTGAGGGCATATTCCGCAACTTCCTCATCTTCATCTTGTTCAGTGGCACCTTAGACCAAACAAGCCTCCAAAGGTTCCTTGGGAGTTCCTTTCCTAACAAACTCTTCAACTAAAGGTTCCACCAAGTCAATCTTCAAGCACCTATCTACTTCCATCGATCTCTTGGCCGCCTTTTTCATGTTGAATACCACATGTTCATCTCCCACTCTCAATGTCATCTTGTCCTCCTTCACATCTATCAATGCCCCGGCCGTCTTTAAGAAAGGTCTACCTAAGAGTAAAGGTATTTCCACATCCTCCTCCATCTCAAGTATCACAAAATCTACCGAGAAGTATAAGTTCTCTACTTTGACCAAGACATCTTCCATGACTCCCCTTGGGTATTTGATTGACCTATCAGCTAGTTGTAGGGTGACATGAGTAGGCTTTACTTCCCTCACTCCCAACTTCTCAAAAACTGAGTATGGCATTAAATTTATGCTTGCCTCGGAGTCGATCAATGCCTTTCCAAATTTCGTTTGGCCAATGGTGCAAGGGATTGTGAATTTCCCGGGATCTTTTAGCTTTGGCGGAAGTTTGTTTTGTAGGATTGCACTACATTCTTCCGTGAGCGCCACCGTCTCGAATTCTTCTAACTTCCTTTTGTTGGAAAGCAATTCCTTAAGGAACCTCACATAGGTGGGCATTTGGGCAACTACTTCTACAAAAGGGATATTAATGTGAAGCTCCTTGAATACCTCCTAAAACTTATTGAAGTTGTGAGCATCCTTGTGCTTCTTCAATCTTTGCGGATATGGGATGGGAGGAACATAGGCTTTTACTTAGGGTTGTGGAGGAGGATCATTTGGTGTGGTAGGCACTTCATCATGACTAGAGCTCTTCTTTTCTACATCAACCTCTTCTTCACATCCGCCCTCATTTTAACAACAACTCCTTTCCCCTTTCCAAAGTTATCCGGCAATTTCACCTCTCTACCACTTCTCAAAGCAATGGCCTTGCATTGTTCCTTAGGATTAACCACTGTGTCGCTTGGTAAAGACCCTTGTTGTCTTCCTTGTTGCCCCCTAGCTAGTTGACTGACTTGCATTTCTAAGTTTTGGATCGAGGCTTGTGAATGTTGAGCAAGTTGGTCAATTTTTGTATCAAACTTCCTCAAGGCTAAGTCTTGGGTCTCCATTCTAGTGTCAAGTTTGCCCATGTATCTAGAGAACATCTCCTCTAGGTTAGACTTTCTTTCTAATTGGTTATTTGGGGCTTGGTTAGGGTAGTTTTGTTGGTGAGGTTATAGGAATCCGGGGGGTTGTCTTTGGTTGAGGTTTTGTTGTTGTTGGGGTTGGTTGTTTTTTCATGACAAGTTTTGGTTGTTTCTCCATGGCGGGTTATATATGTTTTGGTAGGGGTTTTTTTTGGGGATTTTGGTTGGCATAGTGTTGTTGGGGTTGGTTTTGGAGGTTTCGGTTGTAGTTTACAAAGGAAACTTGTTCTTGTGAGCTTGAAGCAAACGGGTTTCCAACTTGACAATCCATGCTCGAATGCGGCCCCAAACACCACTCACACTGAGCCACTTGCACATTACTCGGCCCCATGCTCATTTTGTTCATTTGATTTTGAAGTGCCGCCATTTGAGCCTTTACACTTGTCAACTCATCTACCTCTAACACACCCAGAGTCTTCTTAGGTACTTGCCTTTGGCTTCCCCACTAGCTATTGTTAAGTGCCATTTCCTCTAGAAGGTCACTGGCCGCATCCATTAATTTGCTCATTAACGAACCTCCAGCAGCCGCATCTACCAAATTCCTTGTTGACACCGTGAGCCCTTGGTAGAAAGCTTGCAAAGTTTGCCATTTTGCAAGGCCATTGTGGGGACATCTCCTTTGAAGCTCCTTGAACCTCTCCAAAGCTTCATATATGCTCTCATTCTCAAATTGTTGAAATGAGAGGATTTCATTCCTAAGACGAGCGGCCTTCCCTGGTGGAAAATATCTATTCAAAAAGGCTTGGGCCAACTAATCAAAGGTAGTGATCGAGTTTGGTGGTTGGGAGTTCAACCATATCCTTCCGTCGTTTCCTAAAGAGAACGGGAACAACTTCAACTTGATAAACTCATCGGGAATCCCGTTGTACTTGAAGGTGTCGCAAATCTCGTTGAATTTCTGAAGGTGTAGGTTCGGATCATCATTCACCAAGCCATTGAATATGTAAGTAGTGCCAATCATCTGAATAATGGACGGCCTGATCTCAAAGGAATTTGTTGCAATTGTTGGCTGGCGAATGGATGACTGGTGCAGCTCGACTTTAGGCATTGTATAATCCCGTAGAGTATGCTCATCTCCAACATGAGGCAACCCTTCTTGCACTGGATCAGCTTGAGGAGGCAATTTCCCTTGATTTTGATTTGCCACATTTGGCACTCCCATGTGCCCTAGCTGTGCATTCTGATCACCCATCTCTACTCTTCTCCGAGCTTCGCGTCTATTTCTTCGAGCTATCCTTTCAATCTCCGAATCAAAGTTCAAGAAGTGAAGATTTTGGCTCCTTGTTCGTGGGTGCATGCAAGAGAAATGGTACCTATCAAGAAAAACACACAAACTAAATTAAAAGGTTCAAATTAGCAATAAACTAACTAGTATCGATATCAATCATCCGCTCGATCCTCGGCAGCGGCGCCAAAAATTGGTTAGTCTCTTTTATGACTCTCGCAATAGGACGAGGTCGGAGAGTAGTGTAATGATGAAGTGAAGTGAAGTTCCACGGGGATCAAGTGACCGATTACCAAAATTGATTAGTTTGCATGCTATTCAAACTATCATTAATGAGGAATTCTAAATTAAACAAAATAAACTAAAGCAACCTAATTGATTTATGCTAAAGCAAAATGAAGTGACGCGAAAATAAATCCAAATGTGATAATATAGAGAAATATGTAGGACTTGACTACACCCCACCCTATGTTGACTTCCGTTTTAGACTCAATTATTCACCCATAACATGCTCATGCAATTCATAGATTCATGCACCCTAATATTAACCTACAATCTTGGTCAAGTAGAGTAGATTACACCTAAAATCATACCCAAGCCTATCTTTCAATTACTCGGAATATATGAATGGGTTCATTAAGTTTGTTGGCACACTAATGAATCCTATACGCTAGCTTAAGTGAGTATACTTTTCTAGACATGCATAGAAAACATTTTGTCGAGCACGTGGCGTGCTTCTCTGGTCGGTACATAACAAACCACAAAAGAACAATTAATAGGAGATCAATATATCAATATAAACACTAAGCATACCAAAACATCCATACAAACTACAAGTTGCACATACATGGGTAGATAAGAATCAATATAAATATATAGTCATTGGGTGGGGTTTCATCAAATCCTAGCACTAAGTGTTTAGCTCATATCACAAAAAGTAGCCATACAAAAGATAACTTCAAATGAATACATGGCTAACAAAAAGAACAAGAAAGAGAGAAAGAGATAGAAGAAGCTATTTGGAAAGGCTCCTTCTTTGCTTTGCTCTTCCTCTTCCAAGCTCCTTCAACTCTAATCTGCCCAAACGATGAATAGATGGAAGTGATGATAAGGTGGTGTGATGAGTGTGTTTGGATGTTAAGAAATGAGGGATCTTTGTGGATTTCAAAGGATGGAGGTGGTGATGTAAGGAAATGGATAAAAATGTGTTCTTGGTTCAATTTGGGAGAAAAAGTTGGTAGGTCTCTCAGAGAAAAGACTGTAGAATATATATGGGAGCTGATTAGGGCAAGGGCAAGAGAGTAATTTCGACAAAGAAAAGCAATTTCTGGGCGAGGGGCGAGCTTGGGGCGAGCTTGGTGAGCTAGCCCTAGGGTCGCCAAGAAGGCGAGAAATTCTGGACCCGAGAGGATAGCGAGCTCGGGGTGATCTGCTTGGGCTTGCCTTGGGCTCGCTTGACTATGATGGGAAAAACCCCGAGAGCTTAGCGAGCTCGGGGTGAGTTGCTTGAGCTCGCCTTGGGCTCACCTGACTTGGTGACGAGCTGAGCTTGGCCTGAGAGCATAGCGACCTTGAGGCGAGCTGCCTGAGGTCGCCTTGGGGTCACTTTGGAGGCAGGAATTCCGCTTCGACCTTCTTTTTAGCTCCTTTCCCAACGAAAGACTAATAGAACACTTTGCCCCTGCACAACTTATTTAAAGCGTTAAAACCACAGCTTTTACTCGAGAAACGAACACAAAATGATATGAAATTGGGGCTACACTATGTGTAGAACTAAAGCAATCATATACTTAACCCACCGATCAGTGAACATTTATAACCTGTTGATGGTCACAGCCGTATCGAATCCCTAAATTAAAAATTAAACGTTTGATATCGACTAGACATGTTTTTTTACTTTTTTACAACAATACCCTTGTGCTTTTCTATCTGGTCACAGAAAGTACTTTATAAATAGAGTAATGCTATTGGACCCCAAAAACCAACCCAAATTCTAACCCAAATGCCATGTGGCAACATCACACGCAACATGGGCCCACGTCACTCTTTCCAAGATCCCATGTGATGTTGCCACATGGGTTTGGGTTAAAAATTTGGGTTGGTTTTTTGGGTCCAATAGTTTTACTTTTATAAATATCTGACTTTAGCCTTTAAAAAACCTCATAATTCTACTCCACTGAAAAAACCAACCCAAATGCCATGTGGCATCACCGCACAAAATCTTGTTAATAGTGACATGGGTCCATGTTGTGTGTGATGATGCCACCTCACTTTTGGGTTGGAATGTGGGTGGGATTTTTGGGTGGAGTAGCATAACTCTTCAAAAAATATCTATGTAGCACAGATACAGATACGGGTACGGGTACGGGTACGGGATACAGATACGGCACGATACCGGGATACGGTAAATCTTCAAAAACTAGGATACGGATACGGCAATTAAAATAATATATATTTATATTTTAAAAATAATAATAATATATGAAAACATATTTGATAATTCAATCAAAATAAAAACATATTCAGAATACAACTAAAACATGTCACATAAGTACATAAGTCATAATAATGTAACATATTAAGGATCCAAATAAAACATGACATACTTGTATCAAGTCTCATACTCCATTTATATTCCATTTATCATCATACTTGTATCACCAATTAATATAATTATTTATTGATTTATTCATGGTCAGGATATTTTAAATTAATTATTCAATATTTTTTTTAAATTATTATATTTTTATAATATAATATAAAACAATAAAGTCATATAGAAATAACCTAATAGGGAGAGGCGAGTGCATTACCAAACAATGGTTTGAATTAATTAATTATAATACAGACCAATACAATACAATAAAATACAATCCAATACAGTCCAATATGGTGCGCCAAACAAGCCTAGCAAGTATAATAATTAGCATAAAAATTATCGTGATTGATATGACTATCCATGTATCGGTTACATCTCCCACTCATTCTCTATCTCTATCTCTAAAATAGAGAACTATAAGGGAATATTCCTCCCATATTCCATCTCTAAGAAAATTTCACTCCCACCACACTCTCTATCCTTATCTCTATCTCTATCCCTATTTCTTTGTATCTTAAAATAACTTATATTTTTATTATTCTTTATTTTAATGTTTTTATGTTATTGTAATTTTTAATATTAATATTTATTATTTTAATACTATGTTTCGGTTTTTATTTTATTACTAACTTATAATTATCAATTTGTAATAAGAGATTGCCCAAATGATAAAGTATGGTAAATAAAAAATTATTAATTAATATTCAATATTGGACTCATTTTAAAGATCTAGATGAGACATTTCTAATGTTATATTTTTTAGGTTAATAAAATGTATAAATTAAATTTTATTACACATTAATTGAATTTAATGAAAAAGTTAAAAGGATATAATTGGAATAAAAAAAGTTAAAAAGTGGTTTAGACGATGGGAAATGGTTCTCTAAATTTAGAGAATGGAGTGGAGGTTCTCTAAATTTTTTCTTGGAAACAACATTTTAGAGGGTGGGTGGGAGCAACTAATCCTCCAAAATCCTCTAAATTGTCTTGGAAACATGATTTTAGAGGATGGGTGGGAGTTAATGACTACATGGGACGTGTTCAAGTGAGATCCGCCTTTTCTTCGTGTATTATTTACTCTGCCTTGTACAAATTGTGTATTGGAGCAAATTCCAATGTCAATGACAAAAGTTATTTATATGGAAAATACTTGGTTTCTGACCAGTCAGTACCAAAGGCATTGACCCCCGAATGGGGTATTACCACATGGCTAGCAATCTTCAACAAAAAGGACACGTGGCAACACCCAAGTGGAGGGGTCACTCCATTGGGTACTGACTGGTCATTAGCTAAGTACACTGTCCTTTTCATTTTTGAAGACACTTTTCTAAGTTGAACACGTGTTGGCATTGTTGAAACTACAATTTTAACCCCTGAATACAACCGTTGGGCTCCAACGGCTATATTTACGGCAATATAAACCTGGTGTCTATAAATTGGATGTTCACGTTCTTACATAACTTATATTCTGCTACTCTCCTCAATCGTACATTGTATTGGTTCCCTATTTGTTTCCCATTAAACAATCACACACAATTCTCTTACATTCAACAACCATGGAAGGAAGTTCAGGCTCAGCAAGCAACATTAATGGTGGCTTGGGAATGTTCAGGAACAAATCATGCAGATGTGGGAAGAAGGCTGTTGTGAAAATATCTGAATCGAAAGATAATCCAGGTAAGCTGTATTTTATTTGTGCACAACGACAATGCAAATTTTTTAGTTGGTGGGAGCCCGATGGTGCAAATTTACAGGGACGTTTCCTAATCACTGCTGAAGGCGGTATAGATTCTACATCTAACGGTCGACATCCTACATCTACCGACGAAGAAGTGGAAATGCTACATGCAAACATGCACAACTTGGAAACATATTTAAATGGACGAATGCAGAATTTGGAAACTAGTGTAAGTGGCATAAAGATGTTGACGCTAGTTAATATGTAATACTTTGGTGTGTCAATATGTCTGTTTGTTATAACTTTGATGCAAATGGACATGAATATTTCACATAAAGCAGTTGTAGCAATTTACAAGAAATAAGTAGAACTTGCATTATTTCTGAACATGGTGTGCGTATTTGGCTCTTAACAAGTATACTCCCCCCTATTTTAAACACTACAGCATTCATAATCGTTGTACACTCCGATATAGGGCTCCAAACATGGCCACGCCTCAGGGTTTTGAATTGTGACATTGTTTTCAAAATAGTATTATACACATAAATCGAAAATGGGGGGTGACCGGCCCAAAACAATGAATTATTTCCTTTGTTAATAGCACATATTAAAAATGCGGATTCAAATCAGCTCTCAAATTTTGGTGTCCCAATTTGTGTCCAACCAACCAAATTGGGACATGTGTGCACATTTATAGAAGCAATTGAAAAATAATAATTAAATGTGCACACATGTCCCATTTTGATTGGTTGGACACAAATTGGAACACCAAAATTTGACAGCCAATTTGAGTCCAAAAAATGCAACTGCAACTTCGTGAAACCTGAAAAATCCCCTTTCAATTTTTATGCACCTTTTTATAAACTATCAAGCCTTTTTAGATTTACACATGGTCCCTTGCCATAGTGGTGGGCCTTCCTTTGGGAACCCCCCACCACCAAGGTTCAAGACCTAGTGTGTGCATAGAATTATGCAAATTTTCCTTGGCCTATTTAAAAACATGGGTGTTGTCCCACTTTGTTTGGGTGGTTGTCCCTCATTCGTGTGGGTTCTCTCTCCCCGTCCGTGGGAGCTCCAGTCCGGGCCGTGCTTGGAAATCGATTCTCGATGGGTCCCAATTGTTGTAATCATGTAATCATGTTCTAGATCTGTAATTCTATTGTTGTATTCCAATCAAAAAAGAGAAAAAGAAAGCCTTTTTAGATTTCTTTTGTACGTCAACGCCCATACGCCTACATAATTGCGATAGGCAGTTGACGGTTTTCTGTTGTATTTCTCGATGTGTGTAACTTTGAATGTTGATTTTGAAGGCAAACGTTAGTACATTACTATGAATTAAGTACTGTATAGGGAACCTAACCATTGAGTTCATCAACCAACCATTGAGCTCATCAATAACCGTGTTTGGAATGCCAATCTGTAAGTCAGTATTCTGTGGGTAGGATCTTGATAACATAAGGGTGTGAGTGTAATTTACCCTAACACTTAATCACCGCTAATTGTTGCCATCTCAATGATATTTCTTTTACACAGGTCAACGATGATACAAAGCACCTTCGCGGACACGAAAAATAGCCTACAAAAACGTAACACAATGAGATATCTGACGTCGTTGCATCCGAGCACTGTGGACACCTATGAAGTTCAACTATGTTGACCTTTTTGAGAATGATGTTATGTTTAAAGGGCTTATTTGGACAACCACTTAGCCGATTTGAATCCTTCATTTAAAAGGTTAGACAAACTCCAGATACACTCAAACAGTCAAAAACCCATTCCAGATATGGCCAAAATTTCCAGGACAAATTACCTTACAACCGTTACTCTGTTCATTTGCAGCTTGAAAGTCCTTTATGCTGAGCCAAGTTGTCTTGTTGTCCTCAACAGCTTTGATGAAGTTCCAAGGTGCCGGTCTGAAATTTGTTTCTATGGAGCTGTAATGGCTGTCAATGGTGGGTATTCTGTTCAGCTCACAACCTCAGATCGATCAAGTGCTGGGTGACTGATGTAAAAAAAACCTATTAAGCTCGTGGAAGGTAATCCTCCGACATTTCCTTCTTTCTCTATGATTTTCTCTTTTTCAATGTCCAACCAGAGTGGTGATGGTTTGGCTTTTTTTTTATGGTTCCGAAGGGTTATCGTTTTACCAATGTAGGTAAGAGCTCATTTGGTCTCTCTAAGATGGGATTGCACAAAACCAAGTTTAGGGTGGTGGTTGTTGAATTTGACACCTCTTTAGATCTCGAGTATGGTGATTTGAATGGAAATCACGTCGGCATTGACGTTGACAGTCTATTATCTATTAAATTCTGCAATATTTCATCTCAGAATATGTTCCTTAATAGTGGTAAGAAATTGGATTCATGGATCGATTATGATGCTAGTGCAAAGAGTTTAGAGGTTAGGTTGTGTCATTCTAGTAATATAAAACCTATGAATCCTCTTCTCTCTTACTCAATTGACTTGTCAAAAATATGGCATGACACCGACGAGTTTGTGGGATTGACCTCTTCAAATGGCAACACTACGCAGATGTGTTCTATCTATTCGTGGACCTTTAAGTCCATGGTTTTGCCACATTGGATGCATTCACAGCCACTGGATCCTAATAAATTTTCCATTGACACGAAAACCTCCCAGGTAACATCTCCCAAGCCTACTGATACCATGGGGCTATGGCTTGCCGTACTGTTCGTCGGAACTGTCTGCGAAGCCTTTTTAATAACAGCCATTGGGTTGTATTTGTGGTCCACCTATATGGACAGGCGAAACGTGGTCCAGCAAGAGGGGTGTGTCCATACAGTGGTTCGTCTCAAGCACAAGTAGTTCAACTTATATGTATTATATGGATTAGGTTTTTATGAGTTGATCCTTGACTTTCATGTATGTTTTGTGTTGTAATTAAGGGTAATTAAAGGTCTTTGTACCAGTTAGTGTAGTGTGATAATGTTCCGTTGTGTTTTTGCAAGGGATCAATTGCTATGAAAAGTCTGTTTTTCTTTTAATTGCTGATATCATGGTGAATCCCATGCTCTAACTTCTAATTAAGAGTGCATAAAACCCGGCCTCTCCAACCCAGCTGCAACTTTGAGCAAATCATCCAATTTGAGCAACAAAACCTCTCCAAACAACAGTCCTCCAATGCGGCGAATTGGCTGCATCTGAATAGTGCAGTGCAATCCCCCGTGACTGGCGCAACAGTGCTAAATTAAGCAAACAATTCACAATATAGGAAAACCCTCAAGTTTAACTAAATCAGAGTTCAACCATTTTATTGTATGAAATATTTGTCATCGTATTGTTTTATTGTATCCCTTATTTTATGGTTTTCCGGATTACGAGATATACCTGTAACCAATTAAATGTATTCCAAATTTCCAATTGTATGATTTTTTTGGGACACCAAAATTTGACAGCTGATTTGAGTCCGGTTTGAAATATGAAAGCTTCTTTTTTCCTTTTTTTTTTTTCATTATTATATATATATATATATATATATATATAATAAAACCTTTTTATTCAACTAGAATTATGTGTATACTACATAACATTTAGAAATTGTTATTTACATCAACCACTTAATTGATAACACTAAAGGGGGTTGGGGTGTTTGTTAATGAGCAGCTTCAATTTCAAACATTTATTAACATATTGCAATATTATGAATATTATTGGGTCAAATGTTAATTGTTCTGAGATATTTGATAAATGGGAACACAGATAATATTGTAGGGAATATTCAGTTAAGTGTAACATAGGTTTTAATGGGTTGGAGACTTGGAGTTGGAAAATGAGATTAGTGTATGGTAATAGTCCCACCAATTTAGTTCAAAACTTCCACAAAATTAAGGATTAGGGTTGGAGATGGCTTTGAACCACAAAAGTGTATTTCCCTCCCATTACTGTTCAACAAAGGAGAGTACGTCAGTAAATAACCCGATGACATCGTCATAAGCCTTACGGACTTCGACATTGACGGGAAACCCATCCAATCCAATATTGCATGACCATCATTGCTTGTGTAAGGTTCATGATTTGTATTGGCTTGATTCCATTGCAAAACACTCTATATTTGTATTAGTTGTTGCTTAGGATATTCTTGGAAGAAAGGAAGCTTAAAAGGTGGAGAGCAACGTCTAGTGCAAAAGTCGTCTTCAAGAGGTGAAAAGCATCAAAGGTATATCTTGACTTTTATCCTCTTGCAAGGCGTTAGCGCACACACACACAATTCATACATGTGTGTCCCAGCATCGTGGTTCAAACATTTGGTATAACACATTCACACACTTTTTAGTATGCTCATGCATTGGTCTCTTATAGACAAACATTGTAGAATTGCATGCTTTGTGACTATCTCTTTGATATGGCATGCTTGTGTGAATTTATGTTTATTTGTTTGTATGTTTTGTATTTTGAACTTGAATATGTTCTTATTTAATGCCTTATTGAGTTCCGGTCGTTTCGGTTACTCATTCATAAGGTTTCGAGTCCAAACGACTTAGCTATGCTACTTTGCGTTCTCATTCGTTGAGTTGACTTCATCGTCATTTTCCGAGATGATTTCTCAACCATTTTTCAAATTTTTGTAGTCGTAGTCATGCGTGAGGGAGTCACGGTTCGTAATCTGAAAACGGATTCGAAATCGGAGTTCAGATGCCCAAGATACGGCTGAAGAACGTGAGGGAGCGCGCGAGAGGCAAGCATGGCCAAAGGCCATGCATTGGCCACCACGTGTGGAGCCCGTGGGACCCACGGCCAAAGCACCCCTCTGGTCCCGTGTGGCCCACGCGCTCCCCATAGGGTGCTTACATGGCAGCCTCTGATTGGCTCCCGTCATCCTCTCTCTTCTCCATCTCTTTTCCCTCCATTTATATTCGAAATCCCGAGCAAAATTCTTAACAATTTTTTATTTTTTATTTTGATCATATCTCTCTCATTTCAACTCCGAATTGAGTGATTCAAAAGCCAAAATTGTTGGTCTTGAAGAGAGCTACAAACCTCAAGTATTTTCAGAGCCATTTGAGTTCGTCATTTTTCCCAGTGATCTGATTTCAGTACGAGACTCAACTTTTGTATGTGAAACTTCTTCTTCTCACTTCATCTTTTGATCATCTCTTTTAATCTTCCTAATTGATAGATGATATGTGTTTAGAATGTTGTTAGATCATATTCTAGGGGTGGTTGATCTATTGATTGTTGAGTTTTAGCCATTTGATTTCAATTGAACATATATTGATAAACTTGACCTATCTTGATATTGATTCTAGAAATACTTTTTGTTCTTGAACTTGATTGTTGATTTCTAGGTTTTTGTCACATGTTCATGAACTAGGATTTTTTATTGTGCTATCTATCATTTAAATCTAGTTCTTGTTTGGATTGAATATGTTGTGGATTTCAAGTGTTAACTTGTTCACTTGATTTCAAAGCTAGTTTTGTGATTTTTATTGAAAACTTGTTACTCTTGCTTTGATTGACATGTTTAGGTTTCTAGATATTTTTGTGAATGACTTTGAATGTCTAATCTAGACTTCTAATCACATGTTCATAAGAATTAGCTAAATTTGCTTGTGAGCTTGATTTGTACAAATCTAATTCTTCATAGAGTGTGTTTGATCTACTTGCTCTATTTGCTTGTGTTTGCATCATTTGCATCACTTAGATCATTGCCTTGTGAAAGGTTGAAGTCTCTTGCAAAGTGAGTGAAGCTTTGTCTTGAGCAAGAAGTCTTGGCTAGGAAAGTGTTCCGGATAGCCAAGCAAGAAGCCTTGATTAGAGTTGGGAGGACTCGGATAGTCAAGCAAGAAATCTTCCTAGAGACGTGAGCGTCTTGGATAGGAAGTTGCTTTCTAGAGGTGTAGGATACATCTCGGATAGGAAGTAGGCTTGGTAGTTCACTTGCCCGAGGGTAGATTAGGAGGTGATAGCTTGAGCGGATATCATGTGTTGATAGCTTGAGTGTGTAAGTCTTTTTCATATAGTGGATTGCTTTGCCGATGGTTGTGGTATCAACCCATGGATGTTTCCTCTTTGAGGTTTTACCACGTAAAAACACTTGTGTTTATTTTTGTTTTTACTTTTCTTTATCTTCCATATCTTACATTGATTGCATATCTTGTAAATTGATTAACTCTTGTATTAGTGAAATCAATTCATTTGCTAAATCTAATCAAGTGTGCATTTTCTTTGTTATATTCCGCATCATTTTTAATATTGGAAGAATTTGAGTAAATACCTATTCACCCCCCCCCCCCCCCCCCCCCCCCTTAGGTATATTTTACACTATATTGCTTAAGGGAATTTCAGCTTGTACAATATTGAATAAAATAAAAAGACTTTATTGTGTACACTTTTACACAAATGGGGTCCGTCGTGAGAGAAAATCTTGCATGGGACTGCGACATTGAGAGACCGTGAAACCATCCAATGAGATTGCATCGTTTATATGGGGAACATATAAATAATTATATAATTTTGATTGCTGCAATGTCATTGGATTGTCTCATGTTGTCACCACGTGCCAGTCCCACGCAATATTTTCTCCGGTCCTAAATTTGACAATTAAATAGGGGTCACGAAATCAGATTGTACTTGAAATGGACAGTTTTAATATTTCTGTAAGGGAGTTCCAACGAGGAGAAAACCTTGCATGCCCGGGGTGCATTGCACTCTAACTAATGGGTGCATGCCACGTGACAGGAAAGAATTTATCGTGCCACATGGCATGTACCTATTGGATGGGTGTAATGCACCGGTTGCATGCATTAATCTCTCTCCAACGACAAAGGATATCAGGACTCAAATTGGCTGTCAAATTTTGGTGTTCCAATTTATGTCCAACCAATCAAATTGGGACATGTGTGCACATTTAATTATTATTTTTCAACCATTACCACTATTTGCGTACCAATATTGACGAATGCTGGACATGGTCAGTCAAATTCCAAATTATACTTACGATTCTTTATAGTGAAGAAACATCTAATCACCATGGGGAAGGTGAATGAGTTATAATTAAAAACCATTGCATGATATGACCATGGAGCCACCTGTGTGGGGATAGGTGGGGGGCTCAAGCCCACCGTACTACCCCCCATGACAAAATAATCCACAGGTTAATAATAAAAAAAAAAAAACACCCCACCCTAATTTTAATTACAGAAGAATAATTCATATCTTATTCAATGTAAAAATTCGAACACATTTTTACGTTGAATAGTTTTTGTAACAGAAGAACATTTATGTCTGTTCATTATACAAATTTAGCTGAATATTTAAAAAAACATATTCAGCATAATATTATATTATTATGCTTAGGTGATATTTTTATGCCTTGAAATTATTTACGTCATGTTGATATGTTGTGGTTTTTGTTATATTTAGGTAAAGGTAAGACTTAGGCGGACGTAATGGGATTAAAAAAAGCGTATTTCAGTTTATTATAACTCGATGTGTGTTCAAACATTTCAAAACACCCAAACAGTTGATACTCAAATTTCATATTGCATCTTCTATGTCTATATAGAGTGCATCCATGTATGGGTTTGCATCATCACAACTTGCTTGGTAAGATTTTGATTAATTTCATCTTATTTTAATATTTTTACTATCAAGCCATCTCTTTTAAATTACTTGTATGTTTTAGATCATATGCTAAATACAAGAAAAGAGAATTGATTGTGATGAATTGATTGAGTGTTGTATTGTGATAGCTATCTAGGTTTTGCCTAATCTTGATTAGCTAAGCTATTTGACATGTCATTTAGCTCTTGATATCTAGGGTTGATTTAATTGATTATATCATCATCCTAGATAAGCATCTAAGGTTCCCTAGCCTTGTTTGTTATTTGAATATTCATACATATTCACATAGGTTGCATAATCTCTTCATTGAGAATTAAATCTGGGGGCTAAGGTTGCTTAGGCCTCAAGCAATTAGAACTAGAGCCACTTTTAAAGGCCCGTGTGGTAAAAGTGAGGGGTTATTGACCGGAGTGTTAGACGAGGTCTACATAGGTTGTAAACTCCATTTCAATTAGTGGATTTCGAGGTTCGAGTGTGGCGCACTAAATAGCCCGTGGTTTTTCCCAGTGGTTGGGTTTCCACATATATATCAAGTGTTATTTAAATTCCGCATCATATTACACTTGTTATATTATTGTGACTAGTTAGGGGCATTTTCGTAAAATTGACATACATGCGAAAATTGAGTAATATTAGTTAAAATCTATTCACCCCCCTATAGATTAATATATATAGAACACACCGAGCGTTTATTTGCGTTTTCACCTTCCTACCACAACCCACTCATCACGCTAAGAACGATTGAATTTCGTGTTGGCTCTAGGAACAAAGAGCTTCAGAGGGTTGTGTGCCCTTAAATAGAATTGACCATTGGGACCCAACGTCAAAGACGCTATTTGGAAGACATACCAGATCTCATTGAAACCTGGTTCCTTCGCCTCTTTATCCATCTCACACTGCTCTCTCCAAAGCACCAAGAACCCAGTCAGATGCTTCCGGAACACCGGTTAAAGCTGTAGTGGAGCGAGTTGAAGAGCATGAAACGCCCTACAAAGAGTGGGGTGGAGGGGAAACCTAACCCCGCATTCAAAAGATGCCACATGAATGGGAAAGTGGCCCTTAGGGGGAGAATGCACATCATAACCCCAATGTGGAAGAGAGAGGGTGATGGCATCAGGGATCCAGTATTCCCTTCTCAAGCGCGCTATGGTGTCAGCAGTACTGATAGAGTTGGGGACAACCCGGTATTCGAAAGGAAGAGTAAGAATCCCATCATGGGTGTCTCTAGCTGGGGCATCCTCCCTTCCAGCCGCGGCGTCTTCATCCTCCTCCTCATCCACAATTTCAACCGCATTATCAAGCCTATTGCTGAAGCCCGACCCAATCGCCATGTTCTTATTAGAACAGCGGCGCTGGAATGGAGTAGGACTTTCACGGCGTCATGTCCACCGCGTTCCCTTTTCCTCCCAGGATTTAATTGAGAGCTCTCAACTAAAACATTCTCCCCTTGGTTGAGAAGATCGTTAAGGCTGTCAGTAGGAGATTGTGGAATTGCCATTGAAGAAGTGGAAGGGAGAAAATAAGATTCTCTGGATTTTTGAAAGAAGGTTGGCTCTGGTTTTACAAAGAGAAAGTAAGGATTGCTTTTTGCTTTGAAACGGTGTGAATGAATGAAGAAGGAGGAAGGTATTTATAGAGAGAGGTAGATGGTTACCAGAACAGAAAAGGAAAGTAGGTTAATGATCGGAGATGTAAGAGTGACGGTTTCGAGAAAATTGCGCCAAAAACGATCCATTCAAACAAGCGGACCATCTCTTGCCTGACATGTGGATAACTCATTAAATGCAAGCGTGCCGAAAGCAGACTTCCTTCTAGATAGTGGAAACCAGCCATGCAGGATGGATAAACTCCTTCAAGTGTTCCAGGTATCCTGACTCAAACCCCAACTAGGTATTAGTGTTCAAGTCATGGGGGACTTCTGTTAGCTGCTTAAAAAGGTAGAGGTCCAAAGAAGAATTTTCTATCCTTGCCAAGATCATTTGAAGTAAAACGACACCACTGGGAGCATATGGCTACCCCGAAAGAAGACAAGACCGTATACCCAGGCACCCATCGAATCGAGATCCGGATCAAGGTCACCCAGATCCCCAGGTACAAGGAAACATGAAAGTCAAGGTTCTGAAAACCCCACTGCCACATCATCTTGGTACCCCGATACTCAAAAAATATTGGTACCACGTTCCAGTAAGATATGGGATACCTCGATACCCATATCCCTCCTAAGACCGGTCTACTAGGCAGTAGGGATCATAGTAACAAAGGAGTTTTTAATACACCAAAAAAAAAAAGACTACTAAGGAAGAAAGGACCGGTATATCAAGGAACTAAAACCATGCTACAGGAAGGACAGCATGCGCCAACATTTGAATATAAGGAAAGTTGACTTCTCCCGCCATCTGTAAACTCCATTTTAAATGGGATCAGTCAACTCTATCAAATTCACCAAGAAAGGAAACAAATCACTCGATTATGGGATTACCCCCGCACCCAAATGAAGCCACCATCAACGTCCATTTGATTGCTAAACTGATCGACTGATTATCAGAGTGATTAATAAGAAAAGGGACCTATAAATGTTACAAGACTCTTAACAGAGAAGGGATTCGATTTTAATCCAATTCCCTACAGCTTTTCCACTTATCGACTAGCACGAGATCACCATCGCCAATTGTGTCAGAAACCGCCTACTTAAACCTCCCAGAAACCCTTATTGTTTGAACGACTGTATTTTGATAAATAAAAGAGTTATTCATTCATCTTTTTTGATATATGCATTTGATTTATCTTCATCTTTGATCACCTTTGTATTTAGTCTACTTCAATGAGAACATACAGATATCGAGTGTGATATCTCTCCAACTGTGACCTACCATTGTCATGGCTTAAGAATTGTTAATTGGAAATCAACCCCTTTAGCAATTTTCCATTAACAAAAATAATAAAAAATAAAAAGTGCTAATAAAAGAGATTTGAAAATCTTTTTTTTTTTTTTAAATTATAAATATGGTAAAAATGAAAAAAAAAATGAAAACAAATTGAAATATAATTAAAACCAAAAAAAAAAAAAAGAATTTTTTAAATTGTTAAATGGATCTCCACCGCTCTTCTCTAAAATTGACGATCGAGATCTAACTTACAAAAATAAAATAAAAAATGAATAAATAAAAACAAAAACAAAAACAAAAACTGGGGAAAATCCAATTGGATCTCTACATCCATTGAATGGGAGATCCACCACTTTTGGATCTCTATTACAAATGGAGATACATGAATGGAGATGGATCTTCGATCCATTAGTTATTTATTTATTTATTTTCATTTTTTTTTAATTTGATCTCCACCGTCCATTACTGAGATGTACTGTGGAGACGAGCTCATCTAACTATTTTTTCTCTTTTAATTTTTTATTTTATTTTTATTTTTTAATTGAACTCCACCTTCCATCTCATAGATGGACGATGGAGATCATCTAACTATTTTTTAAAAATAATTTTTTTATAATGAACATGTGGTAAGACCAAAATACCCCCCCTCATAGTTAGTTTTGACTAACCTTGACTAACAATAGGACTGAAATGAGTAATTTTTAATTATATAAGGACCAGTTGGACTAAAGATAAAATAACAAGTAAAAAATTGATATTTTCCAATTACATAGGAACCCAATTGTAAAAACCCCTTTATTTTAAGTCAGTTTTGACGTGTGCTCTTACCGTATAAGTCATGGATAAAACAACACTAATGTAAGTCAACAAAAAAATTTAGTCCAAAAATTAACCCAAATGATGTAGCAAGTGATTTATCCTTGTCATATCATTCACCACATCACCCTATAATTTGTGTGTAGGGCCGGCCTTAAGCCAAGGCAATCAAGGCCTTTGCCTAGGGCCTCCTCTCTTTGGGGGGGCCTAAAAAAAAATTTGGAAAAAAAAAAATTGAAAAAAAAAAATTATTTTCAAAGTATTAATTTGAGTCCTCATCTTTTTAAGGGGCCTAAAAAAAGTTATTGAAAAAGAAAAAAAAATTAATTTTCAAAACCATTAATTTCTTTTGAAAGCTTCACCCAACAAAATTATTTCATTATTTGTCATTAATTAGGTAATTTGGAGTTAATTTATATATATATATATATATATACAAAAATTCTATTATTAGTTCGAACTGACAAAAGTTATATCAGTTCTTTGCATGTGGGCCACTAAATTTAAATACTTTGACTTGGCTGTATGCACTTGTCAGTCAAAGTATTTAAATACAGTGGTTCACATATAAGGAACTGATATAACTTTTATCAGTTCGAATTGATAATAGAAAGACTGTATATATATATATATATATATATATGTACTCCATTTTCATTTTATAATTACAACATCTTTTTTTTTTTTTTTTACATTGCAAAACCTCCGACTACATCAAGATTTCTCTTTCATCAATCTCAATCAATATTCTTCTTCAATTGCAATCAATTTCTTGTTGTAAATAACTAAATACTCGAGGCGTGTTATCAATTATATTAATCTAGAGGGGGGGTGAATAGATTTTAGCTATTATTACCCAATTTTCGCATACAAGTCAATATTACGAAAATGACCCTACTAGTCAAAAATACAAGCAAGTGTAATATAGTGCGGAATTAAAAATGACACTTGATGTATACGTGGAAACCCAACCACTGGGAAAAACCACGGGCTGTATAGTGCGCCACACTCGGAACTCGAAATCACTAATTGAAATGAAGTTTACAACCTATGTAGACCTCGTCTAACAATCCGGTCTGTAACCCCTCACTTCTACCCTGCGGGCCTTTATTAGCAACCCTATTCCAATTTGCTTGAGGCCTAAGCACTATTAGCCTCAAGTCTTAATTCTCTAAGAAGAGATTATGCAACCTATGTGAATATGTATGAATATTCAAATAACAAACAAGGCTAGGGAACCTTAGATGCTTATCTAGGATGATGAGATAATCAATTAAAATCAATCCTAGATATCAAGTGCTAAATGACATGTCATAATAGCTTAGATAAACATAGATTATAAAAACCTAGATATCTATCACAATACAACACTCAATCAATTCATCACAATTAATTCTCTAATCTTGTATTTATCATATGATCAAAACATACAAGTAAAATAAAGAGAATAGCTTGATAATAAAAATAATCAAAAAGATGAACTTAATCAAAATCTTACCAAGCAAGTTGTGATGATCCAAATCCAATCATGGATGCATTCTATATAGTGATAGAAGATGCAATATGAAATATGATGCAAAAGGGATTTGATTTGAGTGGTTAAAGGTGAGTTCTTGATTTGATTTCTCTCAAATCTCTCTTTCTCTCTCAAGAATATGGAGCCTCTCTCTCTAGGGTTTGATTTTGTGGCACAGCCCTTAAAATGATGAGAAAGATATGTATTTATAATGCCCAAGTGAAACTATGTCGTTTTGGAAGAATTGGAAAAATGATGGGCATTTTCGCGGTACTCGCGTCAGTGCAGCGACTCAAGATTCGAGAGCTTCGAAACATGACCAAACGACATCGAAACCTTTCGTATGATATATCGTTGGAAAGGTATGGAAGTCTAATTTCTACTCGTTTTTATAGAATGACATTTCGATGTCTGTAGAAAAAGTTATGGTCAATTGAGTGACCAAAGGTCAGAAACGGACAACAACAGAGTTGCCCTGTTTTGGTTGTAACTTTGGAGATTTTAAAACCAATCCAAACGGTCATGAAATATTACGAATAATATACCGTTGGAAAGGTATGGGTGTCTAGTTTGTACAGAAATTTTCAAAACTCATTTTGAAGCTTTGTATAAAAAGTTATGGTCACAAGACCGTGCAAAGGTCAGTTTTGAAAAACATTTAAAACATTGAAATCTAATCTTTTGAAACTAGACACTTTACTCTAAACAATCAAATCAAAACTACCACTTATCCAAGAGAAGAATGAGACCTTCTCAAGTGGTCAACCATCGCGCTAAGACATGCACACCATCATGCAAGCGCGGACGTTTCCGATCACACAAACGGAAACGAATTACACCACACTTAAGACTAATAATGAAGTGCAAGTGTGGGAAGTGAATGCATCCTAATGCCTAAACATGTCATGGCATTTCAATGAACAAGATGCAATCAAAATAAAACATGCAAGAAGAGATGTTCAAGAACATGCATGCACACATATAAAACACACAACATACAAGAATAAAATTTATGCATGAGTTGTGTGTGTGTGAAACTAATCTCTTCAAAGCAAATTAAGCACATAGAAGTTTACCTTTGGTGCTTATCAACCTTGAGGACATGAGAGGGTCTTGAGCTTGAATATCAATCACTTAATCTACCCTTACATATAATCCCCAACACGTGGTTTGTCCACGAAATAAGCCAATTAAAATATGGGAATCCTTACACTTGTGTTTCATTAAGGAAAAAAAAAAAAGAAGGTAAGTTTGTTTTTTTTTTTTTTTTAATGTTTATTTATATTTTATTGGTTTTAACTATATCAAGTAATTGATTGGGTTTGTTTTCTTGTAGCTATTGTGGAAGATTGAGTGTTACTTCAAATCTTCAATATTATTGGAACTTGCTTCTTCTAAAAATTAGGTGCTATTTTCATTTTATTTAATTAAAATTCTGTTTTTATTGTCTTTCATCATTTTATTTTGGTAAAAATGTCTATTAGAAAATTCAAATCTGGTTATGACAAACGAAAGAAAAAGAAAAGAGTGGAAGATTTAGTTCAATCTCAAAAAGGTGCATTTTAAGTGAGAACTTGCATTTTAAGTGAGATTTGGTGTCAAAACTTGAATACAAAAATTTGATAAATGATTTTGCATCTCAAAAAGCAAGAAAAGTGAATTTTAAGTGAGTATTTGAATGCATTACAGGCATGTCAACAAAAAGATAGAGTGAAGGCGAGGATCTCAACTTTCGATGTGATACCCAACTTCATCTAAAGATTTTTCCTTCCGAAGAGCATAATACTTTGATTTTTGTAATTATATTTTTAGATCTATTTCACTTTTGTTTTTGTTTTTATTTTTACTTTTAACTTGTATTTTGTAATCTTGTCATTTGAATAAAATTAATTTATTTGGAAAAAAAAAAGTATCACAGTACAATTGCGCCTAGGGTCTCACTTTGCCTAAGGCCGGCCCTATTTGTGTGGTAATGACAACTTATATACCACATCATTTAAGTTGAATATTGGATTATATAGTATTACTCATTAAAAAAATTTAAAAGTTGAATCACGAAAATCACAACTTTTTAAAGCAAAATTAAAAATTAAAAAAAATCACAAAAATCCATGAAAAAATTCATTGGTTATAAATTAATAGTGCTAAAAGATAAAAATAAAAGAAAAAAATATTGAGTTTCATGATTCAAACTTGGAGTAATTACAAGTCTATCTATTATACCTTGAAACCCCAAACAATAACTTTTTGTAATTAAAATTCAAATTTTGTATTCCCAATTTGCAAAAATTGCTTTCCGATGAGAATATTTTTGTAATTAATTTGATCCTTTTAGATCAGAAATTCATATTTGCAAAGTTTTATTCTAAAAAATAGTATATTTTATGTGGTATTTATAGTGTCACTATAAAGGTTCATTATTAACCTATAAGAGAAATTTTAATCGGAATGTGGGTCAATCGGACTAACAATGTAACATTATTAACCTATATAGGATTTCATACATTTTTTTCGCGTGAGATCTCAACTCTATAACGTTATACAGTTGAATCCGTAAAAATAAATAAAATAAAATAAAATAAAATAAAAATTACAAAAGCCGTCTTCATCCATGTCATTATCGTGTTGATTTGTGATTCATGCCTTCACAATTTCCACTTATATCTTACAATGCAACTGAAAAAGAAAAAGAAAAAATAACTGGCTATGATCAATCCATCTCTCTGTCTCGTGATCACCATATATATAAAAATGTCAAAGTGAAAGAAAAAAAAACATAATATCAAGATGACAAGATATATGTCAAATGCTAATACCATGATATATGCAAACACAATCTTTTTATTTTATTTTATTTTATTTATTTTTATACTTTATAGTTTCTCTCTAGCTAAGAAATATTCTCATGTCTAGGTAATTGCTGGCTAAAATTAGGACCAACAACACAATGCAAGTGTGATAATGATGTTTTATTAATTAATTAATTGTCGAATAAGTTAGAATACCACAAACAAGATCTAAGTGCTACTAAAATATATATGTTGAAATTCACAAGTACTACCATATAAAATCATAAGATGTCTTTCTCAAATCTTGTAGACTAGATGCCATCTTAGTTGTTTGGATCCACGTTCATTGTATCAAGAGAATACCCAAAGGAATATATAATATGTTTCAAAGGGTCTTATTTGGTACGGAATCAGTGTATGACTTTTTGTCTGAAATCCTGATTTATCAAATGCTTTTGTGGTGCTACAAAACAACTTATCAAATACAATAAACTAAGATCCCACACATAACAATTGTTATATATATTATGTGCATAAATTGGAAGTGAATTCTCTTTAGAAGATATCATATTATATTAATTTAAAATTTTGATTTAAATTTGTAATTTCAACATTCATCCATTATTATTATTATTTTTTGTTTGCAATCTAATGGAAATGAATTCAAGGTAGATGATAACCAAATTACAAGAAAATTGATGTAGGAGTATTAAATACACAAATTTAAATCAAAATTTTAAGTTGATGTAGCCTAACCATTTTCTTTAATATGAGTACAATGTTTACCCGATCCCAAATTAGGTTTATAAATGTGTGTTACTAGTTTCGAGGGTTCAAAAATTAAATGTTACTTTTTGGAGGTGGGTTTTCAAGACTATCACCATTTTAATAAATTATGTTTAAAAGACACCTATTATGGTGAAAGGACAAAAATACCCCCATAGTACTTCCACATCAGCTTTCTTTCATTCAGTTCACAATGACAGAGTTGTGAAGTAGAGAGAGAAAGTCTAGTTGAAACCCAAGCGATCACTCGAACGGCAACGGAGTGGCGCTACGCTGACGCACTCGGGGGTCAAGCTGGAGGTTGTGGCTGAGCAGTTAAGTAAAAGGTTTGGGCAGTTCATTAAAAGACTCGGACAGTTAAGTAAAAGGCTCAGGGAGTTCATTAAAAGGCTCAAGTAGTTAAGTAAAAGGCTCGGGCAATTAAGAAAAAAGCTCGGGCAGTTCATTAAAAGGCTCGGACAGTTAAGTAAAAGGCTCGGGCAGTTAAGTAAAAGGCTCTGAGAATTCATTAAAAGGCTTGGGCAGTTAAGTAAAAGGCTCGAGCAGTTCATTAAAGAGCTCGGGCACTATATAGAAAGTCTTGGAGATACAAAATTAACAAAATAAAAAATGATTGTTAAAAATGCTTGGAAATAACTCACAAAGGCTCGGACATTAGTCACAAAGTATCGGACATTACTCACAAAGGCTTGGATACAACTAACAAAGGCTCAGACATAAAAAAAAGTTTAATGTTCATACAAAAAGCTTGGGAAGTTCATGAAAAAGCTCAGGAACTGATTAAAAAGGCTCAGAAACTATTTACAAAGGCCTAGAGTTTCATTGATGGTCTACAGTTTCGTTGATTCGTTGATTCTTCTTTTAAATTGCAATTGCTCAATATTTTCATTTTTCGAAGTTGCATTAACACTCTGCTCAGTATTTGTATTTTTCGAAGTTGCATTAACACTCTTTGTTGGTTTCCTATCTCTTTTTCCATTTTGCCTTTCATTGTATGAATTTTGATATTCATAACCTAATAGGATGAATGATTTTATGTAACTATATGAATGTCGAACTCGTTGGAGAAGAAAATGAACTTGGATTTTTGTTTACAGAGCTTTCCATTTTAAGACAGTTAGAGAGAGAAGTAGATCTCAGATAGCTTCAAAGTATCTTCCAAATGTTAAAGTAAAAAAAATAATTAAAAAATGTGTACTGTAAGGACATTTTTGGAAGTCACTTACTTTGGTGCCTTTTAAACTTAAGTTGTTAAAGTGGAGATAGTCTTGAAAAACCAACTCAAAAAAGTGACAAAACCCCCTATTTCCACTTAGTTTAGATGATGAGTTCTTGTGTAAGAGGTATTTGATTCAATTCAACTAACATTAAATTAATTGGGAGAGGTTTGGTTTACATTTAAGTGGAGGTTGGGTTGAATACTAGAATATACCGAAAAGAAAAAGGAAAAATTCAAAGATAATGGTCTTAAAATTTTATTCAAAAAATGTGTTTTTTCTCACACCAATATTTACTAGGCAGAATTTCACTACAAGAAAAATTGTCTTAGTTAACAGTTTTTTCTTGACAGTTCTTGACAGTTTTTGAAAACTGTCAAGAAAAAACTATCAATAAAGAAAGTTTTCTTGACAGTTTTGAAAAACTATCAAGAACTTGCAATTCTTGACAGTTTTTGAAAACAGACTAACTGCACAAATGTCCCCTAAGTTTAGGCATAATTGCATGCATATGGAACTTTTACCCATAATTGCACAAACGTCCCCTACCGTTAGTTGACTTTCGTTAACTCTAACCGTTGACCACAATTTTAACCCACAACGACTAAAGTGCCCCTATTCACCTATTTTATTATTTAAATTAATAATTGAAAAATGAAATAGAAATGACAAAGAAAACAAAAAAACAAAATCAATCATTTTTTTTTCTCTTTCATTTTCTCAACCCTCAAACACAATCCAAAAAATAATTTGGATAAGTAAAATTTTAAATTTAATAAATTTACTTTTACATCATTTACTTTTAAAAATTTCAAAAAATAATTTTAAAAAAATTGTTTATTTATTTTGCACCCACTTGTATCAAACTAAGAGACACGTTAATAATTCAATTACCCATATAAATTAGTAATCTGAGTCTTACATTTGTTCATTAAATTGCAAGATTCATGTTGAGAAACATCTCCCATGTAGTGAGAGTTGTATTCCAAATCATGCTTATTACAATTGATGTCACGAGTCTCCTATATGCCATGTTTGGTTAGATGGAATGGAATGGAAAGAAAGCCATTCCATTCGTTTGGTTTGTTAAAATGCAATGGAATGGTGATTCCACCATTTTGGTTAAATGGGCATTCCATCTAAAAACCAATTAAATGCCTTCCAAACTAAAATTTATATTCCATAAATACTCTCATATGCCCCAACTCCATTCCAAAAATACCTTCCTTTCCAAAAATAATATATTATTATTATATATTTATTAATGATATATAAATATATATTTTACATATATGTACTATATATTATATTATTATATATATATTATTATATATATTATATATAATATATATTATTACATATATTATATCTAATATATTATATTATATTATATTATATAATAAATATATATATAATATTAATATATTAATATATTAATATATATATACAGTTTTTCTATTATCAATTCGAACTAACAAAAGTTATATCAGTTCCTTGTATGTGGGCCACTGGATTTAAATACTTTGACTGACAAGTGCATACAGCAAAGTCAAAGTATTTAAATCCAGTGGCTCACATGCAAGGAACTGATATAACTTTTGTCAGTTCGAACTGATAATAGAATCTCTGTATATATATATATTGTACAATATATATATTATATAATATATATATTATATTATATTATATAAATATATTATTATTATTATATATAATATATTAATATAATATATATATTATATATTATATTATATATAATATATTATTATATTATATTATATATATTATATTATTATATATATTATATATTAATATATTAAATAATATATATTATATATTTATATTATATAAATATATTATTATAGGGCTGCCCTTAGGTGCAACGTTACATGAGGCAACAAATTTGTTTTTACTATGATCATGTCTTCTTTGGTACAACCACATCAACTAATATGTAATTGTATGTTCTAACATGCGATCACAATAATTTAATTGTGTGATCACGTGCAATTCATATACGATCACATTATATATATTTTTGATCACATGTAATCATATGTGATCACATACTATTTTTCAAAATTGTATGGTGTCATGTTGCACTCAAGATTGAGCCATTATTATATATATTATATAATATTATATATATAGGGTTGCCCTTGGGTGCAACGTTACATGATGCAACGAAATTTTTTTGACTGTGATCATGTCTTCTTTGGCACAACCACATCAGCTAATATGTCATTGTATATTCTAACATACGATCACAATAATTTAATTGTGCGATCACGTGCAATTCATATGCGATAACCTTGTATACATTTATGATCATATGTAATCATATATGATCACATACTATTTTTCAAAATTGTATGGTGTCATGTTGCACTCAAGAATGAGCCATATATATATATATATATATTATATATATATATATATTATTATATATATTGTTAACCGAAAATTGTCACTTGGGGTGATTTTTCTAATTAACAATTCTAGTGACTGGAATCAGGGTAGATTTCAGTCGGTGGGATATCAAGTAGTTCGATACCCTTAGCTTCCTAATAAATCCAATAAAAAGGGGAATGGTGATAGTGAATGAATAATAATGTAACTATATGATTCTTTATTGATTATAAACATTAAACGGAAATATAGTGAAGATGTTCATATGGCAATGGTGATGGGGGTAAGGGTTTTGTTGGCGATGGAGCTCTCGTGCATGTCGATAAATGGAAAATATCAAGTAGGGTTTATGACTCAGAATTGCCTCCCTTTTTTCGAGTGATAATACGATGTATATATAGGTCTTGTTTCTTGCCATGCACTCTTATAATTTCAGTCTAAGGTTTTAGCAATTACAGTACTTTCCTTGGCGATCAGCGAGATTGTCGTGGGATATGATCCCTAGAATCAAGCGATTCTTTCTTTAGCAGATCGTGTAGGAGTTGTCTCCCAATTCAAATAGTAATCTTAGTGGCGGGAATGAGTATACTTCCTTATTTATCAAAATGTCGTCGTCTCTCTGTCTTTCTATGTAGCTTGATCTTCAGCGTATTTGATCTTACCTTGATACTTAGTAATCTGTTAATCTGATACTTACTGCCTGGTTGGCTGGCTTTAAGCGGGATCGGGGCACTCAAGTATCTTGCCTTTAACCCGATTATTATACTTTGTATCAGTGTATCGGGGTATCGGGATATCAGGATATCAAGATTCTGAGTAGTAGCAGGGTACTGGGATCCTGTAGTAGTGGAGTCCTTGGAACTTGGCTTCTTTGTTTCTTGGTACTTTTTGAGTCGAGGAACCTGTAAGGTTTATAGTTTGTGTTGGCATAAATTCCATATCAAAATGTGTTTGTCTTGTAATGTTTAGTGGTTCGTATTGAAGAATTAAGAAGACGAAGGATGTCTCAACCACAATTCATTCAAGAAGCCGGCTTTTAAGAGATTCGTGCATCATTATTCAACAAAGGTATTAAAGGACCTCATATCTCTTACAAGGCTAGGCACACACACACACATAGCATTCTTGTGTGTTCCTTCATGATTAAACATCACTTATGTTTCACTTTCACACACTTGACAAAATATGCTCATGCATTCATACCATATTGGTAATATTTTGTTTATTGCATTTTCTAGGACTATGTCTGGAAATTAGCATATGTGTGTGTATTTGTGCTTGTTTGTTTTCGTATTTTTGTACGTGGACTTGAACATGTTCTTATTTGATGGCTTATTGAGTTCCGGTCATTTCGGTTACTCATTCATGTAGTTTCGAGTCCAAACGATGTAGCTACGCTACTTTTCGTTCTCATTTGTTGAGTTGACTTCATCGACGTTTTCCGAGATGATTTCTCAACCGTTTTTCAAAGTTGTGTAGTTGTCGTCGTGCGTGAGAGAGTCATGGTTCGTAATCCAGAAATGGATTCGAAATCGGAGTTCGGATACCCAAGATACGGGCTAAAGAACCGAAGGAGCGTGCGAGAAGACAGCCCAGGCCGTAAGGCCACTTGGCCTGGCCGTGAGGGAGGCCGTGGGCCCCACGGCCAAGGGGGCTCTCTACCTCCGTGAGGCCCACGCGCCCCCCACAGCCAGGGGGTGATGTGGCCTCACACCATTGGCCAATTTGGTCCTTCTCTCTCCTCCTTATATCTTCCCTCTCTCTCTCCATTTGAAATTTTAAGAAGGAAATTACATTGAATCCCGTCAGTTTTCTCTCAAGGATTTTCTCATCTTCCAAACATCATATCTCCCTCATCCGGAGTCGGATTTGAGTGATTCGAATTGGAGAACGTTCGTAATTGAGTCCTCTATCATTTCTGAGTGGTTTTGTAGCTGATTGATCGTGTTTTCTGGTGGTCACACACTGATTTCCGAACCAGCTATTGAATCTAAGGTATTAGACTAATCTTTGGGATTTCTATCTTTTTAACCTTCAATTTGCTTGGGGTTTCTTCTTCTATATCTATGTTTATGTTTGGTAAAAGCTATTGAGAAAGATAGCTTGATTGTCATTCTAATTGAAAGTCAATTTATAGACTAATGTTGACTAGTTTCTATGATTCTAGGTTTTACATATGTTTGTGAGTTGTATTGTGATTAGAATGGCATCTTAGGTTGTTTGGAACTTGATTGAATCAATTTTGTGATAAATGACCTTGAGATTTGATTTGACCCTTTGATTGATGAAATCTAGGATTTGTGTATTTGTTTGTGATTTAGAGAAATCTAGGTTTTGATTGATGTAAATCTCAAATCCTTGCTCTATGTTTTTAGCTAGAATATTGATTGATTAAATCTCATGTATCTAGCATTTAATTGTATATTGATAGCATCTTGAATTTGTTCTTCATGAATATATTTTGATTCAAGTGTTGTATGTGTGAATGAGACTTTGAGCTTATGTGTTTTGATGTTTCACATGCTTTAGGTTTTATTCGTGTATTTTGCATCTAGACTTGATTACTTGTGATATCACATGTTTATATCTATTTGTGCCATAGAATGTATTGATCACATGTTCTATGTTGATTTGATTGTTTGCATCATTTGCATTCATATGATCACACTAGGAAGTCCTTGTAAAAGGCATGAAGTCTTGGTTAGAGTCGGGGTGACTCGGATAGCCAAGCAAGAAGACTTGCCTAGAGTCGGGATGACTCGGATAGGTAAGCAAGGAGTCATGGCTAGAGTCGGGAGGACTCGGATAGTCATGCATGGGAGGCTCCCTAGAGGCATGAGTGTCTCTGATAGGGAGTTGGCTATTGTATTGGTAGGCCTAGGCATATGGTTAGACATAGACTCCGATAGAGCGGGGTACACGGGAGGTGTATGCACTCTTGAGGAATTTCTAATCTACCATCGATGTTGGTTTTGTGTGGTGTCCAATATATGGTGGGTTCGCATCATTGAGGGATTTCACACTTTCCAATAGGGTTGGGTAGGCTTAGACTTCACTAGGTTGGATGAGCTAAAGATTGGTCACTTTGTGAATGTTCTATGTTTACTTTCCAATAATATAGTACTCAATGGTTGTAGTTCAACCCGTGGATGTTTCTTCCTTGGAGGTTTTACCACGTTAAAAAATCTCTTGTGTTAATTCTTCCTATCTCTTTCTCTTATATTTTAATTGTATATTTTATTATCTTGATTCATAATATTCACGTATGATGTATTGTGAAGCAAGACTTTGTATAGTGTGGTTTGTGGATTCATTCTTTTGATCATCTTTGTATCTATGATTTTTTTGTATATTGTAATTTTTGTATAGTGATATTTTGATCACTCTTGTAACTCATTGAACATCTATTGAAATACAAGCTTATTTTGTTGTTGTGTTTTTGTTCTTATACCTCACACAACTAGATGATATACTTAGACCTTGCTCTTATGATTGTATTCTTGTATTTCTATGTATGTCTTCCTTGGCTTATTTTGTTGTGTGTAAGGCTACCTTGAGGGACAAACGAAAGTTTGTTCAAGGGATTGAAAAAAGGTGTAAAAACCTATTCACCCCCCCCCCCCCCCCCCTTTAGGTATGCTTTAAGCAATTTAACTACGTTTGTATACTTTCAGAACCCTTAATCTTGATTTGGGCTGGTAGGAGGTTGTACCCGGCCAGTTTGTAATGGCGGGGTACCGAGATGCTCTTCCACAATGTCTTTCTATCTCGGTTATCCCTCAATGTTTATGGAAAATCCTTCTTCGAACCCCTGCCATTTTTGGTGGTTAACAGAAGTCCCCCCTGACTTGAACACCGGTACCTTGTTAGGGTTGGAGTTAGGATATCAGGACATATGAAGGGTTTTCCTTGTTTTATCTAGCTGGTTTCCACTGTCTTGGAGGAAGTCCTCCTTCAACACATAAATCTTTCTTTAGCACGCTTATAATAAATGAGTAATCCACGTGTCAGGCTCTGAGTGGTTCATTTATTTGTATGGGCCCTTTTTTGGCACAATTTTCTCGAAACCGTCTCCTACACATTTCTGGTCATCAATTCCAGTTTCCTAGCTTATTCAGGTAACCGCCTACTTTCATCTATAAATAACTCAAGCTTCTTCCTTTCACACCTGATTTCAAATTTCAAAAAAGCACAATAAGAAAACCTAGCCTTCTCTTCTCGCTCTTTCTTCTTACCAGCAACCTTTCAAATTTCCTTCTTCTTCTTCTTTATTCTACTACAATGGTGTCTCCATCAAAACTTCCTGCCTCTACACATGATCCTTCTCCAACTTCATCAAACCCTCGCCCTGCTTCACCTAATCCTCCTTACATCCTCGACGACCTCCTGAATATGCAGTGGGTGGATTCAGAGGAGAGTTCCCGAACGGCAAGGGGGAAGAAACGAGGTCGGGATGAAGGCGATGCTGCTGGTGGCAACAATCCATCACAGCACCGCCGTTCCTCGAGAAACCCTAGAATCGGGTCGGGTTTCAACAACAAACTTGAAGATCCGATTCAAATCGTCGATGAAGAGGACGACGAGGAAGTTGAAGATGAAGATGAAGATGAAGATGAAGATGAAGATGAGGAGGGTATCCGACCGTTGATTCTATAGGGGTCCAAACTAGTCCTCTATCTTCTTTCCATGATAGCCGAAATATCCTGGATTCGGTTTGTATAGTCAATACCCTGGCCCATTTGAGGAGGGATTATAGTATTCCTGATACCATTACTGTGTCCCTTCCTTACCGGGGTTATGATATGTATATCCCTCATAAAGCCTGCCTTCTCATCCATGTAGCCGCCTTCGAGTGCAGGGTTAGGCTTCCCCTTCATCCCACCCTTCGTAGGGCACTTGTTGCTCTGGAGCTGGCCCTCTTATAGATCTCACCGGGGTTCTGGAAGAACCTGACTAGGTTCCTGGTTCTATGGAAAGAACAGTGTGAGAAAGATGATATGGCGAGGGAACCGAGTTTTGATGAGCTCCGCTACCTCTTCCAGGTAGCCAACTTGGTACCCCGGGGCCAATTCTACCTTAGACCTTACAATAAGATGAGGTTCTTTGTACATGGGGCGAACGTGAAGTTCAACCAAACCTGGAATGATGAATGGATCGTGGTTGAAGGGGATTGGGTGTAAGATCTTAGATTTGTGTTGGCTTGATTCCATTGTAAAACACTCTTTATTTGTATTGATTAGTTGCTTAGGTGTTTCTTGGAGAGAAGAAGCTTCAAAGGTTAAAAGCTACGTATCTTGCAAATATTGTCTTCAAGAGGAACATCATGTACTTGTATGCTACGGTATCTAGATTCTTCTTCCTCTTGCAAGGCGTAAGCGCACACACACAAAATTCATACACGTGTGTCCCTGCATTGTAGTTCAAACATTTGGTATAACACATTCACACACTTTTAAGTATGCATATGCATTGGTCTCTTATAGACAAACATTGTAGAATTGTCTGCTTTGTGACTATCTCTTTGATATGGCATGTGTTGACGGTGAAATTTGGATTGCCACGCACTCAACAATTAAATCAATTTAATATAAAACAAGAAAATTAAGAACACATGCAAAAGACAAGTTTTATGTGGAAAACCCTTGAATGGGAAAAAACCACGGCGCCCCTGAGGGCAGAAGAATAATACTAGGTTTTCGTTGCTTTGTTACACACTCAAATCTCTCACAATTGCTCTTTTTCTCTCTCTCGAATTCTGAACCCCTTCCTCGTGGGATAGGTGGTTCTATTTATACATGTTTACTTAGGGTTTCCCCTTGTTGATTTGTACTAGGATCCCTTCCTGTCACAGATTGGGTCTTCTTTCCTTTTTATGATTCCTTGTTGCTTTGGGTCTTCTAAAAGTTTAGGGTTTACTTCTGTTTTTCTGCCGAGTCGATTCGAGCCCAGTGTGCTGGTCCAGCGAGTACCTTTATTTTCTGGGTATTGCGTATCTGGCGAGCACACTTCTATATTCGGCGAGTAGGTTTTCCCTTTTGGCGACCATGCCTTCTTCTTCCTTCTGGTCTAAGCTATTTTATCATCCTGACTTGTCATACTTCTTCCCTTGACCCGGTCAATGAATGATGTGGCAATCTTTCGTTAGCTCTTTAGATGACGTGTCAGTTTGGCGAATTTATACATACAACAATACCCCCATAAATACTTTGAGCTGGGCGAATGACTTGTCCTTCCCGCTTCGTTTGCCTCTGCGAGTAGTATTTATATTTACGATTATGAGATTTCAACACACTTTGCAATAACTCCTCCTTTAAACCACGCGCTGTATTTATTAATTGATTCTTCCGGTGCACGCTTTCAATTTCAACCACATAACTTCTGGCGTTTCCACTTGCTTGACAGGTGAAGGGACGTTCTGACGGCTTGGTTATCCCCAAGATGCCACATGTCATTTATTGGGTGGTGACTGTTGCAGTTTGGTAATAGTGGCCGTCATTCTCATTAAATACGTATCATTGTACTTGATTGCTTCTTTTTTGAATTTCGAAGTTCCCTCTTTTTAAGGCCCGATCGTTTCTCCTCTTTCTCTTTGCTTTCTTCATCGTGTTTCGTCAGAGCAGAAAAAAAGAACAGTTTGATCTCTTGCTTTTGTCTTTTTTATTTTTTCGAGAGCTAACTACAGTCCTTTTCCTGTGCCTCTTATTGCCGGTCGGTTCACCGGATTTCGACTCTTCTTGCTTCTCCGCGTCTCCGATCTTTTCTACACATTTTGCGAATCTAGGGCTTTCTGGTGAGTTTTCATGGATCCCTCCTTACGCTCTTTTCTTTTTAATCGGATGATGCAAGCTATGGAGCTTGGTGATAAGTGTACTGCGGACAAAATTGAGTCTCTGATTCGCAATTTTCGTCCAGATTCTCCGGTCCCGATTTCCGTTTATATTCCATCTTTTGAGGATACTTTTAATCCTGACATCTCTCCTCCGTCTTTTGACAGTGATTCTCCAGCAATGCCGAGATCTCCAAAAACCACAAGCAGTAAACGACGCACCACTAGGGCTCCTCGTGAATCTCTGCTGGATGTGCAGACGGTTGTTGACTCTGATGTTGAGGACCATCAAAGGGATAGGCTGCTTTTCTCACCAACTCGCCCGTGTTCTTTTGACACAGAAGTAAATGTAGTCGGCGAGGGCAAGCTTCGTAAATACAAGAGTCGCTTCGACATTCCAGACTCGGTGACTCTTATGTTACTTGGCGACTGGGCTGTGTGGAATCCTCCCGAAAATGCGGTCGCCATTTACGGGGCTATGCTCAGTTGTGGGGTAACTCTCCCTCTTCAGCCTTTCATCGCCAGGTTCTTGGCGGAGGCTCAAATTGCACCGGCACAGCTCGCCCCAAATAGCTACAGGATACTGATGTGCCTGTGTCTTATGTGGAAGTTGAAGGGTTATGGGCCCCCGACTCCTCGCGAGATCCGCCACTTTTATACGCTAAGGCAAGCGGGAAATGGTGGTACTTACTTCCTTTTTTCTTCGCCCGTGGAGAATTGGATCCCTGAGGGCGTGGCGAACCCCAGCCAAGTAGAAATATCTGGCGATGAAAAGAAAAAAGGGTTCATCTGGGGTTTCCCCACTTCGAACAAGAGGTGGAAGAATAGCTGGTTCTTTGTTGGCGGCGAGTGGGGCCGTGATGTGCCTGCCAGCAGTCGTCGCAATCTCTTGGCGAAGAAGGTTCCTAGGCATTTTACATCGCCTGAAACCTGGTCGAAGGCGACCCCCGTTTTACTAGACGGAGAGGTCTCTCGCCTCGCCGCGGCTGCTGTCCTCCATTTGAGTTCGAGGGGCAGGTCCTTCCTCTTGGATGAGGAAAAAATGATTTCTGAGGGGATTTTCACACGCCTGCATGCCAGGCTTCCTCGCTGTAAGTTTCTGTCCGTTCTTTGTTTTACTGTTTCGTGTGGTTCTATTGACTGATACTTTGTTTACTTTCTTGGTAGTGTGTGACTTTGACACCGATTGCGACTTGCAAGCCCGGGCGGTGAAGAATTCCGAGGCTGCCAGCAAAAGGCATGCTGCTGGTTTAGCCAAGGAGGGAATTGCTGGCCCGGACGGTGATGGACCTTCTGATGGGGAGGATGCTGGCGACGTTGCTGGGGGAAGGGTTGAATCAGGACAACCCCCTATGCGTGCAGAGGCTGCTGCGTCTGTTCCTGTTGCTGCTGCTGCGACTACCCCCACTGCTGCTCCTGCTGTGACTACCCCGGCTGCGACCACTTCTAGCCGTAAGGGTAAAGAGAAGGTTGGGGTTTCAGGGGGGGTCAGTGACATCCCTATTTTTGACGCGGATGTTCCTGAGACTCCTCTCGATCCTGCGAGTGACCTGGCTCCCAGAGCTAGGAATAAGCGTTCTGCCGAGAGTGCATCTGATCACTCAGCTCGACCACCCAAGCGGGCTTCGCGGGTGGTGTAGTTCGTGGTTTTCTCTGACGAGGAGGATGTTCAGGAGCCAGCTGTTGCTGAGGCCCCTTCTACCCAACCTGAGGGGCCTGCTGAAGCGGAGAATGTAGCGGCGCCTCCCTTTGAGGGGGTTAATGAACAGACTTTCCCTGCTACTTCTCCTCGACCAGCTTCTCCTGCAGTGGTTGTGGGCGAGCCGAGTGTCTCAGATCAACCTAGGCCATCTGGCCCATCTGAGTCAACTGATCGGCCAGGCCCATCAAATCAGGCGGGGACCTCTGCTTCCGGTTCGGGCTTGGCCCGTGAAGTCCCTCCTACCGGACCGGTTGAAGCCGATGAAGGGAACGTGTCCCTTTTCGATTTTTCGGCTACTGAGATATGCTCCCACTTGGCTAATAATGATGTATACATCGGCAATGGCTGGGGGCATGTTAAAAATAAGTCTTGCAACAGGAAGATGGAGTTTTTCTTCAACTGCCACTCCTTGGTAGGTTCTTCGCCGCAAGTCTCTATGTATTTTTATTTTTCATTTCTTCTTTTTTAACTTTGGCTGTCTTCTTCCTCAGATGATGTCTGAGATGGGCGAGACTTATAAGTTCGGGATCAGAGCTTCTCGTGAGATTAAGTACTTGCGCGAGCAGGCTTCTGTCTTGGCGGCCGAGAAGCTCTCCGCTGAAGAATCCCATGCTCTACAGCTCGCTCAGTTGAGAGAATCCTCGGACGGTCATCTGTCTGCTCGGCTAGCCGTTGAAGAAAAACTCTCTGCTGCTGAGGAGGAAATTCGCTCGTTGAAGGAGCTCCTATCTTCGAGTCAAGAATCCTTCGCAGCACGTTTGGAGGCTGAGCGGGTAGCTGAGGAGGCTAAGGAGAAAGCTGAACAGGAAGCGACAGATTTACGTAACCAGCTATCTTCCCGCGACTTTATCTTTGAAAACTTGAAAGCCGTGCTGGAGGCTGAGTCAGTTGATCGCTTCAAGAGATCCCCTGCTTATGATGCGCTTTTGTTGCGCGAATTTGAGAAAGGCATGAGGCAAGCGAAGAAATTCTTTGCCATGAAGGATCATTCCAACGAGAAAGCTCTGAAGCGCTTCGACAAATCCCTCCAGCAACATATGGCCAACAGCGTGGACTAGATTAAAGATCAAATGAAACGATGGAAAGCCCACTGCCGTTATAACAGGACTGAGCCTCATCCCATGCATCTAGATATCCCCAGCAAGCGTGCTTTTAACACTTACTACTCAGGTCAGAAGGGCAGCTTTTCTGGCTCTGGCGCTGAGCCCGACTTAGGTCCCGTTGCTGGGAGGGATTATGAGCCTTTCATGCCAACGGAGGATGAGGCAGTCATTTGGCCTTCAGATGAGGAGATTGAAGACGAGGAAGATAGCGAGGGCCCTCCTGCAGCCGGTTGATTCTTCTGTTGTTTTTGGAAGACTATAAATTTATTTTTTGTTCATTCATTTGTAAATAATACAAAGTTATGAATATATATATTTTTCTTCATTCAGCTGCCTTTGCCGAGTTTTTGGCTTTTGCTTGGTTTTTTCACCAAGTGTTGCTTTAGCTTACTTTTTGTTTTTATTCAGCTGCCATTGCTGAGTTTTCGGCTCACTTAGTATTCGCCAGGACGTATCCGACCATATACCAAGTTTTTATTGTGTTTTATAGCTATATTCAGCTGCCATTGCTGTATTTTGGCGTACTTAGTGTTTGTCAGGATGCATCCGACCATACACAAGTTTTTAACATGTTTTTATCTTTTATTCAACTGCCGTTGCTGTATTTTGGCGTACTCAGTGTTTTGGCAGGATTTATTCGACCATGCACCGAGTTTTTAACATGCTTTTTGTTTGTTCAGCTGCCATTGCTGATTTGCGGCTTTTATTTCTCGCCAGTCATCGCTGCAGCGAGCATAAAGCTCGTTTTTATGTGATGATAGCTATGTGTGATGGCGAATGCCTTTTGCGTTTGGCGAGTCAGAATCGAGAATCTCTTAGTAATAAATTACTCTTTATTGAATACTTCCTGCAACTTTGTTAACATAGTCATAAAGAAAAACGCTAAAACGAACAACTGCTCTAAGCTAGAAAGAAAAAATAGAAGGAATTCAAAAGAATCTGACTTGTCCCTTAAGGATAATATATCTTTAAGTACTGCGCATTGCATGGACGGGGTAGCTCGCCAAATCCTTCTCGAGTAATGCGATATGCCCCATGGCCAGCTATCCCCGTAATCTTATAAGGCCCTTCCCATTTGTCTGCGAGTGATCCTGCAGCCTTGTCTCTTGTTCCTGGATTCACCCTCTTCAATACTAAGTCACCAAGTGTGAACCTCCTTTCACGCACATGTGAGTTGTAATATCTGGCTACCCTCTGTTGGTACGCCGCATTCCTTATTTGTGCGCGCTCTCTTCTTTCTTCTAATTCATCTAGGCCGCACTTTAGCATATCAATGTTGATTTCTGGCTGGAAGAGTTGTACCCTTGGTGAAGAGAATGATGTTTCCACGAGAATAACAGCTTCTGCTCCGTAAGCCATGGAATACGGGGTTTCGCCTGTTGAACCCCTTTCTGTTGTTCGATATGCCCAGAGCACTTGTGGTAACTTATCCGCCCAGCTGCCCTTTTTGGTTGCCAATTTAGCTTTCAGGTTGTGCTTGATGATCTTGTTCACTGCTTCAGTCTGGCCATTCGTCTGTGGATGTGCTGGAGAAGCGTAGTAGTTGTTGATGCCATACTTATCACATAGTTCCCTGAATTTCCTGCCATCAAATTGGGTCCCATTGTCCGTGATGATGGTGTTTGGTATCCCGAATCTGTATAGGATATTTTTCTTCACAAAGCTTATGGTGTTTGCTTCTGTTATATGTACCAATGGCTCGGCTTCTACCCATTTTGTAAAATAATCCACGGCCACTATGGCATGCTTTGCTCCTCCAGTTGCTGTTGGCATTGGGCCGATCAAGTCTATTCCCCACATGGCGAATGGCCAAGGCGAGGTAATACTTTGCAGGAGCTCAGGTGGTTGTCGGATGTTATTGGCGATTTTCTGACACGCTTCACATCTCGCTGCCACCCTTTTGGAGTCGGCGAACAGAGTTGGCCAGTAAAAACCCTGTCTCAATGTTTTGTGGGCTAGGCTGGCACCCCCAGCGTGGTTCCCACAATTTCCACTGTGTATGCTTCTCAGGATACCTTTTGCTTCTTCAGGCCCGACACATCTCTGCAGTGCCCTCGAGTATCCCCTCTTGTATAGTTCTCCATTGAGTACTGAGTATCTTGTAGCTCTGTATTTCAGCCGCTTTGCCTCCAATGGGTCACTCGGAAGTATATCGTTGACGAGATATTCTTTAATTGGTGTGATCCAGCTGTTCCTTTCGCCAAAGACTGCCCCGACTTCCTTTGTTTTAACTATACTCGGCTGCAATAGGCGGATCATAGAGATATTGTTGGGCCAGATGTTGATCGTGGCAGATGCCAATTTGGCTAAGGCATCAGCCTTTTCATTTTCTTCTCTAGGGACATGAACAATTCTATACTCTTTGAATCTTTCTAACAGCTCCCTTGCCAATTCCAGGTAAGTGATCATGCTTTCCTCTCTCGCCTGGTATTCATCTAGCACCTGATTGACAACAACTTGAGAGTCGCTGAAAATTTCCACCTCGTCTGCTCCTAAGATTGTGCTAATCTTTAAACCTGCTATGAGTGCCTCGTACTCAGCTTGATTGTTGGTGGCTTTGAAGTCAAAACGCAAGGCACATTCGATTGAGTCTCCTTCCGGTGTTGTCAGCACTATACCTGCCCCGCTGCCGTGCGTGTTTGATGAGCCATCAACGCGAAGTTGCCATTTGAATATTTTCTTATTTTGCTCCACCATCATTCTCGCCACCTCTATGCTTGGTTCAGTGAACTCTGCTACGAAGTCTGCCACTGCCTGGGCTTTAATTGCTGTCCTTGGGAGGTATTCCACATCGAATTCACTTAATTCGATCGCCCACTTTGTTAACCGACCGGATACCTCTGGTTTCTGCAGGATTAACTTCAGTGGGCAGTTGGTGTATACCCTGATTCTATGAGCCTGGAAATATGGTCTTAGCTTCCTTGCTGCTGTTATTAGGGCGAGTGCCATTTTTTCTACCGGCGAGTACCTTGTTTCGGCTGGTAATAGTGCTTTGCTGGTGTAGTATACTGGCTTTTGGATTCCATCTTCCTGTCGTACTAGCACGGAACTTGTGGCTGCTTCAGAGACGGACAAGTACATGTACAATGTCTCTGCTGTTTCTGGCTTTGATAGCAGTGGTGCCCGTCCAAGGTAATCTTTCAAGGCCTGGAAGGCTTTTTTCGCAATCCTCATTCCATTCGATTCCCTTTCCCTTTTTTAAAGCTTTGAAAAATGGTAGGCATCGGTCTGTTGACTTGGCTATGAATCTGCTCAGCGATGCTAGGCACCCTGTGAGTTTTTGGACATCTTTCAGAGTCTTTGGCGAGACCATTCTTGCTAGTGCTTGGATTTTTTCAGGGTTCACCTCTATTCCTCTTTGGTGTACTTGGTATCCGAGAAACCTCCCAGATGGTACGCCGAATACACATTTTGCCGGATTCAACTTCATTCCATACTTGACCAGTACGTCGAACGTTTCCCTCAGGTCATCTGCATGTCTATCTGCGGTGACACTTTTTGTCAGCATATCATCAACATAGACCTCCATATTTCTCCCTATTTGCCTGGTGAACATCTTGTTGACCAAGCGTTGATAAGTTGCCCCAGCGTTCTTCAGGCCGAATGGCATGACCGTGTAACAATACAACCCCTGATCTGTGGTGAATGCTGTCTTCTCTTCGTCAGGCTTGTGCATCTTTATCTGGTTATATCCTGAATATGCATCCATGAAACTCAACGTCTCATGTCCGGCTGTTGCATCTACTAACTGGTCAATCCTTGGTAGCGGGAAGCTGTCCTTGGGGCAGGCTTTGTTCAGGTCGGTGAAGTCGACGCACATCCTCCATTGATTGTTTTTCTTTTTTACTAAGACCACATTCGCCACCCATTCCGGGTACTTAACTTCTCTAATTGACCCTGCGGCGAGCAACTTTGACACTTCCTCTTTTATCGCTGCACTTCTTTCTGGGTTGAAGCTTCTCCTTTTCTGTACCACCGATTTGCATTTCTCATTCACAGCCAGATTGTGGGAAATTGTGCTTCTATCAATCCCTGGCATGTCTTCGTGGCACCAAGCGAAAATCCCCCTATATTCTTTCAACAAGTTCGTCACATCTTTTTTAACTTGTTCAGTCAGCTTTGCTCCGATCTTTACTGTTTTATCTGGTTCCGCTTCATCTAGAATAATCGACTCAGTCGGTTCTTCCTTCTCTCTGCTCGTTTTATCTCTTGGATCCAGTTCGAAGTTTTCCGGATTATCTTCCTACACTTCCATGTCTACTTCGAATATGTTCAAGGTTTCCATCCCTGTTTTATCTTTGAAGATTGATAGGTTGGTGCAGCGAGCCATCTCCTGCAACCCTCTCAATTCTTCGACGCCGAATTCTGTAGGGAACTTTATTTTCAGCGCATGGGTTGAAGTAACGGCTCGAGCTTTGTTAAGAAACGGTCGGCCAAGTAGAGCATTATACGGCCAATTATGGATGTCAACCACGACAAAGTCCAACAGGATTGTTCGCCGGCATGGTGCTGTACCAAATCTTATAGGCAGTTTCACTGTTCCTAACGACCTAACCTCTGCGCCACCAAATCCTTTTAATGGTACATGGAATGGTTCAAGATCTTTCCTGTCCAGCCGCAACTCATCATACACTCTGGCACTTAAAATATCAGCCGAACTCCCATTGTCAATCATCACTCGAAGGACATCCCTATGGGCTATTCGAACTCCCACGACTATTGCATCATTGGGCTTTGCATCAATCCCGTCTGAGTCTTCTGCTGTAAATGTTATGGGATCATGTCCTTCTCTCCCTTTCTTGGGGTTTCTCTGCACAGAATTGACTTCCATGCTCCTGCCTTCATACATTACTTCTCGAACTTCCGACATCCTTTCTCGATTGCTCCTCCCAGTGTGAGGTCCGCCGAAAATAGTGTTTATGGCTGCGTTAGGGCTGTTCCTCCTTGGACTCTTCCTGTCCTGCTCGTTTCCTTGGCGGCTATCTTGGCGACCCCCGTGCTTGTCCCCTTTCAAGGCAAAGTCCTTCAGGTGCCCATCTCTGATTAGGCTTTCGATGTGATCGCGCAACTGAAAACACTTTGAAGTTTCATGTCCATGATCTTTGTGGAATCGACAGTACTTAGTTGTATCTCTCCTGGCATTTGCTGATTGCTGTCGGGGGTATTTGGCGAGTCCTTTGTCTTCTACCACAGACAATATCTCCTCCTGGTCGCAAGTTAAAGGGGTGTAATGGTTGTACCTTCCTCGAAACTTATTGGCTCGAGTGTTTCCTCTGCTTTCTCTCGAATATCCCCTTTGGCCCTTCTCATCCTTCTGGCGATCACGTGATTGCATCTTTTTGTCATCCTTATGGTCTGTTTTCAAGTCAGGCTTGTGCCCATGCACGTAGCTACCCCCTTGTGCTACTTCTTCTTCCTCTGCCAGTGCATAGTCGCCAGCTATTTCCATCATCTCCTCGTAAGTTTTAGGTCTATCTCTTCGCAGGTCAAAGGATAATCATCCACTCTGTAGCCCATTGGTGAAAGTGGCGATTACAGCTACATCACTGGCATCCTCAATTTGAGCCACTTCCTTCCCGAACCTGGCCAGATACTTCTTGATTGACTCATTACGTTCCTGTTTCAAGTTTGACAGATGGGCGAGTGACTTTCTTCTTTGGACACTTCCCATGAATTGCCTTATGAATGCCTTACTGAGGTTTGAGAAGCTGCTTATGGTTCCAGGCGGGAGTCTTCCGAACCATCTAGAGGCGAGGTCGCCGAATGTTTGCGGGAAGGTGAGACACAACAAACCATCATTGGATGAATACTGGGCCATGATATTGCGGAATCGGCGAACATGTTCCTTTGGATCTCTGTTCTCCTTATACTGCTCAATAGTTGGCATTCTAAATCTGTCTGGAAATTGGGTGCGAGCAATAGTTTCGATGAATGGGCTATCTGACTCATCATCCGAGGATACATTACGACCATACCTTCGCGCCATTGCTGAAACGTTTCTTGATAGCTCTTGTAAGGTGACATCTCGCTGACCAGTTGGTTCTCCTGCTGGATCGAGTCTACTCTTGATTGTCATTCTACCATGATTGCCTCTCTCATCTGGGCTTCTTCGATCTTCAATGCTCTCGGATCTCCTCCGCTTCGTTCTTTTAGATCGCAACTCCCTTCGTGGGCGAGGACTCTTGTCCTCAGATGAGATGGACCGGTGTCTCCGCCGTTTTCGCTGGTATGTGTCGCTGGAATTGACCCCATGTGTTCGCACCTGGTCTCGTTCCTCCCTGGATTCTTCATTCATCACACCTTTTCCCTTCCTTTGTTTTCTCCCCTCGAAATCCTCAGTGTGATCCTGGGGGGTCTCCTCAGTGGATTGTCTTGCTTGAGTATCGGGAATTGCGATGTGAACTTCTGACCGTAGCCTTCCGGGTGGATGGGTTCCAGGGGTGGTTAACTCGTAAGGAGATGAAACTCCTAACCCTATGGGAAGCGAAAGTCCTATTTTGCTGGCTTCGCTGATTAGGTTTACCAATGCAGCTTGGAAGTGCTGCAAAATCCCGGGATCAGCCGCCCTAGTTCCTAGCGTTGCTGCTGATTGCTCCCCAACTGTCACTGCCCTGTCTCCCGTTGGCGCAGTTGGTTCAACAACTAAATCTCCGCTGGAGTTACCATCTCTGTCGCTGTCGTTGTTCATGCTGTCTGATTCGCAAGGGTCCCTCGAAGTTTTCTGTTCAAAAGCCCCCTTCTTCTAGCGCCAATTGTTGACGGTGAAATTTGGATTGCCACGCACTCAACAATTAAATCAATTTAATATAAAACAAGAAAATTAAGAACACATGCAAAAGACAAGTTTTACGTGGAAAACCCTTGAATGGGAAAAAACCACGGCGCCCCTGAGGGCAGAAGAATAATACTAGGTTTTCGTTGCTTTGTTACACACTCAAATCTCTCACAATTGCTCTTTTTTCTCTCTCTCGAATTCTGAACCCCTTCCTCGTGGGATAGGTGGTTCTATTTATACATGTTTACTTAGGGTTTCCCCTTGTTGATTTGTACTAGGATCCCTTCCTGTCACAGATTGGGTCTTCTTTCCTTTTTATGATTCCTTGTTGCTTTGGGTCTTCTAAAAGTTTAGGGTTTACTTCTGTTTTTCTGCCGAGTCGGTTCGAGCCCAGTGTGCTGGTCCAGCGAGTACCTTTATTTTCTGGTTATTGCGTATCTGGCGAGCACACTTCTATATTCGGCGAGTAGGTTTTCCCTTTTGGCGACCATGCCTTCTTCTTCCTTCTGGTCTAAGCTATTTTATCATCCTGACTTGTCAGACTTCTTCCCTTGACCCGGTCAATGAATGATGTGGCAATCTTTCGTTAGCTCTTCAGATGACGTGTCAGTTTGGCGAATTTATACATACAACAGCATGCTTGTGTGAATTTGTATTTGTTTGTTTGTGTGTTTTATATTTTGGACTTGAATATGTTCTTATTTGATTCCTTATTGAGTCCCAGTCATTTCGGTTACTCAATCATAAGGTTTCGAGTCCAAATGATGTAACTACGCTACTTTGCATTCCCATTCGTTGAGTTGACTTCATCGTCATTTTCTGAGATGATTTCTCAACCATTTTTCAAAGTTTTGTAGTCATATTCGTGTGTGAGGGAGTCATAGTTTGTAATCCAAAAACAGATTCAAAATCAGAGTTCGGATGCCCAAGATACGGGTGAAGAACGTGAGGGAGCGCACGAGAGGCAAGCATGGCCAAAGGCCATGCATTGCCCACCATGTGTGGGAGCCATGGGACCCATGGCCAGAACACCCCTCTGGTCCCGTGTGGCCCACATACCCCACACAGGGTGCTGACATGGCAGCCTCTGATTGGCTCACGTCTTCCTCTCTCTTCTCCATCTCTTTTCCCTCTATTTATATTCGAAATCCCGTACCGAATTCTTTACAATTTTTGATTTCTTATTTTGATCATATCTCTCTCATTTCAACTCCGAATTGAGTGATTCAAAAACCAAAATTGTTGGTCTTGAAGAGAGCTACAAACTGAAAGCATATTTAGGGCCATTTGAGTTCTTCATTTTTCCCAGTGGTCTGATTTCAGTACGAGGTTCAACTTTTGTATGTGAAACTTCTTCTTCTCACTTCATCTTTGATCATCTCTTTTAATCTTCCTAATTGATAGATGATATGTGTTTAGAATGTTGTTAGATCATATTCTAGGGGTGGTTGATCTATTGATTGTTGAGTTTTAGCCATTTGATTTCAATTGAACATATATTGCTAAACTTGACCTATCTTGAAATTGATTCTAGAAATACTTTTTGTTCATGAGCTTGATTGTTGATTTCTAGGTGTTTGTCACATGTTCATGAACTAGGATTTTTGATTGTGCTATCTACCATTTAAATCTAGTTCTTGTTTGGATTGAATATGTTGTGGATTTCAAGTGTTAACTTGTTCACTTGATTTCAAAGCTAGTTTTGTGATTTCTATTGAAAACTTGTTACTCTAGCTTTGTTTGACATGTTTAGGTTTCTAGATATTTTTGTGAATGACTTTGAATGTCTAATCTAGATTTCTAATCACATGTTCATAAGAATTAGCTACATTTGCTTGTGAGCTTGATTTGTGCAAATCTAATTCTTCATAGAGTGTGTTTGATCTACTTGCTCTATTTGTTTGTGTTTGCATCATTTGCATCACATAGATCATTGCCTTGTGAAAGGTTGAAGTCTTTTGCAAAGTGAGTGAAGCTTTGTCTTGAGCAAGAAGTCTTGGCTAGGAAAGTGTTCCAGATAGCCAAGCAAGAAGTCTTGACTAGAGTCGGGAGGACTCGGATAGTCAAGCAAGAAATCTTCCTAGAGACGTGAGCGTCTTGGATAGGAAGTTGATTTCTAGAGGTGTAGGACACATCTCTAATAGGAAGTAGGCTTGTAGTTAACTAGCCTGAGGGTAGATTAGGAGGTGATAGCTTGAGCGGATATCATGTGTTGATAGCTTGAGTGTGTAAGTCCTTTTCATATAGTGGATTGCTTTGTCGGTGGTTGTGGTATCAACCCGTGGATGTTTCTTCTTTGAGGTTTTACCACGTAAAAATTCTTGTGTCTAGTTTCGTTTTTATGTTTCTTTATCTTCCATATGTTTGTATTGATTGCATTACTGACTAGCCTCTTTTAGGGCGACACTCGCAATAGGACGAGGTCGAAGAGTTAGCACAATAGTGAGTAGAGTTCGTTCCTACAGGGACCGAGTGATCGATTACCGAAATTGATTAGCCTATTTGCTATTCAAACAAGCGAAAAGGATTTTCAAACTAATCAAATTAAACTAAATTAAACCTAAAGATTAATTCTAATGCAAGAAAGCAATAACAATGAAAATACACACAAATGTGATAATATAAAGAAACATGCTAGGACTTGACTCCACCCCACCCAACATTAACTTCTGCTTTAGACTCAATTATTCACCCAAAACATATTCATGCAATTTTTAGATTCATGCACCCTAATATTAACCTACAATCTTGGTCAAGTAGAATAGGTTACACCCAAAACATACTCAAGCTTATCTTTCAATTACTCAGAATGTATGAATGAGTTCATTAAGGATTTTGGTGCACTAACGAATCCTATACGTTAGCCTAAGTAGGTCTACTTTTCTAAACATGCATAGAGGGCATTTTATTGAACATGTGGTATGCGTCTCCGGTTAGTACATAACACACCACAAGATTCATTCAAAAGGACATCAATCAATTGAAAGCTTTAAGCACCCTAAAATACCCATACAAATCACACTTTGCACATAAATGGATAAACAAGAATCAATATAAATATATAGTCATGGGTGGGGTTTCATCAAATCCTAGCAAGTAATATTTAGCTCATATCACAAAATGTAGCCATACAATAAATATGCTCAAAAGAATACATGGCTATAATAAAGAAAATGAAAGAGAATAAAGTAATAGAAGAAACTATGTAGAGTAGCTCCTCCTCCTTTGCTCTTCCTTTTCCAAGCTCTTTCTTCAACTCTCTTTTGCCAAAAAGATGAAGTGATGGTGATTGTGGTAAAATGGAAGTGATGGGTGTGTTTGAATGTTAGGGAGATATGGAATCTTGGTGGGTTTCTAAGGATGGAGATGGTGATGTAAGAGGAATGTGTAAAGGTGAGGTCTTGGTGACTATTCTTGGGTGAGAGAGCTTGTGTGGTTTAAAAATATCAAAGGTTTCTATAGATGAATGAATTAGGTCAAGGGCAAGGAGGTAATTTCCATGAAAAAAAAACAAATTATGGGCAAAAGATGAGCTTTGGGCGAGCTTGGTGAGCTTGCCTTGAGCTCACTTATGTAGATTTGCAGCCTGGACTCGAGAGGTTAGCGAGCTCGGGGCGAGCTTGGTGAGCTTGCCTTGAGCTCGCATCTCTCTCGGGTGAAGTTTTCCAGTTTTGCGCACCGTTACGAAAATGGCCATAACTTCCTCTAGAGAACTCGGAATCATGATCTGTAAAAAGTGTTGGAAAGTAGACTCGTGGAGCTTTTCGGAAATAGGTTATACGAAATGTAGTTCAATCGGAAACAGGAGATATGGCCCCCGAAAGTTGAAAGCTCTGCACTAAGATTTCCAATTTCAGCCCTTTAACCTCCAAAACTTTTCAATTATGCTCAACACCTTATTTTAGAGCATATAACCTACACAATGCTCACAAAACGCATTATATACAAAAACACGCTTGACAACGAGTACAAAATCTAGGAAATGGGGACCTCAAATAGGTATGTAAATCATCCAATCAATTACTTGTATATTGATTTTCACATGTGTTGATTAAATCAATTCAATTGTTAAGATTCATCAAGTGTGCTTTTAATTGTTGTATTCTGCATATTTTTTTTATATTGGAAGAATTTGGGCCTATCCCTATTCAACCCCCCCTCTCTAGGTATATGTTACACTATATTGCTTAAGGGAATTTCATTGGGGCCACTCAGTGATTAGGGAGAACTGAGAATCCGGTCCCCACCCAATTCACAACGAAGGAAAAGTGGGACAAAGGGGTGCTTTCTACGGAGTCCAAGGGGGTTCTCAAGAGGATCCAGGAGAGGAGTTACAGCAATCTGAAGAATCCCACCTGTGACGCCTTTGAAGGTGCCCGACTGGATCGATATCTTAGGATATCCATTATGCACCCGGGTAAGTGGTTCTACACCTTTGTCTTTTTTTGTTGTTGTTGTTTTTTTTTTTATTTTTTATTTTTATGGTATTGATCTTCTTTTCTTTTGCAGTTTCGGCCACTCCCCTCCTATCATCTTCTCTTTCTTCTTCAGGACCAGTATTCCCGGATTCCCTTCGGGCCAATTCTCCTATTCCTTCTCCTCCCGGTGCCGGTGCAGCATTCGGGTCTCAACCGCCTACATCAAACCCTCATTTGGCTTGGCGGGGTTGCCATCACACCCTCCTGCCTCTCCTCCTACTAAGATCGCAGCATGCCCGTCCTTAAGCGAGATGTTGGCATGGGCTGCCAAGGCTAAGGTTTCTCCAGCTCCGATCCCAAAACAGGCTACCAGTGTTGCTGCTACCAAGTCTGTTGCAGTGGCTTCTCCTCCTCTTCCTCCCCCAATTGTACCTCCCAGGCGTCTTACCAGGGTGGAGAAAGAAAAAGGTATGGCTACCGCGGCTACCCCTCATGCTGATCTTCCCTCTTGATCGAGGTCGTGGGACTATAACTAGGTAGACATTGTATCCAAATTCATCGCTGCTTGTCCTGGGGGAGGCTTACAGTCAATGTCTTCCCTACCCACTAACATCCTGGTTACCAAGGGGGCTTCTTTGCTTGCTGAGGTATGAGCCTTAACTTTCCTTGCTTGTTTGGTATAATTCTCTATAAGGTACTTATTGTTATCTTTTCTTTGTAGGCTTTTAAATTCGCTTTGGTTCTGGGGCAGCAGGTCACAGCCCTAAAAGAGGCCAACCTTGCACTTTAAGCTAAGTTGGAGGAGGCCAGGGATGATTTAGCCCGAGCTGAGGAAAGTGTAACGTCCCTGGTTCAATCTGCCACTGAGTCTGAATTCGGAAGGCAGGCTGCTTTGGTGGAGCTGGAGCGGATGAAGCATGCCTATGACTAAGAGAATATCAAGTCAGCACACCATCGGGTTGAGAGGGAGATTGTGAAGGTAGAGAAAGCTGTCCTCCTGGATGAAAACAGGTTTTTGCAGTGCTCTATCAGTTTCTTGGAATCCAGGGTGGATTCCTTTTTCATGGATGGGCACTTCACTGCCTCATACGAGGTCGCCAAGGCTCTACCTCCCCCTTTTGACTTGCAGGCAACCTTCAATTGGGATCGGGACCGGGACCAAATAATGACTAGAGCCGCCCAACTTTCGGATGCTGATCTAGACAAGGGAGGTCCTTCTCAAGCTGCCATTGTCCTGGATCCTCCTTCACATCAGGTATCCAGCTCGCCTACTGTTGGCTTAGGAGAATCTACCGAGAAGGAAACTCAAGATCCTCTTGCTACTCAAGATAATCAATTGCAGGATTCTGTGCATCCTACTCAGGTAGTATCGCTAGATGAAGCACATCTTCTTGTTGAAACCGGGGTGCCAGGAGATAAGGAAGTCCAGGCTGATGCAGGAGCCAAAGGGGCTGAGGAGATGGATGCAACTAGCCAAGAGGAGTAGGCAGGGGAAGGACAGCAATATGCATGACTTTATTTTTGTCATTACATTTCATATTCATTTCATTTTGTAGCCTGGAAATGGGGGTTGGGCACTCTGATTGATTAAATGAGAAACTTTATCTTTTTGGCAATTATATTGTCTTGCTTACAATATATATATTGAAAGTATACAAATGTAGTTAAATTGCTTAAAGCATACCTAGAGGGGGGGGGGGGGGGTGAATAGGTTTTACACCTTTTTTCAATCCCTTGAACAAACATTCGTTTGTCCCTCAAGGTAGCCTTACACACAACAAAATAAGCCAAGGAAGACATACATAGACAATACGAGAATACAATCATAAGGGCAAGGTCTAAGTATATCATCTAGTTGTGTGAGGTATAAGAACAAATAAACACAACAACAAAGTAAGCTTGTATTTCAATAGATGTTCAATGAGTTACAAGAGTGATCAAAATATCACTATACAAAATTACAATGTACAAAAGAATCATAGATACAACAATGATCAAAAGAATGAATCCACAAACCACACTATACAAAGTCTTGCTTCACAATACATCACATGTGAATATTATGAACCAAGATAATAATGTAGGGAAAAATACGGTCAACGCAGCGGAAGCGAGACTAAAATAGAGTTTAGTATAGTTTAAAATTTTTCCATAATTTGAACCTTAACCCTCTAATTAATTAACATATAATACTAAAGATATCATACCTTGTCGCATGATCCGATTGACATTGCGTCGATGGTAATCCGCAAGATCTTCCAATCCAATCACGAACATGAATCACCTAGGAGTGTGGTCTCCCTTCTCTTTGAATTGTGTACCTGAGGATGGATTAACAAAACTTTTTCTTTTTCGTTAGTCACAACAAATTCCAAGAGGCTACAAAGAATGTTCCGGTCACTTTTGAATTCACAATCGTTAGATCGAAACTCGCGTGAACCTTATTCGAAATTGTGCACAAAACCTTTTGATATAAAAGTTACTAGTGCACTATCGAAATAAGAACAAACTTTTCTCTCTTTTCCTCTTGGCCGAATTCTCACACTAATCTAAGAGTTGGATTTTATTTTTCTCAAGCAAAAGAAATAACTCTCAAGTCCAAGACCTAGGGTTAGCCAAATTCTATACAAAGAATATATATATTTCAAGTGGCCGAATTCCCTTGCTAAATATGTTATATATCTCTAGTGCAAAAACTTTGCACAATATATTATATATGTAGTGCACGCGAATTCTGCCTCTCACCTATATTGTATATAAGTCAATATATATATATATATATCTATATATATTATTGCATGCCACATATAATGTCAATATATCTATATGGCGGTATGCTTTATAAATATATATATATATATTCCGGCAATTAATTGCCATATATATATTTCATATATATTTAAATATTGAGGCCGAAATCCTTTACCATGTAGGATTTGTGTCTTTTGACTTAAATCCTAACCCTAAGTAGATTTCCTTAGAATTCCAAACCCTAATCCAACTCTTTAGTGTATTTGTGACTATATAAAAGACTTCCTTATTTGATTAGATAAATAAATCCCTTATTTATCTACTTATCAAATAAAGTCTTTTATTTTAATTATACTACCACAATAGTATAACTCTAGGAAACATATTTCCTGATCAGAAAAAGATTTTGATTCTCAATTAAATGATTAACTAATAAATTAATTAATTTCCATTTAATCAATCAATAAAATAAAATAATATTTTAGACTATTATTCTAGTCTTGCCGCCCACACCATATACATGGGCCTAATATTATTTTCTTATTTTATTTAATCCATTAGACTTCAATTAAAAAGCCCACATGTGAACCAGACCCATTCTTACTAAAAGAAACAAGCCCACATGCCTTTCATTAATATATTAATATAATTGATCAGCCCATTAAATAAATAATATGCAAATTATATTCTTAATATATTAAATACAATTCTAGATGGACCCATAAATTGGTCCGGTAGAATATATCAAGTGATCCATGCAAGTCCGTGTGGATTGGGGATCTTGGCGGGCTATCTAAATTTAAGCTTCAATAGACATAACCAAATCACAATCAACAAATGATTCACTTAGGTCCGATCTATTAATTTTAACTCATTCCACTAAAGAGCTAAAATTGAACTCTTAAATAAAGATAGAATAAGTAAATATTTCTCATTCGTACCCTAGACAATCTTATAGGAGATGGTGTATCCTCGTGAAGAATATCAGTAATCGCCAAGAGCTCATAGACCGCCTATAGCTCTTCAAGTTACCATATTTCCTCATATGACTACATTTTGAACTTGGATATTTTGACTTGTCTAGAAGCCATGTTTCAATAGACACTATTGAAAACTTAACGTTAAGATTTAATATCCAATACCTCAAAACATCCATATGATGATATTCTACTCTCATTTAATAAATGGAGCCACGATGTCCATATCTATAAATGAAGTCCTCTATCGATTAACAAATGAATACCACCAAACTATCGAGGATAGACTATGCTATATAATCGTACTCATTGATAACTCAAATGATAACACTTGCAACCATAAGTCCATCATTTATCTCAGGATTAAGATAGACTCTCCGATTGTCCTGATAATGAAAAGACTTTTATCTATTGACGGTTCTAGATAAAGTATTTCATTGTGATCCAGTTCAATGCACCTAGTGCACTAGATCTTTTACTCAAAGCCACTTTGATGATTTTAGACTCATCATAACACATTTGATCCCACTCAAATGCCAGTAAAAGAATCTACAACTTTAACAAGATAAAGGTGCCCAACCTTTAACTTAAGTTGTGAACATTATTCAAGACTAACTAAAGAATTGTGTCTACCTCATACATATCCAGATGTACGAACAATTCTTCTTTTCTCATAGTCTTTTGACCTTATGATTATTTACTTTTGACAATTATAATAATTAAACTATAAATGCTATAAGATTTGTTAAACCAGAAATCACATTATTAATATGAATAGTTTGTCAAAAACACTATTACACTCTTGCTATTGAGCATAATCCTAACAAATAAAATATACAATTAAAAAATAAGAGAAAAAGATAGGAAGAATTAACACAAGAGATTTTTTAACGTGGTAAAACCTCTAAGGAGGAAACATCCATGGGTTAAACTACAACCATTGGGTACTATATTATTGGAAAGTAAACATAGAACATTCACAAAGTGACCAATCTTTAGCTCACCCAACCTAGTGAAGTCTAACCCTACCCAACCCTATTGGAAAGTGTGAAATCCCTCAATGATACGAAACCACCATATATTGGACACCACACAAAACCAACATCGATTGTAGATTAGAAATTCCTCAAGAGTGCATACACCTCCCGTGTACCCCGCTCTATCGGAGTCTATGTCTAACCATACGCCTAGGCCTACCAATACAATAGCCAACTCCCTATCCGAGACACTCATGCCTCTAGGGAGCCTCCCATGCATGACTATCCGAGTCCACTCGACTCTAGCCATGACTCCTTGCTTACCTATTCGAGTCATCCTGACTCTAGGCAAGACTTCTTGCTTGGCTATCCGAGTCACCCCGACTCTAACCAAGACTTCATGCCTTTTACAAGGACTTCCTAGTGTGATCATGTGAATGCAAATGATGCAAACAATCAAATCAACATAGAACATGTGATCAATACATTCTATGGTACAAATAGACTTAAACATGTGATAACACATTCAATAAAAGTCTAGATGCAAAATACACGAATAAAACCTAAGCATGTGAAACACCAAACACATAAGCTCAAAGTCTCATTCACATATACACCACTTGAATCAAAATATATTCATGAAGTATAAGTTCAAGATGCAATCAACATACAATAAAATGCTAGATACATGAAATTTAATCAATCAATATTCTAGCTAAAAACATAGAGCAAGGATTTGAGATTTACATCAATCAAAACCTAGATTTCTCTAAATCACAAACAAATACACAAATCCTAGATTTCATCAATCAAAGGATCAAATCAAATCTCAAGGTCATTTATCACAAAATTAATTCAATCAAGTTCCAAACAACCTAAGATGCCATTCTAATCACAATACAACTCACAAACATATGTAAAACCTAGAATCATAGAAACTAGTCAACATTAGTCTATAAATTGACTTTCAATTAGAATGTTAATCAAGCTATCTTTCTCAATAGCTTTTACCAAACATAAACATAGATATTGAAGAAGAAACCCCAAGCAAATTGAAGGTTAAAAAGAAAGAAATCCCAAAGATTAGTCCAATACCTTTGATTCTATAGCTGGTTCGGAAATTAGTATGGAACCACTAGAAATCTCAATCAAACAGCTACCAAACCACTTGGAAATGATAGAGCACTCAAATATGAACACTCTCCAAATTGAATCACTTAAATCTGACTCCGGATGAGGAAGATATGGTGTTTTGAAGTTCTGAAATTCTGGAGAGAATTTCTGACGGGAAACTCAATCTTTTTCTTCTTAAAAAATTTAAATGGAGAGAGAGAGGGAAGATATAAGGAGGAGAGAGAAGGACCAAATTGGCCAATGGTGTGAGGCCACGTCACCCCCTGGCCGTGGGGGGCGCGTGGGCCTCACGGGGGCAGAGAGCCCCCTTGGCCGTGGGGCCCACGGCCTCCCTCACGGCCTAGGCTGTCTTCTCGCGCGCTCCCTCGGTTCTTCAGCCTGTATCTTGGGCATCCGAACTCCGATTTCGAATCCATTTTCGGATTACGAACCGTGACTCTATCACGTATGACGTCGACTACATAAATTTGAAAAACGGTTGAGAAATCATCTCGGAAAACGTCGATGAAGTCAACTCAACGAATGAGAATGAAAAGTAGCGTAGCTACATCGTTTGGACTCGAAACTACATGAATGAGTAACCGAAACGACCGGAACTCAATAAGACATCAAATAAGAACATGTTCAAGTCCACGTACAAAAATACGAAAACAAACAAGCACAAATACACACACATATGCTAATTTCCAGACATAGTCCTAGAAAATGCAATAAACAAAATATTACCAATATGGTATGAATGCATGAGCATATTTTGTCAAGTGTGTGAAAGTGAAACATAAGTGATGTTTAATCATGAAGGAACACACAAGAATGCTATGTGTGTGTGTGTGCCTAGCCTTGTAAGAGATATGAGGTCCTTTAATACCTTTGTTGAACAATGATGCACGAATCTCTTAAAAGCCGGCTTCTTGAATGAATTGTGGTTGAATCATCCTTCATCTTCTTAATTCTTCAATACGAACCACTAAACATTACAAGAGAAACACATTTTGATATGGAATTTATGCCAACACCAACTATAAACCTTACAATCTCCCCCTTTGGCAAATTCCATGTCAAAACCCCTAAACAAATACTAAAACAATTATAAAGAAAATTTGGTCACAATGAGTACAATGAGTTACACATATAGACACAAATTAACAACCAAAACAAGTCTTGAACTTCAACTTGGTCTTCTCTTGATATCATCTAAAAAGAACTTGAAAGCACAAGAATATCCAAGAGACAACAAATATGGCAATATCCAATCTTAGGCAAGAAAATAGTAACATATAAGTTCAAGTGGATCAAGTATGCTCCCCCTTAATACATACTATCCATCAAAATATTCTAAGCCAAGATTCAACAACAAAAAAAATATTACATGCCATATAGTTCAAGCTAGATACCAAATATACAAACATATAAAACAACTAAAATGAGACTAAGTAAGCTAGATTTCTCCCATGTATTTCTCATATTTCTCCCCCTTTTTGACATGATATGAAGACAAAGGGAAACAGTAAGAAAATATGCCTCATGAAGCTCTATAGCCACTTGTGCCACCAAGGAAAGAAGTGCGGTGTGAGGATGTCACATATTGCCTTGTAGTTGATTTTCCTTCCAACTCTTTGATCCTTTCATCTTGAACAACAAGCTTGGCACTAAGGTCTTCAATCTTCCTTTGTGACGCCTCAATCAACCTACGAGATTCTTCAACCTCATTCCTCAAGTTTAAAGCCCAACTAGGAAGAGCGGGTGAGCTAGGGACATGGTTAGAATCAAGAGATTCACCAAAAAGCCTAAACACATCATTAGACTTTCCCTTGTCCTTGTATGACATGGATGCCACACGTTTCTCACTCAACTTCTCTAAGGGAGGAAGCATAACATCACCATCAAGATTCCTCACTCCTTTAGCTAAGCATAATTGAGTTATAAACCCCGGAAATGCCAATTTCTTATCCAAACGACTAGTACAAGCCGCAATCTCTATTTGCTCCACAAGCAATTCACCAAGATTTATAGGTTTGTTAGTCACCAAGGCATATACAATCTTGAGTTTGTCTCTATTAAGCTCCGAAGCATTAGTAGAGCCAACAAGATTGGAGCACACAAATAAATGCCAAAATGCACTAATTTTTGTTAGCTCACCTTGCTTAATATAAGCACGTTTCCCCCACACAAAATTACTATCATCACATAGAGTCCTTCCCATTAAATCAAGGTTTTCCAAGATGTCAACATCAAGGAATTCCGATTCAATGTCATCGGGCAAGTCTAGAAATTCATTAACCTTCCTAGAACAAACTCTAAAGACGACTTTCCTTATGCTTAAAGTAGCACTCATCACTGTAGAACTAGACTTGTAAGCATGATAAAACTCTCTAACAACAGTCTCATTAGAGATTCCTAACATGTTCACCCATGAATTCCAATTTCTACTCATAAGCACATCATAAACATAGGATCCAACACAAGAGTCCAAGTCAATACCTCTTTCTTGAATCAACTTTTTGCAACCGAAAATTTCCAATTCATCCACTTTGTTAGCTTTGGAAATTTTGGAAGAAATTGTAGGTCTAGACTTGTCAATGGGAGTTGAAGAAACATTACCACCAATCTTCTTTGCTTTCCCCATACTCTTGCAAAACAAAAACACTAAAAAGGAAAATGAAAGGAAACATAGAAACAAATTAGAAACCAATAAACATATACAAAGGCAAAACACTATATTCAATAAATCATTATGCGTATAAGAATTTATCAAAGCATCTTCATGATTTATCAAAAATAAGAACAATGCCAACAAATAACAGCCTTGAAGAACATGTGAACATGTCATAAAAGAGAACAAGAATTTAGCATATTATGCTCCCCCTTGACAAGTGCCTCATCTAAAATCAAGATAGACAAATGTTCACAAAAATCACCACACAATCACATCACAAGCAATTTTATTAGATTTGCAAATAAGCTTCACATATCTAAGAGAGTTACATCAAGATTTTCAATCACTCTCATATGTCATCGAAAATTGCTAAAGTATCAAAAATACTAATTAAGCAAAAGTGAGTGTGTGAAGATTTTGCTTCAAGTATATGAAAAGAAGTAGTTTGATAATCAAGCATGCAAACAATTTCAACATCTATTCATCTTAGGCTTTTCCATAAAAAGGTCAAACCGGTTATCATCCGAAATTTTGCTTATAAAGAGAATAGATTTCAACATGTGAGTGTGTGTGTGCATGTGGCTCGTCAACCCATTTCTATTTGTCAACCTGAGCTCATTTGATTATTCAACTATACTCCAAAAGCCCCCCCTTTTTTTTATGTAGGCTTGAATCAAAGAATTTTTTTTTTTTTTATGATTCAATTCAACACTTCTTTGATTTTTCTAACAAAAACATATACACCTCATGGCGGCTTTCACTCATCACAATGGCGTAGCCCTTTCCTACATTAGGTGGCTTCACAACCAAGGTGTGTAGCCCTTTCCATGAGGGTGCTCGTTGAGTTCTATATTGCCGAAGCAAATGGATACCAACCATTGGTCATTTTAAATGTACTAGTCCTTAGGACTTCAAGGTGTATCCAAAGCAAACATCAATCAAGCTCAACATACTTAACAAAACATACAAGAGAAGCAAAGTGCATTTTTGAAACCAAATTTTAAGGCTTAAAAGCACATGATCTAGAAGCAAGTAAAGAGACTTACTTAAGATCTCTACTTCTCAAGAGAGTAGCTATCAAAGAATATGAAGCTCACATTATTCAAAAATTAGCCACTCAACAATCATACAAATAACAACACACTTCATGAAATAAGATCAATGTGAACACTTATCACCAAAAGATCTTAAACTAGCAAATGTCAAAGAGGACCATATAAACACTATACTAGTTCTCAATTATGACATGCTTCATGAATGTGATACAAACAATGAGTTGATAGATGAAAAATCAAGTAAGCAAGCAATATGATATAGAGATACCTTCGCAAGCTATTTTCACCAAATACAATGCCTTCACCCTTTTTATGAGTCCTCTTGGCTTGTAAGTCCTCATGACTACAAGCTATAGGTGTGTCGATTCCAAGAGACTAAAGACAATGTAATTCAACTCAAACAAAAAAAATGACTTTCTCTAAAAGCCAAAACAACAATGTTACCATATAGATTCCAAAAAAAACTTCTCAAAAGTTAATCAACAAATTTTGACTATCATAACAATCAAAGTGAGATAGCTAAGTTCATGTCAAGTTGTAAAGATACAAAGCAAAAAGCTAAGCTTCTTATCAACAACACTAGTCTTAAAACTAACTCACATGTGCAACTTACACTAATGGTAAGAGCACTCACCCTTGACAAATTTTATCTTGGGTGGACATACACGAACATCATCAAGATTCTCTTTGATCACAATGTTGAACCTAGAGTAAAGTTCTTCCACAACTTGATTCACAATAATATCATTAATACTCTTTTTCTCAACATTGTTAGCAACACATGCATGGTCAAGTTTTAAAGGATATGCATTTTTCACCTTCCGGACATTCTTAACATGCTTTGTGAATTTATCATGCTTTCCATATTCAAAAGCTTTAGCATGCATAGAATTAGGTCCAATCTCTCTATTCCTAGATGCATTTTCTAAGTTGCAATATTCAATGAATTTATAGCACTTGGGCTTGATATGGCCTAAGGTATTGCAAAAATGACATATGGGAACAAAAGGAGAGATTTTACCTTCCGGTGGTGGTGGAGGAAAAATGGGAGTTTCAAGGGGTACCTTATTCTTCAATTTGTTCTTCTTCTTGGAACGTCTCTTCTTAGGAGCTTTCTCTTCAATGATAGCTTCGCTAGTAGGAAGTGATGCTTCTATGAGCTTCTCTTCAACCACCGCTACACTTGAGCTACCTAAGTTCATAATAGAGATGATCCTATCCTTTTCAAGCAAAATACCCTCAACTTCGCAAAGCTTCTTGTCAAGAGCATTCTTTTCACGCAAGAGCCTACGAGTTGTAGCAACAAACTCATCCACTTGAATCTTGATCAAGTCCTCCTTCTCATCAATCTCACTTAAGGCTATTTTCAACTTCTCCTCAAGAAACTTCACCTTAGCCAAAAGATCAATGTATGTAGGATTATCATTTAAACACTCTTGATGACTTTGATCAATCTCCTTATCCAACGAATCTTGATTTACATCCTCTAGAGTAGAGTGAGAAGCCATGAATGCAACAAAGTTGCTCACTAGCTATTCTTCACTAGAAGACTCATCACTTGAGCTCTCCTCATCACTAGAGTCATCATCTTCACTCCATGTAGCCGCTATAGCCTTTCCCTTCTTGTCCTTCTTAGAATCACCACTAGGATAATCCGAAGCATAATGTCCAAGCTTCTTGCACTTAAAGCATTGAACCTTCCTATTGCTCTTAGCATGGCCACTCCTCTCATGAGGTGGAGTAAAGGACTTCTTGACTTCCTTGTCCCTTGAGTACTTGCCACTTGACTTGGCACCTTTCCTCATGAACTTCTTAAACTTCCTAACCAATAACGCCATCTCCTCATCATCATCGCTACTACTAGCTTCCTTGACAACCTTGAGAGCTAAACCCTTGTTCTTAGCCTTTGGTTTCATACACACCTCAAAAGTTTGAAGAGATCCTAGCAACTCATCTATGCTCATGAAGTCAACATCTTTACTCTCTTCAATAGCGGTAACCTTGGCTTTGAACCTCTTTGGAAGTGATCTAAGAATCTTCCAATTTAGCCTCTCACCGGAGATAGGAGTACCAAGTGCTTGGCATTGGTTGGCGATGTCTAATAGCTTATCCTGGAAGTCAATAAACTGGTCTTCCTCACCCATTTACAAAACCTCAAATTGGGAAGTGAGCAATTGAAGACGAGACTTCTTCACCATTTTAGTCCCCTCATTGGTGACTTGGAGAGCCTCCCATGCCTCCTTTGCAGTTTCTAGGTTTTGAATGTAGGAAAATTGCCTACTATCAACACCTCTGAAAATAACATTCACCGCTCGATGATGCCATTTTGCTAACTCAAACTCATTGGTAGACCACTCACTCCTAGGCTTGGAAACGGTCACTCCATCCTCAATCTTGTTAGGAGCAAGGTAACCTTCTTCGACGGTCATCCAAGCTCTCTCATCAATAGATCGAATGTAAGCCTTCATCCTCAATTTCCAAAACCCATAGTTGTGACCCTTGAGAAGAGGAGGCCTAGAATTCGAAGCCCCTTCGGTCATCACATCATCTTGGAAAACCATACTAGTAAAAACCTAAGCAATCCACACGTAAGTATAAACCGGATCTTGTCGAGTGCCGTCCGATGACCCGCTCTGATACCAATTGAAAGTATACAAACGTAGTTAAATTGCTTAAAGCATACCTAGAGGGGGGGGGGGTGAATAGGTTTTTACACCTTTTTTCAATCCCTTGAACAAACATTCGTTTGTCCCTCAAGGTAGCCTTACACACAACAAAATAAGCCAAGGAAGACATACATAGACAATACGAGAATACAATCATAAGGGCAAGGTCTAAGTATATCATCTAGTTGTGTGAGGTATAAGAACAAATAAACACAACAACAAAGTAAGCTTGTATTTCAATAGATGTTCAATGAGTTACAAGAGTGATCAAAATATCACTATACAAAAATTACAATATACAAAAGAATCATAAATACAACAATGATCAAAAGAATGAATCCACAAACCACACTATACAAAGTCTTGCTTCACAATACATCACATGTGAATATTATGAACCAAGATAATAAAATATACAATTAAAAAATAAGAGAAAAAGATAGGAAGAATTAACACAAGAGATTTTTTAACGTGGTAAAACCACTAAGGAGGAAACATCCACGGGTTGAACTACAACCATTGGGTACTATATTATTGGAAAGTAAACATAGAACATTCACAAAGTGACCAATCTTTAGCTCACCCAACCTAGTGAAGTCTAAGCCTACCCAACCATATTGGAAAGTGTGAAATCCCTCAATGATGCGAAACCACCATATATTGGACACCACACAAAACCAACATCAATGGTAGATTAGAAATTCCTCAAGAGTGCATACACCTCCCGTGTACCCCGCTCTATCGGAGTCTATGTCTAACCATACGCCTAGGCCTACCAATACAATAGCCAACTCCCTATCCGAGACACTCATGCCTCTAGGGAGCCTCCCATGCATGACTATCCGAGTCCTCCCGACTCTAGCCATGACTCCTTGCTTACCTATCCGAGTCATCCCGACTCTAGGCAAGACTTCTTGCTTGGCTATCCGAGTCACCCCAACTCTAACCAAGACTTCATGCTTTTTACAAGGACTTCCTAGTGTGATCATGTGAATGCAAATGATGCAAACAATCAAATCAACATAGAACATGTGATCAATACATTCTATGGTACAAATAGACCTAAACATGTGATAACACATTCAATAAAAGTCTAGATGCAAAATACACGAATAAAACCTAAGCATGTGAAACACCAAACACATAAGCTCAAAGTCTCATTCACATATACACCACTTGAATCAAAATATATTCATGAAGTACAAGTTCAAGATGCAATCAACATACAATAAAATGCTAGATACATGAGATTTAATCAATCAATATTCTAGCTAAAAACATAGAGCAAGGATTTGAGATTTACATCAATCAAAACCTAGATTTCTCTAAATCACAAACAAATACACAAATCCTAGATTTCATCAATCAAAGGATCAAATCAAATCTCAAGGTCATTTATCACAAAATTGATTCAATCAAGTTCCAAACAACCTAAGATGCCATTCTAATCACAATACAACTCACAAACATATGTAAAACCTAGAATCATAAAAACTAGTCAACATTAGTCTATAAATTGACTTTCAATTAGAATGTTAATCAAGCTATCTTTCTCAATAGCTTTTACCAAACATAAACATAGATATAGAAGAAGAAACCCCAAGCAAATTGAAGGTTAAAAAGAAAGAAATCCCAAAGATTAGTCCAATACCTTTGATTCTATAGCTGGTTCGGAAATCAGTGTGGAACCACCAGAAATCTCGATCAAACTGCTACCAAACCACTTGGAAATGATAGAGCACTCAAATACAAACACTCTCCAAGTTGAATCACTCAAATCCGACTCCGGATGAGGATTATATGGTGTTTTGAAGTTCAGAAATTCTGGAGAGAATTTCTGACGGGAAACTCAATCTTTTTCTTCTTAAAAAATTCAAATGGAGAGAGAGAGGGAAGATATAAGGAGGAGAGAGAAGGACCGAATTGGCCAATGGTGTGAGACCACGTCACCCCCTGGCCATGGGGGGCGCGTGGGCCTCACGGGGGCAGAGAGCCCCCTTGGCCGTGGGGCCTACGGCCTCCCTCACGGCCAGGCCAAGTGGCCTCACGGCCTGGGCTGTCTTCTCCATGCTCCCTCGGTTCTTCAGCTTGTATATCTGGCATCCGAACTCTGATTTTGAATCCGTTTCTAGATTACGAACCGTGACTCTATCACGTATGACGACGACTACACAACTTTGAAAAACGGTTGAGAAATCATCTCGGAAAACGTCGATGAAGTCAACTCAACGAATGAGAACGAAAAGTAGCATAGCTACATCGTTTGGACTCGAAACTATATGAATGAGTAACCGAAACGACCGGAACTCAATAAGACATCAAATAAGAACATGTTCAATTCCATGTATAAAAATACGAAAACAAACAAGCACAAATACACACACATATGCTAATTTCCAGACATAGTCCTAGAAAATGCAATAAACAAAATATTACCAATATGGTATGAATGCATGAGCATATTTTGTCAAGTGTGTGAAAGTGAAACATAAGTGATGTTTAATCATGAAGGAACACACAAGAATGCTATGTGTGTGTGTGTGCCTAGCCTTGTAAGAGATATGAGGTCCTTTAATACCTTTGTTGAACAATGATGCACGAATCTCTTAAAAGCCGGCTTCTTGAATGAGTTGTGGTTGAGTCATCCTTCGTCTTCTTAATTCTTCAATACGAACCACTAAACATTACAAGAGAAACACATTTTGATATGGAATTTATGCCAACACCAACTATAAACCTTACATATATCCCGGTATAATATGATACTTTCATGTTTGTTTATGACCGAAGTAGAACTTACTTGGAATGCTGTCAGTATTTAGCCTCAAGCTTGCTTGCTTGGCAATAGAGGGAACCACACTTACACTATCTCTGGAAACAATTCTTGCACGATAGTCCCCTTGTAAGATTTAGTATAAGTTTTGCAAGATTCTGATCAAGTAAATTTGACCAAGTATGGAATGACCTTGGTGGGAGCAAATCGCCCCAGGTAGGAGTCCAAGGTTGCCTGGGGACCCTGATTAGAACATGGTAAGTTTGGATAGTTGATAATCCCTACATAAGGAATCCCGATGCTAAATCAACCCTGATTGGCTACCTAGCAAAATTCTACCGTGGAAATTTTTCACATGTATGCCTGGTGGGATGAAGTATCTAGTAACCTGATAAGGTAGCCTGATCCTTTGGCAACCTGTCCTGGTAGGCAACTAGGGCCATTTTAGCACCAGGTTTTCATATGTAGATATGGCGAAGTAAGGTATCAAGTATCCTAACAAAGTATTGATCGGGCATTTATTGTATATGTTTTTGATCCCCTTTCCTCCCATCAATTGCTTATTTCTCGATTCTTTTTTGGTTTTAATTTGTGTGTTTCAGCATTTTCAGGTTTATGGATCTAGCTGTGTTGTTTGAAGAATGTCAGGCAAAAATGTGCTATTTTAGAAGATCTCAGGGACTTTCTAGCAAAAGGCCAAAGAGTGCTGCCATGACCGCTCCTAATTTCGGGACAGCGGTTCAGCAGCATTCCAACATCAGTAGAGACTGCTACCCCGACCGCTGTCAGACCAATCATAGAGCCGCAGCGGTTGTCCGTTAAATGAGAAGACCGCAGCCGATACCGCTGCAGCTTTCGCAGCTGTAATGGCAGCAGTTTGGCAACTCCGTTCAGCATAAGACATCTTTTCACGTCTAGGAATGAGGGCCTATTTATATGAAGAAGATTTTTAAGGTTGGGCTCTCACTCGCTCTCACACTCGAACACTAGCTTACCATTTGGAACACAGAACAACTCATCACACAGTTCTATCAATCATCTTTACGCATAGAAGATTCGAAGACAAAGAAGATTTCAACATTGAAGATTTGAAGAATTCATTGAAGTTTCTCAATGGGTTTTATCTCCTCTATCTCTTGTCTTGTTATTTTCTTGATGTGTAACTAAATTCATACTAGGAATCAATGTGAACCTCTATGAATACTCTTTGTTAGAATTGACTATATTTTCTTAATTCAAGTTTTGATTTATTCAATTCATTTTATGTCATAACTCTTTATTATTGCTCATGCCTGTTAATATGCTCGGCATGAATCTAGGGTTGTGATAATCTTATGATTGAGTTTGAGTGTGTTACGTCACCACTCTTAATCACTTTTCAATTGAATGGGTAAAACTTATCATGCCTGTTAATATGCTCGTACGTTTTGGTTCATTGTTCTTTAACTTGATTTGTGGTAAAACTTATCATGCCTGTTAATATGCTCGTAAGTTAATCACATTTAATTTAAGAACGAACCCTTAACTTGATTAACATCTTTTATCAAAGTCAATTCGAAGCATTGAGTAAATGTAGTTAGGGAGCATTGATGACCTAGTCCTCTCACCTCTTGATCACATTCACACATTCTTGTTAACTGCTTTCTTAGATAATTGTGTTCTAAACAAATCATTCAATCAATCAATCTCAAAATCTCTTGGATACTGTTAATTGTTTAGCTTTAATTAGAACTAGTTTAATAAGTAAATCACTTTTCCTCATGGGAACGATCCCTACTTGTCGCTGTACTTATCTCACGATTCTTGCACTTGCTAGTTAGGTTTTTATAACACGATTTTATCCATCAAGTATCATGATCCTCTGGCGATCTGTCCTGGTAGGCAACTAGGGCCATTTTAGCACCAGGTTTTCATATGTAGATATGGCGAAGTAAGGTATTAGGTATCTTGACAAGGTATCCTGATCCTCTGGCGATCTGTCCTAGTAGGCAACTAAGGCCATTTTAGCACCAGGTTTTCATATGTAGATATGGCGAAGTAAGGTATTAGGTATCTTGACAAGGTATCCTGATCCTCTGGCGATCTGTCCTAGTAGGCAACTAGGGCCATTTTAGCACTAGGTTTACTTGGAGATGGGTATTCCCCGTCCGAGGCTTCAGGAGGTCCGTATAAATTCTCCTGGTCTTGGGGATGCAGAGTCTGGTAGGAGACTACACCACTTAGGCATTGATCGGGGTATAAAAGTACATATTTTATACCCCTAATTCCTATTACTTTATGTTTTTTTCTTAGGTAAAACCGAGTATTTTAATGGATTAAATAAGTGTTTAAGGTGATTAGGGAAATTCAGAGGCAATTGTGTAATTGTGGAGAAATCAGAGGTTAAAGTGCAATATTCGGAAGATTATTAAAGATTCTGTGAATAGGGAAGACATCAGGGGTACAAATGGTAATTATCCAGTAAAAGTTAGCGCAGCAGCCACGTCACCCCTGGAACGACGCCGTTTTTGGGCCACTTGCATCACGCCTGAAGTCAGCATGACGTCAAGTCGTCTTCTTGCTCTTGTCGAGTCGACCCGACCCGACCCGCAGTAGACCCGATACAGACCCGGCAACTTACCTGATGTTTTCTAGCCACTTTCTGACAGATTTCTGCCCAGATCGGCAGCCCACGTCCTGGTGGTCACTATGGACCCATTTTGATGGTCCCATGCACAAGTTTCCTTACCCATCCAAGTCCACCAACTTCCATGGCCAAGCAACCTCACGAGCTTACTTCCAGCGGGTTCTTGTAAGGTTGATAATTAGTGTTGGCATTAATTCCATATCAAAACGTGTTTAACTTGTAATGTTTAGTGGTTAGTAATTGAAGAATTTTGAAGACGAAGGACGTCTCAACCACAATTCGTTCAAGTTGCCGGCTTTTAAGAGATTTGGGCATTATCGGTCGACAAAGGTATTCAAAGACCTCTTATCTCTTACAAGGCTAGGCACACACTCACACATATCATTCTTGTGTGTCCCTTCATGATTTAATTTCATTTACATTTCACTTTCACACACTTGGCAAAATATGCTCATGCATTCATATTTAGTTAATAAACTTTGTATGTTTCCATATTTTGTGTTTAGGACTTGAACATGTACTTATTCAATGCCTTATTGAGTTCCGGTCGTTTCGGTTACTCATTCATAAGGTTTCGAGTCCAAACAAGTTGACTATGCCACTTTACGTTCTCTTTCATTGAGTTGACTTCATCGATGATTTCCGAGATGATTTCTCAACCGTTTTTCAAAGTTGTATAGTCGTCGTCATGCATGAGAGAGTCACGGTTCGTAATCCAGAAATGGATTCGAATTCGGAATTAGGACGCTCGAGATATGGGCCGACGAACTGAGGGAGCGCGCGAGAGGACAGCCCAGGCCGTGGGCCACATGGGCTGGCCGTGGTTGAGGCCGTGGGCCCCACGGCTTAGAGCAGCCTCTGCTCCCGTGTGGGCCACACGCCCCCCATGGCCAGGGGGTGACATGGCACCACGTGGTTGGCCGAAATCCTCCTTCTCTCTCCTCCTATTTCTTACCTCTCTCTCTCCATTTTGAAATCCAAGAAGAAAATTTCAGTTTTCCCGCAATACACTCTCTCCAGTTTTTTAGATTTTCGAAACACCATATCTTCCTCATCCGAAGTTGGATTTGAGTGATTCAAGTTGGAGAGTGTTCGTATTTGAGTCCTCTAACATCTCCAAGTGGTTTGGTGGCTGTTTGATCGTGATTTACAGTGGTTGAACACTGATTTCCGAACCAGCTGCAAAATCGGAGGTATGAGTCTCAACTTTGGGATTTCTTGTTATTTGACCTTCCATTTGCTTGGGGTTTCTTCTTCGATATCTATGTTAATGTTTGGTAAAAGCTAGTTGGAAAGATAGCTTGATTATCATTCTAATTGAAACTCAATTTGTGGACTAATGTTGACTAGATTCTATGATTCTAGGTTTTACATATGTTTGTGAGTTGTATTGTGATTAGAATGGAATCTTAGGTTGTTTGATACTTAATTGAATTAATTTTGTGTTAAAATAACTTTGAGATTTGATTTGATCCTTTGATTGATAAAATCTAGGATTTGTGTATTTGTTTGTGATTTAGAGAATATAGGTTTTGATTGATGTAAATCTCAAAACCTTGCTCTATATTTTTGTCTAGTATATTGATTGATTTTAATCTCATATATCTAGCTTTTAATTGTATATTGATAGCATCTTGAATTTGTATTTCATGAACATTTTGTGATTCAAGTGTTATGTGTGTGAATCAGACTTTGAGTATATGTGTTAGGTGTTTCACATGCTTAGGTTTCTATTCGTGTATTTTTGCATCTAGACTTGATTATTTGTGATATCACATGTTTAGGTCTATTTGTGCCATAGAATGTATTGATCACATGTTCTATGTTGTATTGAATGTTTGCATCATTTGCATTCACATGATCACACTAGGAAGTCCTTGTAAAAGGCATGAAGTCTTGGTTAGAGTCGGGATGACTCGGATAGCCAAGCAACAAGTCTTGCCTAGAGTCGGGATGACTCGGATAGGTAAGCAAGGAGTCATGGCTAGAGTTGGGAGGACTCGGATAGTCATGCATGGTAGGCTCCCTAGAGGCAAGAGTGCCTTGGATAGGGAGTTGGCTATTGTATTGGTAGGCCTAGGCGTATGGTTAGACATAGAGTCCGATAGAGCGGGGTACACGGGAGGTGTATGCACTCTTGAGGAATTTCTAAACTACCATCGATGTTGGTTGTGTGTGTTGTCCAATATATGGTGGTTCCGCATCATTGAGGGATTTCACACTTTCCAATAGGGTTGGATAGGCTTAGACTTCACTAGGTTGGGTGAGCTAAAGATTGGTTACTTTGTGAATGTTCTATGTTTACTTTCCAATAATATAGTACCCAATGGTTGTAGTTCAACTCGTGGATGTTTCCTCCTTGGAGGTTTTACCACGTTAAAAAATCCCTTGTGTTAATTCTTCCTATCTCTTTCTCTTATATTTTAATTGTATATTTTATTGTCTTGATTCATAATATCCACATGTGATGTATTGTGAAGCAAGTCTTTGTATAGTGTGATTAGTGTATTCATTCTATAGATCAATTTGTATCTTTGATTCTTTTGTATATTGTAATTTTTGTTTAGTGACATTTTGATCACTCTTGTAACACATTGAACATCTTATGAAATACAAGCTTATTTTGTTGTTATGTTTATTTGCTATTTTACCTCACATAACTTGTTGATATACTTAGACGTTGCTCTTATGATTGTATTAACGTATTGTCTATGTATGTCTTCCTTGGCTTATTGTGTTGTGTGTAAGGCTACCTTGAGGGACAAACGAATGTTTGTTCAAGGGTTTGAAAAAGGTGTAAAAACCTATTCACCCCCCCTCTAGGTATGCTTTAAGCAATTTAACTTCGTTTGTGTACATTCAGTTCTTTCACGCCCAAATACGTCCAAACTCACTGGAAGACCGCGATTTCATGCCGAGGGAAATTTCCCGCAGACCAGAAGGTCACAACTCGTGGGAAACGTCCAATTTTTGACTGCGACTTTCACTGGCAGGAACAAACCAGCGAGGCAGGGGTTTAGAACCCGCGAGCTCGACCGACTTGGAAGATATTTCATCCAAACTTTGCCCAAACACTTCTCTCTATAAATATACAACTTTCCCAACCTTAAACACAATCCCTAATTGTAGGGAAAAATACCAAGAAGTACACGCAGCGGAAGCGATACTAAAAAATAAGATTTAGTGACTTTTAAAAATTTTTCCTTTATGAACCTTAAACCCTTTAATTAATTAAACATACATATACAATAACAAAAATTAGAATACCTTTTGTCGCGTGATCCGATTGACTTACGTCGATGGTAATCCGCAAGATCTTCAATCCTAGCACGAACGTGGATCACCTAGGAGCGTGGTCTCCCTTTTCTTTGAATTGCAAACCTGTGAATGGACAAAACAAACTTTTCTTTTCTTTGTTAGTCACAAAAACAATCAAAAGAATGACTAAGATTATTCCGGTCACTTTTGAGTTCTCAATCTAATGATCGAAACTCGCGTGAACCTAGATCGATACCGTATACACAAGCTTATTGATGATTAAGCAAATAGTATACTATCAAAGAATAATCTAACACTCCTTTTTGTTTTAGTAGAATAAAAAAACTTTCTATGAATTGAGAAGAAGAAGAAATTTGTATCATGAACACATGAGGTGGCCGAATTCTATACTTGTCAATATATAGGTGGCCTAAGTTTGCTTCTTCTTTTCTTTTATTATTAGGGTTGCCGAAATCCTAACCTAGAAATAACTAGGGTTGCCGAAATCACATGCCCACCATAGGCTTATGTTGCACCCTAATTTCCATCTAGTTTTTAAGACATCAAACCCTAATCCAACTCATAGATCTTTTATTCTTTTATTTTGACTAAATAAAAAGACTTCTTATTTGATTAAATAAATAAAACTAATTATTTATTTCCTTATCAAACAAGTCTTTTACTTTTACTTTTAGGAAATATATTTCCTGATTAGAAAAGATTTGTTTCTTTAATTAAACAATTAATTAATAAATTAATTAATTCTTATTTAATTAAAACAATGAAACAAAATAATATATTAGGTTAAACTAACCCTTGCCGCCCCACTTAGAGTAAATGGGCCAAAATATTATTTTCTTATTTCACTTAATCCATTGGACTTTAAATAAAAAGCCCACATGTGAACCAGACCCATTCTTACTAAAAGAAACAAGCCCACATGTCTTTCATTAATATATTAATATAATTGAGCAGCCCATTACTAAAATAATGTGCAAATTATATTCTTAATATATTAAATGCAATTCTAGATGGACCCTTAAATTGGTCCGGTAGAATATATCAAGTGATCCATGCAAGTCCATGTGGATTGGGGATCTTGGCGGGCCATCTAAATTTAAGCTTCAATAGACATAACCTAATCACAATCAACAAATGATTCACTTAGGTCCGATCCATTAATTTTAACTCATTCCACTAAAGAGCTAAAACTGAACTCTTAAATAAAGATAGAAAAGGAAGATGCTCCTCATTCATACCCTAGACAATCATATTGGAGATAGTGTATCCTCGTGATTAATATCAGTAATCGCCAAGAGTTCATAGACCGCCTATAACTCTCCAAGTTACCATATTTACTCATATGACCACGTTTTGAACTTGGATATTTTGACTTGTCCAGAAGCCATGTTTTCAATAGACACTATCGAAAACTCAACGTTGAGATTTAATATCCAATTACCTCAAAACATCCATATGATGATATTATACTCTCATTTAATTAAATGGAGCCACGATGTCCATATCTATAAATGAAGTCCTCTATCGATTAACAAATGAATATCACCAAACTATCGAGGATAGACTATGCGATATAATCGTACTCATTGATAACTCAAATGATATCACTTGCAACCATAAGTCCATCATTTATCTCAGGATTAAGATAGACTCTCCGATTGTCCTGATAATGAAAAGACTTTTATCTACTGACGGTTATAGATAAAGTATTTCATTTTGATCCAGTTCAATGCACCCAGTGCACTAGATCCTTTTGCTCGAAGACACTCCGATGATTTTAGACTCATCATATCTCATTTGATCCCACTCAAATGCTAGCAAAAGAATTCTACAACTTTAACAAGATAAAGGTGCCCAACCTTTAACTTAAGTTGTGAACATTATTCAAGACTAACTAAAGAATTGTGTCTACCACATACATATCCAGATGTACGAACAATTCTTCTTTTCCCATAGTCTTTAGACCTTATGATTATTTACTTTGACAATTATAATATTAAACTATAAATGCTATACGATTTGTTAAACCAGAAATCACTTTATTAATATGAAAAAGATTGTTAATTACAACATTACACTCTTGCTATTGGGCATAATCCTAACAATCTCCCACTTGCGCTATAGCAAATGTGTCATATCTCTCAAGCCCATGTTCTCTAGATGCCCATCGAAACTCTTCTGAGGTAGAGCCTTTGTGAAGGGATCCGCTAGATTTTCTGCTGACGCGATTTTGGTAATCGTCACGTCACCTCTTTGAACAATCTCCCTTAAAAGATGATACTTTCTTTCAATGTGTTTACCTCTCTTGTGACTTCTTGGTTCTTTCGAATTAGCCACTGCTCCACTGTTGTCACAGTAGATAGTGATCTGCTTATTCGCACTAGGAACCACTTCCAAGTCAATCAAGAATTGGCGGAGCCAAACAGCCTCTTTGGCAGCCTCGCATGCAGCAACATACTCAGCTTCCATGGTGGAATCAGCAATACAAGATTGCTTGATACTCCTCCATATAACTGCTCCTCCTCCAATAGTAAACACAGCCCCTGATGTGGATTTTCTGGAGTCAGAATCTGTATACCCAACGGGGACCAAATCCCCTCCAGAGTATACAAGCATATTATCTCTCGTTCTCTTGAGATACTTGAAAATATGCTTGACTGCCGTCCAGTGATCAGGACCAGGTTTCGATTGAAACCTGCTAACTATGCCAACAGCAAAACAAATATCTGGTCTAGTACAGAGCATTGCATACATGAGACTTCCAACTGTCGAGGCACATGGAACTCTACTCATGAATTGCTCTTCATGCTCATTCTTATGATCTTGTTCCTTAGAAAGCTTGATTCCATGTCTGAAAAGTAACATACCTTTCTTGGAATCCTGCATGGAAAACCTAGACAAGATTTTGTCTATGTATGAAGCTTGGGATAATGCAATCGTTCTATTCTTTCTATCCCTTATTACTTGGATACCTAGAATAAAACTTGCTTCTCCTAAGTCCTTCATATCAAATTGTTTTGCTAACCATTCTTTTACTGATGTCAATACACCTACATCGTTTCCAATGAGTAGTATATCATCAACATAAAGATTCAGGAAAACCAACTTATCGCCTTTAATCCTTTTGTATACACAAGGTTCGTCAGGATTCTGAATAAATCCAAAACCTTTGACAGCTTGATCAAACCTTATGTTCCAGGATCTGGATGCTTGCTTTAATCCATATATGGATTTCTGCAACTTGCATACCTTATCCATTTGGCCCTTTTCAATGAATCCCTCTGGTTGCATCATGTAGATGCTTTCGTCAAGACTTCCATTTAGGAAAGCTGTCTTGACGTCCATTTGCCAAATCTCTAGATCTAAAGATGCTACAATGGATAAGAGTATCCTAATGGATTTAAGCATGGCCACAGGAGAGAAGGTTTCCTCGTAATCGATACCTTCTTTCTGTGTATACCCTTTAGCTACCAATCTAGCTTTAAAGGTTTCCACCTTTCCATCCATACCTCTTTTCCTCTTGTATACCCACTTGCACCCAATGGGTTTTATCCCTTTAGGCAAGTCTACAAGGGACCAGACTTTTTTATCGAACATAGATTCAATCTCGGATTGCATTGCCTTTTGCCAATGGCGACTATCAACATCCTCCATAGCTTCCTTGTACGTATAGGGATCATCGTCGTCCGGGAGATTCTCCACTGATTCTCCCAGACCGATGTATCTTTCAGGTTGTGTTCTAACCCTCCCACTACGACGAGGAATGGTAGGTTGTTGATCTTGTGTTGGATCGGAACTTACAATTGGGTTAGGTTGTGTAACCTCTCGTGGAATTGTATCTCCTGACATCTCATTCAGGACAATTCTACTTCTAGGCACAAAATCATTCATATAGTCCTTTTCCAGAAATTTAGCATTTGTCGAAACAAATACTTTAAGGTCTGAAGGACTATAGAAATAATATCCTTTAGTTTCTTTTGGATACCCTACAAATATACATGTTTCTGAACGGGACTCCATCTTTTCTGTCTTTCCTTTTAACACATGCGCAGGACAACCAAATATCCTTAAGTGTTGTAAACTAGGCTTGCGCCCAGTCCACAACTCATGCGGTGTTTTAGGAACAGACTTAGATGGTACATCGTTTAGAATGTATATAGCAATTTGTAAAGCATATCCCCAAAAAGAAATAGGAAGCGTTGAATAACTCAACATAGACCTAACCATATCCAAAAGAGTTCTATTTCTCCTTTCTGCTACCCCATTCTGTTGAGGTGTACCTGGTGCAGAAAACTGAGAAACTATCCCAATATCAATAAGATATTGCTGAAACTCACCAGATAGATATTCTCCACCACGATCAGATCTCAAGATTTTTATGTGTTTCTCAAGCTGATTTTCTACTTCAGCTTTGAATGCTTTGAACATGTCAAAAGCATCCAACTTATGTCGCATGAGATACACATAACCAAATCTCGAGTAATCATCTGTGAAGGTGATGAAGTACTCATATCCACCTCTAGCTTGAATGCTCATAGGTCTACATACATCAGTGTGTATCAATCCTAAACATTCAATGGCTCTTGCACCTTTGGCAGAGAACGTCCTTTTGGTCATTTTACCTTCCAAACAAGATTCACAAGTTGGTAGATCATCAACCTTTAAGTCACTCAAAGGTCCGTCACATACCAATCTTTTAATCCTATTAAGGTTAATATGACCTAAGCGTAAATGCCAAAGGTAGGTTTCATCTGTTGATAATTTTACTATTTTATGATTAGGTTCCGTTATTTCTGTGTCTAACGAGTGAGAGATATTTCTATGCAAAAAGTATAGACCGTTTTCCAATGTACCTTGGCAAATAATTTTGTCATTCTTACTAATAATAAAAACTTTATTAAAAGTAGCCGAATATCCAAATTTATTCAAACAAGAAACTGAAATTAAATTCCTCTTGAATTGAGGTACATAATAAACATCTATTAAATCTAAATGCCTTCTAGAATCCAAATAAACTCTAATATCTCCCACTGCACTTGCAGACACTAACGTTCCGTTGCCCAAACGCAAGTTGATTTCATTCTTATTCAACTTTCTCCTTTCTTGGAACCCCTGTAAGGAATAGCAAACATGATTTGTGGCTCCAGAGTCTATGATCCAAGAATCTGTAGAATCTGCCAGAAAACATGTTTCAAGATAATTAATATTACCTTGTTCCTTCTTGTTCTGGGACTTTGGGCAATTTCTTTTCCAATGTCCCTTTTCACCACAAAGGAAGTATTTCCCTTTGATCTTGGTTACTTTCTTGGTCTCCATCTTGGTAGGCCCAAGTTGCTTTTTCTTCTGTTGTTCCTTAACCTTTTGACGGGTCTTAACAGTAGCAACTTTACCAACCATATGAATCTGAGATTCGTAAGTAGGAGCAGGTGGTTTAGGAGCAGACAGAATAAACTTATGTTTTTCAGCTTGCAGCAACAACCCAATTTTCCTTTTCCATGTGACATAATTATTTCCAGTTAAAATATTATCTTTTAAGATGTTCATTAGGGATGGGGTCATGATTTCTGAATATAACAAAAATATATATGAGTAAATAATCATGATAAAGCACTTTCAAATATTTATCTTGATTTAAATAAATAACTCAATCATAAAAATTCAACGGTGATCCAACACCCATAAATGTTACGCCTCCTTTGGGAGTTCGCACCATTTACTAGTTAGACTAGGTCCCACCTAATTGTTAACATAACAACCAGCGTTTTCAATTTTAGCCTTGCAATTTTATTGACAAGAACTCTTGGGAGGATATCAATAAAATTACATTGAGTGTGTTACCAAGATATCGACCCTCAATTTTCTCTCACGAAAATCCCTCCTTGGGGAGTAGATCTCGTTTGAGTCCATTGTCTAGTCTATCCTTGTAAGGAAGTATATTGCTAAATTTCATTCATGGACGCCCCTTGGGGGGATTACCAATAAATAATAAAGCTCAACTAACCTTGGAGGCCATAGGTGTTACAAAAACACCTTCTCCCACTCAATTATTTAAGGCGTGTGATTAAATCCCATAGAATGATTTACCAAGTTATCTAGATGCCAATTTAGATACCTAAATCATTCAATGCATGTTCATACCAAAAGAGATATATGAGTGGCACTCCTATTCTATATGTCATGTTATCATACAATAACAAATATTGTAATATTTAAGCATAAATTAAATAGCAACAATTTTGGCCCATCCTAGAAAAACAAGTAAATTACAATTGTTTAGGAATATAAGTTCTTCAAGTGGCCCATCAACCATACGCTCATCCTTCGGCCCAACCCATGGGCGTGCACAACTCACAACCCCACTAAGGGGCTGCCGTGCGCAGCCCATGAAGACTCCAGGGCTGCCGTGCGCAGCCCACCAAGCTTGGGCTTGCCATGCCCAGCCCAATCCACTCCTAGGGTGCGCACGGTGCTCGTTCTCGGTTCCGATTGCTTCGTTTTTCATCGTGTCTTCGAATCTTCAAGACCTAAATATATTACGGCAGTATTTAAACAAATAAAATACAACAGTATTTTTTTTTTTTTAATCACTGCAGTACTTTTTACAAACAAAAACTGCACATAATAAAAAAAAAATAAAAATCTGCAGTAGTATAATAAAAAATACTGCACCTAAAATAAAAAAAATAATAAAACCTAGCAATCTACCAAGAAGGAATTATGGCGATGATAGACCACCCTTCTTGTTACAATTCCATAACAAAAATACATTGAAAATCTAGGACCAAAATCGAGCAATAACAATCCACACAAACATATATAAATCCATACATCCACATGTAATTATATATTTGAATACCTAGAGTGCCATCTCTTTCTAAACATGCATAATCACAATAAAAAGAAATAGATCCACGTATATATACGTTAATTAATTAAAAGGGTTCAACCTAGGCTCTGATACCAATTGTAGGGAAAAATACCAAGAAGTACACGCAGCGGAAGCGATACTAAAAAATAAGATTTAGTGACTTTTAAAAATTTTTCCTTTATGAACCTTAAACCCTTTAATTAATTAAACATACATATACAATAACAAAAAGTAGAATACCTTTTGTCGCGTGATCCGATTGACTTACGTCGATGGTAATCCGCAAGATCTTCAATCCTAGCACAAACGTGGATCACCTAGGAGCGTGGTCTCCCTTTTCTTTGAATTGCAAACCTGTGAATGGACAAAACAAACTTTTCTTTTCTTTGTTAGTCACAAAAACAATCAAAAGAATGACTAAGATTATTCCGGTCACTTTTGAGTTCTCAATCTAATGATCGAAACTCGCGTGAACCTAGATCGATACCGTATACACAAGCTTATTGATGATTAAGCAAATAGTATACTATCAAAGAATAATCTAACACTCCTTTTTGTTTTAGTAGAATAAAAAAACTTTCTATGAATTGAGAAGAAGAAGAAATTTGTATCATGAACACATGTGGTGGTCGAATTCTATACTTGTCAATATATAGGTGGCCTAAGTTTGCTTCTTCTTTTCTTTTATTATTAGGGTTGCCGAAATCCTAACCTAGAAATAACTAGGGTTGCCGAAATCACATGCCCACCATAGGCTTATGTTGCACCCTAATTTCCATCTAGTTTTTAAGACATCAAACCCTAATCCAACTCATAGATCTTTTATTCTTTTATTTTGACTAAATAAAAAGACTTCTTATTTGATTAAATAAATAAAACTAATTATTTATTTCCTTATCAAACAAGTCTTTTACTTTTACTTTTAGGAAATATATTTCCTGATTAGAAAAGATTTGTTTCTTTAATTAAACAATTAATTAATAAATTAATTAATTCTTATTTAATTAAAACAATGAAACAAAATAATATATTAGGTTAAACTAACCCTTGCCGCCCCACTTAGAGTAAATGGGCCAAAATATTATTTTCTTATTTCACTTAATCCATTGGACTTTAAATAAAAAGCCCACATGTGAACCAGACCCATTCTTACTAAAAGAAACAAGCCCACATGTCTTTCATTAATATATTAATATAATTGAGCAACCCATTACTAAAATAATGTGCAAATTATATTCTTAATATATTAAATGCAATTCTAGATGGACCCTTAAATTGGTCCGGTAGAATATATCAAGTGATCCATGCAAGTCCATGTGGATTGGGGATCTTGGCGGGCCATCTAAATTTAAGCTTCAATAGACATAACCTAATCACAATCAACAAATGATTCACTTAGGTCCGATCCATTAATTTTAACTCATTCCACTAAAGAGCTAAAACTGAACTCTTAAATAAAGATAGAAAAGGAAGATGCTCCTCATTCATACCCTAGACAATCATATTGGAGATAGTGTATCCTCGTGATTAATATCAGTAATCGCCAAGAGTTCATAGACCGCCTATAACTCTCCAAGTTACCATATTTACTCATATGACCACGTTTTGAACTTGGATATTTTGACTTGTCCAGAAGCCATGTTTTCAATAGACACTATCGAAAACTCAACGTTGAGATTTAATATCCAATTACCTCAAAACATCCATATGATGATATTATACTCTCATTTAATTAAATGGAGCCACGATGTCCATATCTATAAATGAAGTCCTCTATCGATTAACAAATGAATATCACCAAACTATCGAGGATAGACTATGCGATATAATCGTACTCATTGATAACTCAAATGATATCACTTGCAACCATAAGTCCATCATTTATCTCAGGATTAAGATAGACTCTCCGATTGTCCTGATAATGAAAAGACTTTTATCTACTGACGGTTATAGATAAAGTATTTCATTTTGATCCAGTTCAATGCACCCAGTGCACTAGATCCTTTTGCTCGAAGACACTCCGATGATTTTAGACTCATCATATCTCATTTGATCCCACTCAAATGCTAGCAAAAGAATTCTACAACTTTAACAAGATAAAGGTGCCCAACCTTTAACTTAAGTTGTGAACATTATTCAAGACTAACTAAAGAATTGTGTCTACCACATACATATCCAGATGTACGAACAATTCTTCTTTTCCCATAGTCTTTAGACCTTATGATTATTTACTTTGACAATTATAATATTAAACTATAAATGCTATACGATTTGTTAAACCAGAAATCACTTTATTAATATGAAAAAGATTGTTAATTACAACATTACACTCTTGCTATTGAGCATAATCCTAACACTAATATCCAACAAATATCTTAAATACCTTAGAATTACCCTAAATTAACCTAGAATAACGTAGAATAACTTAGACAACCCACACACCTCAACACTACATGGTTTCATGTGAATTTCCTAGCTTGGAATAAGAAGGCTTGGTGCTCAATTGAAGAACAAGAAGCTTCCTACTTGTAGTTTCTTCTTACTTTTACTTCTCTTCCTTATTTGTAATTCATGAACATGTATGTGTAAACACTTTCAATGTTGAGGGATGGATTTTATATGATTTATCTTGTATTTAATTAATCTTACCTTTACTATATCCATCTTGAGTTATCATATGTTGATTGGAGCTTATTTGAATGGATACATGTTGTTGATTGATCATTAGTAACATGAAGCTTTGTTTTCCAACATTGATTAGCTTTAGTGGAAAGGATTTGGTTAGTATTTGCATGTCCATGCATATTAACTAGATCTCATGTTCTAGGTTGTAAACCTCTCTATTATTGTCACTCTATATCCATAGTTGATGGTAATTGAGTGGTAGGATTATATTGCATATGCCATAGAACAAAGGTGCTTAATTGAGATGAATTAATATATCCCTCATCATTTGCATCTTCAATCTTGCATAACCTTTGCAAGAATTAGTTAGTTAGGTTAGTTAATGATAATTTAGTTAGTTGTAGTTGATTTAGTGTAACTTAATTGTAGTGATTTAGTTGTAAATTTACTTGCTTACTTAGATGCCTCTTTAATTGTCATTGTAGCATAGAGATTGCGTATCCTTGATCATAGGATTCGCATTGCTTTTAGTTTTCCACATTAGTGTAATTTAATCTCCATTTACTTTACATGCCATTTTAGTGTAATCGTAGTGCATTAGTTTAGTTGTTAGCTTACTTACCGCCATCTCCATTTACATTTTCATGCACTTGTAATTATTGTAATTAGCTTATTTATAACATAAGATGTAGAACCGACTTACATGTACCAACCTCCTCGTGGGCACGATACCCTTACTTATAGCCACTATACATGGCCAACGATTCGTATACTTGCGAAAGGGTAAAAACACTCGCACGCACGTCCTATCATTTACCGATAGTTTATAGAACTGTCCCGTTCGTCAATCAGGCATTTATGCACTAGATCCTTCCTGGAGGAGGGTATTCCCCGACCAAGGCAACATGAATGCCATGTGGCCTTTTCTAGTCTTGAGGCGATCAAAAATGGCAAAATTTGCACGACGAACTCAGGAGAATCATATGGGAGAACAAAACTGACTTTATTGAATTTCTCAAGAAGCGAATACAAAGCAAAAATTGGGGTATACATTTAGAAATATACCAACCGAAATAGATTATTCTTCAAACTCTAAAGGTTAATTCTTTTAAGGTTATCGGCATTCCAGGTGTGGTCTACCGAGTAACCATCCATGTCTTTTAGCTTGTAAGCTCCCTTTCGAACCACTATCTTTATCAGGTAGGGACCTTCCTAGTTGGGGGCTAGTACCCCGTCAGACCTCTTCCGGGTATTCTGGGTCACCTTCTTGAGAACCAAGTCCCCTTTTTTAATGCTTCGAGTCTTCACCTTTCTATTGAAACATCGGGCTATCTTGCTCTGGTAAGCTGCTACCCATTCTGTAGCCTTGTCTTGCTTCTCCTCAAGGAGGTCTAGATTGGCTCTCAATTTCATTTCATTATCCTCTAACTCAAAGTGTTGGACCCTGAAAGATGTCAGTTTATGCTTGATAGGTGAGACTGCTTCTGTCCTAAAAGCTAGTGAGTAAGGGGTTTCCCTAGTAGCAATCCTCTTGGTAGTCCGATATGCCCACAGTACATTTGGAAGTTCCTTAACCCACTCCCCTTTCTTTTGTTGGAGCTTCTTCTTTAGGAGCTTCTTGATGGTCCTGTTGGTTGCTTCCACCAGCCCATTAGTTTGTGAATGGGCCACCGAGGCAAAACGAAGGTTGATACCCCGTTCTTCACAGAAAAACCTGAAGTTGACATTGTCAAATTGTTTGCCCAGATCTGATTATGGCCATCGGGGTTCCGAATCAGCAGACAATGCTTTCCTTGACGAAGCTCGTGATGTTTGCTTCAGTTATCTGGACTAGGGATTTTGCTTCCACCTACCGGGTAAAGTAGTCTATGGCCACTACAACATGCTTGGCTTGACCAGGAGCAATGGGAAGTGGTCCAATCAGGTCCAATCCCCATATAGCAAATGGGTATGATGTGTTGATTGAAGTGAGTCTTTCCAGAGGTAGGTGATGAAGGTTTGCTGTCTTATAACAAGGTTCAAAGGATTGCGCAAATATCTTGGCATCCTAGTGAAGAGTAGGCCAATAGTAACCCATTCTAAGAACTTGGTAGGCCAGGGTCTCACCTGATACATGGTTGCCGCAGTCCCCTGTGTGTACCTCATTTAACGCAAATTAGGCGTCATCTGGATGTAGACATCTCAGCAATGAAAGTGACTTTCCTTTGCGGTAGAGGTATCCTTCTACCAGGTAGTACCGGGTAGCGGTCCTTTTGAGCTTGCGTGTGTAAGGTTTATAGTTTGTGTTGGCATAAATTCCATATCAAAATGTGTTTCTCTTGTAATGTTTAGTGGTTCGTATTCAAGAATTAAGAAGACGAAGGATGTCTTCACCACAATTCATTCAAGAAGCCGGCTTTTAAGAGATTCGTGCATCATTGTTCAACAAAGGTATTAAAGGACCTCATATCTCTTACAAGGCTAGGCACACACACACACATAGCATTCTTGTGTGTTCCTTCATGATTAAACATCACTTATGTTTCACTTTCACACACTTGACAAAATATGCTCATGCATTCATACCATATTGGTAATATTTTGTTTATTGCATTTTCTAGGACTATGTCTGGAAATTAGCATATGTGTGTGTATTTGTGCTTGTTTGTTTTTGTATTTTTGTATGTGGACTTGACCATGTTCTTATTTGATGTCTTATTGAGTTTCGGTCGTTTTGGTTACTCATTCATGTAGTTTCGAGTCTAAACGATGTAGCTACGCTACTTTTCGTTCTCATTCGTTGAGTTTACTTCATCGTCGTTTTCTGAGATGATTTCTCAACTATTTTTCAAAGTTGTGTATTCGTTGTCATGCGTAAGAGAGTCACGGTTCGTAATCCAAAAATGGATTCAAAATCGGAGTTCGGATGCCCAAGATACTGGCTGAAGAACCAAGGGAGCGCGCGAGAGGGGCTACTGGCCGTGAGGGAGGCCTTGGGCGCCACGGCCACGGGGGCTCTCTGCCCCCGTGAGGCCCACGCGCCCCCCACGGCCTGGGGTGACGTGGCCTCACACCATTGGCCCATTTTGGTCCTTCTCTCTCCTCCTTATATCTTCCCTCTCTCTCTCCATTTGAATTTTTAAGAAGAAAATGTTCTAAATCCCGTCAGTCCTCTCCTCAGAATTTTCTCATCTTCCAAACATCATATCTCCCTCATCCGGAGTCGGATTTGAGTGATTCAAATTGGAGAACGTTTGTAATTGAGTCCTCTATCATTTCTGAGTGGTTTGGTAGCTGATTGATTGAGTTTTCTGGTGGTCACATACTGATTTCCAAACCAGCTATTGAATCTAAGGTATTGGACTAATCTTTGAGATTTCTTTCTTTTTAACCTTCAATTTGCTTGAGGTTTCTTCTTCTATATCTATGTTTATGTTTGGTAAAAGCTATTAAGAAAGATAGCTTGATTATCATTCTAATTGAAAGTCAATTTATGGACTAATGTTGACTAGTTTCTATGATTCTAGGTTTTACATATGTTTGTGAGTTGTATTGTGATTAGAATGACATCTTAGGTTGTTTGGAACTCGATTGAATCAATTTTGTGATAAATGACCTTGAGATTTGATTTGATCCTTTGATTAATGAAATCTAGGATTATTGTATTTTATTTGTGTTTTAGAGCAATCTAGGATTTGATTGATTTATATCTTGAATCCTTGCTCTATATTTTTGGCTAGAATATTGATTGATTTAAATCTCATATATCTAGCATTTAATTGTATATTGATAGCATCTTGAATTTGTTCTTCATGAATATATTTTGATTCAAATGTTGTATGTGTGAATGAGACTTTGAGCTTATGTGTTTTGATGTTTCACATGCTTTAGGTTTTATTCTTGTATTTTGCATCTAGACTTGATTACTTGTGATATCACATGTTTAGGTCTATTTGTGCCATAGAATGTATTGATCACATGTTCTATGTTGATTTGATTGTTTGCATCATTTGCATTCACATGATCACACTAGGAATTCCTTGTAAAAGGCATGAAGTCTTGGTTAGAGTCGGGGTGACTCGGATAGCCAAGCAAGAAGTCTTGCCTAGAGTCGGGATGACTCGGATAGGTAAGCAAGGAGTCATGGCTAGAGTTGGGAGGACTCGGATAGTCATGCATGGGAGGCTACCTAGAGGCATGAGTGTCTCGGATAGGGAGTTGGCTATTGTATTAGTAGGCCTAGGCGTATGGTTAGACATAGACTCCGATAGAGCGGGGTACACGGGAGGTGTATGCACTCTTGAGGAATTTCTAATCTACCATCGATGTTGGTTTTGTGTGGTGTCCAATATATGGTGGTTTCGCATCATTGAGGTATTTCACACTTTCCAATAGGGTTGGGTAGGCTTAGACTTCACTAGGTTGGGTGAGCTAAAGATTGGTCACTTTGTGAATGTTCTATGTTTACTTTCCAATAATATAGTACCCAATGGTTGTAGTTCAACCCGTGGATGTTTCCTCCTTAGAGGTTTTACCACGTTAAAAAATCTCTTGTGTCAATTCTTCCTATCTCTATCTCTTATATTTTATTTGTACATTTTATTGTCTTGGTTCATTATATTCACTTATGATGTATTGTGAAGCAAGACTTTGTATAGTGTGATTAGTGAATTCATTTTATTGATCAATTTTATTTCTATGATTCTTTTGTATATTGTATTTGTGTATAGTGATATTTGATCACTCTTGTAACTCATTGAACATATAGTGAAATACAAGTATTCTTTGTTATTGTACTTATTTGTTTGTTTACCTCATACAACTTGATGATGTATGTAGACCATGCTTGTATGATTACCTATTCATATTGTCTATGTATGTTATCTCTTCTTAGTATATTTGTTGTATGTAAGGCAACCTTGAGGGACAAACGAAAGTTTGTTCAAGGGATTGAAAAAGGCGTAAAAACCTATTCACCCCCCCCCCCCCTCTAGGTATGCCTTAAGCAATTTAACTACATTTGTATACTTTCAGCGTGCTTGATCCGGATCTTCTGGAAGAGTGTCATTTTGGAGATAATCAGTTATAGGATCCATCCAGCAAGGGAGTTGGTCAACTAGGCTCACTTCTAACCCTATGGCAATGCTGGGTCGGGGTATTAGTTGGAGTGGTATCCCTTTTGGTATGGTTCATCCTCCGATTGCAACTATCTTGGCTAGGATGTCTGCTCGATGATTCTTCTCTAGAGGAATCTGTTTCATCTTCATACCCTTGAATCATGCTGTTTCTTCTTGGACCTTTTTGAGGTGTTCCACCATGTTGTCTCCCTTCGCCTGGTATACACCGGATACTTGGTTGATTACAAGCTAGGAATCACTTCTAACCAAGAGGAAATCTGCCCCTAACTCTTTAGCAACTTTCATCCCTGCTAACAAGGCTTCATACTCCGCCTCATTGTTGGTGGCTTTAAACTCAAACCTGAAATAGTGGCTGCATTCGATCCCTTTAGGATCTATAAGGACGATCCCGGCTCCACAACCTGTTTGATTCGACGCTCCATCTGTATATAGTATTTTACAATCAATGGGCCATTCCGGGAATTTTGGATTTGAGCTTAGGGTCGAAGTGGTATCCGGATGGGGGGTCGTGTTGAATTCTGCCACAAAGTCGGCTAAGGCTTAAGCCTTGATTGTCATCCTTGCCTTGTATTTTATGTCATATTGAGTGAGCTCTAGGGCCCACAGGACCAGCCTGCCTGATACATCTGGCCCCTAGAGGAACTGTCTCAGTGGTTGGTCTATCACTACTGTGACTATGTGAGCTTGAAAATAAGGCCGGAGCTTTCTAGCTATGGTCACCAGTGCATAGGCGAGCTTTTCTAGGAGAGTATAATTCTTCTCAAATTTTGTCAAAGCACAGCTCACATAGTAGACTGGTCTCTTGGCCCCGCCACTACATTCCTTCACCAAAGCTCTGCTTGTTGCGGTTTCTGATAGTGCAAAGTAAAGCTGTAGTTCTTCTCCTGGAAGGGGTTTCACCAGCAAAGGTGGACTAGCCAACTAGGTACTTCTTCAACACCTGAAATGCTTGCTCACTTTCTTGATCCCACTTCATCTTCTTACCCAGCTTAATGATTTTAAAGAAAGGTAAGCACTTATCTGTTGATCGGGATATGAAGCGGTTTAATGCTGCTATCCTGCCAGTCAATCCCTATACCTGCTGGAGGGTGGTAGGGGATTCAAGATCCATTATGGCCTTGATTTTCTCGGGGTTGGCCTCGATTCCTCTCTCGTGTATTTTAGGCAGAGGGAAACTATCATTCAAGCAAGCCCGGTTGAGATCGGTATAGTCCACACATATACGCCACTTCCTATTGGCTTTGGTCATCATGACAACATTGGCAATCCACTCGGGGTATTGGGATTCCTTGATGAATCTGGCTTTCAATAACTTATACACCTCTTCTTGTACCGCGGCATTCCGCTCGGCGTTGAAATGTCTCCATTTCTATTTGACTGGCTTGAAGGTTACGTCTATTGCCAACCTATGAGCGGCTAGGTTGAGAGGGATACCTGGCATTTCATCATGACTCTAGGGAAAAATGTCATTATATTCTTCAAGGAGCTTTACCAGGTTTCTTCTGACTTCATAATCTAGCGCACCTCCTATCTTCACTATTTTGGTTAGATCTCCCTTTTTGATTGGTATTTCCTCTAACTGATTCGTGGGGTGACCATTGGTCCATCCCCGTTCTTCCTCTTCTTTTTCTTCTATAATCATATCCAGCACCTCTCCTTCTTCCAGGACATAGTGATCCTACTCCGGTACACCGCAGCTTGGTTTACTGGTTACATGGGCGCACTGCTTGGCTAATACAGTAGGATTAATGGACACCGCATAACAGGTGTGGGTAGCCTGTTGATCCCCTCAGACTTCTCCTACCCTTGTTTCTATTGGAAATTTCAATACATTGTGGTAGATGGATAGGACCCCTCTAATCCCCGAGAGGAAGGGCCTTCCCAGGATCACATTATAGGCGGATGGGGTGTCAACTACAATGAATTCAGTCATGATGTTTTGCTGAAGAGGAGTTTCTCCAATTATTACCGGTAAGATATACGTCCCAATTGGCATTATGGAGTCTCCTGTAAAACCATACAAGGGCATGGTGCAGCTATTGTAGTAGGGGTTCTTTAGGTTGAGCTTTTCCAGTGCTCATTTGAACAAAATGTCCACACTGCTCCTGGTATCTATCAGGATGCGGTGAACCCGGCAATTAGCAATCTGTACCATAATCACCATTGTATCATCATGAGGTTGAACTATGTTGTAGGCATCATCCTTAGTGAAAATGATCTGGGCAGAGCGAGAATAGTCTTAGGATCCCCTAGAGACTCGGAGTACATCATGACCAGTAGTAAACCTTGGGATCTTCCTAGCATGATTCTTCCTTGAGTTATTAGAAGTCCCTGCCAGTGTTGGGCCTCCACTAATGGTGTGAATGATTTGGATTTGCTGCATCAAGTCTTTACTATTGTCCTTCCTTCTTTCTTCCGCATCTTACATCTCCCCTTGCACCTCCTTTATTGCCTTGATGCTATCTCATACCTGCTGCAAAAATTCAACTAAGAGTCCTCCCCTTACCAATCCTTTGATCTAGTTGTGGAGACTGTAACATTCAGATGTGTTGTGTCCTACATCCTCGTGGAAATCGCAGTACTTGTAATGGTTCATTTGATCAGCCAGGATCTTCATAGGATCGGGCTTCCTAAGCAAACCTTTATCGCGTATGGCGAGGTATATGGTCTCTCGGGATGCATTTAGAGGAGTGTAATAGTTATACCAGTCTTCTTCATTTGCTACCCGTACTACCTCTCTTAATGGGGGTGTTGTTCTAGGAGGGGTCCTTCTCACCGAGTATTTATCCCGATGTCGGGAAGGGGGTGGTGGCCGGTAGGTTGACCAGTTTTGAGGATGATTCTAAAACTTCTTTGCAGGTGTATACTTCGGAGATTCCTTCTTCGGTCGTTTAGCTGATCGGGCTTCATCGTGCTCGACCTTGATCCGAAGTTGTTCATCTATGTTTACCTGCTCTAGTGCTCTATCATAAGCTTCTTGGCAAGTCTCAGGTGGATGCTTGGCAAACGACCAGAACAGTCTACCAGCCCATAGGTTTCTTCTGAAGTTAGCCATGGTCTCTGATCGCGCTGCAAATGTTCACATTTAGCGCTCCCATTTCCTATCTTTTGTATTCGTTTCTTGGGTAAAATAGGGATTTTAATGGTTTAAATCAGTGTTTCAGGGAAATAGAGGAATTCAGGGGCATTTTGGTAATTTTGGAGAAATAAGGGCTAAAATGTAATATTCTGGAGAAGATTGAAGATTCTACAATTAGGGAAGAGTTGAGGGACCAAATGGTAATTTTCCAGCCAGTCAGCGCAGTAGCGCCACATCACACACTTGAAACGGCAGCGTTTTGAAGCTGCTGATGTAGGCATGACATCAGGATGACGTCACGTCGTCTTCCCCAGCCAGCCGGGTCGACTCGACGACCCGCGAACCAAGTCTGACCCAGTTAAGACCCGGTCGTGACCCGACTCATTTTCGGCCATTTCGGCCCGTTTCTGACGGTTTTTTTGGCCAATTCCTACCTAAATTGACAGCCAAACTCCTTCCGGTCACAACGGGCCCATTTCCAGCCTTCCATGCAGAAGTTTTCTCTCTCCTCCAAAAAGCCAAACCTCCATGGCCACCAAGCTTCAAGGTCAACTTCGACTGCTTCTTTCCCACATTTCAGAGTGTCCAAACTCGCCAAACGATGGCAGTTTCATGCGGCGGGAACAAGCCCGCAGTCCAGAAGGTCCAAGCTCGCCTCAAACGTCCATTTTTGCACGGTGACTTCCGGCGGCAGGCAAGAACCCGCGAGCCTGGTGTTCTGAACCCGCCGGAGTGGCCGACCTTGGGGATATTTTGCCCAAAAACTTGCCTAAACCTTCCCTAATATATATATCCCTCTTTCCTAACCTAACATCCATCCCTAATATCCAAACTAAGCAAAATTTACACACAAAGCAAAAACCATTCACAAATAAACCCTAAACACCTTAGAAATAGCTTAGAAGTGCACTCACACCATCCACTTTCACTCTCAACACCTTTTGACTCCAAGCAAGGGAAAGACAAGGAGGAGCCTAGCTAGCTTGAAGACTTCTCAAGAGATTGGGTTGTTTTCTTCATCTCTTTTGTTTACTTTAGCTTGTTGTTATTGTGGTTGTAATTTTACTACATGTTTATGTTGGGAATATTGGTGGGATTGTAATATTATTCATATTTTGGTTGATTAGTGTAATTGCTTGAGCTTAATAGATGCATGTTAATTGATTAACCAATTAATTGATATGTAATAGGATTTAGATATCAATAGCATGCATGAATGATTGTTTGTGTGTGTGTGTCTTATCCTAGTGTAGATTGGTGAATATCAATCTTGTAAGCTTATTACTATCAACTAGATAGTGGATTTATTGCATGAAAATCATTTCCTAGCATTTCCATGCATTTACCACCTCACAACTACACTTTCCCATGACCATGCATGAGTGTAGTTGGTAATTAGATTAGTTTAGTTAATTAGTGTTAATTAGTTAATTGATTAGGTAAGTTTGTAGTTTAGTTAATTTAGTTGATTAATGTTAATATTAGTTGTAGTTTAATTATTGCCATCTTAGTTAATTTTAGTGTAATCTTAGAGTAGTTTGTTTAATTTGTTAGTGACCATCCCTTTTTACTTTTATTGCATGTTAATAGTGTAAATAATAATATATATAAATAGTGTGACTATAACATAGACATAGAACCAACTTACGTGTACCATACTTCCTCCGTGGGAACGATACCCTTACTCGTAACCACTATACGTGGCGAACGATTCGTATACTTGCGAGAGGGTAAAAACTCGCACGTCCGATCATTTACGATAGTTTATAGAACTATAAAGTACCACATTTTCGGCCATCAGTCTCCTTCTCGGTAAACACTCCCATCTAGATCACTTCTCTATGGAACTTCTCTACATAGGATCTTAGCGTCTCTCCCCGCTCTTGGATCACGTACTGTAGTAGAACGTGGTCCTTGGGACGAGGTTTGATCCCCTGAAACTGAGCACAAAAATCTGTAGTAAGCTTTGTAAAAGAATCCACACTACCTGGAGGTAACTTTCTGAACCAAGTCTTGGCACAGTCGGTTAGAGTGGAAGGGAACATTCTGCACATCGCTGACCAGGTAGTGTTCTGGACCTCCATCTGGTGGACGAAGCTCTCCATGTGGCTCACGGGGTCTTCTGATCTAGAATATTTCTCGATAGGCATCTTGAATTTTGGGGGTAGCTCGGCTTCTCTGATCCTCCTGGAGAAGGGTGCATTTATCTCCCCCAAGGGGTTCTTCCAGGTACCCCAGTGTTTCCCATTCCTTAACTCCTCGAGTTCTTTTGACATTTTGGCCATTTGATCCTCAAGACGTTTAGACCCATCGTGCCTGGATCGGGCTACTGAACCTTCATTATCTGAAGTTTTGGATTCCATGGCTGGCTTCTTGCGCTCCTCCCTGTAGGGACGGGCACCCCGCAGGTTTCTCCTAGGCCCGGTACTACCACCTGTATTAGGTTGTGGAGCCCTCTTATCTGCTGCTAGTCCATCCGCTGCCTAGATCCTTCTAGGAGGGATGTCAAATGTTGACTTCACCTATCAAGGTTTGAAATTTCCAGGATGATCTGGTACTAGCAATGGTGGACCAAGTTTGTCAAAGGCTGGTACCCAAGTACTCGGTCCGACTTCTCCCAGAGCCTGGGTGCTTCGAAGGGTATTCCTTGGGTGATCTTCTGGAGGTGGATGCTTTCCACGTAGGCAGCAGCGTGCTGCTCCATGGTATCCCGATTTACCTCCTGGACCGCGGGGTCCTGGGGCGCGGAGCCTTCAATGGGTGGAGGAATTGGTGCTAGGATCTGGCTTCTCGTTCCCTTCCTCTTCCCTTAGTTTCTCTGAGTGGAAGCAAGGGAATGGGGCCCTGATGGGCCAAGCTACCCCTGAGAGGATTGGAGCCTGATCTTCTGATTCTTCTGGATAGAGCTAGGTAGCTTTGTAAAAAGATCGGAGTATTTCCCACAGACGGTGCCAAAAGTGTTAACCAAAAATTGTCATTTGGGGTCATTTTTCCAATTAACAATTCTAGTGACTGGAATCGGGGTAGATTTCAGTCGATGGGATATCAAGTAGTTTGATACCCTTAGCTTCCTAATAAATCTAGTAAAAAGGGGAATGGTGATAGTGAATGAAAAATAACGTAACTATATGATACTTTATTGATGATAAACATTAAACGAAAATACAGTGAAGATGTTCATATGGAAATGGTGATAGGGGTAAGGGTTTTGTTGGCGATGGAGCTCTCGTTCATGTCGATAAGTGGAAAATATCAAGTAGGGTTTAGGACTCAGAATTTCCTCCCCTTTTTCGTGTGATAATACGATGTATATATAGGTCATGTTTCTTGCCATGCACTCTTATAATTTCGGTGTAGGTTTTAGCAATTACAAGACTTTCCTTGGCGATCAGCGAGATTATCGTGGGATTTGATCACTAGAATCAAGCGATTCTTTCCCTGACAGATTGTGTAGGAGTTGTCTCCCAATTCAAATAGAACTCTTAGTGATGAGAATGAGTATACTTCCTTATTCATCAAAATGTCGTCGTCTCTATGTCTCTCTATGTAGCTTGATCTTCGGCGTATCTGATCTTACCTTGATACTTAGTAATCTGTTAATCTAATACTTACTGCCTAGTTGGCTGGCTTTAGGTGAGATCGGGGCAGTCGAGTATCTTGCTTTCAACTCGATTATTATACTTTGTATGGGTGTATCGGGGTATCGGGATTTTGGGATTTCGGGTAGTAGCGGGGTACTGGGATCCTGTAGTAGTGGAGTCCTTAGGACTTGGCTTCTTTGTTTCTTGTTACTTTTTGAGTCGAGGAACCCTTAATCTTGATTTGGGCTGGTAGGAGGTTGTACCCGACCAATCTGTAAAGGCGGGGCATTGGGATGCTCTTCCACAATGTCTTTCTATCTTGGTTATCCCCCAATGTTGATGGAAAATCCTTCTTTGAACCCCTGCCATTTTTGGCGGTTAACATATATTATTATATGTATTATATGTATTATATAATATATATATTATTATATGTAATTTTATTTTCTATTATTCAAGTTGGAATTCATTTCAATTTTATGTTTTATTATTTTTTGCATATTGTCTTGTGCATTCTGTTATATTTGTTGGTTCTCCGTTTTGGTATCAAAGCCTGACGATAATAACAGTATTGCATGTCAATCTATAGCAAATTAAGAAACAAATTGGGATAATAAAGACTTAGTAAACTGGCAATTGCCTAATATTCAATAGTATAACATTTATAGGAAAAGCAGAACTCTAGATTTTAGAACTATTTTAGGTCAAAAGACTAAAGAGATTAATGTCAAGTTCCATAACAATACTTTTAGCACAAATTTGTTGAATAAAAATAGCTTGAACCATTATCATAAGATTGGTTATAATGATTTGCATATAGGTAGTGTTCAAATTGGTTTGAAACCCTTAGCCAAGATTGGTCTCAACAATTCCCTTCTAGTAGTACTTCGTGACAAAAGGATCACCAACTATAAAGAATCTATTTTAGGAATTGTTGAAACCAGTTTGACTTATGGACCTATTTATTTTCAATGTTATCCAAATTTCATCGTTGCTTTAAATTCGGATGAGCATATAGAAAAATGCCTTGCTATTGATATTCAAACGCATAATTATCAGTTTCTAAGGGGTTCAAGCCCTTATAAACTCATTTATAGAATTCATTATCGTGTACTAACCACTGGACTTATCCCAACTCATTTATAGAATTCATTATCGTGTACTAACCACTAGACTTATCCCTAGTTATATTCCTCCTGTTGTTCGTGCTGGACAAACTATATGTTATAATGCTTGTCCTACAGTTAACCTGATGGTTCCTACACCAGTTAAATGGGAAGATATCAACTTCCCTGAAACTTGGTTGAAAGAACATGCAGATAGGCCCACTTATCGACCACCTATGAGAAATCTCAGAGATTGTATATCAGACTAAGATAGGACTCTTCGAATCTGAATGTACACAAACGAAGTTAAATTGCTTAAAGCATACCTAGAGGGGGGGGGGGGGGGGGGGGGTGAATAGGTTTTTTACACCTTTTTTCAAACCCTTGAACAAACATCCGTTTGTCCCTCAAGGTAGCCTTACACACAACACAATAATCCAAGATAGACATACATAGACAATATGATGACACAATCATAATAGAAATGTCTAAGTATATCAACAAGTCATGTGAGGTAAAATATCAAATAATCATAACAACAAAATAAACTTGTATTTCATAAGATGTTCAATGTGTTACAAGAGTGAGCAAAATGTCACTAAACAAATATTACAATATACAAAAGAATCAAAGATACAAATTGATCTATAGAATGAATACACTAATCACACTATACAAAGACTTGGTTCACAATACACCACAAGTGAATATTATGAATCAAGACAATAAAATATACAATTAAAATATAAGAGAAGAGATAGAAAGAATTAACACAAGGGATTTTTTAACGTGGTAAAACCTCCAAGGAGGAAACATCCACGGGTTGAATTACAACCATTGGGTACTATATTATTGGAAAGTAAACATAGAACATTCACAAAGTGACCAATCTTTAGCTCACCCAACCTAGTGAGGTCTAAGCCTACCCAACCCTATTGGAAAGTATGAAATCCCTCAATGATGCGGAACCACCATATATTGGACAACACACTCAACCAACATCGATGGTAGATTAGAAATTCCTCAAGAGTGCATACACATCCCGTGTACCCCGCTCTATCGGAGTCTATGTCTAACCATACGCCTAGGCCTACCAATATGTTAGCCAACTCCCTATCCAAGGCACTCTTGCCTCTAGGGAGCCTCCCATGCATGACTATCCGAGTCCTCCCGACTCTAGCCATGACTTCTTGCTTACCTATCCGAGTCATCCCGACTCTAGGCAAGACTTCTTGCTTGGCTATCCGAGTCATCCCGACTCTAACCAAGACTTCATGCCTTTTACAAGGACTTCCTAGTGTGATCATGTGAATGCAAATGATGCAAACATTCATTTCAACATAGAACATGTGATCAATACATTCTATGGCACAAATAGACCTAAACATGTGAAAACACAATTAATCAAGTCTAGATGCAAAAATCCATGAATAGAAACCTAAGCATGTGAAACACCTAACACATATACTCAAAGTCTCATTCACACATATAACACTTGAATCACAAAATGTTCATTAAGTCCTAATTCAAGATGCTATCAATATACAATCAAAGTCTAGATATATGAGATTAAAATCAATCAATATACTAGACAAAAATATAGAGCAAGGTTTTGAGATTTACATCAATCAAAACCTATATTCTCTAAATCACAAACAAATACACAAATCCTTGATTTCTTCAATCAAAGGACCAAATCAAATCTCAAAGTCATTTTAACACAAAATTAATTCAATTAAGTATCAAACAACCTAAGATGCCATTCTAATCACAATACAACTCACAAACAAATGTAAAACCTAGAATCATGAAATCTAGTCAACATAAGTCCATAAATTGAATTTCAATTGGAATGATAATCAAGCTACCTTTTCAAATAGCTTTCATAAAACAATAACAAAGATATAGAAGAAGAAACCCCAAGCATTTGGAAGGTCAAATAACAAGAAATCCCTAAGATGAGACCATTACCTCGGATTATGATGCCGGTTCGGAATTCAGTGGTCAACCACTGGAAATCACGATCAAACAGCTACCAAACCACTTGGAGATGTTAGAGGACTCAAATACGAACACTCTCCAACTTGAATCACTCAAATCCGACTCCGGATGAGGAAGATATGGTGTTTCGAAAAACTGAAATTTCAGAGGAGAGGGCTGACGGGAATTCTTGAAAATTCTTCTTGGAAATTCAAAATGAGAGAGAGAGGGAAGAAATAGGAGGAGAGAGAAAGGTCTTTTTGACCAATCATGTGGTGCCACGTCACCCCCAGGCCATGGGGGGCGCGTGGCCCACACGGGAGCAGAAGGGGCTCCAGGCCGTGGGGCCCACGGCCTCAACCACGGCCAGCCCATGTGGCCCACGGCCTGGGCTGTCCTCTCCCGCGCACTCTCGGTTCGTCGGCCCGTATCTCGAGCGTCCGAACTCCGAATTCGAATCCGTTTTTGGATTACGAACCGTGACTCTCTCACGCACGAAAATGACTATACAACTTTGAAAAACGGTTGAGAAATCATCTCGGAAATCATCAATGAAGTCAACACAACGTAAGAGAACGTAAAGTGGCATAGTCAACACGTTTGGACTCGAAACCTTATGAATGAGTAACCGAAACGACCGGAACTCAATAAGGCATTGAATAAGAACATGTTCAAGTCCTAAACACAAAATACGGAAACATACAAACACAAATACACACACATATGCTAGTTTCCGGACATAGTCCTAGAAAATGCAAAACACAAAGTTTATTAACTAAATGTGAATGCATGAGCATATTTTGCCAAGTGTGTGAAAGTGAAATGTAAATGAAATAAAATCATGAAGGGACACACAAAAATGATATGTGTGAGTGTGTGCCTAGCCTTGTAAGAGATAAGAGGACATGTATACCTTTGTAGACCGATAATGTCCGAGACTCTTAAAAGCCGGCAACTTGAACGAATAATGGTTGAGACGTCCTTCGTCTTCGAAATCCTTCATTTACTAACCACTAAACATTACAAGTAAAACACGTTTTGATATGGAATTAATGCCAACACTAATTATCAACCTAACAGAATCTCTTTCAGAGACCGATCTCTATCATCCAGAGAGCCTTCATTACGAAATCCAAATTATGATGATGAACTCCAATCAGTAAAAAAATCCCTATCTAGCCTATCCAGATTTAATATCAGAAACCAAATTCCCAACCTGGTAGAACAATACCAATATAGACCCAATCCAAACACTAGAAATCAATTACCAAGCCTTGAAAACAGATACAAGCTGAAACAAAAAATGCATAGTGTGTATAAAACTATCTAGGGGGGTGATTAGATTTTAAACGTTATTACCCAATTTTCGCATGTATGACAATTTTACAAAAGTGCCCCTAACTAGTCAAAAAGACAAACAAGTGTAATATGTGTGGAAGTTAAATAACACTTGATATTTACGTGGAAATCCTCATGGGAAAAACCACGGGCTAATAAGTGCGCTACACTCGAACCTCGAATCCACTAAATGTGTTAAGATTACAACCTAATCCCGGTATATAATCACACACCTACCTAATCCCAGTATAAGTGGATCTAGTCCAATTGCTTGCAATTTAAGCAACCTAATCTCGGTCACAACACAAGACTTAATTCTTTAAGAAGAGATAATAAAACCTATGTGAATATGTGAGATATTCAAAATGCAATTTAGAGCTAGGTAACCCTATATGCTTATCTAGGATGATGATTTTACAATTAATTCAATCCTAGATATTTAAAGCTAGATGACATGTCAAATAGCTTAGCTAAACATAGATTATGAAAACCTAGATAGCTATCACAATACAACACTCAATCATATCAACACAACAATCTCTATCTTGAATATTATAAATTAATCTAAGAACATGCAAGTAATTAAAACACTAATTATATATGATAATAGTGAAGAACTTACCAAAGCAAGTGTGTTGATGAAAGACCCATGCAAGCAAGCATCCTAGATATGCTAGAAGATGCTAGATGAAGTTTAGTGCAAACGAAAATGGTTTTGAGTATTTAAATGAGCAATCTTGATTGCCTTTTCTCTCACAAATCTCTTTTAGACTTTAGGGTTCTTATATTGAAAGAGCTAGGTTCAGAGAGATGAGAAAGTGATGTATTTATAGACACCAAAAACAGAGCATGTGAAAAGACAAGGTTGTCCCTGAAAACGCACGATCGGTGGTTTCATTCGTCGGCCAGGCTGCTATTTACAACCACCGAATGTCTCCTGAGAAAGGCAGGGGAACAATGGCGGTTTCGAAACCGCCGATACAACCGTATAATCAACCCGAGAGAATAAATCAATCAGGTATGATTGGCGGTTTCGAACGGCGGTCATGGTCGCCGATCATAACCGCAGAATGGCTCCAGAAGCCTCTGGACACAAACGGCGATTTCATTCGGCGGTCTGGCCGTCAATCATAATAGCCGTTTCACCAAAAGAGGTGAAACCAAAGGAGACGCCAAGGGCATTCTCCGTAGGCGAACTTCGCGTAAAACCAAGCACATACTAGTTCATGCACGGACATTTCCAAACAATATCGGGAAACGAATCACAAGGTACATAAGCACACACAATTACAACATCAAAGTGCAAGTGTGAAATGTGACATGTGAAGAGTATGCACACAAATGCAAGTATGCTAAGTGTGTGTGTGCAATCTAAATCTCTTCAAAGAAAACTAAGCACTAGAGATTATACCTTTGGCGTGCTTGTCCCTTGAGGTCTTGAAAGGGCCTTTGAGCTTGATCCTCAATCACCTAAACTACCCTTACACAATAAACCCCAACATGTGGTTTGTCCACAAAATAAGTCAATCAATAAACAGGAACCTTACAATCTCCCCCTTTGGCTATTTCGTGACAAAACCACCACTCACATTGATCCTCACAATAATAATTGAAGCTACGGGATAACAAAGATATTCTACATTACAAAGAGATATAAAAATGTAAAAAACTTCAAGTCTTCAATCTCTTTTAGAACTATCAACCCTTCAAAACAAAATATTACACTTCCAAAGCAAGTGTATGTGAGATGATCAAGTGAAAATTAAACAAGCATTTGTATATAAAGAATTTAGGCACAACATCACGCAATGTATGTATATGCAATACTCCCCTTCATTGGGTCTCCCCCTCAATGTATATTCTCCCTAACATGCACAATTGCTACTACAATTTGCAATTCCCCTTACCACATTCTACTCCCCCTTTTTGTCATAATATAGGAAAAGGAGTAGTCCCCAACTGGGTCACTTTTAGCAAAGACAAATAGTAGCATACAAGATATTCACATAATCATATAAGTCACTTTATGCATCCCAATTAATTGGAGAGAAACAAGGAGATTTATTTAAAGAAAATGTGTGAATCAAAAATGCTTTGCATACAAGACATGTAGTATTCAAGTCCAAAATCCAATGGTATTTGGCAAAGCAAATGACAAAGGTTTCTAATAGGAATTCAAACCAATTTAACCGTTCTCATGAGTAAAGCAAGGATATAGATATTTCATTGTTTTCAATATAAGAGCAATTATATCCAACTTTATAAGTGAAACATGGCATGAGCGACTTTTCACCTTATCTGATTTTTCCGGGAATGATACCTGTTTGATAGTAGCCATGTTCAACTAATAAAGAAAGAGAGACATTTGGAATTTAAATTCTTTTGAACGGATATAAGATCCTTTATTCATTTTGAGTCTCATAAGCTTTTTCACACAAGTTTTGCATTTTAAGAATATGTAATCATCAATTCATGCCTTTTCATTTGAGCATGTTATATGAATTTCATGCTTTCTCATTTGACATTAGCATGTTATAAAAGAATCATCATGTCATGGAGATAACTATAGGTCATTCAAATCATACTTCCTATGTAGATCTCCTAGTCCAAAAATGCATATTTGAACATAAATATGACACGGATTGTAAATAAAGCATGGTTCACACTTATTGAATTGAAAACATATATACATATGTACAACCAAGCTTACTCAAGCAATTAAAAAAGGAAGCATAAGATATTTCAAATTTTTGCATGTGAGAAGTATGCAAAATAGCTCTCTTTGCTTGAGTTCCCCATATGGGGTCAAAACCATCCTTCATCAATGAAGGTCATGAGGTCCTATGGACCTACCAAGTCCATTGGACTTAGTTGAACCTATGTGAGATACGTTTGTCTCGTAGCAGGAGGGTTCATCTTTCCTAATCCACTTAGGTGATATACTTTTCTTCCTAGTGGTCAATGGTTCAAGAGTTATAGATGTCATAGGATCATGTAAATGGATATCATCCTTCCTATGAACATGCATTCTAGCTCTAGTCTTCTTCTTCTCAATCATGCTTTTAACTCTACAAATTTTAATGTAATGAAAGCACTTTGGTCTAATATGACCATAAATACCACAAAAATGACATGTAGGGATGAAACTAGGAGTCATACCATGTCCTTATGCATTCATAGGAGCCTTCCCATGTCTTTGTGGTTGTCTTGGTTATTGAATAGGATCTCTCATTCTTTGTTATTGACAAAGACTTGGTTTCTTCCTCAGTTGAGTTTCCATGATCGATTTCTTCCCTTGATGGATTTGAGGTTGAGGGAAGTTAGCATGACGAACTCTTGCAGGTTGAGCTTGAGGTTGTCTTCTTTGAGCTACATTCACTTGTGCACTATGAGAACATTGTCCTAGATCAATCTTCTTCCTAGGAGTTTGCACCGGTGAAGCTTCTTTGTAGCTCAAGCTCTTGACAAACACAGTCTTGTTAGGAGTGGAGGACTCCTTACCATCTTCAAACCCAAGACCTCTCTTGTCACAAGGACTCTTTCAAACACTTAACATGTGGTCAAGTTTTTCGGTGCTAGAAACTATCCTAGTCCTTGACCCTTTAGCCTCTTCAAGCTCTCTCTTTAATCCTTCTTCATTCCTCTTAGATAAGTCTAACTTCTTTCTTAGCTTATCCTCAATATTCTTGGATCTTTCCACTTGTTCACTTAAGTGGTCAACATGTGTTGAAAGGTCTAGATTCTCTTCTCTCAATCTTCGAATCTTTTCCTTGGTTTTCATTTCTAAGTTTTTAAACTCAGCGAGGAATTCATCTAGAACCTTTTTCTCCATATATCCATGTGTGGAGTTAGATGAAGAGTCATCTTCACTAGAGTCAATTTCTTCTAGACTCTCATTCTCTCTTTTATTGTAGGAGATCGAAAAGGCAAAATAATTATTCTCACAATCATTTAAGCACGAGGGACTTTCTTCAACAATTTTCACTTTGTTGTTCCGCTTGTGAGAGCTAGCAAGTGCCATAAATTTGGCCATATCCTCTTCATCACTTTCATTAGAAGTGGTAGCCATTTCCTTTCTTATTCTACCATTCTCCAAGTTTGCACATTCCTTGGAGATATGCCCGAATCCTCTCTCTTGAAGACATCTCATGATTTGGCATGACATTCTTAATTGTGGTCTTCTTCTTCTTAAAGTCATCCCCTTTGAGCCATAACCACTCTTTTGTGGATTCAAGAACTTCTTGAATCCCTTGGCAATGAGTGCCATGTCTTCATTTGAGTCATCCTCCTCCTCTTCCACCTTGGAAGTTTTCAAGGCTAGATTCTTTTTCTTTTTAGGAGGTGAGGTGGTAGCCTTTCTTAATTCATAGGATAGAAGTTTTCCAATGACTTCACTCGGCTTCATATCCTTGTAGGAGTCATTTTTTTCTAAAGTCGTCACTTTGGGTTCGAACCTCTCGGGAAGTGATCGCATGATCTTTTGCTTTATTCTTCTATCCGAGTAAGGATCACTGAGTTGGTGACTTTGGTTCACAATATCCATTAGCCTCACTTGGAAGTCATTGAATTGCTTGTGCTCTTCCATCCTAATGGTCTCAAACCGAGTTTGGAGGACTTGGAGCTTGGAGTCCTTAACTACCTCGGTTCCTTCATGTGCAACTTCTAGGATGTCCTATGCCTCTTTGGCAATCCTAGTAATTTGAATCAGTTTGTACTGATTTTCACTCACTGCACATTGGATGGCATGTATGGCTTTGTTGTTCCACATGGAGTCAACAAACTCTTGAGGACACCACGGTGTCTTAGGCTTGAGAACCTCCTTTCCTCCATCCATCGGAGTCATCATAGGTGGAGCATAGCCATCTTCAACCACCATTCACGCCCTATCATGGATTTGGTATAAGTATGCTTACATCTTCCCCTTCCATGAGGAGTAATTATCACCGGTGAGCAACGGTGGCCTCACGCTCGACGCTCCCTCTTTGTTCATCCCGTAATCACTCATAGTGTTTGGATGAATGGAAATGAGATGAATGCAAAATGTATGAATAAATAAAAAAATCACACACAATGCAAAACACACCAAAAATGAGCTAGGATCACCTAAGTATATCTAGGAACCCACTCTGATACCAATTGAAATAAATAATGCACGGTGTGTATAAAGCTATCTAGGGGGGGTGAATAATTTTTAAACGTTATTACCCAATTTTCGCATGTATGACAATTTTACGAAAATGCCCCTAACTAGTCAAATAGAAAAACAAGTGTAATATGTGCAGAAGTTAAATAACACTTGATATTTACGTGGAAACCCTCACGGGAAAAACCACGGACTAATAAGTGCGCCACACTCGAATCTTGAATCCACTAAATGTGTTAAGATTACAACCTAATCCTGGTATATAATCACACACCTACCTAATCCCGGTATAAATGGACTTAGTCCAATTGCTTGCGATTTAAGCAAACTAATCTCGGTCACAACACAAAACTTTATTCTCTAAGAAGAGATAATATGAGCCTAGGCAAGAGAAGATCGAAAGGAAAGGGATCTAATGCTATGAGTGTGGTGGCATAGGACACTTCACCCTCGATTGTGCTAATCGCAAGAACAAGAAGAAGGGAAAGGTGATAGCCGCCACTTGGAGTGGAAGTGATGACTTCGATGAGGGAGATAAGTCTTCGGATGATGAAGAACTCATGGATAACTTCATAGCTTTTGCCTCTTCCCACAAGAGCAAAAGTGCTAGTGAAGAAGAGGAAAATGACTCTAGTGAAGATGAGTCCTCATCTAACTCCACAAATGGATATGTGGAGAAAATGGATCTTCCTGACTACATCACTAAGTTTGAAAGCTCAAGGATGAAGAACAAGAGTGAGATTCGAAGGTTGAAAGAAGAAAACCTTGAGCTATCAACCCAAGTTGACCAAATAAGTAAAGAAGTAGTGAGATCCATGAAAAATGAAGATAAGCTAATAGAGGAGTTAGTCTTGTCTAAGAGGAATGAAGAAGGTTTGAAGAAGGTTTGAAGAGGGAGCTTGAAGAAGCTAAAGGGTCATTGACTAGGATGTCTTCTAGGACCATGAAGCTGGACCACATGCTTGGTGTTGAAAAGAGTCATTGTGACAAGAGAGGTCTTAGGTTTGAATATGGCAAGGAGACCTCCACTCCCAACAAGACCGTGTTTGTCAAGAGCTTGAGCTACAAAGAAGCTTTATTGGTGCAAACTCCTAGGAACAAGATTAATCCAGGATAATGATTAAATAGTGCACAAGTGAAGGTGGCGCTAAGAAGGCAACCTCAACCTCATCCTACAAGAGCTCCCTAAGCCAACATTCCTTAACAATTGGCTCATCATATAAAGAGACCAATCATGCAAGCTCAATCAAGGAAGCAAGCTAGACCAGTTCAACAATTAAGAAGAAATGAATCGATGCAACCACAAAGATATGGGAAGACTCCTATGTATGCACAAGGACATGGTATGATTCCTAACTTCATCCCTACATGTCATTATTGTGGTATTGATGGTCATATTAGACCAATTTGCTTTCGTTATATCAAAATGTGTAGAGTTAAAAGCATGATTGAAAAGAAAAAGAGTAGAGCCAAGATGCATGTTCCTAGGAATGATAGAATTAATTTGCATGATCCTAGGACATCTAGAGCCCAAGTACCTATGACCACTAGGAAATATAGTATTTCACCTAGGTGGATTATAAGAGACACTTATTTTTGCCATGTTGCTCAAATTGCCTGGAAGGCAAATTCTTCTAATTTTTGGTACTTAAATAATGGGTGCTCTAGGCACATGACGGGAAACAAGAGTTTCTTCGAGACTTTTGTCATGGAGGAAGGAGGATGTGTCACCTTTGGTGATGGATCTAAAAAGAGAGTTGCAGGGAAAGGAACAATCTCCATTCTTGGACTACCCTCATTATCTAATGCTTTATTTGTTGATGGCTTGAAAGCCAATTTGATAAGCATTTCTCATCTTAGTGATGAAGGATTTTCCGTCTTGTTTAGTAAAGATGATTGCTCAATCCTAAAGCCCGATGGATAAACCTTATTGAAAGGTATGAGTTTTAACGACAATTGCTATTGTCTTGAGGCTAGAGTTGTCTCTTGTATTATGTCCAACAAAGAGCAAACAAAGTTGTGGCATGAAAGACTTGGCCATATGAACTATCGAGATTTACGAATCTTAGATAAGTTCAATATTGTGCGTGGCCTTCCAAAGCTTAGGAAGAAAGTCAATGGTGTTTGTGGACCTTGCCAAAAAGGAAAACAAACCAAAAGATTGCACAAAAAGGGCAAGTATCTCTCCACCAAGAAGCCCCTAGAGCTTCTCCATATGGATCTTATGGGTCCAATGCAAACCGAGAGTTTAGGTGGAAAGAGATACATTTTTGTTTGTGTAGATGATTTCTCTAAGTTCACAAGGACATATTTTCTTAGAGAAAAATCTGAAACTTTTGATAGTTTAAAATGCTTTGTAATAAACTTGAAAATGAAAAAGATTCTAACATTAAAAGCATTAAATGGATTAGAAGTGACCATGGGAGAGAGTTTGAGAATGCCTACTTTGAAAGATATTACAATAGCTTAGGCATCTCCCATAAGTTTTCGGCTCCTAGGATACCTTAACAAAATGGAGTTATTGAGAGGAAAAATAGGGTCCTTCAAGATACAGCCCGAGTGATGTTGCTTAGCAACAAAGTCCCTAGGAACCTTTGGGCTGAAGCTATCAATACGGCTTGCTATATAGGAAATAGAGCCTTCCTAAGGCCCAGCACTAGGCAAACCTCCTATTAGTTACAGAGAGGTAGAAAGCCAAATGTTAGCTACTTCCACAGTTTTGGAAGCAAGCGCTACATTTTAAATGACCGTGATCAACTCGGCAAATATGATACTAAGAGTGATGAGGGTATCTTTATTGGCTATGCCTTGAATAGTAGCGCCTATAGAGTTTTCAACTTGAAGACTCGAACCGTCATGGAATCATCTAATGCTATCATTCATAATACTAGGCTTAAGACTAATGACCATGAGGATGAGGTTGCTATAGATGACTCTCCCTTAGAGAAGGTTGAAACTAATTAATGCACGGTGTGTATAAAACTATCTAGAGGGGGGGTGAATAGATTTTACGCTTTTTACCCAATTTTTCGTGTTAGTCAAAATTACGAAATTACCCTCAAGATAAAATAACCAAGCAAGTGTAATATGGTGCGGAAATTAAATTGACACTTGATTTTTACGTGGAAACCCTCACGGGAAAAACCACGGGCTATGTAAGTAAGCCACACTCGAACCTCGAATCCACTAAATGTGCAAACGATTACAACCTAATCCCGGTAGTAATCACACACCTACCTAATCCCGGTATGAGTGAACCTAGTCCGATTTTGCTTGCGATCTAAGCAACCTAATCCCGATTGCTACACACAAGACTTAGCTTCTCTTGAAGAGAATACAACCCTAAGTGAATATGTGAAAATATCCAAAATGCAACATAGAGCAAGGGAAACCCTATATGCTTATCTAAGATGATTAATATGCAATTAAGAACAATCCTAGATATCAAAACTAAATGACATGTCAAATAGTTTAGCTAATCAATATCAAGCACAAAAACCTAATATGCTAGCACAATACAACTTCTCAAACATACATCATACTAATCTCAATCTTGTATTCAACAAATATAAAATCACATACAAGTAATTAAATTGAGATTGCTAGATAAGAGAAACACAAAATATGTAAGATATTAGTGAAAAGCTTACCAAGCAAAGTATGATGAAGAATCCATGCAAGATGTCATCTAGATGATCTAAGATGATGCTAGATGATGATTGATGATCATGGAACAAGTGTTTGAGTAATTAAAAATGAGTTCTTTGGAATTTTTCTTCTCTTTGAAAAATCTCCTAAGTATGGAATCTGAATATGAACTCTTGTGATTGACCTAAAGTCAAAGTGGCATATATATAGGGGGCCAAAACAAAGTGTGGTCGTTTTGATAAGTTTGCCCACTATTTGCCATGGGCGCTGTACGTAGAGCGCCATTGTACAGCGCCTGTACAGCGCCCCTGCTCTGTTTTCACGAGGAAACAGAGTGGCGCTGTACGTACAGCGCTCTGTACCGCGCCACGTACAGCGCCCCAACAGCGACCCAACAGCGACCGATTAAATCGATCAGGTCTGAACAGCGCTCAATGGGCGCTGTTCGTACAGCGCTTCTGTACAGCGCTTTTGGGGGCGCCCAGTGCAAAAATGCAATCCTAAGTCTAAGCATGACAAGGCAATTGGATATGCAAGATGCAATCAAACTAACAAGCAAGAAGAGATGTTCATGAGCATTAAGGCACACATAAAAGACACACAACATATAAGGATTAAACATATGCATGAGTTGTGAGTGTGTGCATCTATCTCTTCAAGACAAGTAAGCACTTAGAATATTACCTTTGGTGCTTGACAATGGTGAGATCTTCAAAAGGGCCTAAGCAATAACAAACATCTAAGCTACCCTTACAAAGTATCCCCACATGTGGTTTGATCACGAAATAAGCCAATTAAAAACAACGGGAATCCTAACAATCTCCCCCTTTGGCTATTTCGTGACAAAACCACCACTCACATTGATTCCTCACATAGAATTAGAAACTACGGGACTACAATGATTATCTACATTACAAAGAGATAAGAAAGTAAAAACTTCAAGTCTTCAATCTCTTGTAGAACAATTAAGCCCTGAAAATAAAGTTTCTAGCATTTCCAATACAAGTAAAGTGTGAGATTAATCATGTGAGAACAATACCAAGCATTTGCATTTTTAGAATTTAGGCACAACATTAGCAAATGTATGCAATGAATGATAAATGCAATGCTCCCCCTCAAAGGGTTACTCCCCCTCAATGTATGTTCTCCCCAAAATGCACAAAAGCTTCTATATTTTGCAACTCCCCTTACCATTTCCTACTCCCCCTTTTTGTCATGATATAGGCAAAGGAGTAGTCCCCAACCGGGTCACTCAAAGCAACGAGAGATAGAAGCATGCAAGATATGCATATACATATAAGTCACTTTATGCACTTCAATTAATTTGAGAGAAACAAGGAGATTTATTTGAGAAAATGTGTGAATCCAACATGCTTTGCATACAAGACATATAGCATTCAAGTCCAAAATACAATGGTATTTGGCAAAGCAAATGACAAAGGTTTCTAATTTGAATTCAAACCAATTTCACCAATGTCATGGGAAAAGCAAGGATATAGAGATTATTGATTTCAATTTTAAGAGCAACTATATCCAACTTTATAAGCGAAACATGGCATGAGCGACTTTGCACCCTATTTGATTTTTCCGGATAAGAAATCCGTATGATAGTAACCATGTTCAACTAATAAAGAAAGAGAGACATTTGGAATGTAATTCCTTTGAACGGATACAAGATCCTTTATTCATTTTGAGTCTCATTAGCTTTCACACAAGTTTTGCATTTTTAAGAATATGCAATCATCAATTCATGCTTTTCATGTGAGCATGTTGTATGAATTTCATGCTTTTTCATTTAGCATAAGCATGTTATTTAAGAAACATCATGTCATGGAGATAACTATAGGTCATTCACATCATACTTCCTATGTAAATCTCCTAGTCCAAAAATGCATGTTTGAACATAAATATGACATGGATTGTAGATAAGCAAGGTTCACACTTATAGAATTGAAAACATATATACATATGTACAACCAAGCTTACTCAAGCAATCAAAAGAAGAGGCATAAGTTATTTCAAATTTTTTGCAAGATACAAGAATGCAAAATAGCTCTCTTTGCTTGAGTTCCCCATATGGGGTCAACATAGAACATCACTCCACAAGACATATCCCAATAGATCTACTAAGAGTTTTAAATCGAGTAGCATCTAAGGGTTTAGTAAATAAGTCCGCAAGTTGATCATTAGTACCTATATGTTCAAGTACTATGCATTTATTTTCAACAAGCTCTCTAATGAAGTGATGGCGGATGTCAATATGCTTAGTTCTAGAATGTTGAACCGGATTCTTGGAAATATTAATGGCACTCATGTTATCACAAAAGAGAGTGAGAGTACCTTGGTTGAATCCGTAGTCTACTAGCATTTGTTTCATCCATAGGAGTTGTGTGCATCCACTCCCCGCGGCTATGTACTCGGCCTCGGCCGTGGACAAGGAAATCGAGTTTTGCTTCTTGCAAAACCAAGACACCAAGTTGTTGCCTAGAAAGAAGCAACCGCCCGATGTGCTCTTCCTATCATCACAATTTCCTGCCCAATCCGCATCACTAAAGCCAACTAGACTAGCATTAGTGTCAAAAGAGTACCAAATCCCATAGTTGGATGTCCCATTCACATAGCGAATGATCCTCTTCACGGAAGAGAGGTGGGACTCCTTAGGATCCGCTTGGTACCTAGCACACACACCCACACTAAAAGATATATCGGGCCTACTTGCGGTCAAATAAAGCAAGCTACCTATCATGCCACGATATAGAGTTTGTTCCACACTTTTACCACTAGCATCCTTGCTTAGCTTCAAAGTGGTACTCATGGGTGTATCACAATGTTTGGCTTTCTCTAAACCAAACTTCTTCACTAGGTTCTTAGCATATTTGGCTTGGGTTATAAAAATCCCATCATGCATTTGCCTAATTTGCAAACCTAGGAAGTAACTTAGCTCACCAACAAGACTCATCTCAAATTCAAGAGACATGACATCAACAAATTGTTGAACTTTGGTGTTGTTGGTGGAGCCAAACACTATGTCATCAACATATATTTGAGCTATGAAAAGCTCATCATTGTCTCTCTTGATGAATAGTGTCTTGTCAACACTACCTCTTGTGTAGTTATTGTCAACAAGAAATTGAGTGAGGCGCTCATACCAAGCCCTCGGTGCTTGTTTCAACCCATAAAGTGCCTTCTTGAGGCGATAGACATAATTGGGGTGGTGTGCATCCACAAACCCCTTAGGTTGTTCAACAAACACTTCCTCTTGCAAGAAGCCATTGAGGAAGGCACTCTTGACGTCCATTTGGTGCAATTTGAACTTGTGCACACAAGAGATGGACAAGAGAAGCCTAATGGACTCTAAGCGGGCAACGGGAGCAAAAGTCTCCTCAAAGTCGATACCCTCAATTTGAGAGTACCCTTGTGCTACAAGTCTAGCCTTGTTCCGCACTATGTTGCCATCCTCATCGGATTTGTTCCTAAATATCCATTTTGTGCCTATGACATTAGTGGTCTTAGGCCTAGGAACTAGAGTCCAAACCTCATTCCTTTCGAATTGGTTTAGCTCTTCTTGCATGGCAAGAACCCAAAATTCATCATTTAAGGCTTCTTCAACCTTTTTGGGTTCTATTTGAGAGGTGTAGCATGTCAAGCTAATTAGATTAGCTATTTGACGCCTAGTTCTAACACCCTCATTAACATCTCCAATAACATCCTCTTTGTTATGGAGTCTTCTAACCCATGGAGCGGGTTCATTAGAGTCCAAGTTAGGAACTCTAGTACTAGGTTGTGTGACTTCATTAGATGTCCCAACATTGGGAGTCACCACAACCCTCTCCAAAGGAGAGTCATCCTCTAAAACATCCTCCTCCTCATCATTTTTGGACTTGAGCCTTGTATCATCAATGACAACATTTGATGATTCCATGACGGTTCGAGTCTTCAAGTTGAAAACTCTATAGGCTCTACTATTCAAGGCATAGCCAATAAAGATACCCTCATCACTCTTAGCATCAAACTTGCCAAGTTGATCACGGTCATTTAAAATGTAGCATTTGCTCCCAAATGTGTGGAAGTAGCTAACATTTGGCCTCTTGCCTTTCCATAATTCATAGGAGGTGTTTCTAGTACCGGGCCTTAGGAACACTCTATTTCCTATATAGCAAGCCGTGTTGATGGCTTCGGCCCATAGGTTCCTAGGGACATTGTTGCTAAGCAACATCACACGGGCCATCTCTTGGAGGACCCTATTCTTCCTCTCAACAACCCCATTTTGTTGAGGTGTCCTAGGAGCGGAAAACTCATGGGAGATGCCTAGGCTATCACAATAGCTTTCAAAAGAGGCATTCTCAAACTCCCTCCCATGGTCACTTCTAATCCGTTTAATGCTTCTAATATTAGAATTCATTTCATTTTGCAATTTAGTACAAAGCATTTTAAACTTATCAAAAGTTTCGGATTTTTCTCTAAGAAAATATGTCCATGTAAATCTAGAGAAATCATCAACACAAACAAAAATGTATCTCTTTCCACCTAAGCTCTCGGTTTGCATAGGACCCATGAGATCCATGTGGAGAAGCTCTAGGGGCTCCTTGGTGGAGAGATACTTGCCCTTTTTGTGCATGCTTTTGGTTTGTTTTCCTTGTTGGCAAGGTCCACAAATACCATTGGCTTTCTTCCCAAGCTTAGGGAGGCCACGCACACACTCGAACTTTCCAAGGGTTCTTAAATCCCTAAAGTTCATGTGGCCAAGTCTTTCATGCCACAACTCAACTTGCTCATCCATGGACACATTGTTTGAGACTATTCTAGCTTCAAGACAATAGCAATTGTCGCTAGATCTCATACCTTTCAATAAGGTTTGTCCATCGGGCTTTAGGATTGAGCAATCATTTTTACTAAACAAGACGGAATATCCTTCATCACTTAGATGTGAAATGCTTATTAAATTGGCTTTCAAGCCATCAACAAATAAAGCATCGGATAAGGAGGGTAAACCGGGAACGGAAATGGATCCTTTCCCTACAACCTTCTTTTTGGATCCATCACCGAAAGTGACATATCCACCTTCCTCCATAACAAGAGTCTCGAAGAAACTCTTGTTTCCCGTCATGTGCCTAGAGCACCCACTATCCAAATACCAAAAATTAGAAGAATTTGCCTTCAAGGCTATTTGTGCAACATGGCAAACATTTTCATTCTTTCTAATCCACTTAGCAACAATTTTGGCTTTCTTAGTGGTCTTTGGTACATGTGCTCTATTATTCCTAGGATCATGCAAATCAATATCATTATTCCTAGGAACATGCATCATGGCTCTTTTCTTTTTCTTCTCTATCATGCTTCTAGTTTTGCACAATCGGGGGCAAAATGACCTATGCCACCACACTCGAAACAACGGACCCCTTTCCTTTCGGTCCTTTCTTGCCTAGGTTCAAACTTCTTGAAAGAGCCCTTTTTCTTCAAATCTTGACCTTTTGACCCAAAGCTCTTCCTTCTAAACTTCATAACCTTGTTGAACCTTTTTACAAACAAGGCAAGGTCTTCATCCGAGTCAACCTTCTTTTCCTCCTTTTCATCCTTGGAGGTTTTTAAAGCAATTCCTTTTTGCTTTTTAGTGGGTGTGGAGATAGGCCCTTTCCTAGACTCATAAGCTAGAAGTCTCCCAATCACCTCACTCGGCTTCATATCCTTATAACCACTATTTTCTTCTAAAGCCGTCACCTTCGATTCAAACCTATCGGGTAGAGATCTCATAATCTTTTGCTTGATTCTCCTATCCGAATATGGATCACCAAGTTGATGGCTTTGGTTGACTATATCCATCAACTTGATCTCAAAGTCGTTGAAGCACTCATTCTCCTCCATCTTAAGCGTCTCGAATTGAGTTTGGAGGACTTGAAGCTTGGAGTCCTTCACTACTTCGGTTCCCTCATGTGCAATCTCTAGGATGTCCCAAGCCTCCTTAGCTATCCTAGTATTTTGAATCAACTTGTATTGATTTTCGTCCATGGCACACAAGATGGCATGCAACGCCTTCCTATTCCACTTTGAAGCATCAAACTCTTGCGCGTTCCATTGCGCCTTAGGCTTCAAAACATCTTCTCCTCCACCCGCGGGAGTCATCATAGGGAGATCATATCCGTCTTCCACCGCCATCCATGCACGGTCATGAATTTGGCATATGTAGGATTCCATCTTCCCTTTCCATTGGGAATAGTTCAATCCGGTAAGAAGTGGAGGCCTAGTGCTAGAAGCTCCTTCGTGGCCACCACCATTTCCACCGTTTCCACTCATAGTGTTTATGAATGAATGAAATGAATGCAAATGTATGAATGATCAAAAAACACACAAAATGCAACACACACCAAAATAAGCAAGGATCACCTATGTATGTCTAGGAACCCGCTCTGATACCAATTGAAACTAATTAATGCACGGTGTGTATAAAACTATCTAGAGGGGGGGTGAATAGATTTTACGCTTTTTACCCAATTTTTCGTGTTAGTCAAAATTACGAAATTACCCTCAAGATAAAATAACCAAGCAAGTGTAATATGGTGCGGAAATTAAATTGACACTTGATTTTTACGTGGAAACCCTCACGGGAAAAACCACGGGCTATGTAAGTAAGCCACACTCGAACCTCGAATCCACTAAATGTGCAAACGATTACAACCTAATCCCGGTAGTAATCACACACCTACCTAATCCCGGTATGAGTGAACCTAGTCCGATTTTGCTTGCGATCTAAGCAACCTAATCCCGATTGCTACACACAAGACTTAGCTTCTCTTGAAGAGAATACAACCCTAAGTGAATATGTGAAAATATCCAAAATGCAACATAGAGCAAGGGAAACCCTATATGCTTATCTAAGATGATTAATATGCAATTAAGAACAATTCTAGATATCAAAACTAAATGACATGTCAAATAGTTTAGCTAATCAATATCAAGCACAAAAACCTAATATGCTAGCACAATACAACTTCTCAAACATACATCATACTAATCTCAATCTTGTATTCAACAAATATAAAATCACATACAAGTAATTAAATTGAGATTGCTAGATAAGAGAAACACAAAATATGTAAGATATTAGTGAAAAGCTTACCAAGCAAAGTATGATGAAGAATCCATGCAAGATGTCATCTAGATGATCTAAGATGATGCTAGATGATGATTGATGATCATGGAACAAGTGTTTGAGTAATTAAAAATGAGTTCTTTGGAATTTTTCTTCTCTTTGAAAAATCTCCTAAGTATGGAATCTGAATATGAACTCTTGTGATTGACCTAAAGTCAAAGTGGCATATATATAGGGGGCCAAAACAAAGTGTGGTCGTTTTGATAAGTTTGCCCACTATTTGCCATGGGCGCTGTACGTAGAGCGCCATTGTACAGCGCCTGTACAGCGCCCCTGCTCTGTTTTCACGAGGAAACAGAGTGGCGCTGTACGTACAGCGCTCTGTACCGCGCCACGTACAGCGCCCCAACAGCGACCCAACAGCGACCGATTAAATCGATCAGGTCTGAACAGCGCTCAATGGGCGCTGTTCGTACAGCGCTTCTGTACAGCGCTTTTGGGGGCGCCCAGTGCAAAAATGCAATCCTAAGTCTAAGCATGACAAGGCAATTGGATATGCAAGATGCAATCAAACTAACAAGCAAGAAGAGATGTTCATGAGCATTAAGGCACACATAAAAGACACACAACATATAAGGATTAAACATATGCATGAGTTGTGAGTGTGTGCATCTATCTCTTCAAGACAAGTAAGCACTTAGAATATTACCTTTGGTGCTTGACAATGGTGAGATCTTCAAAAGGGCCTAAGCAATAACAAACATCTAAGCTACCCTTACAAAGTATCCCCACATGTGGTTTGATCACGAAATAAGCCAATTAAAAACAACGGGAATCCTAACAAAGGTTATGGAGAATCCTATTGTTGGGACATCTAACCTTGATAAAGAGGACATACAACCTCTTAATAGAGTTCCTCTCTTGAACTCTAATGAATTAGGCAATTGAATGATGAGATTTTTATAACCCAAGCTAAATATGCTAAAAACATAGTGAAGAAATTTGGTCTAGAAAATGCCAAAGATTGTGATACACCCATGAGTACCACTTTGAAGCTAAGCAAGGATGCTAGTGGTAAAAGTGTGGAACAAACTCTATATCGGGGCATGATTGGTAGCTTGCTTTATTTGACCGCAAGTAGGCCCGATATATCTTTTAATGTGGTGTGTGTGTTAGGTACCAAGTGGATCCTAAGGAGTCCCATATCTCTTCCGTTAAGGGAATCATTCGCTATGTGAATGGGACATCCAACTATGGGATTTGGTACTCCTTTGACACTAATGCTAGTTTAGTTGTCTTTAGTGATGAGGATTGGGCAGGGAATTGTAATGATAGGAAAAGCACATCGGACGGTTGTTTCTTCCTAGGGAACAACTTGGTGACTTGGTTTTGTAAGAAGCAAAGCTCTTTTTCCTTGACCATGGCCGAAGCCAAGTACATTACCGTGGGGAGTGGATGCACTCAACTCCTATGGATGAAGCAAATGCTAGTCGACTCACTACAAAAGAAAAAAGCATATTTTGTCACTAAATTGTTTGTCACGCAAGGTACATTTTTGGTTTGTAATTACTTTTCGCAACCAATTTGTTTTGGTCACCTGTTAGTAGCAGTAGGCTGGTTACAAAAGGATATTGCAACCAATAGTCATTTAGTTGCAAAAAGATACACATTCCGCAACCAACTATTTAGTAGTAGATTGTATTTGTGTTAGTTGTTTAAGATTTTAAAGAATCAAAATCAATAGTTACTGATATTATTTTACAACCACATTTTTGGATGCAAAAACTTACATTTTGCAACCAAATAAATTTAATAATCATTGAAACAAATTATAGCACAGTGTGTATAAAACTGTCTAGAGGGGGGGTGAATAGATTTTAAACTTATTACCCAATTTTTCGTGTGAAGTCAATATTACGAAATTACCCCTAACTAGATAAAGCAATAAATCAAATATAAAATGCAGAAATTAAATAACACTTGATTTTTACGTGGAAACCCTCACGGGAAAAATCACGGGCTAGTAAGTAAGCCACACTCGAACCTCGAATCCACTAAATTTGTAAAACGATTACAACCTAATCCTAGAAGTAATCACACACCTACCTAATCCCGGTATAAGTGAACCTAGTCCAATTTGCTTGCGATCTAAGCAACCTAATCCCGGAAGCTACACACAAGACGTACTTTCTCAATGAAGAGAATAACACCCTAAGTGAATATATGAATATCCAAATGCAACATAGAGCAAGGCAAACCCTATATGCTTATCTAAGATGATGAATATGCAATTAGAACAATCCTAGATATTAAAACTAAATGACATGTCAAATAGTTTAGCTAATCAAGATTAAGCACAAAACCTAATTAGCTATCACAATACAACTTCTCAAACATACAACACACTAATCTCAATCTTGTATCCAAAATATATAAAGATCATACAAGTAATAAATTGAGATTGTTTGTTAAGAAAAACACAAAATATGTAAGATATTAGTGAAAAGCTTACCAAGAAAAGTGTGATGAAGAATCCATGCAAAAAGACATCTAGATGATCAAAGATGATGCTAGATGATGATTGATGATCATAAAAAGGTGTTTGAGTAATTAAAAATGAGTTCTTGGAATTTTTCTTCTCTTTGAAAAATATCCTAAGTATGAAATTTGAATATGAACTCTCTTAATTGACCTAAAGTCAAAGTGGCATATATATAGGGGGCCAAATCAAAGTGAGGTCGTTTTGAGTAAGTTGCAAAGAAACGCACCGATCGGCAGTTTCAATCGGCGGCCAGGCCGTAGATTTCAACCGCCGAACGGCTCCTGTGAAAGACAGGGGAACAACGGCGGTTTCAATCGGCGGTTTCGAAACAGCCATTCAAACCGCCAATCAAGATCGAGAGAAAAAATACAATCAGGTCTAAACGGCATTTACGATCGACGGCCACGAAACCGCCGATCCAATCGTCGATTTGATCCAGAGGCCTCTGGACTCAAACAGCGGTTTCATTCAGCAGCCAGGCCGCCGTTCATAACCGCCGATCACCTTAAAGAGGTGAAATCAAAGGAGAAGCCAAGTGCATCTCCGTAGGCGGTCTTTGCGCAAAACCAAGCACATCCTAGTGCATGCGCGGACGTTTCCGAACAATATTAGGAAACAAATTGCTAAGCACAAAAGCACACAACAAAATACAACATCAAGGTGCAAGTGTGAAATGTGACATGTGAAGAGTATGCACACCAATGCAAGAATTCTAAGTGAGTGTGTGCAACTATCTCTTCAAGACAAGTAAGCACATAGAAATTTAACTTCGGTGCTTATCAAGACGAGGTCTTTAAAGGGCTTCGAACAATAATACCAACACCTAAGCTACCCTTACAAAGAACCCCAACATGTGGTTTGTCCACGAAATAAGCCAATCAACAAATGGGAACCTTACAATCATTTTACAACTAAAAAAATATAGTTGTGAAATGTTAGTTTCTGCATCCAAATATTTGGTTGTAATTTAATAGTTATTTTGCAACTAAGCAAATTTAGTTGCGAAATGTTAGTTTTTACATCCAAATATTTAGTTATAAAAGTATTATTATATTTAATGCCAATGATCTTTAAAGTCCATGAATATTATATTTTGCAACAACAATTTGGTTACTGATTGTTTGTTTCAGTGACTAATATTTATTTGACTTATGACTAATTTAGTTAGTTGTAAAAAACTATATTTGAATTTAATATTTAGCATCCAATATATATTTGGTAACCGATTGAATGTTACTGTAACTAATATTTATATAATTCGTGACTATTATTTTTTGGTGGTAAAAGCATTTTACTGAATTTAATATTTAAAATCCAATATATATCGTACCAAATTGTAAAAAAGACAAATAATAAAAAATAAACAAAAATAACTAAAAATCAATTCACTAGCATAAAAAGCAAAGATGTTTATTGTAAGGATTCCCATTTGTTTATTGACTTATTTCGTGGACAAACCACATGTTGGGGTTGATGTAAGGGTAGCTAAGTAATTGGTGATTTTCCAAAGGCCCTTTCAAGACCTCATCTTGATAAGCACCAAAGGTAAATTTTTAGTGCTTACATGCTTTGAAGATATCATAGTTGCACACACTCACAACTCATGCATATTTCTTATACTTATATGTTGTATGTTTTCATATGTGTGCATTCATAATTGTTGAATATCTCTTCATGCATGTTTATTTAATTGCATCTAGTTTATTGAAATGCCATGACATGTTTAGGCATTAGGATTCAAAGCCATGAATTTTATTCATGCATGTTGAATTGATTGCATCTTGTTCTATGATAATGCCATGACATGTTAAGCATTAGGATGCATTCAACTCCCACACTTGCATTTCATGTATGTTAGCTTTAAGTGTGGTATAATTCGTTTCCCGAAGATGGTTTGGAAACGTCCGCGCGTGCACGTTGGTGTGGATTGCCTTCGGAGAATGCCTTTGGCTTCTCCTTAGGATTCACCACTTTGCACACTTGCATATTGTGCACAAAGTGGAAACAGGGCATTGTCGCCATTTATTGGTGTCGCCCTTTGGTGGTGTCGCCATGGCGATAGAATGTTATACTTGAAAAAACCTATCAGGTATGAGGTCGCCACGAGGTCGCCCTGAGACAAATGGTGACCATGAAGTTTTTATATAAGGTCACCATGAGGTCGCCATTTGTACAAATGGTGACCTAGAAGAAAATCAGGCTTCTTTTTTCAAAACGATGTCACTTCTTTTTGACACCCTGTATATATGCCTCTTTCTTCTTAGGTCGACCAATGAGTTCAAAATCATCTCTTTAACTTAGAATATCTTTCAAGAGAGAAAATCTTTTAAAGAACTCATCTTTAATCACACAAACCCATTTCTACATGCATAAATCATCATCTAAGCATCATCTAGGATCATCTAGTATGTGCTAATGCATGGGTCTTCTTCAACACACATGGTATGATTTGTTGAACACTTTTATCTTACATAATTAGTGTTTTAACTTATCAATTTATCTCTTTTATCACTTGTATGTTCTTTGAGTAATTTCTACATACATGATTGAGATTATGTGTTGATTGGGTTATTTATGTTAGCTAGGTTTTCATGCCTATTTTATATCTAGCTAATTAATCTTATTATATGATTGAGATTATTTTTGATAGCTTAATTGATTAGGTCATTATTGCCTAAAAGCTATACCATAAACATTCTTTTGTGATTTATTGATAACTAGGTTGATATATTGTATTTTAATCAACTAGTTAATCCTTTGAATGTTTGTGGGTTATTTGTGATAGCTATTGTATTTAGGATTGGTCATCCTTAACATAGCTAAAGTTGTATGCCATGTCATATAGCTATTTTGATATCTAGGATTGATTTTATTGTCATCATATAATCCTAGATAAGCATCTAAGGTTCCCTAGCTTTATTTGCTCTTTGAATATTCATTGCATATTCACATAGGGTGTTTGATCTCTTCGGAGAATGTAAGTCTTATGTGATAGACCGGGATTAGGTCGCTACACCGGGATTAGGTGGTCACATGAGCAAATTGGACTAAGAGCCGCTATAAAAGGCCCGCTGGGTAGATTAGAGGGTGCTCACACCAAGGGTAATGTATCAGGGGATATCACTAGGGATTGAACCAAGAATGGCGAGTGGTAGTGTCCATAGCCTGAGGTTATCTAGGGTGAGAGTCCGAGAATCACTTGAGGGTGAAACCGTCTTTTCATATAGTGGATTTCGAGGTTCGAGTGTGGTGCACTTACCAGCCCGTGCTTTTTCCCTGTTGAGGGTTTCCACGTAAATATCTAGTGTCATTTATTATTTCCGCACATTTACACTTGATTACTTGATTGACTAGTTTGGGGGCATTTTCATAAAATTGACATACATGCGAAAATTGGGTAAAATCGTATAAAATCTATTCACGCCCCCCCCCCCCCCCCCCCCCCCCCCCCCCCCCAGATTAATATTGAACACACCTTGAGAATTTTCATTTATATTCAACAAATCATAATAAAGTCATCAAATAAAAAATAAACATTCAACAAGTTTCTACTGGTCCAAACTTCTAAAAGATTAAAGAAGATAAACGATAAAATAATACTTTAAGATAACTGAGAATCTTGATCCATATTGAATGATCCAATGTTGGAAGATCCAAACTTGGACATGATTGCCATGATTTTTGCATTTTGCGCTTGCAACTCTTTTATGAGTTAATCTTGGAGTTCAACTTTTTCCTTTAGCTCAATGTTTTCTGGTGAAACAACATTAGAAGATGATAATGATGTCTTATGAGGCATAACTATTCCCAAGCCTTTAAGATAACTGGATTTGTTTTCAAGAACCTTGATACAAATTTCTGCTTCAGATTTTGGCTCTGATCCATTTTCAGAATCTTCATTCCCTAAGTATCTAATCATTGCTTCCTACAAATTTTTAACAATATGCAAATAAAATTATTATTTTTTTGAACAGAAAAGATTTATTTCACAAAGCCAAACAAAGCATCAAAAGCACACTGCAGGACAAAGAAACACACCAGCGCACCAAGTAAAGCAAAACAGAAAAAGCCAAACAGCACAAACACCCCAACAGTAGGCCAAAAACAGAGGGCCAAAACATACCAACGCCGAAACCCCCACCTCACAACAAAACCAGAACAGACCAACACAAAAATTATGAACAATTCAACTTTAATACAAACATTTTTTATTTTATTTTTAAGAAGGTTAAACTTTCTTTAAAGCCGAAAGGGCAATAAGGTGATCCCACAAAACAACAACACTAGAGAAAAAGACTATAAAAACACCCAAAGCAAAAGGCTAAGCAAAGAACACCAGGCCCTATAAACAAACAAGAATTGAAAAAACCAAAACAAAGCACCAAAAAACCACAGAAACAGAGACACCCTCTCAAAACAAAACACTTGCCTCCCACTAGCCTCTTAGACTCCCGCATCTTCTATAACTAAAAACCACACCAAGTAGCCAAAATAAACACCAACAGTAAGAGACAAGACCTCAATACAAACATGCATATACAACATTATCTACATACATATTAAACATATTGCCTTAAAACATTCAGAAAAATATATAAACATGTAAGAAAATATTAGTTGCCTTAATTTTTATTTGTCATATAAAATAAAGTACTATTTTAAGAGAATGGTTATTATTTTACATAGCACAACCACATAATTTACAAAAATGTGTTTTTGCAATGCTAGAGAATCCATGTAACATACTAGAAATTTAGGAAATAAAAGTCTCACAAATATTACAATATATACATTTCAATAACTTACATATAGAGCTTTAACCTCTGGTTTGATCCATCCTTTCTCCTCACTCCAATGTAACTTTTTGAATAAAGCAATTTTTCCAAGAGCCTTCCCTTCTTCAACTTCCTAATAAATTATCAATGTTATATATATATAGTATAACTTATATACATAAATATCACTGAAAACTTCAAATTAATAGTATAATAAATTGATCATACCATTTCCATCATATGTTGATCAAAAGATTTTGAACCACCACGATGAACGGGCAACGCCCCTCTATTTTTTTTATTCTTATTCGAACGATGCTGCATTCATGAGTTAGAATACTTGTATTTTTTTAATGAATTGTAAACTATTACATTTTGGTTTTTTAATGAATTGTAAACTATTACATTTTGGAAAAAAAAAAATCAATATTACCTGGAATTTGGCACTATCAAAACGATCACAAAGAAACACCCAATAATCTTGATTATCAAGGTATTTTGGTTTGTTTTCCAATGCATCTTTTTTGTTAGAAAAGCTCTTAAATTCCTCATTTAATTTGTTTCGAAATCCGTTAAATCACAACCGCATTCTCTTTAACATCCAATCTTTAATATATGGCCTAGAGATATCAACATCAAACTTGCTCTACAATTAAAATTAAAAAATGTTATTAGCTACACTTTTTAATATGCATAGTATGAGTAATATAAACATTATAATAGGCAAGATAATTTACCAACACACGATCAATCAATGGTTGTGTTTGCTCCTCAGGTATGTCATCCCATTTTTCCACATTAAGAGGTGCATGACTCCTAACAACAATGCCTATCTCTGTAGAGAACATCTCTGCATTAGGACCTTTCGGTTTGCCACTTGAGAAATCAACATGGATCTGTTCATTTGCAAATGTTATGAGTCGATCCAATCTCACCCCTCTTGATTTGCCTCTTATTTTCTTTTCAATCTTTCGAGTTGCAAATAGAAACATAATGCTCAAATAATTAAAAAATTAAAGGAATGTATAATGATTTTGCAAGTAAAAAATTAAAAACAAGTCAAGATTAAAAATTCAACACTACCAGGAGCAATAGAGCCCGAGTCACTAGAAGTAATCTGAGTGTCAATGATAGAAATTGCAGAATGTCGTTTATTACCAGGAGCCATATAAAAGTCTGTGAAAACACAAGTTGTAAATATATATAATCCATAACTAACAAAAAAAAAAAGTAAAACATTATCTGTAAAACAAAAGGTAACATCAACTTAATAAAATATATTTATACCATACGAGAACCAAAATTGAATCATATGGATATCTATTCATCATCATCAATGTCATCTTTATTCAAAAGACTTTCTTCATTGTCACTACAATAATCCATTATTGTTTCATCTTCATCTTCAAACTCGAAAATATCATCGTTGGTTGTTTGTTTCTCAATATCTAATATAACATTAGCAGAAACTTCCTTCGCGCTCACATCAACACGATGAAATTGTCCAATTTCTAAGTCATCTTCTTGAACCATAAGTTGAATATCGAACGATTTATTTTCCTGATAGACATCATTAGTATCTTGTGAGTTTTTTGTATCATTCATCTCTGGTATATCCCACAAGTGTCTACGTTGTATATATTGTACAACTTTCCAATTTGTTCCAAACTTGTAGTCATCAACATAGAATACTTGTTGTGCTTGCATTGCAAGCACAAAAGGGTCACTCTTATACCATTCTCTACTTACATTAATAGATGTAAGATGATAATCTTTGTGTATTCTCCTTTTTTTAACATCAGTGTCAAACCATTGACACTTGAAAAGGAGAACCTTATACCCAAGTATGTAATTTAGTTGTAAAACAGCAATTACAACACCATAAAAATCAACAACATTATCATCATGCTCTCTTGGTACAACCACACCACTATTTTGAGTTGTATGCCTTTCATCATGAGCTTTTGTATGAAAGCGGACACCGTTAATGATACAACTATTGTATGAATTTACTCGAAGATCAGGGCCACAAGACAATGAATACAGTTCATCGGTAGCTTCAACTAATCCTTTGTGATGCAAAGTAATCATCTGCAAGAAACATATACAAATTAAGTATTATATATTTCAAAAAAAATATATTATACGTCACTATATTTTTGGTTCACTTACATGTTTTTTAAACCACTCAGGAAACTGTTGCTCTTGTCTTTCAAATATGTTGGTAGGACTTTCCGACTCTAACTCTTTTTTATGCTCATTGAGATTTAAAAAGATGTGTTACAAACATTAAATATATATCCTAAACTAAAGTAAAACAAAATAATAGAATAATTACTTACTCTAAATATAGTTGTAATTCCTCGCAATTGTTCAACACATACCAATGAGCTCTACGCAATTCGTTTTGAGGTAAATTAACCAATTGGTTTGCACCAAAGGGATGAGCTTTCTGTGAGAATACCGACAGCACACATTCTTGTCGATTTTTTCCTTTGTCATCATTCCGTTCAGGCCGATTGAATTTTATTTCAATTCCACCAAGATACATGGAGCAAAATGTTAGTGCTTTATTCACTACATATGCCTCAGCAATAGAACCTTCGGGCTTAGCTTTATTTCTCACATATTTTTTCAATGTCCCTAAATACCTTTCGAATGGATACATCCAATGATATGCCACAGGTCCAGCAAGTTTAGCTTCAATTGGTAAATGTATAGCCAAATGAACCATAATATCGAAGAATGCCGGTGGATAAATTCTTTCAAGCTTACAAAGTATTAAGACTATCTCCTTTTGTAAACTATCCAAATCTTTCACACGTAAAGTCTTCGAACAAATCTGTTGAAAAAAATGAGAAAATTCAATCAGAGTTGTGCATACATCTTTACACAAATATGGCCGTATACCGATTGGAAGAAGTCGTTGTAATAACACATGACAATCATGTGTTTTTAAACCCGATATCTTGCCATCTTTGACATTTACATTTTGTTAGGTTTTTGGTTTGTCTTCGCATGTATTCCATATCAAAACGTTTTTCTCTTGTAATGTTTAGTGCTCTTAGTTTTGAAGATTTAAGACGTCAAAGATAGTCTTGGCCACAATTCATGCAAGATGCCAGCTTCAAGGCGAGATGTGCTTTATCGGTCTACAAAGGTAAATAAGACCTCATTTCTCTTACAAGGCTAGGCACACACACACATGGCATCCTTGTGTGTTCCTTCATGTTTGAATATCATTTATATATTACTTTCACACACTTGGTAATGTATGCTCATGCATTAGCTTTAATTTCATAATCATTGGAATTTGCATGTTCTAGGACTATGTCGAGGAAATGCATACGTGTGTGATTTTGTGGTTATTTGTTTCCGTATTTTTGTATTTGGACTTGAACATGATCTCTTATGATTCCTTATTGAGTTTCAGTCATTTCGGTTACTCATTCACTTAGTTTCGAGTCCAAACGATGTAGCTACGCTACTTTTCGTTCTCATTCATTGAGTTGTGTTTGTCGTCATTTTCCGAGATGAATTCTTAACCATTTGTCAAAGTTTTGTAGTGTTTTTTGTGCGTGAGGGAGTCACAGTTCATAATCTAAAAATGGATTCGAATTCAGAGTTTGGATGCCCGAAAACGGCTGAAGAACGTGAGCGGTGCGCGAGAGGGGCATGTGAGGCCAAAGGCCAAGCCTTGGCCACCACATGTGGAGGCCGTGGGGCCCACGGCCAGACCAGCCCTCTGGTCCCATATGGCCCACGCGCCCCACACGAGCCTAGGATGAGTTGGCCTCTTTTGATTGGCTAAAATCTTCCTTCTCTCTCCTTCCTTTTAAATTCCCAAATTCCCTCCATTTGGTTTTCAAGAAGAAAAAGAGTGAAATCCCGTTTAGAAATTCTCTCCAATTTTTCTCATCTTCAAATCATCATAACTTTCTCATACGAACTCGAAATTGAGTGATTCAAGTTGGAGATTGTTCATAATTGAGTCCTCTACCTTTTCCAAGTGATTTGGCAGCTGATTGATCAACTTTTCTGGTGGTTGCACACTGAAAACCGAATCAGCTCGTGAATCCAAGGTATTGGTCATATCTTTGAAATTTCTTCTTTTATAACCTTCAATTACCTTGGGGTTTCTTCTACTATATGTATATGTATGTTTTATGAATGTTATAGAGTAAGATAGCTTCATAATCATTTCTAATCAAAAGTCTATTTAGAGACAAATGTGGACTAGATTTCTTGATTCTAGGTTTTTCACATGTTTGTGTGTTGTATTGTGATTAGAATGATATCTTAGGTTGTTTGTGACTTGATTGAATCAATTTTGTGATAAATGAACTTGAGATTTGATTTGATCCTTTGACTGATGAAATCTAGGATTATTTTATTTGTATGTGTTTTAGAGCTATGTAGGATCTAAATGATTTACATCTTAAATCCTTGCTTTATATTTCTGGCTAGAATATTGATTGACTTGATCTCATGTCTCTAGCATTTTATTATATGTTTATAGCATCTTGAACTTGTACTTCATGAATATATTTTGTTCAAGTGTTGTATGTGTGAATGAGACTTTGAGCTTTATGTGTTAGTGTTTACACATGCTCTAGGTTTTATTATTGTATTTTGCATCTAGACTTATATTACTTGTGATATCACATGTTTAGGTCTATTTGCACGTATTGATCACATGTTCTATGTTGAATTGATTGTTTGCATCATTTGCATTCTCATGATCACACTAGGAAGTCCTTGTAAAAGGCATGAAATCTTGGTTAGAGTCGGGATGACTCAGATAGCCAAGCAAGAAGACTTGTCTAGAGTCGGGAGGACTCGGATAGGCAAGCAAGAAGTCATGGCTAGAGTCGGGAGGCCTTGGATAGTCATGCATGGGAGGCTCCCTAGAGGCATGAGTGCCTTAGATAGGGAGTTGGCTATTATATTGGTAGGCCTAGGCGTATGGTTAGACATAGACTCCAAAAGAGTGGGGTACACGGGAGGTGTATGCACTCTTGAGGAATTTCTAATCTTCCATCGATGTTGGTTTTGTGTGTTGTCCAATATATGGTGATTTCGCATCATTGAGAGATTTCATACTTTCCAATAGGGTTGGGTAGACTTAGACTCCACTAGGTTGGGTGAGCTAAAGATTGGTCACTTTGTGAATTCTCTATTTTTATCATCCAATATATATAGTACCCAATGGTTGTAGTTCAACCCGTGGATGTTTCCTCCTTGGAGGTTTTACCACGTTAAAAAATCTCTTGTGTTAATTTTTCCTATCTCTATCTTTTATATTTTATTTGTGTATGTTATTATCTTGTTTCATATTATTCACTTGTGATGTATAGTAAAGCAAGTATTTGTAAAGTGTGATTTGTGGATTCATTCTTTTGATCATTTTTTTTTGTATATATGATTCTGTTGTATATTGCAACTTTTGTATAATGATACTTGATCACTCTTGTAACTCATTGAACATCTATTGAAATACAAGTATTCTTTGTTGTTATGTTTATTTGTTATTATACCTCATACAACTAGGTGATAAACATAGACCTTGTTCACATGATTACATTCTCATATTGTTTATGTATGTCTTTCTTGGTTTATTTTGTTGTGTGTAAGGCTACCTTGAGGGACAAACGAAAGTTTGTTCAAGGGATTGATAAAAGGTGTAAAAACCTATTCACCCCCCCCCCCCCCCCCCCTTTCTAGGTATGCCTTTACCAATTTAACTACGTTTGTATACTTTCACATTTCTACCGATATTTGCAGCATATCCATTTTTGAAATTTAATTGATTTTAAGAAGTTGTAGAAATTTTTTCTCTCATCGGATGTGAGCGTATAACTTGCTTGAGGCTTTAAAAATTTGTTCCCATGGGATTGTAAGTGTAACTTTGCTCTTATCTTCAAATCTGCCAAGTCTAGTTGAGCTTTATATGTATCTTTTGATTTCCCTTCAATATCCAATAATGTTCCCACTATGTTGTCACATATGCTTTATTTGATATGCATTACATCAAGATTGTGTCTTAATTTCAATTGTGACCAGTACTCTAACTCGAAGAATATACTTTTCTTTGACCAATTCAATTCTTCGGGAGTACGTTTTCTTTTATGATCAACATTATTAGGATGTTTTCCAAATTTCACACGTCGAAGACAATCCAATTGTTTCAATATATCATCTCCAGATAACATCTCAGGTGCATCCCTAGTTTCTACATTACCATAATATTTCTTACTTCTTCGCAAAGGATGGTCGAGACTCAAGTATCGACGATGCCCCATATAACATATTTTATTTCTCAATAGCTGTGAAGATGTATCACCATTGCAAACTGGACATGCCTTATATCCTTTGGTGCTCCAACCAGACAAATTTGCATACGCTGGGAAGTCATTAATCGTCCACATAATACATGCACGCAAACAAAAAGTTTCTCCACCGCATACGTCATAAGTGTCAACACCATGATCCCACAACTCATTCAATTCATCAATTAAAGGTCGTAAATAGACATCAATATCCTTTCCAGGTGCTTGTGGATCAGGAATAAGCAATGACATCATGAGAAATGGGGTTTTCATGCATTTCCATGGTGGCAAATTATATGGCACTAGTACCACTGGCCACAAGCTATATGCATTACTCATATTTCCAAATGGATTGAAACCATCTGTAGATAGAGCCAATCGTACATTTCGTGGATCCTGTGCAAATTGAGGATATTGCACATCAAAGTGCTTCCATGATTCAGAGTCAGATGGGTGTCTTAAAAAACCTTCTTGTTCAGCTCGTTTTTCCTTATGCCACCTCATATCAGAAGTTGTATGTCTTGACATAAACAGCCTTTGCAGTCTAGACTTTAATGGAAAATATCGCAATATCTTATGCAGTATTTTTTTACCTTTCCCATCATCAATTTGATACCTAGATTCGTTACAACTTGGACATTTGTCAGCTCCCGCATGCTTTTTCCAAAATAAAGCACAATCATTTTTACATGCATGAATAGATTCATAGCCCAAACCTAAATCACGCAACATTTTCTTTGCATTATAATGTGACAATGAAATATTTGATCCTTTAGGGAGAACATCTTTGAGAAATTGAAGCAACAAGTCAAATGAATTGTTACTCCAATGATTGAGCACCTTAATGTGCATCAACTTTACAATAAAACTCAAAACTTAAAACTTTGTACAACCCGCATAAAGTTCTTGCGTGGCTGCAGCAAATAAATCATCAAATTTGTAACCATCACTTTCCAGTAAATCATTGTTACCATCATTTATCGACTCTCCCAAACCCATGTCAACATTCCTATCCATTGAACCTAGTGCATCATTCAACATTCCTATATAATCATCACCATCGTCATTTTCACCTTCATTGTCACCTAAATCATCAGTCTCCTCATTCAAGTTCTCATTAGTTTGATCTATTTTTTCTCCATTAAATATCCATGTACCATAGCTTCGTGAAAACCCATATGTAAGGATTCCCGTTTTGTTGATTGGCTTATTTCGTGGGCAAACCACAAGTTGGGGTTTGGTTGTAAGGGTAGTCTAAGTGATTTGTTGAAGATCAAAGACCCTTTTCAAGACCTCAAGAGGACAAGCACCAAAGGTATATATCTAGTGCTTACATTGTCTTGAAGAGATATAGTTGCACACACACACAACATGCATAACTTTTATTCTTGAATGTTGTGTTTATATTTTGTGTGCATTGTGCTTTATTGATTTATTTAATATCTCTTCTTGCATTTAATTGATTGCATCTTGTTCTATGAAATGCCATGACATGTTAGGCATTAGGATGCATTCAATACCCACACTTGCACTTCATGATTAGTCTTAAGTGTGGTGTAATTCGTTTCCGTTTGTGTGATCGGAAACGTCCGCGCTTGCACGATGGTGTGCATCTCTTAGCGCGATAGTTGACCACTTGAGAAGGTCTCATTCTTCTCTTGGATAAGTGGTAGTTTTGGTTTGGTTGATTGGAGTAAGGTGTCTAGTTTTAAAAGATTGGATTTCAATGTTTTAAGTGTTTTCAAAACTGACCTTTGCATGGTCTTGTGACCATAAATTTTTACACAAAGCTTCAAAATGAGTTTTGAAAATTTCTGTACAAACTAGACACCCATACCTTTCCAACGGTATATTATTCGTAATATTTCATGACCGTTTGGATTGGTTTTAAAATCTCCAAAGTTACAACCAAAACAGGGCAACTCTGTTGTTGTCCGTTTCTGACCTTTGGTCACTCAATTGACCATAACTTTTTCTACAGATATCAAAATGCTATTCTGTAAAAACGAGTAGAAAGTAGACATCCATACCTTTCCAACGATATATTATATGAAAGGTTTCGATATCGTTTGGTCATGTTTCGAAGCGCTCGAATGTTGAGTCGCTGCACTGACGCGAGTACCGCGAAAATGCCCATACTTTTTTCATTTCTTCCAAAACGACGTAGTTTCATTTGGGCATTATAAATACATATCTTTCTCATCATTTTAAGTGTAGAGCCACAAAATCAAACCCTAGAGAGAGAGGCTCCTTATTCTTGAGAGAGAAAGAGAGACTTGAGAGAAAAAGCTTAAAGATTACATCTTTATCTCTCTAAACCCATTCCCACATGCACAAATCATCATCTAGGCATCATCTAGGTTCATCTAGCATATGCTAATGCATGGGTCTTCTTCAACACACATGGTATGATTTGTTGAACACTTTTATCTTACATAATTAGTGTTTCTACTTATCAATTTTATCTCTTTTATTACTTGTATGTGTTTAGATTAATTTCTACATACATGATTGAGATTATGTGTTGATTGGGTTATTTATGTTAGCTAGGTTTTCATGCCTATTTTATATCTAGCTAATTAATCTCATTATATGATTGAGATTATTTTTCATAGCTTATTTGATTAGGTCATTATTGCCTAAAAGCTATGCCATAAACATTCTTGTATGATTTATTGATAACTAGGTTGATAGATTGTTTTTTTAATCAACTAGTTAATCTTTTGAATGTTTGTGGGTTATTTGTGATAGCTTTGTAGTTAGGATTGGTTATCCTTTACTTAGCTAAAGTTGTATGCCATGACATATAGCTATATGTGATATCTAGGATTGATTATATTGTCATCTTATAATCCTAGGTAAGCATCTAGAGTACCCTAGCTCTTATTGCAATATTTGGATATCATTGCATATTCACATAGGGTTGTGCATCTCTTTTGAGAGATTTAAGTCTTGTGTGATTGACCGGGATTAGGTCGGACACCGGGAATAGGTGGTCACATAAGCAATTGGACTAGAGCCACTTTTAAAGGCTCGAGTGGTAGAAGTGGGGGGTTATTGACCGGAGTGTTAGACGAGGTCTACATAGGTTGTAAACTCCATTTCAATTAGTGGATTTCGAGGTCCGAGTGTGGCGCACTAAACAGCCCGTGGTTTTTCCCAGTGGTTGGGTTTCCACGTAAACATCAAGTGTCATTTATTATTTCCGCATCTTATTACACTTGTATGTTTATTTGACTTGCTAGGGGTATTTTCGTAAAATTGACATGCACGCGAAAATTGGGTAATAATTAGCTAAAGTCTATTCACCCCCCCTCTAGCTTTATATTAAACACGCCTCCAAGACTTTTCACCATATTCCCTTAAATGTGCTTTGATGGTTGGTATATTATGTGACCTCGTATTTAAACAATCTTTACATGGACATAATGTTTTATTGTAATGGTCTAAATGATTTCTTGCCACATCAATGAATGATTGAATACCATCTTTGTATTCTTTTGATAATCTATTATGCGACCAAATACAACTCTTATCCATCCTCAATCACCTATATAAATATTAATAAAACAATAAAACAATGTAGAATATTACTATTTTCTTATGTATCAATTAGTTTATGGTCATGAACCCACAAATTATATTTATAAAAAAAAAAAAAAAAACATCATATCCAAGTTCCTAATACTTATAAATTCAATGCAGAGAGTAGCAATGTAAATAAGTAAACATAAGCAAATTCAAAAACATTACATATGCATCACACGGCACGTAGAATGTAGTAGATAAAAATAACTATCCTTCAAATCAATTACCAGGCAAAAATACTTATAAAAAAAAATGCAGGGGTAAAAATAACTATCCTATATAAAAATATCAATATATTTGGTCAATCGCATTAGTAAATAGATATAGAAATTGCAATTTTACATCTTATTTCCTTTTCCCTTAATTGACTGTTGTGTGGCTAGATTATATTTGGTCTTCCTAGATTGAGCTAACAAAAGATTTGTTCATTGTATTGTACATGGTCCAATCTCTATTTTTAGAGTGCAAACTAACAAAAAATTTGGATTATTGTATTATACAGGGTATAATCTCTATGTCTAGATTGTAAACTAACAAAATATTAGGTCTAATCTCTAAATCGAGAATTCTAGATTGCAATCATTTTTGTCACTATAAATATTTTTATATTTATTCATTTATTTGTTTTAGTTTAAGTTGTAATAGTAACTTGTATTGTCATCTAATATGAATACATCAATAGACAGATCATAAACATTACAAGTAAATGTAGACTTCAACTTTTAATTATCAATCTTTTGAATATATAAATTCAGAAAATGACATGCTTTTCTAATTTCTCATATATATATATATATATATTAAACTTTCAAGTAGATCATACACAACCACATACTAGTTCAAATTTAGACCCCATTCCATATTTGTGTTCCACAGATTGGCAGAATAAAAAGTAAAATACTAATGACGGACCCTTACACCAAAGCAATATGACTTGCTTCAATAACAAAGTTATGTCATTCAATTCCACGCATATAAACTTTGATTCAACAACCCATATTAAACTAAAAATTGACACATGATTACTAAACTGGTTCTTCCATAGCCATGAGCCATGTATAGTATATACAGGACAGCCAATGAAGGACTCGAATCTCATAATTAAAAAAGCCACATGCATGCTATGATTTCATAAAACAAAGTCTTTATATACCCAAAAGTTGGAACTAAAGGTGAAGACAGATAAATAGGAAACAATATGCAAAATTATTTCATAAAGTCTAAAATAAAAACATGAAAGAAACTAAACTAAATATATATGAAACAAACAATTTTTTTTTTTAAAAAAAAACCTGATCTACTAAGACCCGTAATCCAAACAACACATCCCTTTTGGTTAAGTAATCTCTGCCTTTCAAACTTCCCAACTGGACAATCTTGCCAAAATATATTTGTTGAATTTCCCATGGTAGGCATCACAAATTTTTTAAACACAGAGCGCAGACAGAGCAAATAGCAATAGCTCAACTCAGCAAATATGATACTATATATATATTACTATTAAACATTAATACCATGGAACATGCCTCAACTAAGCAAATCACAGCAAATAGCAATAGCTCTCAATCACCAAAAAAGCCCACACTGCCCACACCTCCATAACAAATAATAGAAAAAAATAATAATAATAATTGATCATTATTAAAATTCTAAATTCATTAAATTGCAAAATTAGGTTACAAGTTTGAAAGTGTCAAAATATAGTATCACATACACAAGTATTCAAGTATTCAAGTATAATTCAACAGAGAGAAAAAAAAAAGGAAAAAAAAAAAAAAGAGAGCTGTGATAATGGCAGTTTAAGAACAACCAAATTGGCTAAGGAAAAATATAGTATCACATACACAAGTATTCAAGTATTCAGCAAAGACAAAGTTGTTGGTTGTTGTTCAAGAACAACCAAATTGAAACTGAAAGTTTTAATGAAAGACCTAATTGAAGAATTAACAAAACAGAGCATAGCATTCAATCATTATATCAAAGAATCCCTTAAAATCCTTAAAACCCAAATTGCAGCAAAGTTGCTGGTAAAGGAACAATCAAGTTGAAACTGAAAGTTAAAGAAATTGAAAATTTTAACAAAAGACCTAATTGACGAATTAGCAAAACAAAGTATAGCATATCATTCAATCAAAGAATCTCTTAAAATCTATAAAACCCACATTGAATAGACTATCAACAGTAAGAATTCAATCAAATTTTTTTTTTTTTAAACGACAATCTTTTTTTTTTTTTTTTTGAAACTGCAAATTTTTATTAAAAAACCAGAGGCCAAGTATACAAGGCAAGAAACATAAAACAACAGACACATAACACCCAACCCACAATCATAGCAACAAACTCAAAACAAAGATAAGACATTAGACCAGCTCCCTTCACAAACAAAAGAAAAGAATCTTTATTAAAGGAAAAGAAAACGAAAACACAACAAGAAAGCACCAACAACAAAGCACCAGCCACAACACCCAAAACTCAGGCTACCGGAAAGACAACACAAAGGGCGAACAAAACAGAGCACCTCAAAAACAACCCAAGCAACAATGCCTGACACCAGAAAACAAAAACCAAAGAAATAGAAAACTTACCCAATCCGTGAAGGCTAAAATCAACGAACTTTGAATCCAAATCCAGCAGCGTTTGTTGATTGTGAGGATGTGAGCAAAAAAAATCGATTTGGGATTTAGGGTTAAAGATTATATAGCAGTGAAGAAAAAAATTGCGAGAAAAAACTAGGAGCGTCCCGCTCGGTGTACGTGATATGCAAAACCAAAACATCTCCTTCTCTCAGATGGAAACTAATTTGGATTAGGAAACAAAGACCTTTCTTTTCCTTGCTTCAACTGATACTCAGAAGAACTGCGTGCTTTTCTTTTTTTGGGGGTTTTATTATTATTTCTTTACATTATCGGTTTTAGATCTATAGAATAAAATATTATATATATATATATATTTATAATATTTGGATACTAATACTGATTTGGATTTTGTGCAGGGATTTCTACATCATTAAGAAAATTTAATTTGTATATAAAAAAATTAATTTGGAATGTTTTATTAAATGACCAAATTACCTTTCTAATATTGAAACATTCATAAGGTCATATAAGTCTTTTTGGTAATGATAAAATTGTAAATATAAGTGGGTCAAACAATCTTTTCAATCAAAAAAATTCATTTTGGGGGCAAAATAGTCATTTCAACATATCTATGTGCATGTACCCCATTTAATCATGTCTTCTGGTTCCAGACATCAGAGTGTAGAGCCTGATAATTATGAAAATAGTATAGAAGGACAATCTGTAGCAAATTATGAGACCAATTGGGAATACAAAGATTTGTGTAATTGGCAACCGTCTAATAGTAACCAAAAAAGTATGTACAAAACCAAAAAACTAGATTTCAGAATCAGGCTCAGACAAAGAACCAAAGAAATAAATGTCAAATTCCAAAACGACACTTTTTCGACAAATCTTTTGAACAAGAACACTCTTAAACATTACTACAAAATAAGGTAGTGTCTAGATCGGCCTAAAACCATTCTCGAAAATTGGATTCAATAATTCCATTATGATCTGTCTGCGTGATGGCAGGATTACGGATTATATGGAATAAATCCTAGGAATGGCTGAAACCAGCCTCAGTAATGGTCCTATATACTTCCAATGTTACCCCAATTTTTAAATTGCTATATATATATATATATAAATACATTTATATATATATATATATATATATTTCTTTTAGAAAGAATTGTGCAATTATGTTCCCTATTTGGCAACTAAAGATAATAGACACAAAAGTATTAATTCTCCAACTATTAATTCTCCAACTAAAATTACAGTTGCTAAGTCAATATATTTGGTCTTAAAAAAGTATTGTTTGGAGGGAAATATTGGCGCTAAAATGTTTTTTTCACCTTTGGCAACTAAAAATATTAGTAGTGGAAAAAGTTATTTTACAACTGACATTATAGTTACGAATAATACGTAAAAAAACAGTAACATTATTCATCAACTAAATATATCAGAAACGAAAACACTTATTTTGTGACTAACTTTATAGTTCTTAATGCTATATATTTAGTCTCGAAAGGTATACTTTTGGCAGGAAAAAATGGCGCTAAATTTTACTTACCTCTTTGTCCACAACAATTAATAGTCACAAATCAGTGTATTAATCACTCATTCGCAACCAAATTGAATAGTCGCCGAAACATATTTTCCTTGACTAAATTTTGAAGTCACAAATCACAAAAACTTGGTCCCAGAATGATTTGGATCCATGATTTTTCTTTACTGCAACTACCATGTTACAAGGGTTGCAGAAAGTAACATTTTGCAACCATTTATTATATGATCATATTAGTCGCAAAAAGACGTAATGTGTGACTAAATTTATAGTTGTTAATGTCTTATATTTAGTCTCGAAAGGTATATTTTTGGTGGGAAAAAATGGGGCAAAAATTTATTTGTCTTTTTGTCAACAACATTTAATAGTCACTAAAAGAATCATTTTGAGACTAAAATTATAGTTACTAAAGATACATATTAGTCACAAAACATATGCAGGTGGAGGGAAATGGTGGCGCCAAAATATTAATCACCCATTTGCAACTAAATTACATATAGTCACCAAAACATACTTTTATTGACTAAATATTTAGTCACAACTCACAAATATTTGGTCACAGAATGATTTGGATTTATTTTTTGTCTTTGTTGCAACTACCATGTTACAATGGTTGCAGAAAGTAACATTTTGCAACCATTTATTACATGGTCATATTAGTCACAAAAAGACTTAATCTATAACTAAATTTATAGTTGTTAATGTCTTATATTTAGTCTCGAAAAGTATATTTTTGGTAGGAAAGAATGGCGCAAAAATTTATTTGTCTCTTTGTCGACAACATTTAATAGTCGCTGAAAGAATCATTTTGAGACTAAAATTATAGTTACTAAAGATACATACTAGTCACAAAACATATGCATGTGGAGGGAAATGGTGGCGCCAAAATATTAATCACCAATTTGTAACTAAATTACACATAGTTGCCAAAACATACTTTTATTGACTAAATATTTAGTCACATATCACAAATATTTGGTTACAGAATGATTTGGATCTATTATTTGTCTTTGTTGCAACTACCATGTTGCAATGGTTGCAGAAAGTAACATTTTGCAACCATTTATTACATAGTCATAGAAAGTTAGTTACTAAATAACTATTTTTTTGTAGTGACTACAGATTCAATCAAGGTACTCTAACCCTCTTTTGTGATAATATGAATGCAATTAATATTTCCAAGAATCCGGTACAACACTCTAGGACTAAGCATATTGACATTCGTCATCATTTCATAAGAGAAGTAGTTAAGAACAAATGCATTGTACTTGAACATGTAGGTACAAATGATCAACTAGTGGACTTATTTACTAAACCCATAGATGCAACTAGGTTTCATGCACTTAGTAGATCTATTGGGATATGTCTTGTGACTTGATATGGTTTGGATATTGACCCCATAAGGAGAACTCAAGCAAAGAGAGCAAATGTATATTTGTCTTATGCAAAAATTTGAAAAATCTTATGCTTCTTTTTTAATTGCTTGAGTATCTTGGTTGTACATATGCTTATATGATATTTTCTTCAATAAGTGTGAACCTTACTTTGATTGCAATCTGAAAATAAATAGAAACAAGTCCTAATATAATCTGGGGAGGGGGGTGAATAGATTTTAATCGGACTATTACAAACTTTTTGTGATTAATCAATATTATGAAAAAGCCCTAACTAGTCATAAAATAAAATCAAGTGTAATAAAGCGGAATATAAATGACATTCGATTTTTACACGGGAACCCTCACGGGAAAAATCACGGGCTGTTATGTGCGCCACAAACGAACCTCAATCCACTAATTGTAATGGCAATTACAACCTAGGTTGACCACGTCAAACCTTACATAGTTACTAATCTACCACTACTACCCGCAGACCATTAAAGTGAACCTAGTTCTTTTGCTTGCAAACTACCAAATGGTAAATACAAGACTTGTCTCTTAAAGAGAAGAGATAAACAACCTAAAGTAAATATATGCAATATTCAAGGAACATAAATGCAAGGTTAAACATTTAAGCTTATTTAGGCATGGATGAACATTGTTAACCAAAAATTGTCACCGGGGTGAAATTTCCAATTAACAATTTAAGGAGGACCAGGATCGGGATAGATCTTGGTTGGCGGGGTATTAAGTAGTTCGATACCCTTTGCTTCCTAAAGGTCTACTAAGACTGGTGTGTGATAGTAGTAAGATAAGAAGGATTTTGACAGATAGTAGAACGAACACTTGACTTGTTTTATTTAGAATATCATATTGTAAGATTACAGTCAATCGATAGTACAACTATTATTACAATAACAAAGAAACAAAAATAAGCTTGGTGGCCAATGGCGATGGGGCTTTTCGTGCCTATCGATAAGTGGAAAAAAGTGTGGCAGGGTTTCGGTCCCTCCCCTTGTGATCATAAGGTGAGTATATATATAGGTCCGTTTCTTGTCATGCACTCCTAGAACTTCGGTCTAGGGTTTTAGTATTTTACGGATCCTTCTTTGGCGATCCATAAATTCGATGGGGATTCGATCCCCGAAATCAATGGTTTCCTTTTAGAATTGAAAGAGTTGACTTTGCTTTTGAATGTGACTCTTGAATGGTGGGAATGTGTGTAATATCCTGTCTTGAACGATGGCATTTAATGCTTGTCTTCCTTCTAATTCATGTGGCTGCCTTCGAGTGCGGGGTTCGACTCCCTCTTCACCCCTCACTACGTAGATTGCTTGTGGCTTTAGAGCTGGCACCTCTCCAAATCTCTCCTAGGTTCTAGAAGAACTTGACGGGGTTCTTGGTGCTTTGGAAAGAGTAATGTGAGAGGGACAATCTGCAGAGGGAAGCGGGCTTTGACGAGATTCGCTACATCTATCAGGTAGCCAACTTGACACCCCGGGGTTTGTTTTATTCGAGGCCCAACAACAAGATGAAATTTATAGTACCCGGGGCGAACGTGAAATATAATCAATCCTAGAAGAATGAATAGGTCGTAGTTGAAGGGGATTGGGGTCACTCGGTGCATATCGTGGGGACTGAGTACCCGGTCCCCACCCAATTCTCCTCCAAAGAAAAATAGAGCCTAGGGGATCTGTCTTCTGAATCCAGGAGGATCTTAACGAGGATCCAGGAATGGGGTTACATGAATATGCAGTATCCTTCCTACGACCCCTTCGAAGGAGCTCGATTAGAGAGATATCTGTTGCTGAACTGGGTAGATGACTGAGCTTTGTTAATATCTCTCATTCATTTTTCATTTTTCATTTTTTTTTTAATATCTCTTTTCTTTTGCAGTTTCAGCAGCTCCCCTCATGACATCTTCTCCTACCTCTTCGGGACCGATGATCTCAGCTTCTTACGTACCCCGCTCCCCCATTTCTTCTCCTCCTGGTGTTAGGTCTACATCCAAGACCAAGCCCCCAGCCCCAGCCTCTCCTTCTGCTTTGGCTGGGTTATCGCCCCGTTCCCCAGCTTCTTCTCCTGTGACAATCATGGCATGTCCATCTCTGGGCGAGATGCTGGCGAGAGTTGCCAAAGCCAAGGTCTCTTCAGTCCCCAAGACGAAGTCGGCTACTCAGGCTGTTATTCATAAGCCTACAGTCGTGGCTACCCCTCCTCCTTCTCAAGTTCTCTTAACTAGGCATCTTGCAAAGGCGGAGAAGGACAAATCTGCTCGGATGGCAAAAGAAAAATCGGCCACCCCTAAAGCTCCCCCTACTGACCTTCCTTTCGGATCAAGGTCACAGGATAACAACCAGGATGAAACCGTTTCCAAGTTTATCGCAGCATGTCCTGGTAGAAGTCTACAGTTGATGTCCTCTCTGCCTACTGAGGTTCTGGCTACCAAAGGGGCTTATCTGCTTGCTGAGGTATGATATCTCTCCTTTTAATTTGTTGGATATTGTATATATATATATATATATATATATTTTATCTTCTTTCCTATCATCTGCAGGGTTTCAAGTTTGCTTTAGCTGTCAGGCAGCAAGTGACAGCCTTGAAGGAAGCCAACTTGGCGTTTCATGCTAAGTTGGAAGAGGCCCATGACGATCTAGCCCGGGCTGAAGAAAATGTCACTACCTTGGTTCAAGCTGCTACTGAGTCTGAATCTGAGAGGCAAGTTGCCTTGGTGGAGCTGGAAAGAATGAGGCGTGCTTATGACACTGAGACCATCATTTCGACTCGCCGCAAAGCTGAGAGAGAATCTGTCAAGGCAGAAAGGGCAGTCCTCCTGGATGAAAACCGGTTTCTGCGGGGTACCATGAAAGTTTTAGAATCCCGGGTGGATTCTTCCTTCTCCAATGGATACTTCACCGCATCCTATGAGGTTGCCAAGGCTTTTCCTCCCCCTTTTGAGTTGCTAACCCCTCTTGGTTGGGATCAGGATCATATCCGAGCTAAGGCTGCTATGCTTTCAGACGCTAATCTAGACCAAGAAGGTCCCTCATAGGTTGCCTCCATTCCGGATCCATCTTCTCGTCTGCCTACTGTCGGTTCTGGTGATGATATCGATGTGGAGTCTCAGGATCCTTCTTCTATTCGAGAAGATCCAGGGCAGGTCTCTATTCAACAAGCTAGGGTGGCAGATTTCCCTACTGAGGTAGACGCACTTAGAGTTGATCACATTCAAGTTGTGGCTGGAACCCAAGTAGCGGAAGGGGTAGTCGGGTCTAGGTAGGAGGAACAAAGGGGAGAAGGGCAGGATGTATGACCTCGCCTTTTGTTGTTTATTATTTTTTTTTTTGTAGCCCGGGAATAGGGATTGGGCACCCTAATTGATTGAATGGATTCCCCCCCTTTTTTTTTTTTGCGATCATTCCATTTTACTTTCCTCATATGCTTGCTTGTAGAACTTATGTCTTGGTCCAGAATGGTACTTGTATGCTTTAAACGTGATCCAAGTACAGCTCACCCAGACTATTGTAGTGTTTAGCTTCAATCTTGATTGGCTGGTAAATAGTAGGGTTCTAACTTGCCTTGTTTTCTAGAAGCAGTTCTTGGCCAATACTCCCCCTTAGTGTTTGGCCGGCTACGTTTTTTAGTCAAGTAAACTCGCCTAAGTATGGGATTATCTTGATTAGAAAATCCTAGTCCAAGTATGAAGCCAAAGTTACCTAGATATCCTGATCTGACCGTTGAATTCTTCGTTGCGGATCCTGATGACGCATTTATCTCGGTTGCCTATCGGGGTGAAGTGTCTGGCATCTGGGAATGTTGGCCTGGTTTGTCGATGCTTTGTCCTAGTGGGAGATTAAAGCCATTTTGATACCAGGATTTTATATGTGATATGGAGAAGTGAAGTATCAAGTATCCCGATTAGGGAGACTCCACCACCACGGTTCAACGCCTGGCACCGTGTATATATATACACCCATTATTTCCTTGTCCCACCTCATGTGTGGGTATCCTTTCCCCTCTTGTGGGAGTAATTATCCAGGCTGTGCTAGTAGTGTCCAATCCTCGCAGGGTCTCGGTAGGAAATTTATGGCCACTTCAACACTGTGTCTTTCATGTGGAGATATGGCGATATAACGTAGTGAAATGTCAAGTATTCTGATGGATTATCTTGATTTCTTGGCGAACTGTCCTGGTAGGCAACTGTAAGGTTCATGATTTGTATTGGCTTGATTCCATTGCAAAACACTTTATATTTGTATTAGTTGTTGCTTAGGATATTCTTTGAAGAAAGGAAGCTTAAAAAGTGAAGAGCAACGTCTAGTGCAAAAGTCGTCTTCAAGAGGTGAAAAGCGTCAAAGGTATATCTTGACTCCTATCCTCTCGCAAGGCGTTAGCGCACACACACACAATTCATACATGTGTGTCCTACATCATGGTTCAAACATTTGGTATAACACATTCACACATCTCATAGTATGCTCATGCATTGATCTTTAATAGATAAACATTGTAGAATTGAATGCTTTGTGACTATCTCTTTGATATGGCATGCTTGTGTGAATTTGTGTTTGTATGTTTCCATATTTTTGTAATTTTGACTTGAATATGCTCTATTATGATTCCTTATTGAGTTCCGGTCATTTCGGTTACTCATTCATAAGGTTTTGAGTACAAACGATGTAGCTATGCTACTTTTCGTTCTCATTCGTTGAGTTGACTTTATCGTCATTTTCTGAGATGATTTCTCAACCATTTTTCAAAGTTGTGTAGTCTTTGTCATGCATGAGGGAGTCACAGTTCGTAATCCAAAAACAGATTCGAAATCGGAGGTCGGATGCCCAAGATACGGCTGAAGAACGTGAGAGTGCGCGAGAGAGGTGAGAGTGGCCAAGAGGCCACGTATGCCACGCCGTGAGGGAGGCCATGGGCCCTCTGGCCCCGTGAGGCCCACGTGCCCCCCATGAGGTGGGTAACATGGCCCTCTCTTATTGGCCCTGATAACTCTTCTCTCTCCTCCTTCTAATCACTTCACTTTCCCTCCAAACATTTGAAGAACTTGAAGAACATTTCCACGAAATTCTGCAGTTTTCTTCAATTTTTTAGTTTTAGTATTTTGATCATATCTTTCTCATATGAACTCGAAATCAATCGATTCAAAAGCCAAAATTGTTGGTCTTGAGGAGAGCTACAAACCCCAAGCATTTCCAGAGGTAGATGACGTCATCATTGTTCCCAGTTGCTTGATTTTCAGTACGTGGTCAGGTTGTTTGTTCAACTTCTTCTCTTTCTGAAAATACCTACAAGGTTATACTAAACAACCTAGAGGGGGGGTGAATAGGTTGACGCACTAGTTTTAAAAACTTTTTCATGACTTATGTCAAAACCTCGGTGAGCATACATATTAACCTTAAACATGATTGTTATGAGAAAACAATTATCACAAGTATGCTCGATTCACCACCCTTAGTCTACAAAACATATATCAATGAACAATGTATCTCTTTTACAAGTATATTCAATAATGAGCAAATTTAAATTCCACAAGTTGTACTTTGAATATTACAATGCAAACTCACCAAGTTAAGCTTTACAACTTGATATAGAATCACAAGATACAATGTTCAAGCACTTACAAGATACAAGAAACAAATGTAGATTCAACCAACAATGTGCGCAACTCTTTCTTTATCAATAACTTGTATACAAGGATGTGAGGAAATGAAGAGCTTAAACAAGTTATATAGATCATACATACAAATATAAAGAGATAGAGATAGAGACATTTGACACATTGATTTTTACGTGGTAAACCTTCGAAGAGGAAACATCCACGGGTTGAATCCACAACCACCGGCAAAGCAATCCACTATGACGAAAAGGACTTACACACTCAAGCTACCAACTCATGATATCCGCTCAAGCTATCAACTCCTAGTCTACCCTCGGGCCTAGTGAACCACCTAGCCTACTTCCTATCCGAGATGTGTCCTACACCTCTAGGAAGCAACTTCCTATCCAAGACGCTCACGTCTCTAGGAAGATTTCTTGCTTGCCTATCCGGATCCTCCCGACCCTAGACAAGACTTCCTTGCTTGACTATCCGGACCACATGTCCTAGTCAAGGCTTCCTTGCTCTTTCCACAAAGCTTCACTCACTTTGCAAGAGACTTCCACCTTTTACAAGGCAATGATCTAAGTGATGCAAATGATGCAAACACATGCAACATAGAATATATGATCAATACATCCTATGGAAACTAGAAATAATCAATGAGCACACAATGTACATTTTTCTAGTTTATGATCCAAAACATGACACCATACAAAATGATGCATGAGCATATGAAATGTATGGATAAGGTACACTTCATGAAGATCTAGACATAGGCAACAAAGTTCACAAAACAAAGTAGTCTAGATCTTAAACATGAACAAAAATCTAGAGCATGCAAAACATCTAAAACATGCCAAGCCTAGATTCTATTCATGTTTCTAAAGCTTGAAAACAAAGCATGTTCATTAAGCACATAATCAAGACTTTAGAACACAAACAACAAAAAAATGCTAGAATCACAAAATGTATACAATGAATATTCTAGCAAGTATTTAGAGCAAGGATATAATGAATAATCAATTAAATCCTAATTAGCTCTAAATACAAAATCAAATGTGCTAATCTTAGATTTGTTCAATAAGAGGATCTAAGCACATGTGAGGATTATTAATCATAAAATACATCAATCAATCCACAAATAATCCTAGATATCAATCTAATCACAATACAACTCTCAAACATGTGAAAAACCTAGAATCTAAGAAACTAGTTCACATATGTCTCTAATTAGACTTTTGATTAAGATTGATTATGAAGCTACCTTTCTCTATAGCATTCATAATACATAAACATACATATAGAAGAAGAAACCCCAAGCAAATTGAAGGTTATAAAAGAAGAAATCCCAAAGATATGAACACTACCTTGGATTTTCGAGCTGGTTCGGTTTTCTGTGTGAAACCACCAGAAAAGTCGATCAAACAGCTGCCAAATCACTTGGAAAAGGTAGAGGACTCGATTATGAACGTTCTCCAACTTGAATCACTCAAATCCGACTTCGTATGAGAAAGTTATGGTGTTTGGAAGTTGGGAAAATTTGGGAGAAAAATTCTGACGGGAATTCTAACTTTTTCTTCTTGAAAACAAATGGAGGGAATGGAGGGGTTTTAAAAAGAGGAGAGAGGAGGCAATTTTTGGCCAATAAAAGAGGGCCACCTCAGCCCAGCCCCGTGGGGGGCGCGTGGGCCACACGGGGGCAGAGAGTCCCTCTGGCCGTGGGGCCCACGGCTCCACCCACGGCGTGGGCCACACGTGGCCTCTTGGCCACTTACGCCCTCGCGCGCTCCTTCGGATCTTCAGCCCATATCTTGAGCATCCGACCTCCGATTTCGAATCCGTTTTCGGATTACAAACCGTGACTCCCTCACACACGATAACGACTATACAACTTTGAAAAATGGTTGAGAAATCATCTCGAAAATCATCGATGAAGTCAACACAACGTAAGAGAACGTAAAGTGGCATAGTCAACACGTTTGGACTCGAAACCTTATGAATGAGTAACCGAAACGACCGGAACTCAATAAGGCATTGAATAAGAACATGTTCAAGTCCTAAACATAAAATACGGAAACATACAAGCACAAATACACACACATATGCTAGTTTCCGGACATAGTCCTAGAAAATGCAAAACACAAAGTTTATTAACTAAATGTGAATGCATGAGCATATTTTGCCAAGTGTGTGAAAGTGAAATGTAAATGAAATAAAATCATGAAGGGACACACAAGAATGATATGTGTGAGTGTGTGCCTAGCCTTGTAAGAGATAAGAGGTCTTTGAATACCTTCGTAGACCGATAATGTCCGAAACTCTTAAAAGCCGGCAACTTGAACGAATAATGGTTGAGACGTCCTTCGTCTTCGAAATCCTTCATTTACTAACCACTAAACATTACAAGTAAAACACGTTTTGATATGGAATTAATGCCAACACTAATTATCAACCTTACACTTTCATTTCATCTTTGATCATCTCTTTGATTCTTACTATTTGATTGATGAAATATGATAAGAAAGATGTTAGATCATATGCTAGGGGTGTTTGATCATTTTTCAATTGAGTTTTTAGCTTTGTGATTTTTCTTGAACATATATGTGCTAAACTTGATTTTGTTTGAAATTGATTCTAGAAAATGTATATATGATATGTCTCATATTATTTTCTAGGTTTTATTTCATGATCTAAGAACTAGGTTTTTAGAGTTGGGAGGCCTTGGATAGTCATGCATGGGAGGCTCCCTAGAGGCATGAGTGCCTTGGATAGGGAGTTGGCTATTATATTGGTAGGCCTAGGCGTATGGTTAGACATAGACTCCAAAAGAGTGGGGTACATGGGAGGTGTATGCACTCTTGAGGAATTTCTAATCTACCATCGATGTTGGTTTTGTGTGGTGTCCAATATATGGTGGTTTCGCATCATTGGGGGATTTCACACTTTCCAATAGGGTTGGGTAGGCTTAGACTTCACTAGGTTGGGTGAGCTAAAGATTTGTCACTTTGTGAATGTTCTATGTTTACTTTCCAATAATATAGTACCCAGTGGTTGTAGTTCAACCCGTGGATGTTTCCTCCTTGGAGGTTTTACCATGTTAAAAAATCTCGTGTCAATTCTTCCTATCTCTATCTCTTATATTTTATTTGTACATTTTATTGTCTTGTTTCATTATATTCACTTATGATGTATTGTGAAGCAAGACTTTGTATAGTGTGATTAGTGAATTCATTTTATTGATCAATTTTATTTCTATGATTCTTTTGTATATTGTATTTGTGTATAGTGATATTTGATCACTCTTGTAACTCATTGAACATATAGTGAAATACAAGCATTCTTTGTTATTGTACTTATTTGTTTGTTTACCTCATACAACTTGATGATGTATGTAGACCATGCTTGTATGATTACCTATTCATATTGTCTATGTATGTTGTCTCTTCTTAGTATATTTGTTGTATGTAAGGCAACCTTGAGGGACAAACGAAAGTTTGTTCAAGGGATTGAAAAAGGCATAAAAACCTATTCACCCCCCCTCTAGGTATGCCTTAAGCAATTTAACTACGTTTGTATACTTTCAAATCTGAACTGTGATCACCATTGGATCGTCATGGGGTTGTACTATGTTGTAGGCATCATCCTCAATGAAAATAATCTGAGCTGAACGAGGGTATTCTCGTGATCATCTGGATACCCGGAACACATCCTGGCCAGTGGTGAGCTTTGGGATCTTCCTAGCGTGATTCTTTCTTGAATTGTTGGAAGTCCCTGCTAGAGTTGGGCCTTCCCTGATAGTATGAATAACCTGAATTTATTGCATTAAGTCCTTTCCTTTGTCCTTCCTCCTTTCTTCTGCATCTCGCATTTCCCTCTTCACCTTCTTTCCCTCCTTGATACTGTCTCTCACTTGTTGCAAAAATTTAACTAAAAGTCCTCCTCTCACCAATCCCTCAATCTAGTTACGGAGGCTATAGCATTCGGATGTGTTGTGCCTAACATCCTCATGAAAGTCGCAATATTTGTAACGATTTCTTTGATCAGCTAGGACTTTTATTAGATCAGGCTTCCTAAGTCAGCCCTTATCGCGAATAGCTAGGTATATGGTCTCTCGAGAGGCATTGAGGGGAGTGTAATGGTTGTACCATTCTTCCTCAGTTGATACCTGGGCTACTTCCCTAAGTGTAGGGGTTACTCGGGATGGAGTCCTTCTAACCGGGTATCTTTCCCGGTGCTGAGAAGGCGGCGGCCTATACGTCGATCGATTTGGAGGAGGGTTCTGGAACTTCTTCGTGGGTGGCGATTTAGAAGATTCCTTCTTAGGTCGTTTAGATGATCGGGCTTCATCATGTTCAACCTTGACTCGGAGCTGCTCATCTATGTCTACCTGCTTTAGCACCCTATCGTAGGCCTTCTGGTAGGTCTCAGTTGGATGTTTGGCAAATGACCGGAATAACCTGCTGGCCCACAAGTTCCTTCTGAAATTGGCGAGGGTCTCCTTCTCAGTAAACACTCCCATCTGGATCACTTCCTTGTGGAACTTCTCTACGTAGGATCTCAGTGTTTCACCTCGTTCCTGGATTACATATTGCAGTAGGACAGGATCCTTGGGGTAAGGCTTGGTAGTGAGCTTTGTAAAAGAATCCACACTTCCTGGAGGTAACTTTCTGAACCAAGTCATCACACAGTCGGTTAGAGTGGAGGGGAACATCCTGCACATAGCTGACCGGGTAGCATTCTGGATTTCCATCTGGTGGACAAAGCTCTCCATATGACTCATGGGATCCTCTGATCCAGAATATTTCTCAGTGGGCATCTTGAATTTGGGGGGTAACTCAGCTTCTCGAATCCTTCTGGAGAAAGGCGCATTCATCTCCCCTAAGGGGTTCTTCCGGGTACCCCGGTGTTTCCCTTTCTTCAATTCCTCGAGTTCCTTCGCCATCTTGGCCATCTGATCCTCAAGGCATTTGGATCCGTCGTGTCTGGATCGGGCTACAGAGTCTTCATAGTCCGAAGTTTCTGATTCCACAGTTGGTTCGTTACGCTCCTCCCCTGAGGCCCGGTACTGACACGTCCTAACCGGGTCTCTAATTACACTATAATATGATCTAAATTACCAGGGTTATTTTACTGAACGCGCAAGTATTTCACCTTTCCAATCGTACAAGTTGTTAGACTTGTGAAATCAATTAGGTATCGATCCCACAGGGAAATCAATTGAACGGTTTATGCTAGAATTAGTGAATCTCTACTGAATTAACTTAATGTGATATTAAATGATTACAATTAAAAGCTAAAATGCTAGGGAATGTATGAACTTAGTAATGATGCACCACTAATAACCACTTTCATGCAATAAAGATCAAGTCACTAGTGTAGTTCCATTTATACAATTGGTACACTCAACCATTCACTTAGTATATCATCTAAGGTTTAGATTAATCATTAGTGAATGTAAGTTGTGGAAATAAGATTGATAGAGTTAATTCTTAAGATATTCTTATGATCCACACACTCTAATCAAAAGGGTAGTACATGAACATACACCATTCAAACATCAGGAATTTAGTATTTCATCACTCCAAGGTAATCAATTCCATGCTTCCAAAGTTTATTAGATACATGGCATGATTTCATCAAGTTTAAGCATGCATACACAAGTGATTCATATAAGAAAAGTGGTAACAAGTGATTACATCAATACTTTCATAAATTCCCCAACAGAAATGGGTTAGTTACACATGATCATGAGTATAGCATAAAGATGAAGAAAAGGAAGAAATACTACCCTTGAAGTTTTGATCGGTTCCAAGGCCAAACCTCTCCTTCCTTCACAGCAATACAAACTGAATGAACACTAGTAACTTTCAAGAGATTGATGAACTAGGTACTCTACTAAGATTAATATCTCTTTAGCTACAAAGATTACAAGTAATGAGCTTCTTAACACACTAGTCTATTCTACAATGTAATACCCAAAAACTACTAATAACTTAGTTCTAAACTAATTTTTTGTCACCCTTTGTTCTGCAGGAGAGAGAAGTATATATCTTTTTTCTTCAAATTGGGCAAGGAATGCCCAATTTATCCTTGGACGTGCCTCTGGCGGGTTCATTCCGCGGCTTCAAGCCCGCTGCTCAAACCCGCCGCGGCTTCTGGCAACTTCTTGGCGACTTCTTTCCCGTTGTAATGAACTCGCCACGATTTCTGGCGACTTCAAACCTTCGGGACGGCTGGAATAGTCTCGCTGCATGAACCCACTGTGAATAACTTGGCGAGTTCTGGCCCTCTGAATGGCGGCTTATGTCTAGCCATATCTTCCTGTGACTTTGTGCCGCGGCTTCGTGCTGCGGGCTCTGTCCCGCCACATCATCTTCTCATGGGTTTGCTCCTCTTTTGACAACTTTGATGCAAACACCTTCCTGAAGGGTCATATTACCTGAACTTAACAAAAACACACCTTATGCACACAAAAGTGCTCGAATACGAACACAAAAGGTAGGAAAAATGGGTGCTAAATGTGAACATTCATAGCTTGATCATGTACCCCGTTGGTTCGTCCTGGGTCCAGTACTGCCACCTGCATCGGGCTGAGGATCCTTTCTTTCTGCTGCTGGCCTTGTTGTTGGCTGAATCCTTCTAGGCGGGATGTCGATAGCCGATTTCACCAGTCGAGATCTAAGATCTCCTAGGTGATCCTACACTGGTAAAGGCGGCCCGAGTCTATCAAAGACCGGTACCCGGGTACTTGGTCTAGCCCCTTCTGCAAATCTGGGTGCTTCAAAGGGTATTCCTTGAGCAATCATCCGAAGACAAATGCTTTCTACATAGGCAGCAGCATGTTGCTCCATGGCCTCCCGAGTTACTTCTGGGACCTTGGGGTCTTGCGGTGCTAATCCGGGATTAAGTGGTGGAACCGGTGCGGGGATCTGGCTTCTTGCTTTTCCTTTGATTTCTTTGGGCAGAAGCGAGGGAATGGGGCCTCGAGTGGCGGGCTGCCCCTGAGAGGATCAGAGCCTCATTTTCTATTTCTTCTGGGTAGAGATAGGTAGCTTATTAAGGGTGGGGAGTTTGTTCCCACAGACGGCACTAAAGTGTTAACCAAAAATTGTCACCGAGGTGAAATTTCCAATTATCAATTTGAGGAGGACCAGGATCGAGATAGATCTTGGTCGGCGGGGTATCAAGTAGTTCGATACCCTTCTGGTTCCTAACGGTCTACTAAGACTAGTGTGTGATAGTAGTAAGATAAGAAGGATTTTGACAAATAGTAGAATGAGCACTTGACTTGTTTTATTCAGAATATCATATTATAAGATTACAGTCAATCGATAGTACAACTATTATTACAATAACAAAGAAAAAAAAAAAAGCTTGGTGGGTAATGGTGATGGGGCTTTTCGTGCCTGTCGATAAGTGGAAAAAAGTGTGGTAGGGTTTCAGTCCCTCCCCCTGTGATCATAAGGTGAGTATATATATAGGTCCGTTTCTTGTCATGCACTCCTAGAACTTCGGTCTAGGGTTTTAATATTTTACGAATCCTTCTTTGGCGATCCACGAATTCGTCGAGGATTCGATCCCCGAAATCAATGGTTTCCTTTTAGAATTGAAAGAGTTGACTTTGCTTTTGAATGGGACTCTTGAATGGCGGGAATGTGTGTAATATCCTGCCTTGAACGATGGCGTTTAATGCTTGTCTTCCTTCTCAACGCTTCCCGTTTTAGGCAGGATCGGTGCACTGGGATTTTGGTGTTTAATTTGCTAAGTGTCTGCCACGAGTTTAGTGGGTCGGGATACTCCAGGTACCCCACCTTCCTCTCGCTCTTCTTAAGTGATGTTTGAAAATATCGGGCTACGGGGATACCTGAGGGTAGATAGGCGGTAGGATCTTACGGTAGTAGTGTCTCTAGGGCCTTGTCTTTGAGGTCTCCTGATGCTTTCTTGGTCCTAAATGTTCTAGACCTGGCCGGAATGGGTAGAAGTTCATACCCTAGCCGTCTTGTAGGTAGGCGAGGTTCCTGGGTACCTCTCCCATTGTTGCTTTCTACCTCAACTCATTTTTCAAGGCCGGTGGAAAATTCTTCTTTGATCCCTGCCATTTTTTGGCGGTTAACAAACATTTTAAAGACATTCCTAGATATCATGTAGCTATATGAGATGCATACAACCTGTATGCAATAGCTATCACAAACAACTCACAAAACATAATAAAAAAGCTATCTTAAAACTAGTCAAGTAATAAAAAAGCTATCTTGTAAAGCAAGAACATATAAAAAGATATAGATGATGTTCTAACTACAAGTCATGTGAGTAATGATGAAAACCCATGAGAAATCATACCTAGAAGATGCTAGATGATGAATGAACCATGAAAGGATGATGGGTTTTTGGTTTTGATTAGGAAAGATCAAATCTTGGTTGCTTTTCTTTGAAGTCACTCTAAAAACTCTCTCTAGTTGATTTGAAACTCAAAACCTAAAAAACGAACTAGAGAATAGGATGTATTTATAGAGAAGTGTGTGAGAATGTGTAAGGTCACATTTTTTAAAAACCTATCAACCGTCAACCTCTGTCCGTACCGCTGTGAAAGCCACAATGGTCACAGCAGCAATGAGCATTGTGCATGACACCGCTACAGAAATTGACAGTGGTCACGAGAGTGATAGTGGGAGCAGTCGCCACTGTCCGTGAACCGCTGTCTCTACTGCTGCGAAAAATCATAGCGGTCATGGGAGCGATCAGAGGTAAAAAAATCATGCAATTTTCAAGGCCAATAGCCACGGCAATGATCAAGTAAATTACACTAGAGTGATCATGCATGAAAAGAGAATATGCACCAACAAGAAACACACAACATGATACAAGAAGTGTAAATGCATGAGATGTGTGTGTGCAATCTAATTCTCTTCAATTAAGAGTCAAGACAAGTAAACTGCCTTCCTTGAAGCTCATGATGTCCACAATGAGGTCCTTTGACATTTGAGGAGGATTACTTCAATCCTAAGCTACCCTTGCATATTTGAACGCCATTGTGGTTTTGTCAGCGAAATGAGCCAATCAAAATTGAGGCACTTACAATCTCCCCCTTTGGCTATTTCGTGACAAAACCAATACTCACATAGCATTCTCTCAAAAACCAAAAAAGGTTGGTCAACAAAATTTTTCTACATTACAATAAAGCTCCTAGTCTAAGTCTTGAACATCTTCCAGTCAATTCCAAGCTTGTAGAAAAATCCAACCTACACACAAAAAACAAGAAATATACTTTCCAAGAGCAAGTGTGTGGGAGGTGCTTATAACAAGAGTAATTGCAATTGCCAAAGTAAATCAATACAATAAAAAAAAAATGTAATCATGCAATGCAATGCAACTCTCAAAATGGGTTACTCTCTCTCAACTCCCCCTAAATGTAATGCCAAGAATGGCACAAAACCTCCCCAACCTTACTCCACCTTTTTGTCATGAGATAAGCAAAGGGAGTCTCCCCTAATAGGTAAACTTTTAGCAAGGAGAGCTTGTAGCACAAACACATATGCATAATCATATAAGCAACTTTATGCAACTCAATTAAGTAAGAGAGATTCAATGAGTTTTATTTTAAGAAAATGTGTGACAAGGAAGCTTTGCATGCAAGACATGTTGCATTCAAGTTCAAAAGCAATTGTATATGGCAAAGCAAACAACAAAGATTTCCTAAAGTAATTCAAACTAATTTCATCGTTTGTCATGGAAAAGCAAGGATATAGAGTTTAAGCATTTCAATTTTAAAGAGCAACTATATCCAACTTTATAAGCAAAACAAGACATGAGCGACTTTGCACCCTATTTGATTTTTCCGGGTGAGATACCCGTATGATAGTAGCCTTGTTCTACAAATAAAGAAAGAGAGACAATGGATTTTAAGATCCTTATTTATTTGAGTCTCAATATTGCTTTTGCACACATATTTGCATTCAAGATTTAGCAATCAAACATTTCACATTTTTCATCTCACACATTTCATCTTGAGCATGTCATTAGAAAGAATCATCATGTCATAGAGATCAATTATAGGTCATTCAAAAAAGTACTTCCAAAGAACATCTCTTACTCTAAAAATGCATGTTTGAGAATAAATATGACATGGATTGCAAGCAAGGCAATGTAGCACACTTATTAGGAGAAATACATACAAGTATACACAACCAATCATCTCAAGCAATTAAATAAGAGGCATAAAATATATTAATGTAGCACAATGCATGATCATGCAACTTTGCTCTCTTTGCTTGAGCTCCCCATATGGGGTCAAGACATACCATATCAACCCAAGTGACAAATCCCAATAGACTTGCTAAGGTTCCCAAATCTAAGAGTGTCTAAGGGTTTTGTGAACAAATCCGCTAGTTGGTCATTTGTTCCCACATGTTCCAATGCAATGGTTTTACTCTCAACTAGCTCTCTTATGAAATGGTGTCTAATGTTAATGTGCTTAGTCCTAAAATGTTGGACGGGATTCTTAGAAATGTTTATGGCACTCATGTTATCACAAAATAAAGTAAGAGTACCTTGCTCCAAGCCATTCGGCTAGCATTTGTTTCATCCACATCAATTGAGTGCAAGCTCTACCGGGGGCAATGTATTCCGCTTCGGCCTTGGATAGGGAAATTGAGTTTTGCTTCTTGCAAAACCAAGAAACCAAATTGTTCCCAAGGAAGAAGCAATCGCCTGATGTACTCTTCATATCATCACAATTCCCCACCTAATCGGCATCACTAAATCCAACAAGACTTGGATTAGTGTCAAAGGAATACCAAATCCCATGATTTGAGGTACAATTCACATACCTAATATTCCTCTTCACCGCAACAAGGTGAGACTCTTTGGGATTAGCTTGGTACCTAGCACACACACGCACACTAAAACAAATATCGGGCCTACTTACGGTCAAGTAAAGCAAGCTACCTATCATGCCATGATATAGACTTTGCTCAACATCCTTTCCACTTGCATCCTTACTGTGTTTCAAGGTAGTGCTCATGGGTGTGTCACAATTGTTAACCGCCAAAATTGGTAGGGACCAAAAAAGAATTTTCCATTAGCATTAGAAATATTAGTCGGGATAGAGAACAACTGCGGAAGAGGTATCCGGGTACCCCGCCTACCCACAGAAGGTCGGGACGGGATCCTCTACCCACCCTGATCAGATCCAAAACTACCAGGACTCAAAAAGTACCTGGAAACCTCGAAGACAAGGCCCCAAAGACATTAATATCATAAGATACCCAGTATCTGTCTACGTCTAGGTACCCTGGTACCCCGATAGCCCGATACCCGGTACTCTGACACGGTTAAAATATTAGTCGAGAGAAGCGAGAAGAAGGCGAGGTACCTGAGTACCCCGTTCCGCCAAAAAGCTAGTAGCAGGCACTTAGCAAAATCCTAGTGCTCCTACCCCGCTTGAAATAAGAAGCAAGTACCCCGAACAGCAAACCGAGAGGGAAGGCAGAAACTAAACACCATCGTTTGAGTTAGAATACTACATGTATTCCCGCCAATCAAGAGTTTTACTCAAAAGCAAAGTCAACTCTTTCAGTCCTAAAAGGAATCATCGGATTTCAGGGATCAAATCCCCGACAAATTCGTTAGACTCCAAAGGAAGGCTCGTGCATCACTGAAACCCTAGACCGAAGTTCTAGGAGTATTCAGCAAGAAAACGGGCCTATATAATGATCATATGTTCATAGGAAAAAAGGGGACCAGACTTTTTTTCCAATTATCGACAGACATAGAAAGCTCCATCGCCATTGCCTACCAAGAGATATTTTGTTCTTTATTACTGTTATGATCATGCTTAGTTTATCAACAGCTTGTAAATTTCATAGTATGTTATATTGAATAAAATAAATCGAGTTTCATGCCATCGAGCACCTGAGATTTCTGTCATCCTACCATTATTCACCGTACTTAGTCGATCTAAAGGAAACAGCGGGGTATCATGCTACTAGGTATCCCGCTAGCCTGGATCTATCTCGATCTGGGTCCCTCATAAATGGTTAATTAGAAATTTCATCTCGGTGATAATTTTTAGTTAACACTTTGGCACCGTCTGTGGGAAACACTCCCCATCCTTCACAAAACTATCCAGTTCAACCTAGAGGAAATCAGAAAATGAGGCTCCGATCCTCCCAGGGGTAGCCCGTAAACTCAGGGCCCTATCCCCTCGCCTCCACTCAGAGAAATAAAGGGAAAAAGAGGGGAACCAGAAGCCAAATCCCGGCACTAGTTCCACCAACGAATCCCGGTTCAGTGCCACAGGACCCCTCGGTCCCGGAGATAGATCGGGGAGCCATAGAGCAACAAGCCGCTGTTTGTGCGGAAAGCATTCGTCTCTGGATGACTGCCCAAGGGATACCCTTTGAAGCATCCAGAGTTACAGAGGGGGCTGGACTTAGCACCTGGGCACCGATATTTGATAGGTTCGGACCACGCTTATTGGAACGAGACCGTCCCAGAAGGATCTAACCTATGACAAGTCCGAATACAGGAAGAAAGGGTCCGCAGCCCAATGCAGGTACCAGTACTAGATCTAGGAGGAAGAACGAGGGAAAGGACCTAATGCAGCAAATCCGGGTTACTCATACCATCAGTGGAGGCCCAACCCTAGCCGAGGTTTCCAAGAATTCAAGAAAGAATCATGCTAGGAAAGATCCCAAGCTCATCTCTGGCCAGGATGTATTCCGGGTATCCCGAGGATCTCGGGAATACCCACGGTCCGCTAAGATTATTTTCACTGAGGATGATGCCTACAACATAGTACAACCCCATGACAATCCAATGGTGATCACATTTCAGATTGCCAATTGCTGGGTCCACCGCATCCTTATAGACACCGGAAGCAGCGTGGATATCTTGTTCAAAGGAGCGTTGGAGAAATTCAACCTTAAGAATCCCTACTACAACAGTTGCACTACACCTTTATTCGGATTTACAGGGGATTCCGTGATGCCAGTAGGAACGCACAACCTACCAGTAATAATTGGAGAAGCCCCCCTTCAGCAGAACATCATGACGGAGTTCATCGTGGTAGATACCCCATCCACTTACAATGCAATCCTAGGAAGACCTTTCTTATCAGGAATCAGGGGGTCCTATCCACTTATCACAATGTCTTGAAGTTCCCGGTTGGGACCAAAGTAGGAGAGGTCAGGGGAGATCAGCAAACAGCCCGCACCTGTCATACGGTATCCGCCGATCCCACCACTTTGACCAAGCAACACACCCAGGTTACCTATGAACTGGGTCACAGAATTTCAGAGCCGGACCCTAGTATCATAGAGGAATCGGAGATGCCAGACCTGGTCATAGAGGGAACAAAAGAGGAAGAAAGCGGATGGACTGGTGGACACCCCACGGAGAGGTTAGTAGAGATCCAAATCAGAAAAGATGACCCAGCTAAAGTAGTGAAGATAGAAGGTGCACTGGACAGCGGGATCAGAAGGAGCTTGGTAGAACTTCTTGAGGAATACAACAACATTTTTGCCTGGAATCACGACGAAATGCCAGGCATCCCTCTCAACCTAGTAGTTCATCGTTTGGCTGTGGACGCCACCGTCAAACCTGTTAAGCAGAAACGGAGGCATTTCAACTCAGAACGGAACATTACGGTATAGGGAGAAGTGGATAAACTCCTAAAAGCCGGGTTCATCAGGGAATCCCGCTACCCCGAATGGATTGCCAATGTAGTCATGGTAACCAAGGCCAATGGAAAGTGGCGTATGTGTATGAACTATACCGATCTAAACCGGGCATGCCCAAAGGACAGTTTCCCTCTCCCAAAAATCGACCAGCTGATTGATTCTACAGTAGGAAATAAGCTCCTAAGCTTTATGGATGCCTTCTCGAGATACAATCAGATCATGATGCACCCCGCTGATCAGGACAAGACTAGCTTCATCACTGGACAAGGCCTTTATTGCTACAAGGTCATGCCTTTTGGTCTCAAGAATGCAGGAGCCACGTATCAATGCCTGGTGAATAAAGCCACTGATAGGGAGGTCTATGGAAGTATACACAGATGACATGATCACCAAGTCTCAGATAACCCGTCAACACCCTGAAGATTTACGCCAGACTTTCCAAATAATCAGGGAGAATCAGATGAGTCTAAACCCGACCAAATGTGCTTTCGAGGTAGCAGCGGGAAAGTTCCTTGGCTTCATGGTGCATGAGAGAGGAATCGAAGCCAATCACGAGAAGATCAAGGCCATCATGGATCTAGAATCCCCTAGCACACTCCAACAAGCACAAGGTTTGACTGGACGGATAGCAGCACTAAACCGTTTCATATCTCAATCCACAGATAAATGCCTACCCTTCTTCAAGATCATCAAACAGGGGAGGAACATGAAATGGGATCAATAAGGTCATCAATTCATGCTTTTCATGTGATCATGTTATATGAATTTCATGTTTTTTCATTTGACAATAGCATGTTATAAAAGAATCATCATGTCATGGAGATAACTATAGGTCATTCACATCATACTTCCTATGCAAATCTCCTAGTCCAAAAATGCATGTTTGAACATAAATATGACATGGATTGTAAACAAGCAAGGTTCACACTTATAGAATTTGAAAACATATATATATGTACAACCAAGCTTACTCAAGCAATCAAAAGAAGAGGCATAAGTTATTTCAAATTTTTTGCAAGTTACAAGAATGCAAAATAGCTCTCTTTGCTTGAGTTCTCCATATGTGGTCAATCATAGAACACATCACTCCACAAGACATATCCCAATAGATCTACTAAGAGTTTTAAATCGAGTAGCATCTAAGGGTTTAGTAAATAGGTCCGCAAGTTGATCATTAGTACCTACATGTTCAAGTACTATGCATTTATTTTCAACAAGCTCTCTAATGAAGTGATGGCGGATGTCAATATGCTTAGTTCTAGAATGTTGCACCGGATTCTTTGAAATATTAATAGCACTCATGTTATCACAAAAGAGAGTGAGAGTACCTTGGTTGAATCCGTAGTCTACTAGCATTTGCTTCATCCATAGGAGTTGTGTGTATCCACTCCCCGCGGCTATGTACTCGGCCTCGGCCGTGGACAAGGAAATCGAGTTTTGCTTCTTGCAAAACCAAGACACCAAGTTGTTGCCTAGAAAGAAGCAACCGCCCTATGTGCTCTTCCTATCATCACAATTTCCTACCCAATCCGCATCACTATAACCTACAAGTCTAGGATTAGTGTCAAATGAGTACCAAATCCCATAATTAGAAGTCTCATTCACATAGCGAATGATCCTTTTTACGGAAGAGAGGTGGGACTCCTTAGGATCCGCTTGGAACCTAGCACACACACACACACCCACACTAAAGGAGATATCGGGCCTACTTGCGGTCAAATAAAGCAAGCTTCCTATCATGCCACGATATAACGTTTGTTCCACACTTTTACCACTAGCATCCTTGCTTAGCTTCAAAGTTGTATTCATGGGTGTATCACAATGTTTGGCTTTCTCTAAACCAAACTTCTTCACTAGGTTCTTAGCATATTTGGCTTGGGTTATGAAAATCCCATTATCCATTTGCCTAATTTGCAAACCTAGGAAGTAACTAAGCTCACCAACAAGACTCATCTCAAATTCATGAGACATGACATCAACAAATTGTTGGACCTTGGTGTTGTTGGTGGAGCCAAAAACTATATCATCAACATATATTTGAGCTATGAAAAGCTCATCATTGTCTCTCTTGATGAATAGTGTCTTGTCAACACTACCTCTTGTGTAGTTATTGTCAACAAGAAATTGAGTGAGGTGCTCATACCAAGCCCTCGGTGCTTGTTTCAACCCATATAGTGCCTTCTTGAGGCGATAGACATGGTTGGGGTGGTGTGCATCCACAAACCCCTTGGGTTGTTCAACAAACACTTCCTCTTGCAAGAAGCTATTGAGGAAGGCACTCTTGACGTCTATTTGGTGCAATTTGAACTTGTGCACACAAGAAATGGACAAGAGAAGCCTAATGGACTCTAAGCGGGCAACGGGAGAAAAAGTCTCCTCAAAGTCGATACCCTTAATTTGAGAGTACCCTTGTGCTACAAGTCTAGCCTTGTTCCGCACTATGTTGCCCTTCTCATCGGATTTATTCCTAAAAATCCACTTAGTTCCTATCACATTTGAGCTTTTAGGCCTAGGAACTAGAGTCCAAACCTTATTTCTTTCGAATTGGTTTAGCTCTTCTTGCATGGCAAGAACCCAAAATTCATCATTCAAGGCTTCATCAACCTTTTTGGGTTCTATTTGAGAGGTGTAGCATGTAAAGCTAATGAGATTAGCTATTTGACGCCTAGTCCTAACACCCTCATTCACATCTCCAATAATATCCTCTTTGTTATGGAGTCTTCTAACCCATGGAGCGGGTTCATTAGAGTCCAAGAGAGGGACTGTAGTACTAGGTTGTGTGACCTCATTATTGTCATTGGACGTCCCAACATTGGGAGTCACCACAACCCTCTCCAAAGGAGAGTCATCCTTTAAAACATCCTCCTCCTCATGGTTATTAGACTTGAGCCTTGTATCATCAATGACCACATTTGATGATTCCATTACGGTTCGAGTCTTCAAGTTGAAAACTCTATAGGCTCTACTATTCAAGGCATAGCCAATAAAGATACCCTCATCACTCTTAGCATCAAACTTAACAAGTTGATCACGGTCATTTAAAATATAGCATTTGCTTCCAAATGTGTGGAAGTAGCTAACATTTGGCTTCCTACCCTTCCATAGTGAAACTAGTTATAGCACGGTGTGTATAAAACTATCTAGAGGGGGGGGGGGGGGGGGGGTGAATAGATTTTACGCTTTTTACCCAATTTTTCGTGTTAGTCAAAATTACGAAATTACCCTCAAGATAATATAAACAAGCAAGTGTAATATGTTGCGGAAATTAAAATAACACTTGATTTTTACGTGGAAACCCTCACGGGAAAAACCACGGGCTATGTAAGCAAGCCACACTCGAACCTCGAATCCACTAAATGTGCAAACGATTACAACCTAATCCCGGAATTAATCACACACCTACCTAATCCCGGTATGAGTGAACCTAGTCCAATTTTGCTTGCGATCTAAGCAACCTAATCCCGGATGCTACACACAAGACTTACTTTCTCTATGAAGAGAATACAACCCTAAGTGAATATATGTGAATATCCAAAATGCAACATAGAGCAAGGGAAACCCTATATGCTTATCTAAGATGATTAATATGCAATTAAGAACAATCCTAGATATCAAAACTAAATGACATTTCAATTAGTTTAGCTAATCAATATTAAGCACAAAACCTAATATGCTAGCACAATACAACTTCTCAAACATACATCATACTAACCTCAATCTTGTATTCAAAATATATAAAATAACATACAAGTAATTAATTGAGATTGCTAGATAAGAGAAACACAAAATATGTAAGATATTAGTGAAAAGCTTACCAAGCAAAGTATGATGAAGAATCCATGCTAGATGACATCTAGATGATCTAAGATGATGCTAGATGATGATTGATGATCATGGAAAAAGTGTTTGAGTGATTAAAAATGAGTTCTTGGAATTTTTCTTCTCTTTGAAAAATATCCTAAGTATGAAATCTGAATATGAACTCTTGTTATTGACCTAAAGTCAAAGTGGCATATATATAGGGTGTCAAGATGAAGTGTGGTCGTTTTGATAAGTGACACCAATATTTGCCTTGGGCGCTGTACGTAGAGCGCCCTTGTACAGCGCCTGTACAGCGCCTTTGCTCTGTTTTCACGAGAAAACAGAGAGGCACTGTACGAACAGCGCTTTGTACAGCGCTCGTACAGCGCCCAATAAAAATGCATCAGACCTGATGCATTTAAATGACATTTTTTGCATCAGGTATGATGGGCGCTGTTCGAATAGCGCTTTGTAGAGCGCTTTGAACAGCGCCCTTTGCAAAGAAAGAATCCCAAGATTATGCATGACAAGGCAATGGGCAATGCAAGATGCAATCAACCTAACATGCAAGAAGAGATGTTAACGAGCATTAAGGCACACAAATAAGACACACAACATACAAGGATTAAACATATGCATGAGTTGTGAGTGTGTGCAACTATCTCTTCAAGACAAGTAAGCACTTAGAGTATTACCTTTGGTGCTTGTCAATAGTGAGGTCTTCAAAAGGGCCTAAGCAATAACAACAACATCTAAGCTACCCTTACAAAGCATCCCCACATATGGTTTGATCACGAAATAAGCCAATTAAAAACAACGGGAATCTTAACAATCTCCCCCTTTGGCTATTTCGTGACAAAACCACCACTCACATTGATTCCTCACAAAGAATTAGAAACTACGGGACTACAATGATTATCTACATTACAAAGAGATAAGTAAATACAACTTCAAGTCTTCAATCTCTTATAGAACAATCAAGCCCTGAAAATAACGTTTCTAGCATTTCCAATACAAGTAAAGTGTGAGATTAATCATGTGAGAACAATAACAAGCATTTGCATTTAAAATTTAGGCACAACATTATGAAATGTATGTGTATGCAATGCTCCCCCTCAACGGGTTACTCCCCCTCAATGTATGTTCTCCCCAATATGCACAATTGCCTCTATATTTTGCAACTCCCCTTACCATATCCTACTCCCCCTTTTTGTCATGATATAGGCAAAGGAGTAGTCCCCAACCGGGTCACTCATAGCAACGAGAGATAGAAGCATGCAAGATTTGCATATACATATAAGTCACTTTATGCACTTCAATTAATTTGAGAGAAACAAGGAGATTTATTTGAGAAAATGTGTGAATCCAACATGCTTTGCATACAAGACATATAGCATTCAAGTCCAAAATACAATGGTATTTGGCAAAGCAAATGACAAAGGTTTCTAATAAGAATTCAAACCAATTTCACCAATGTCATGGGAAAAGCAAGGTTATAGAGATTATTGATTTCAAATTTTAGAGTAACTATATCCAACTTTATAAGCGAAACATGGCATGAGCGACTTTGCACCCTATTTGATTTTTCCGAATAAGATATCCGTATGATAGTAACCATGTTCAACTAATAAAGAAAGAGAGACATTTGGAATGTAACTTCCTTTGAACGGATACAAGATCCTTTATTCATTTTGAGTCTCATAAGCTTTCACACAAGTTTTGCATTTTAAGAATATGCAATCATCAATTCATGCTTTTCATGAGAGCATGTTGTATGAATTTCATGCTTTTTCATTTGACATTAGCATGTTATAAAAGAATCATCATGTCATGGAGATAACTATAGGTCATTCACATCATACTTCCTATGTAAATCTCCTAATCCAAAAATGCATGTTTGAACATAAATATGACATGGATTGTAAACAAGCAAGGTTCACACATATAGAATTGAAAACATATATACATATGTACAACCAAGCTTACTCAAGCAATCAAAAGAAGAGGCATAAGTTATTTCAAATTTTTTGCAAGATACAAGAATGCAAAATAGCTCTCTTTGCTTGAGTTCCCCATATGGGGTCAATCATAGAACACATTACTCCACAAGACATATCCCAATAGATCTACTAAGAGTTTTAAATCGAGTAGCATCTAAGGGTTTAGTAAATAGGTCCGCAAGTTGATCATTAGTACCTACATGTTCAAGTACTATGCATTTATTTTCAACAAGCTCTCTAATGAAGTGATGGCGGATGTCAATATGCTTAGTTCTAGAATATTGTACCGGATTCTTGGAAATATTAATAGAACTCATATTATCACAAAAGAGAGTGAGAGTACCTTGGTTGAATCCGTAATCTACTAGCATTTGCTTCATCCATAGGAGTTATGTGCATCCACTCCCCGCGGCTATGTACTCGGCCTCAGCCGTGGACAAGGAAATCGAGTTTTGCTTCTTACAAAACCAAGACACCAAGTTGTTGCCTAGAAAGAAGCAACCGCCCGATGTGCTCTTCCTATCATCACAATTTCCTGCCCAATCCGCATCACTAAAGCCTACAAGACTAGCATTAGTGTCAAAAGAGTACCAAATCCCATAGTTGGATGTCCCATTCACATAGCGAATGATCCTCTTCACAGAAGAGAGGTGGGACTCCTTAGGATCCGCTTGGTACCTAGCACACACACCCACACTAAAGGAGATATAGGGCCTACTTGCGGTCAAATAAAGCAAGCTTCCTATCATGCCATGATATAACGTTCGTTCCACACTTTTACCACTAGCATCCTTGCTTAGCTTTAAAGTGGTACTCATGGGTGTATCACAATGTTTGGCATTCTCTAAACCAAACTTCTTCACTAGGTTTTTGGCATATTTGGCTTGGGTTATGAAAATCCCATTATCTAATTGCCTAATTTGCAAACCTAGGAAGTAACTAAGCTCACCAACAAGACTCATCTCAAATTCATGAGACATGACATCAACAAATTGTTGGACCTTGGTGTTGTTGGTGGAGCCAAACACTATGTCATCAACATATATTTGAGCTATGAAAAGCTCATCATTGTCTCTCTTGATGAATAGTGTCTTGTCAACACTACCTCTTGTGTAGTTATTGTCAACAAGAAATTGAGTGAGGCGCTCATACCAAGCCCTTGGTGCTTGTTTCAACCCATATAGTGCCTTCTTGAGGCGATAGACATAGTTGGGGTGGTGTGCATCCATAAACCCCTTGGGTTGTTCAACAAACACTTCCTCTTGCAAGAAGCCATTGAGGAAGGCACTCTTGACGTCCATTTGGTGCAATTTGAACTTGTGCACACAAGAGATGGACAAGAGAAGCCTAATGGACTCTAAGCGGGCAACGGGAGCAAAAGTCTCCTCAAAGTCGATACCCTCAATTTGAGAGTACCCTTGTGCTACAAGTCTAGCCTTGTTCCGCACTATGTTGCCATCCTCATCGGATTTGTTCCTAAATATCCATTTAGTGCCTATGACATTAGTGGTCTTAGGCCTAGGAACTAGAGTCCAAACCTCATTCCTTTCGAATTGGTTTAGCTCTTCTTGCATGGCAAGAACCCAAAATTCATCATTCAAGGCTTCATCAACCTTTTTGGGTTCTATTTAAGAGTTGTAGCATGTAAAGCTAATTAGATTAGCTATTTGACGCCTAGTCCTAACACCCTCATTAACATCTCCAATAACATCCTCTTTGTTATGGAGTCTTCTAACCCATGGAGCGGGTTCATTAGAGTCCAAGTTAGGAACTCTTGTAATAGGTTGTGTGACTTCATTAGATGTCCCAACATTGGGAGTCACCACAACCCTCTCCAAAGGAGAGTCATCCTCTAAAACATCCTCCTCCTCATGGTCATTAGACTTGAGCCTTGTATCATCAATGACAACATTCGATGATTCCATGATGGTTCGAGTCTTCAAGTTGAAAACTCTATAGGCTCTACTATTCAAGGCATAGCCAATAAAGATACCCTTATCACTCTTAGCATCAAACTTGCCAAGTTGATCACGGTCATTTAAAATGTAGCATTTGCTCCCAAATGTGTGGAAGTAGCTAACATTTGGCATCCTACCTTTCCATAGCTCATAGGAGGTGTTTCTAGTGCCGGGCCTTAGGAATACTCTATTCCCTATATAGCAAGCCGTATTGACGGCTTCGGCCCATAGGTTCCTAGGGACATCACTCGGGCCATCTCTTGGAGGACCTTATTCTTCCTCTCAACAACTCCATTTTGTTGAGGTGTCCTAGGAGCCGAAAACTCATGGGAGATGCCTAAGCTATCACAATAGCTTTCAAAAGAGGCATTCTCAAACTCCCTCCCATGGTCACTTCTAATCCGTTTAATGCTTCTAATGTTAGAATTCATTTCATTTTGCAATTTGGTACAAAGCATTTTAAACTTATCAAAAGTTTCAGATTTTTCTCTAAGAAAATATGTCCATGTAAATCTAGAGAAATCATCAACACAAACAAAAATGTATCTCTTTCCACCTAAACTCTCGGTTTGCATAGGACCCATAAGATCCATGTGGAGAAGCTCTAGAGGCTCCTTGGTGGAGAGATACTTGCCCTTTTTGTGCATGCTTTTGGTTTGTTTTCCTTGTTGACAAGGTCCACAAATACCATTGGCTTTCTTCCCAAGCTTAGGGAGGCCACGCACACACTCGAACTTTCCAAGGGTTCTTAAATCCCTAAAGTTCATGTGGCCAAGTCTTTCATGCCACAACTTAACTTGCTCGTCCATGGACACATTGTTTGAGACTATTCTAGCTTCAAGACAATAACAATTGTCACTAGATCTCATACCTTTCAACAAGGTTTGTCCATCGGGCTTTAGGATTGAGCAACCATTTTTACTAAACAAGACGGAATATCCTTCATCACTTAGATGTGAAATGCTTATTAAATTGGCTTTCAAGTCATCAACAAATAAAGCATCGGATAAAGAGGGTAAACCGGGAACGGAAATGGTTCCTTTCCCTACAACCTTCTTTTTGGATCCATCACCAAAAGTGACATATCCACCTTCCTCCATAACAAGAGTCTCGAAGAAACTCTTGTTTCCCGTCATGTGCCTAGAGCACCCACTATCCAAATACCAAAAATTAGAAGAATTTGCCTTCAAGGCTATTTGTGCAACATGGCAAACATTTTCATTCTTTCTAATCCACTTAGCAACAATTTTAGCTTTCTTAGTGGTCTTTGGTACATGTGCTCTACTATTCCTAGGATCATGCAAATCAATATTATCATTCATAGGAACATGCATCATGGCTCTCTTCTTTTTCTTCTCTATCATGCTTCTAGTTTTGCACATTTTTATATAGCAAAAGTAATGTGGTCTAATATGGCCATCAAATCCACAAAAGTGACAAATAGGAGTAAAATAAGGAATCATACCTTGTCCTTGTCTTTGTGGATGAAAGGGTTCAATGTGTCTTCGTTGTTGAACCGATCTAGGTTGCTTCCAAACTTGAGGTTGCATGATAGGCCTCTTTCCTTTGTGAGCCATTTGAGGAGGAATGTTGGCTTGAGGGACCCTAGGGGGTTGAGCTTGAGGTTGCCTTCTTGGCCCCATCTTCACTTGTGCATTTGACCATTGTCCTACTTCTAATTTCTTCCTAGGTGTTTGCACAAATGAAGTTTCTTCTTTCCTCAAACTCTTGACAAACACGGTCTTGTTAGAGGTTGAGATCTTCTTACCATCTTCATACCCAAGACCCTTCTTGTCACATAGACTCTTTCCAACACCAAGCATTTGGTCAAGCTTCTTGGTGCTAGAATCCATCCTAGTCAAAGATTCTCTAACTTCTTCAAGCTCCCTCTTTAGACTATCTTCATTCCTCCTAGATAAGACTAACTCCTCTTTTAGCTTATCTTCCATCTTCTTGAATTTTTCCACTTGTTCACTCAAGTGATCAATATGAGATGCAAGCTCAAGATTTTCTTCTCTCAACATCTTGATCTTTCTTGTGCTCTTGATTGCTAAATCATTAAACTCGGCATGATATTTAGCAAGCACCTTTTTCTCTACAAATCCATTCATGGAGTTAGAAGATGAATCACTTTCTACTTCACTTGAGTCATTTTCCTCTCGACTCATTTCCTCTCTCTCACTAGCACTTTTGCTTTTATGGGAGGAGGCAAAAGCTAGGAGATTTGCCATGAGCTCTTCATCATCCGAAGACTCATCTCCCTCATAGGAGTCATCACTACTTCCACTCCAAGTGGCGGCCATCACTTTCCCCTTTTTCTTCTCTACATGATTTGAACAATCGGGGGCAAAATGACCTATGCCACCACACTCGAAACAACGGACCCCTTTCCTTTCGGTCCTTTCTTGCCTAGGTTCAAACTTCTTGAAAGAGCCCTTTTTCTTCAAGTCTTGACCTTTTGACCCAAAGCTCTTTCTTCTAAACTTCATAACCTTGTTGAACCTTTTTACAAACAAGGCAAGGTCTTCATCCGAGTCAACCTTCTTTTCCTCCTTTTCATCCTTGGAGGTTTTTAAAGCAATTCCTTTTTGCTTTTTAGTGGGTGTGGAGATAGGCCCCTTCCTAGACTCATAAGCTAGAAGTCTCCCAATCACCTCACTCGGCTTCATATCCTTATAATCACTATTTTCTTCTAAAGCCGTCACCTTCGATTCAAACCTATCGGGTAGAGATCTCATAATCTTTTGCTTGATTCTCCTATCCGAATATGGATCACCAAGTTGATGGCTTTGGTTGACTATATCCATCAACTTGATCTCGAAGTCGTTGAAGCACTCATTCTCCTCCATCTTAAGCATCTCGAATTGAGTTTGGAGGACTTGAAGCTTAGAGTCCTTCACCACTTCGGTTCCCTCATGTGCAATCTCTAGGATGTCCCAAGCCTCCTTAGCTATCCTAGTATTTTGAATCAATTTATATTGATTTTCGTCCATAGCACACAAGATGGCATGCATCGCCTTCCTATTCCACTTTGAAGCATCAAACTCTTGCGCGTTCCATTGCGCCTTAGGCTTCAAAACATCTTCTACTCCACCCGCAGGAGTCATCATAGGGAGATCATATCCGTCTTCCACCGCCATCCATGCACGGTCATGAATTTGGCATATGTAGGATTCCATCTTCCCTTTCCATTGGGAATAGTTCAATCTGGTAAGAAGTGGAGGCCTTGTGCTAGAAGCACCTTCGTTGCTACCACCGTTTCCACCGTTTCCACTCATAGTGTTTATGAATGAATGAAATGAATGCAAATGTATGAATGATCAAAATCACACAAAATGCAAAACACACCAAAATATGCAAGGATCACCTATGTATGTCTAGGAACCCGCTCTGATACCAATTGAAACTAGTTATAGCACGGTGTGTATAAAACTATCTAGAGGGGGGGTGAATAGATTTTACGCTTTTTACCCAATTTTTCGTGTTAGTCAAAATTACGAAATTACCCTCAAGATAATATAAACAAGCAAGTGTAATATAGTGCGGAAATTAAAACAACACTTAATTTTTACGTGGAAACCCTCATGGGAAAAACCACGGGCTATGTAAGTAAGCCACACTCGAACCTCGAATCCACTAAATGTGCAAACGATTACAACCTAATCCCGGAAGTAATCACACACCTACCTAATCCCGGTATGAGTGAACCTAGTCCAATTTTGCTTGCGATCTAAGCAACCTAATCCCGGATGCTACACACAAGACTTACTTTCTCTATGAAGAGAATACAACCCTAAGTGAATATATGTGAATATCCAAAATGCAACATAGAGCAAGGGAAACCCTATATGCTTATCTAAGATGATTAATATGCAATTAAGAACAATCCTAGATATCAAAACTAAATGACATTTCAATTAGTTTAGCTAATCAATATTAATCACAAAACCTAATATGCTAGCACAATACAACTTCTCAAACATACATCATACTAACCTCAATCTTGTATTCAAAATATATAAAATAACATACAAGTAATTAATTGAGATTGCTAGATAAGAGAAACACAAAATATGTAAGATATTAGTGAAAAGCTTACCAAGCAAAGTATGATGAAGAATCCATGCTAGATGACATCTAGATGATCTAAGATGATGCTAGATGATGATTGATGATCATGGAAAAAGTGTTTGAGTGATTAAAAATGAGTTCTTGGAATTTTTCTTCTCTTTGAAAAATATCCTAAGTATGAAATCTGAATATGAACTCTTGTTATTGACCTAAAGTCAAAGTGGCATATATATAGGGTGTCAAGATGAAGTGTGGTCGTTTTGATAAGTGACACCAATATTTGCCTTGGGCGCTGTATGTAGAGCGCCCTTGTATAGCGCCTGTACAGCGCCCTTGCTCTGTTTTTACGAGAAAACAGAGAGGCGCTGTACAAACAGCGCTTTGTACAGCGCTCGTACAGCACCCAATAAAAATGCATCAGACCTGATGCATTTAAATGACATTTTTTGCATCAGGTATGATGGGCGCTGTTCGAACAGCGCTTTGTAGAGCGCTTTGAACAGCGCCCTTTGCAAAGAAAGAATCCCAAGATTATGCATGAATAGGCAATGGGCAATGCAAGATGCAATCAACCTAACATGCAAGAAGAGATGTTAACGAGCATTAAGGCACACAAATAAGACACACAACATACAAGGATTAAACATATGCATGAGTTGTGAGTGTGTGCAACTATCTCTTCAAGACAAGTAAGCACTTAGAGTATTACCTTTGGTGCTTGTCAATAGTGAGGTCTTCAAAAGGGCCTAAGCAATAACAACAACATCTAAGCTACCCTTACAAAGCATCCCCACATATGGTTTGATCACGAAATAAGCCAATTAAAAACAATGGGAATATAACACATAGCTCATAGGAGGTGTTTCTAGATCCGGGCCTTAGGAAAACTCTATTCCCTATATAGCAAGCTGTATTGACGGCTTCGGCCCATAGGTTCCTAGGGACATTGTTGCTAAGCAACATCACTCGAGCCATCCCTTGGAGGACCCTATTCTTCCTCTCAACAACTCTATTTTGTTGAGGTGTCCTAGGAGCCGAAAACTCATGGGAGATGCCTAAGCTATCACAATAGCTTTCAAAAGAGGCATTCTCAAACTCCCTCCCATGGTCACTTCTAATCCGTTTAATGCTTCTAATGTTAGAATTCATTTCATTTTGTAATTTAGTACAAAGCATTTTAAACTTATCAAAAGTTTCAGATTTTTCTCTAAGAAAATATGTCCATGTAAATCTAGAGAAATCATCAACACAAACAAAAATGTATCTCTTTCCATCTAAACTCTCGGTTTGCATAGGACCCATAAGATCCATGTGGAGAAGCTTTTGGGGCTCCTTGGTGGATAGATACTTGCCCTTTTTGTGCATGCTTTTGGTTTGTTTTCCTTGTTGGCAAGGTCCACAAATACCATTGGCTTTCTTCCCAAGCTTAGGGAGGCCACGCACACACTCGAACTATCCAAGGGTTCTTAAATCCCTAAAGTTCATGTGGCCAAGTCTTTCATGCCACAACTCTATTTGCTCATCCATGGACACATTGTTTGAGACTAATCTAGCTTCAAGACAATAGCAATTGTCACTAGATCTCATACCTTTCAACAAGGTTTGTCCATCGGGCTTTAGGATAGAGCAATTATCTTTACAAAACAGGACGTAATATCCTTCATCACTTAGATGTGAAATGCTTATTAAATTGGCTTTCAAGCCATCAGCAAATAAAGCATCGGATAAGGAGGGTAAACCGGGAACGGAAATGGTTCCTTTCCCTACAACTTTCTTTTTGGATCCATCACCAAAAGTGACATATCCACCTTCCTCCATAACAAGAGTCTCGAAGAAACTCTTGTTTCCCTTCATGTGCCTAGAGCACCCACTATCTAAATACCAAAAATTAGAAGAATTTGCCTTCAAGGCTATTTGAGCAACATGGCAAACAATTTCATTCTTTCTAATCCACCTAGAAACAATCTTAGCTTTCTTAGTGGTCTTTGGTACATGGGTTCTAGATGTTCTAGGATCATGCATAATAATATTATCATTCCTAGGAACATGCATCATGGCTCTTTTCTTTTTCTTCTCTATCATGCTTCTAGTTTTGCACATTTTAATATATCGAAAGCAATGTGGTCTAATATGACCATCAAATCCACAAAAGTGACAAATAGGAGTAAAATAAGGAATCATACCTTGTCCTTGTCTTTGTGGATGAATGGGTTCAATCCGTCTTCGTTGTTGAACCTGTCTAAATTGCTTCCTAGCTTGAGGTTGCATGATAGGTCTCTTTCCTTTGTGAGCCATTTGTGGAGGAATGTTGGCTCGAGGGACCCTAGGGGGTTGAGCTTGAGGTTGCCTTCTTGGCCCTATCTTCACTTGAGCATTTGAACTTTGTCCTATTTCTAACTTCTTCCTAGGAATTTGCACAAATGAAGTTTCTTTGTTCTTCAAGCTCTTGACAAACATGGTCTTGTTAGAGGTTGAGATATTCTTGCCATCTTCATACCCAAGACCCCTCTTGTCACATGGACTCTTTCCAACACCAAGCATATGGTCAAGCTTCTTGGTGCTACAATCCATCCTAGTCATAGATTTTCTAACTTCTTCAAGCTCCCTCTTTAGACTATCTTCATTCCTCCTAGATAAGACTAACTCCTCTCTTAGCTTGTCTTCCATCTTCTTGAATCTTTCCACTTGTTCACTTAAATGGTCATTTTGAGATGCAAGCTCAAGATTTTCTTCTCTCAACATCTTGATCTTTCTTGTGCTCTTGATTGCTAAATCATTAAACTTGGCATGATATTTAGCAAGCACCTTTTTCTCCACAAATCCATTTATGGAGTTAGAAGAGGAATCACTTTCTTCTCCACTTGAGTCATTTTCCTCTTGACTCATTTCCTCTCTCTCACTAGCACTTTTGCTTTTATGGGAGGAGGCAAAAGCTAGGAGATTAGCTATGAGCTCTTCATCATCCGAAGACTCATCTCCCTCATAGGAGTCATCACTGCTTCCACTCCAAGTGGCGGCCATCACTTTCCCATTTTTCTTCTCAACATGATTTGCACAATCGGGGGCAAAATGACCTATGCCACCACACTCGAAACAATGGACCCCTTTCATTTCGGTCCTTTCTTGCCTAGGTTCAAACTTCTTGAAAGAGCCCTTTTTTCTTCAAATCTTGACCTTTTGATCCAAAGCCCTTTCTTCTAAACTTCATAACCTTGTTGAACCTTTTTACAAACAAGGCAAGGTCTTCATCCGAGTCAATCTTCTTTGCCCCCTTTTCATCCTTGAAGGTCTTCAAAGCAATTCCTTTTTGCTTTTTAGGAGGTGTGGAGATAGGACCCTTCCTAGACTCATAAGCTAGAAGTCCCCCAATCACCTCACTCGGCTTCATATCCTTATAACCACTATTTTCTTCTAGAGCCGTCACCTTCGATTCAAACCTATCAGGTAGAGATCTCATAATCTTTTGCTTGATTCTCCTATCTGAATATGGATCACCAAGTTGATGACTTTGGTTGACTATATCCATCAACTTGAACTCGAAGTCGTTGAAGCAGTCATTCTCCTCCATCTTGAGCATCTCGAATTGAGTTTGGAGGACTTGAAGTTTAGAGTCCTTCACCACTTCGGTTCCCTCATGTGCAATCTCTAGGATGTCCCATGCTTCCTTAGCTATCCTAGTATTTTGAATCAACTTGTACTGATTTTCGTCCATAGCACACAAGATAGCATGCATCGCCTTCCTATTCCACTTTGAAGCCTCAAACTCTTGCGCGTTCCATTGCGCCTTAGGCTTCAAAACTTCTTCTCCTCCACCATCGGGAGTCATCATGGGTAGATCATATCCGTCTTCCACCGCCATCCATTCACGGTCATGAATTTGGCATATGTAGGATTCCATCTTCCCTTTCCATTGGGAATAGTTCAATCCGGTAAGAAGTGGAGGCCTTGTGCTAGAAGCACCTTCGTTGCCACCACCATTTCCACAGTTTCCACTCATAGTGTTTATGAATGAATGAAATGAATGCAAATGTATGATTGATCAAAAAACACACAAAATGCAAAACACATCAAAATAAGCAAGGATCACCTATGTATGTCTAGGAACCCTGTAAGGTTTATGGTTTGTATTGGCTTAATTCCATTGCAAAACACTCTATGATTGTATTAGTTGTTGCTTAGGACATTATTTGAAGAAAGGAAGCTTAATAGGTGGAGAGCAACGTCTAGTGCAAAAGTCGTCTTCAAGAGGTGAAAAACGTCAAAGGTAAATCTTGACTTCCATCCTCTTGCAAGGCGTTAGCGCACACACACACAATTCATACATGTGTGTCCCTGCATCGTGGTTCAAACATTTGGTATAACACATTCACACACTTCATAGTATGCTCATGCATTGATCTTGTATTGACAAACATTGTAGAATTGCATGCTTTGTGACTATCTCTTTGATATGGCATGCTTGTGTGAATATGTGTTTATTTGTTTGTGTATTTCGTGTTTTGGACTTGAACATGTTCTTATTTGATGCCTTATTGAGTTCCGGTCGTTTCGGTTACTCATTCATAAGGTTTCGAGTCCAAACGACTTAGCTATGCTACTTTGTGTTCTCATTCGTTGAGTTGACTTCATCATCATTTTCCGAGATGATTTCTCAACCATTTTTCAAAGTTTTGTAGTCGTAGTCGTGCGTGAGGGAGTCACGGTTCGTAATCCGAAAACAGATTCGAAATCAGAGTTCGGATGCCCAAGATACGGCTGAAGAACGTGAGGGAGCGCGCGAGAGGCAAGCATGGCCAAAGGCCATGCATTGGCCACCACGTGTGGAGCCCGTGGGACCCACGGCCAGAGCACCCCTCTGGTCCCGTGTGGCCCACACGCTCCCCATGGGGTGCTGATGTGGCAGCCTCTGATTGGCTCCCGTCATCCTCTCTCTTCTCCATCTCTTTTCCCTCCATTTATATTCGAAATCCCGAGCAGAATTTTTTACAATTTTTGATTTCTTATTTTGATCATATCTCTCTCATTTCAACTCCGAATTGAGTGATTCAAAAGCCAAAATTGTTGGTCTTGAAGAGAGCTACAAACCCCAAGCATTTTCAGAGCCATTTGAGTTTGTCATTTTTCCCAGTGATCTGATTTCAGTACGAGACTCAATTTTTGTATGTGAAACTTCTTCTTCTCACTTCATCTTTTGATCATCTCTTTTAATCTTCCTAACTGATAGATGATATGTGTTTAGAATGTTGTTAGATCATATTCTAGGGGTGGTTGATCTATTGATTGTTGAGTTTTAGCTATTTGATTTCAATTGAACATATATTGCTAAACTTGACCTATCTTGATATTGATTCTAGAAATACTTTTTGTTCTTGATCTTGATTGTTGATTTCTAGGTTTTTGTCACATGTTCATGAACTAGGATTTTTGATTGTGCCATCTATCATTTAAATCTAATTCTTGTTTGGATTGAATATGTTGTGGATTTCAAGTGTTAACTTATTCACTTGATTTCAAAGCTAGTTTTGTGATTTTTATTGAAAACTTGTTACTCTAGCTTTGATTGACATGTTTAGGTTTCTAGATATTTTTGTGAATGACTTTGAATGTCTAATCTAGACTTCTAATCACATGTTCATAAGAATTAGCTAAATTTGCTTGTGAGCTTGATTTGTGCAAATCTAATTCTTCATAGAGTGTGTTTGATCTACTTGCTCTATTTGCTTGTGTTTGCATCATTTGCATCACTTAGATCATTGCCTTGTGAAAGGTTGAAGTCTCTTGCAAAGTGAGTGAAGCTTTGTCTTGAGCAAGAAGTCTTGGCTAGGAAAGTGTTCCGGATAGCCAAGCAAGAAGCCTTGATTAGAGTCGGGAGGACTCGGATAGTCAAGCAAGAAATCTTCCTAGAGACATGAGCGTCTTGGATAGGAAGTTGCTTTCTAGAGGTGTAGGATACATCTCGGATAGGAGGTAGGCTTGGTGATTCACTAGCCCGAGGGTAGATTAGGAGTTGATAGCTTGAGCGGATATCATGAGTGATAGCTTGAGTGTGTAAGTTCTTTTTTCACATAGTGGATTGCTTTGCCGGTGGTTGTGGTATCAACCCGTGGATGTTTCCTCTTTGAGGTTTTACCACGTAAAAACACTTGTGTTCATTTTTGTTTTTATTTTTCTTTATCTTCCATATCTTACATTGATTGCATATCTTGTAAATTGATTAACTCTTGTATTAGTGAAATCAATTCATTTGCTAAAACTAATCAAGTGTTCATTCTCTTTGTTATATTCCGCATTATTTTTAAATTGGAAGAATTTGGAGCCTATACCTATTCACCCCCCCTCTAGGTATATTTTACACTATATTGCTTAAGGGAATTTCTATTGGTATCAGAGCGGGTGTCTAGAAGTAATTAGATAGATCCATATTATAGTGTTTGTGTTTTGTTTTGTTGTGTTTTGTTGTGTTTGTTCATTTTCGTAGCTATGGGTGATTCGATGCCGGAAGGTGCTTCTAGTGCTAGACCTCCACTCTTGGATAGTGGTAACTACACCTTTTGGAGAAATACAACGAAAGCCTACATTAGAGCATTCAATGATAAAGCATGGATGAGTGTGAGTGATGTAGTAGAGGAAAATGAGTCCTTGGATGATCGAGAATCTACTTGCAATCACATTGCTCACGTGGCTATATATGAAGGAAGATTTGAGGATAATAGTGAAGACTCCTCAAGTATTGAGGAAAGTGAAAACTCTTCAAGTAGTGAAGATAGCGAAATCTCCTCCAATGATGAAGAGTTTGAAGTCTCCTCAAATCAAGATTTTATAAGCTTCAATGACAAGATCCTTCAACAAAAGAATGAAGAGAACATCAAGTTGAAGTTGATCAATGCCAATTTAGTGGTGATCTTTAAAGCTCTTGTCAATGAAAAGAAGATGTCTTTGGAGAAGATGAGCAAGCAAAGTGAAGTCATCAAGGAGCATGAAAAGACCATTGAAAAGTATGTCTCAAAGGTGGAAGAAAGTGCTCAAGAGCTAGATGATCTAAGAGAAGATTTTACTATGAAGTTGTTTGCCATGGAAGGAGAGATTAAGCAAAAAGAGAACTCTTTGTCTATCATGAAGATAAAAGAGTGTGAGCTTATAGATGAAGTCAAAGCTCTCAAAGAGTCTATTAATGGCATGAAAATTAGAGCCATTAAGCTTGATGATGTGATAAAACTTGGAAAGCATCATGGAGATAAAAGTGGCTTGGGTTATGTAGAAGAAGTTAAGAAGACTCCTACAACCAAGAACAAGTCAAGAAAGTCCAAGAAGAATAAAGACTCTAGTACTATTCCTTCCAACATCAAAGACAAAGGCAAGAAGAGCAATGGAACTTCTCAACCGTCCTCTCAACCAAAGCATGCACACCTAAAAGGTAACTTTTTTAAATTCATTCCGGTTTGTCATTATTGTAATGTGGTTGGTCACATTAGGCCTAAGTGTTATGAATATGCTAGGCAATGCAAACTAGGAAATGTGGAACATGATAAAAATGTGAAAAAGTTACCTAATCATTCTCCTAAGCATGAGTTTAAGTCTAGTGCTAGACATAACATCTCTAAGTTTATCCCGGTTTGTCATTTTTGCAAAGTTGTAGGGCATATCAAACCTAAATGCTACAAGTATATTAGACAATGCGAACTATGGAATGAGATGCATGCTAGTGAGATGAAAAGACTTCCTTTGGTTGTTTCTAAACATGTTAGGGCATTAGAGACTATGCATGATGAACATGTTAATGAAAAGAAATCAACAAGGAAAGTTTGGGTTAAGAAAAATAATGTGCATTCTTGTGAAATAGATAAATCTTCTTTGAAAGTTTCTAAACATGACAATAGCTTTGATGCTTTGAGAAATGTGCATATTGATCATATTCATGTGAAGAAACCTACCAAGAAAATTTGGATTGAAAAGAATGACATGCATGTTAATAATAATCATGTTAAGAAATATGTTGAGAAGAAGTTGGTTAAGAAGAGTGTTAACCATGATCATTTGAAGAGTCTTGATGAAATATTTGCGCGTGGCAAAAATGATGATTTTAATATGAGTGATATTTTCATGAAGAAGATAGTTGATGATTTATCTTCTAGATTTCATATTGCCATGCGTAATGATCATGATGTTGTTTTTGTTGGTTCACCTAAGACTAATATGGTCAAAGGTGAGTGCTCTCATACTTGATTGAGTAGCACATTTGAGAATATTTTTGTTCTTGTTTGATAAGAGTTCTAAGTTTGATGCTTGACTATGCCATTTTTAATGTGCTAGGTCTAGTATTCAAACTTGGTGTCTCTAATCAATTCATGAACTTAATATTCTCATATTCACTATGATAGTCAAAATTTGTTGATTAACTTTAAAGAAGTTGAATTTTGAAATCTATTTGGTGAAAATTTTTGTTAAGACTTTTAGAGAAAGTCATTTTTATGTAATTGTTTGAGTTGAAAGTGTTTGGTCTTTATTTTCTTGGGATGACACACCAACAACTTGTTGTCATGAGGACAAACAAGCCAAGAAAGCTCATAAAAAGAGCGGAGATCTTTCATTGGTGAAAAAGCTTGCTAAGGTATTTCTCTACTTTAAAAGCTTGCTTTCTATTTCATCTTTTCAACTCTTTGTATGCATGATATCATTGCACATAGATATTAGGCATCATTTCATTAGAGAACATGTTGAACATTCTATTGTTCTCTAAAGCAATGCCTACTAAAAAAAAAAAAATCAACTTGCGGATTTGTTCACTAAGCCCTTGGACATAAGAGGTAAAACTCTTTGAAGATTCATTGGAATGATTTGTGTTGATTATTGTCTATGTGTGATTGTGAGTGGCTTGATGAGCAAAACTTTAATTGAAAATCAATATCTTTGAGAGCTACTCACTTGAGAAGTAATGATCTTAAACAAGTATCTTTTATTGTTTCTAGATCATACACTTGAGCTTGAAAATCATATTTTTGAAAAGTGCACTAATGCTTCTCTTATATGTTTTAGTTTCGAGTATATGTGGTTGAATATGTGTAGATAATGGATGCATCTAGAAGTTTATTGTTAAGTACATGATAGATGACCTATGGTATGTATCCATTTTGCTTCGGCACTACATAGTAATCAACGAGCACCCTCATGGAAAGGGCTACACACCTTGGTTGTGCAGCCGCCCAATGTAGGAAAGGGCTACGCCATTGTGATGAGTGAAAGCCACCATGAGGTGTATATGTTTATGTTAGAAAAAAATCAAAGAAGTGTTGAAAAGAATCATTAAAAAAAAAAAAAAAATCTTTGATTGTAAGCCTAAAAGAAATGAAAAATAAAAAGCTTATTGGTGTATAGTTGAGAATTGTGAAAAAGCTGGGGTTGACAAATAGAAACGGGAAAACGAGCCACATGCACACACACGCTCATATGTTGATATCTATTCATTTTAAAAGCAAAAATCCGGATGAATATCGGTTTGACCTATTTTTGGAAAGGCTTTAGATGGATAGGTGTGGATAGAGTTTGCATGTTGATATCACAATTACTCCTACTATATATTTGTGAAGCATCACACACACACATTTTGCTTATGTGCTTGATTCATTAGCAATGTGAGAATATTTTTGAGAGATTAATGAAAATCTATGATTCTCTCTTGGACTTTGACAAGTTATGAAATATTTTCTCTTATTGCTTGATTGTGTGATTGTGTGATGTCCCTTGTGAACAAATCTACTTGTTGATAATATGTGGAGCATATGTTAAGGGGGAGCTTTAGTTTATTCAACTTTCGCTTTCTATATGATTTGTTTGCTTAATATCTCGTTCTTTATCTCTTGTGTCCCTTGTCTATTCCTTGACAAAAAGGGGGAGAAAATGTATACCTCACCATATTTGATATTGGGGAGATTTTGTATACTTCGCACTTTATGTGGAAAATGTTCCAATTGTGTGATAATATTCCTCTTTGTGCTTAAATGTGACTTTGTCTTAAGGGGGAGAATTCTTGTCTTAAGGGGGAGAATTCTTGTCTTAAGGGGGAGAAAGAATTCTTTCTTGATATTGTTAAGGATAGTTGGTCCTTGGGAATTGGGAAACTAAGGGAATGCTTTAATATGAACATATTTTATTCACTTGAGATAATGCATTTGTGTATGAGATAAGGGATATCTTCTATGTTTGTTGTTTGGTTAAATAACTCACCATTCTTCTTTAGAGAAGATCTCTTTTTGGTTGCTATTTTCTCTCATAGGTACTTTGAAGACCGAAAGAGGAATTCTTGAAGACTTGAAGACTTGAAGACTTTTTAGTCTAGGAATTTCTTTGTAATGTGAGATTGAGAGTATGCTATCATTTTGAGTTTATTTGAGTGAAACATTGTATGGTGAGGTTGAGTGCTTTTGCCATGGAATAGCCAAAGGGGGAGATTGTAAGGTTTATGATTTGTATTGGCTTAATTCCATTGCAAAACACTCTATGATTGTATTAGTTGTTGCTTAGGACATTATTTGAAGAAAGGAAGCTTAATAGGTGGAGAGAAACGTCTAGTGCAAAAGTCGTCTTCAAGAGGTGAAAAACGTCAAAGGTAAATCTTGACTTCCATCCTCTTGCAAGGCGTTAGCGCACACACACACAATTCATACATGTGTGTCCCTGCATCGTGGTTCAAACATTTGGTATAACACATTCACACACTTCATAGTATGCTCATGCATTGATCTTGTATTGACAAACATTGTAGAATTGCATGCTTTGTGACTATCTCTTTGATATGGTATGCTTGTGTGAATATGTGTTTATTTGTTTGTATATTTTGTGTTTTGGACTTGAACATGTTCTTATTTGATGCCTTATTGAGTTCCGGTCGTTTCGGTTACTCATTCATAAGGTTTCGAGTCCAAACGACTTAGCTATGCTACTTTGCGTTCTCATTCGTTGAGTTGACTTCATCATCATTTTCCGAGATAATTTCTCAACCATTTTTCAAAGTTTTATAGTCGTAGTCGTGCGTGAGGGAGTCACGGTTCGTAATCCGAAAACGGATTCGAAATCGGAGTTCGGATGCCCAAGATACGGCTGAAGAACGTGAGGGAGCGCGCAAGAGGCAAGCATGGCCAAAGGCCATGCATTGGCCACCACGTGTGGAGCCCGTGGGACCCACGGCCAGAGCAACCCTCTGGTCCCGTGTGGCCCACGCGTTCCCCACGGGGTGCTGATGTGGCAGCCTCTGATTGGCTCCCGTCATCCTCTCTCTTCTCCATCTCTTTTCCCTCCATTTATATTCGAAATCCCGAGCAGAATTTTTTACAATTTTTGATTTCTTATTTTGATCATATCTCTCTCATTTCAACTCCAAATTGAGTGATTCAAAAGCCAAAATTGTTGGTCTTGAAGAGAGCTACAAACCCCAAGCATTTTCAGAGCCATTTGAGTTCATCATTTTTTCCAGTGATCTGATTTCAGTACGAGACTCAATTTTTGTATGTGAAACTTCTTCTTCTCACTTCATCTTTTGATCATCTCTTTTAATCTTCCTGAAACTAAATATACCACGGTGTGTCTAAAGCTATCTAGAGGGGGGGGGGGGGGGGGGGGGTGAATAGATTTTACGCTTTTTACCCAATTTTTCGTGTTAGTCAAAATTACGAAATTACCCTCAAGATAATATAAACAAGCAAGTGTAATATGGTGCGGAAATTAAATTAACACTTGAATTTTTACGTGGAAACCCTCACGGGAAAAACCACGGGCTATGTAAGTAAGCCACACTCGAACCTCGAATCCACTAAATGTGCAAACGATTACAACCTAATCCCGGAAGTAATCACACACCTACCTAATCCCGGTATGAGTGAACCTAGTCCAATTTGCTTGCGATCTAAGCAACCTAATCCCGATTGCTACACACAAGACTTAGCTTCTCTTGAAGAGAATACAACCCTAAGTGAATATATGAAAATATCCAAAATGCAACATAGAGCAAGGGAAACCCTATATGCTTATCTAAGATGATTAATATGCAATTAAGAACAATCCTAGATATCAAAACTAAATGACATGTCAAATAGTTAAGCTAATCAATATCAAGTACAAAACCTAATATGCTAGCACAATACAACTTCTCAAACATACATCATACTAATCTCAATTTTGTATCTAGAGCATACAAAATAACAATCAAGTAATTAATTGAGATTGCTAGATAAATTAAACACAAAATATGTAAGATATTAGTGAAAAGCTTACCAAGCAAAGTATGATGAAGATTCCATGCTAGATGACATCTAGATGATCTAAGATGATGCTAGATGATGATTGATGATCATGAAATTGTGTTTGAGTAATTAAAAATGAGTTCTTTGTGTATTTTTCTTCTCTTGAAAAATATCCTAAGTATGAAGCATGAATAAGAACTCTTGTAAATGACCTAAAATCAAGTTAGCATATATATAGAGGCCATAAGTGAAGTGAGGTCGTTTTGAAAACTCGCCAGAAAATCACTCTGTGCGCTGGTGGACCTGCGCTGGTGGACCTGCGCTGGTGGACCAGCGCAGGACCAGCGCACAAGCCAATTTTGGCTTGAGCGCTGGACGTCAGGCGCTGCCACCAGCGCCAGTCCAGCGGCGCCATACTGGGCGATCGGCGCTGGTGGCCGGCGCTGGTCCACACCAGCGCACGACCAGCGGCGCGCCACTGGGCGATTTGCGCCGGTGAGCGGCGCTGGTCGACCGGCGCTGGTGGACCAGCGCACAGACCAAAATTTGCATCCCATATGCAATCATGCAAGGGGTACAAAGTCAAACAAGATGCATCCTAAAAGCCTAAATGCTATGATGTTTTCAACATAAGATGCACTCATAAAATTAAGCAAGAAGAGATGTAAATAATCATTTATGCACAACAAAAAGAAACACAACTTACAAAGATTAAACATATGCATGAGTTGTGAGTGTGTGCAACTATCTCTTCAAGACAAGAAAGCACTTAGAATATTACCTTTGGTGCTTGTCAATAATGAGGTCTTCAAAGGGCCTAATGCACTAACAACAACATTTAAACTACCCTTACAAAGTATCCCCATTTATGGTTTGATCACGAAATAAGCCAATTAAAAACAACGGGAATCCTTACAATCTCCCCCCTTGGCTATTTCGTGACAAAACCATCACTCACATTAAATCCTCACAAAAGAAATAGAAACTACGGGATTACAATGATATTCTACATTACAAAGAGATAAGAGAATGCAACTTGAAGTCTTCAATCCTCTTGTAGAATAATCAATCCCTGAAAAGAGTTTCTAACAATCCAATTCAAGTAAAGTGTGAGATTAATCATGTGAGAATAATACCAAGCATTTGAATTTTTAGAATTTAGGAACAACATTAGCAAATGTATGCAATGTATGATAAATGCAATGCTCCCCCTCAATGTTTTATCTCCCCAAAGTGCACAATAGCTTCTCTATTTTGCAACTCCCCTTACAATATCCTACTCCCCCTTTTTGTCATGATATAGGCAAAGGAGTAGTTCCCAACCGGGTCACTCATAGCAACGAGAGATAGAAGCATGCAAGATATGCATATACATATAAGTCACGTTATGCACTTCAATTAATTTGAGAGAAACAAGGAGATTTATTTGAGAAAATGTGTGAATCCAACATGCTTTGCATACAAGACATATAGCATTCAAGTCCAAAGTACAATGGTATTTGGCAAAGCAAATGACAAAGGTTTCTAATTCGAATTCAAACCAATTTCACCAATGTCATGGGAAAAGCAAGGATATAGAGATTATTGATTTCAATTTAAGAGTAACTATATCCAACTTTATAAGCGAAACATGGCATGAGCGACTTTGCACCTTATTAGATTTTTCTGGATAAGATATCCGTATGATAGTAACCATGTTCAACTAATAAAGAAAGAGAGACATTTGGAATGTAAATTCCTTTGAACGGATACAAGATCCTTTATTCATTTTGAGTCTCATTAGCTTTCACACAAGTTTTGCATTTTTAAGAATATGCAATCATCAATTCATGCTTTTCATGTGAGCATGTTGTATGAATTTCATGCTTTTTCATTTAGCATAAGCATGTTATTTAAGAAACATCATGTCATGGAGATAACTATAGGTCATTCACATCATACTTCCTATGTAAATCTCCTAGTCCAAAAATGCATGTTTGAACATAAATATGACATGGATTGTAAACAAGCAAGGTTCACACTTATAGAATTGAAAACATATATACATATGTACAACCAAGCTTACTCAAGCAAATCAAAAGAAGAGGCATAAGTTATTTCAAATTTTTTGCAAGTTACATGAATGCAAAATAGCTCTCTTTGCTTGAGTTCCCCATATGGGGTCAATCATAGAACATCACTCCACAAGACATATCCCAATAGATCTACTAAGAGTTTTAAATCGAGTAGCATCTAAGGGTTTAGTAAATAAGTCCGCAAGTTGATCATTAGTACCTACATGTTCAAGTACTATGCATTTATTTTCAACAAGCTCTCTAATGAAGTGATGGCGGATGTCAATATGCTTAGTTCTAGAATGTTGAACCGGATTCTTGGAAATATTAATGGCACTCATGTTATCACAAAAGAGAGTGAGAGTACCTTGATTGAATCCGTAGTCTACTAGCATTTGCTTCATCCATAGGAGTTGTGTGCATCCACTCCCCGCGGCTATGTACTCGGCCTCGGCCGTGGACAAGGAAATTGAGTTTTGCTTCTTGCAAAACCAAGACACCAAGTTGTTGCCTAGAAAGAAGCAACTGCCCGATGTGCTCTTCCTATCATCACAATTTCCTGCCCAATCCGCATCACTAAAGCCAACTAGACTAGCATTAGTGTCAAAAGAGTACCAAATCCCATAGTTGGATGTCCCATTCACATAGCGAATGATCCTCTTTACGGAAGAGAGGTGGGACTCCTTAGGATCCGCTTGGTACCTAGCACACACACCCACACTAAAAGATATATCGGGCCTACTTGCGGTCAAATAAAGCAAGCTACCTATCATGCCACGATATAGAGTTTGTTCCACACTTTTACCACTAGCATCCTTGCTTAGCTTCAAAGTGGTACTCATGGGTGTATCACAATGTTTGGCTTTCTCTAAACCAAACTTCTTCACTAGGTTCTTAGCATATTTGGCTTGGGTTATGAAAATCCCATCATGCATTTGCCTAATTTGCAAACCTAGGAAGTAACTAAGCTCACCAACAAGACTCATCTCAAATTCAAGAGACATGACATCAACAAATTGTTGGACTTTGGTGTTGTTGGTGGAGCCAAAAACTATATCATCAACATATATTTGAGCTATGAAAAGCTCATCATTGTCTCTCTTGATGAATAGTGTCTTGTCAACACTACCTCTTGTGTAGTTGTTGTCAACAAGAAATTGAGTGAGGCGCTCATACCAAGCCCTCGGTGCTTGTTTCAACCCATAAAGTGCCTTCTTGAGGCGATAGACATGATTGGGGTGGTGTGCATCCACAAACCCCTTAGGTTGTTCAACAAACACTTCCTCTTGCAAGAAGCCATTGAGGAAGGCACTCTTGACGTCCATTTGGTGCAATTTGAACTTGTGCACACAAGAGATGGACAAGAGAAGCCTAATGGACTCTAAGCGGGCAACGGGAGCAAAAGTCTCCTCAAAGTCGATACCCTCAATTTGAGAGTATCCTTGTGCTACAAGTCTAGCCTTGTTCCGCACTATGTTGCCATCCTCATCGGATTTGTTCCTAAATATCCATTTGGTGCCTATGACATTAGTGGTCTTAGGCCTAGGAACTAGAGTCCAAACCTCATTCCTTTCGAATTGGTTTAGCTCTTCTTGCATGGCAAGAACCCAAAATTCATCATTTAAGGCTTCTTCAACCTTTTTGGGTTCAATTTGAGAGGTGTAACATGTATAGCTAATAAGATTAGCAAGTTGGCGTCTAGTCCTAACACCCTCATTTACCTCTCCAATGATATCTTCTTTATCATGGAGTTTCCTAACCCATGGAGCGGGTTCTTTAGAGTCCAAGAGAGGAACTCTATCAATAGGTTGTGTGTCATTATTGTTGACATTAGATGTCCCAACATTAGGTGACACCACAACCTCCTCCAAAGGAGAACCATCACTAAAATAACCTCCTCCTCATGATCATTAGACTTGAGCCTAGTATCATCAAATACGACATTGGATGATTCCATAACACTTAGAGTCTTTAAATTGAAAACTCTATAGGCTCTACTATTTAAGGCATAGCCAATAAAAATACCCTCATCACTCTTAGCATCGAATTTGCCAAGTTGATCACGGTTATTCAAAATGTAGCATTTGCTTCCAAAAGTGTGGAAGTAGCTAACATTTGGCCTCTTGCCTTTCCATAACTCATAGGAGGTGTTTATAGTACCGGGCCTTAGGAACACTCTATTTCCTATATAGCAAGCCGTGTTGATGGCTTCGGCCCATAGGTTCCTAGGGACATTGTTGCTAAGCAACATCACACGGGCCATCTCTTGGAGGACCCTATTCTTCCTCTCAACAACTCCATTTTGTTGAGGTGTCCTAAGAGCAGAAAATTCATGGGAGATGCCTAAACCATTACAAAAGGTTTCAAAGGTGGCATTCTCAAATTCTCTCCCATGGTCACTTCTAATCCGCTTAATGCTTTTAATATTAGAGTTCATTTCATTTTGAATTTTATTACAAAGCATTTTAAACTTATCAAAAGTTTCGGATTTTTCTCTAAGAAAATATGTCCATGTGAACCTAGAGAAATCATCAACACAAACAAAAATGTATCTCTTTCCACCCAAACTTTCGGTTTGCATGGGACCCATGAGGTCCATGTGGAGAAGCTCAAGTGGCTCCTTGGTGGTGAGATACTTACCCTTTTTGTGCATGCTTTTAGTTTGCTTTCCTTGTTGGCAAGGTCCACAAATACCATTGGCTTTCTTCCCAAGCTTAGGGAGGCCACGCACATAATTGAACTTTCCAAGGGTCCGTAGATCCCTAAAGTTCATGTGGCCAAGTCTTTCATGCCACAACTCAATTTGCTCATCCATGGACACATGATTAGATACAATTCTAGCTTCAAGACAATAACAATTGTCACTAGATCTCATGCTCTTCAACAAGGTTTGTCCATCGGGTTTTAGGATAGAGCAATAGTCTTTAGAAAACAAGACGGAATATCCTTCATCACTAAGATGTGAAATGCTAATTAAATTGGCTTTCAAGCCATCAACAAATAAAGCATTGGATAAGGAGGGTAATCCGGGAACGGAAATGGTTCCTTTCCCTACAACATTTCTTTTGGATCCATCACCAAAAGTGACATTTCCACCTTCCTCCATAACAAGAGTCTCGAAGAAACTCTTGTTTCCCGTCATGTGCCTAGAGCACCCACTATCCAAGTACCAAAAATTAGAAGAATTTGCCTTCAAGGCTATTTGTGCAACATGGCAAACATTTTCATTCTTTCTAATCCACTTAGCAACAATTTTAGCTTTCTTAGTGGCCTTTGGTACATGTGCTCTACTATTTCTAGGATCATGCAAATCAATATTTTCATTCCTAGAAACATGCATCTTGGCTCTATTCTTTCTCTTTTCAATCATGCTTTGTTTTCTACACATTTTAATATATTGAAAGCAATTTGGTCTAATATGACCATCACAACCACAAAAGTGACAAATAGGAATGAAAAAGGGAATCATACCTCGCCTTTGAGTACGTCCATGTCTTTGTGGATATGTGGGTTCAATCCATCTTCGTTGTTGAACCGGTCTTGGTTGCTTCCAAGCTTGAGGTTGCATGATTGGTCTCTTTCCTTTGTGAGCCAATTTGGGATGAGTGTTGGCTTGAGGAACCTTAGGAGGTTGAGCTTGAGTTTTCCTTCTTGGCCCCATTTTCACTTGTGCATTAGAACTTTGTCCTATTTCTAACTTCTTCCTAGGAGGTTGCACAAATGAAGTTTCTTCATTCTTCAAGCTCTTGACAAACACGGTCTTGTTAGAGGTTGAGATTTTCTTGCCATCTTCATACCCAAGACCTCTCTTGTCACTTGGACTCTTTCCAACACCAAGTAAATGATCAAGCTTCTTGGTGCTAGAATCTATCCTAGCCAAGGACCCTTTAGCTTCTACAAGTTCCCTCTTCAAGCCTTCTTCACTTCTCTTGGACAAGTCTAACTCCTCAATTAGCTTATCCTCTCTCCTCTTCAATCTTTCCACTTGTTCACTTAAGTGGTCATTGTGAGCCGAAAGTTCAAGGTTTTCTTCTCTCAACCTCTCAATCTTTCTTGTGCTTTTAAGTGCTAAATCATTGAACTCGGCATGGTATTTAGCAAGCACCTTTTGCTCCACAAACTTCTTCTTGGAACTAGAAGAGGAGTCACTTTCTTCTTCACTAGAGTCAATTTCCTCTTGACTCAAATATTCATTTTCACTAGCACTTTTGCTCTTGTGAGAAGATGCAAAAGCTAGGAAGTTAGCCATGAGCTCTTCCTCACTTGAAGACTCATCTTCCTCATTGGATTCATCACTACTCCCACTCCATGTGGCGGCCATCACTTTACCCTTCTTCCTCTCATTGTGATTCGCACATTCGGGGGCAAAGTGACCAATCCCACCACACTCAAAGCATCGGACCCCTTTCCTTTCGGTCCTCTCTTGTCTAGGCTCAAACTTCTTGAAGGAACTCTTTTTCTTCAAATCTTGTCCTCTTGACCCAAATCCCTTCTTCTTCTTGAACCCCATAACCTTGTTGAACCGTTTCACAAATAAGGCAAGGTCTTCATCCGACTCATGCTTTGCCTCCTTTGCATCCTTAGATGCTTTCAAAGCTATTCCTTTAGACTTCTTAGGAGGAGTAGTGTTGCTAGGAGCCTTCCTAGACTCATATGCAAGGAGACGCCCAATTACTTCACTTGGCTTCATATCCATGTAGCCACTATTTTCTTCTATGGCCGTCACCTTTGATTCAAACCTATCGGGGAGAGATCTCATAATTTTTTGCTTGACTCTCCTATCCGAATACGGGTCTCCGAGTTGATGGCTTTGATTTACTATGTCCATCAATTTGATTTCGAAGTCGTTGAAGCATTCATCCTCTCCCATCCTAAGTAACTCAAATTGAGTTTGGAGGACTTGAAGCTTGGACTCCTTCACCACCTCGGTTCCCTCATGTGCAACTTGAAGGATGTCCCATGCCACTTTGGCAATTTGAGTATTCTGAATAAGCTTGTACTGATTCTCATCCATGGCACACATAATGGCATGCATCGCCTTCCTATTCCACTTTGAAGCCTCAAACTCTTGCGCGTTCCATTGCGCCTTAGGCTTCAACACATCTTGTCCTCCACCCGCGGGAGTCATCATAGGGAGATCATATCCGTCTTCCACCGCCATCCATGCACGGTCATGAATTTGGCATATGTAGGATTCCATCTTCCCTTTCCATTGGGAATAGTTCAAACCGGTGAGAAGTGGAGGCCTTGTGCTAGAAGCTCCTTCGTGGCCACCACCATTTCCACCGTTTCCACTCATAGTGTTTATGAATGAATGAAATGAATGCAAATGTATGAATAATCAAAAATCACACAAAATGCAAAACACACCAAAATAAGCAAGGATCACCTATGTATGTCTAGGAACCCGCTCTGATACCAATTGAAACTAAATATACCACGGTGTGTCTAAAGCTATCTAGAGGGGGGGTGAATAGATTTTACGCTTTTTACCCAATTTTTCGTGTTAGTCAAAATTACGAAATTACCCTCAAGATAATATAAACAAGCAAGTGTAATATGGTGCGGAAATTAAATTAACACTTGAATTTTTACGTGGAAACCCTCACGGGAAAAACCACGGGCTATGTAAGTAAGCCACACTCGAACCTCGAATCCACTAAATGTGCAAACGATTACAACCTAATCCCGGAAGTAATCACACACCTACCTAATCCCGGTATGAGTGAACCTAGTCCAATTTGCTTGCGATCTAAGCAACCTAATCCCGATTGCTACACACATGACTTAGCTTCTCTTGAAGAGAATACAACCCTAAGTGAATATATGAAAATATCCAAAATGCAACATAGAGCAAGGGAAACCCTATATGCTTATCTAAGATGATTAATATGCAATTAAGAACAATCCTAGATATCAAAACTAAATGACATGTCAAATAGTTAAGCTAATCAATATCAAGTACAAAACCTAATATGCTAGCACAATACAACTTCTCAAACATACATCATACTAATCTCAATTTTGTATCTAGAGCATACAAAATAACAATCAAGTAATTAATTGAGATTGCTAGATAAATTAAACACAAAATATGTAAGATATTAGTGAAAAGCTTACCAAGCAAAGTATGATGGAGATTCCATGCTAGATGACATCTAGATGATCTAAGATGATGCTAGATGATGATTGATGATCATGAAATTGTGTTTGAGTAATTAAAAATGAGTTCTTTGTGTATTTTTCTTCTCTTGAAAAATATCCTAAGTATGAAGCATGAATAAGAACTCTTGTAAATGACCTAAAATCAAGTTAGCATATATATAGAGGCCATAAGTGAAGTGAGGTCGTTTTGAAAACTCGCCAGAAAATCACTCTGTGCGCTGGTGGACCTGCGCTGGTGGACCAGCGCTGGACGTCAGGCGCTGCCACCAACGCCAGTCCAGCGGCGCCATACTGGGCGATCGGTGCAGGTGGCCGGCGCTGGTCCACACCAGCGCACGACCAGCGGCGCGCCACTGGGCGATTTGCACCGGTGAGCGGCGCTGGTCGATCGGCGCTGGTGGACCAGCGCACAGACCAAAATTTGCATCCCATATGTAATCATGCAAGGGGTACAAAGTCAAACAAGATGCATCCTAAAAGCCTAAATGCTATGATGTTTTCAACATAAGATGCACTCATAAAATCAAGCAAGAAGAGATGTAAATAATCATTTATGCACAACATAAAGAAACACAACTTACAAAGATTAAACATATGCATGAGTTGTAAGTGTGTGCAACTATCTCTTCAAGACAAGAAAGCACTTAGAATATTACCTTTGGTGCTTGTCAATAATGAGGTCTTCAAAGGGCCTAATGCACTAACAACAACATTTAAACTACCCTTACAAAGTATCCCCATTTATGGTTTGATCACGAAATAAGCCAATTAAAAACAACGGGAATCCTTACACTTCCTAATTGATAGATGATATGTGTTTAGAATGTTGTTAGATCATATTCTAGGGGTGGTTGATCTATTGATTGTTGAGTTTTAGCTATTTGATTTCAATTGAACATATATTGCTAAACTTGACCTATCTTGATATTGATTCTAGAAATACTTTTTGTTCTTGATCTTGATTGTTGATTTCTAGGTTTTTGTCACATGTTCATGAACTAGGATTTTTGATTGTGCCATCTATCATTTAAATCTAATTCTTGTTTGGATTGAATATGTTGTGGATTTCAAGTGTTAACTTGTTCACTTGATTTCAAAGCTAGTTTTGTGATTTTTATTGAAAACTTGTTACTCTAGCTTTGATTGACATGTTTAGGTTTCTAGATATTTTTGTGAATGACTTTGAATGTCTAATCTAGACTTCTAATCACATGTTCATAAGAATTAGCTAAATTTGCTTGTGAGCTTGATTTGTGCAAATCTAATTCTTCATAGAGTGTGTTTGATCTACTTGCTCTATTTGCTTGTGTTTGCATCATTTGCATCACTTAGATCATTGCCTTGTGAAAGGTTGAAGTCTCTTGCAAAGTGAGTGAAGCTTTGTCTTGAGCAAGAAGTCTTGGCTAGGAAAGTGTTCCGGATAGCCAAGCAAGAAGCCTTGATTAGAGTCGGGAGGACTCGGATAGTCAAGCAAGAAATCTTCCTAGAGACGTGAGCATCTTGGATAGGAAGTTGCTTTCTAGAGGTGTAGGATACATCTCGGATAGGAGGTAGGCTTGGTGATTCACTAGCCCGAAGGTAGATTAGGAGTTGATAGCTTGAGCGGATATCATGAGTGATAGCTTGAGTGTGTAAGTTCTTTTTTCACATAGTGGATTGCTTTGCCGGTGGTTGTGGTATCAACCCGTGGATGTTTCCTCTTTGAGGTTTTACCACGTAAAAACACTTGTGTTCATTTTTGTTTTTATTTTTCTTTATCTTCCATATCTTACATTGATTGCATATCTTGTAAATTGATTAACTCTTGTATTAGTGAAATCAATTCATTTGCTAAAACTAATCAAGTGTGCATTCTCTTTGTTATATTCCGCATTATTTTTAAATTGGAAGAATTTGGAGCCTATACCTATTCACCCCCCCCCCCCCCCCCTCTAGGTATATTTTACACTATATTGCTTAAGGGAATTTCAAACCCGCTCTGATACCAATTGAAACTAATAATAGCACGGTGCGTATAAAACTATCTAGAGGGGGGGTGAATAGATTTTAAGCTTACTACCCAATTTTTCGTATTAAGACACAATTACGAATTTACCCTAACTAGATAAAGCAACAAATCAAGTATAAAATGCGGAAATTAAATAAGACTTGATTTTTACGTGGAAACCCTCACGGGAAAAACCACGGGCTAGTAAGTAAGCCACACTCGAACCTCGAATCCACTAAATGTGTAAAACGATTACAACCTAATCCCGGAAGTAATCACACACCTACCTAACCCCGGTATAAGTGAACCTAGTCCAATTTGCTTGTGATCTAAGCAACCTAATCCCGGATACTACATACAAGACTTACTTTCTCTATGAAGAGAGTAACAACCCTAAGTGAATATATGAATATCCAAATGCAACATAGAGCAAGGGAAACCCTATATGCTTATCTAAGATGATTAATATGCAATTAGAACAATCCTAGATATCACAAACTAAATGACGTGTCAAATAGTTTAGCTAATCAAGATTAAGCACAAAACCTATTTAGCTATCACAATACAACTTCTCAAACATACATCACACTAATCTCAAACTTGTATCCAAAATATATAAAATAACATACAAGTAATTAATTGAGATTGCTTGTTAAGAGAAATACAAAATATGTAAGATATTTGTGAAAAGCTTACCAAGCAAAGTATGATGAAGAATCCATGCAAGAAGACATCTAGATGATCTAAGATGATGCTAGATGATGATTGATGATCATGAAAAAGTGTTTGAGTAATTAAAAATGAGTTCTTGGAATTTTTCTTCTCTTTGAAAAATATCCTAAGTATGAAATCTGAATATGAACTCTTGTAATTGACCTAAAGTCAAAGTGGCATATATATAGAGGGCCAAATCAAAGTGTGGTCGTTTTGATAAGTTGGCCTCATATTTGCCTTAGACGCTGTACGTAGGGCGCTTCTGTACAGCGCCCCTGCTCTGTTCTCACGAGAAAACAAAGGGGCGCTCTACATAGAGGGCCCTGTACAGCGCTTTGTACAGCGCTTTTGGGAGCGCCCAATGCAAAAATGCAATCCTAAGTCTAAGCATGACAAGGCAATTGGATATGCAAGATGCAATCAAACTAACATGCAAGAAGAGATGTTAATGAACATTAAAGCACACAAATAAGACACACAACATACAAGGATTAAACATATGCATGAGTTGTGAGTGTGTGCAACTATCTCTTCAAGACAAGTAAGCACATAGAAAATTACCTTCGGTGCTTATCAAGAATGAGGTCTTCAAAGGGCCTTAGCAATAACACCTACACTTAGGCTACCCTTACAAAGAATCCCCAACATGTGGTTTGTCCACGAAATGAGCCAATCAACAAATGGGAACCTTACAACGAGCATTACCTAAAGGGATTCCACTCTAATTAATACCTTGACCTAGTACGGCCTCGGGGCTGGAAGTGAGCCCGGTCGCATGTTTGCCTTGCTGGATGGATCCCATAGCTAACTACCTCCAGAACGATATGCTCTCTGAGAACCTAGATCAAGCACACAAACTCAAGAGGATTGCAACGCGATACTGTCTGGTAGAAGGGAACCTCTATCGCAAAGGAAAATGACTCCCACTTTTACGATGTTTGCACCCGGATGATGCTAAATGGGCATTAGTGTTAGGATTATGCTCAATAGCAAGAGTGTAATGTTGTAATTAACAATCTTTTTCATATTAATAAAGTGATTTCTGGTTTAACAAATCGTATAGCATTTATAGTTTATATTATAATTGTCAAAGTAAATAATCATAAGGTCTAAAGACTATGGGAAAAGAAGAATTGTTCGTACATCTGGATATGTATGTGGTAGACACAATTCTTTAGTTAGTCTTGAATATTGTTCACAACTTAAGTTAAAGGTTGGGCACCTTTATCTTGTTAAAGTTGTAGAATTCTTTTGCTAGCATTTGAGTGGGATCAAATGAGATATGATGAGTCTAAAATCATCGGAGTGTCTTCGAGCAAAAGGATCTAGTGCACTGGGTGCATTGAACAGGATCACAATGAAAAACTTTATCTAGAACCGTCAGTAGATAATAGTCTTTTCATTATCAGGACAATCGGAGGGTCTATCTTAATCCTGAGATAAATGATGGACTTATGGTTGCAAGTGATATCATTTGAGTTATCAATGAGTACGATTATATCGCATAGTCTATCCTCGATAGTTTGGTGATATTCATTTGTTAATCGATAGAGGACTTCATTTATAGATATGGACATCGTGGCTCCATTTAATTAAATGAGAGTATAATATCATCATATGGATGTTTTGAGGTAATTGGATATTAAATCTCAACGTTGAGTTTTCAATAGTGTCTATTGAAAACATGGCTTCTGGACAAGTCAAAATATCCAAGTTCAAAACGTGGTCATATGAGTAAATATGGTAACTTGGAGAGTTATAGGCGGTCTATGAACTCTTGGCGATTACTGATATTAATCACGAGGATACACTATCTCCAATATGATTGTCTAGGGTATGAATGAGGAGCATCTTCCTTTTCTATCTTTATTTAAGAGTTCAGTTTTAGCTCTTTAGTGGAATGAGTTAAAATTAATGGATCGGACCTAAGTGAATCATTTGTTGATTGTGATTAGGTTATGTCTATTGAAGCTTAAATTTAGATGGCCCGCCAAGATCCCCAATCCACACGGACTTGCATGGATCACTTGATATATTCTACCGGACCAATTTAAGGGTCCATCTAGAATTGCATTTAATATATTAAGAATATAATTTGCACATTATTTAAGTAATGGGCTGCTCAATTATATTAATATATTAATGAAAGACATGTGGGCTTGTTTCTTTTAGTAAGAATGGGTCTGGTTCACATGTGGGCTTTTTATTTAAAGTCCAATGGATTAAATGAAATAGGAAAATAATATTAGGCCCATCTTATATATAAGTGGGGCGGCTAGGTTAAGGATTTAACCTAAAAATATTATTTTGTTTCATTTGTTTTAATTAAATAAGAATTAATTGATTTATTGATTAATTGTTTAATTAAAGAAACAAATCTTTCCTAAAAGTAAAAGACTTGTTTGATAAGTAAATAAATAAATTAGTATTATTTATTTAGTCAAATAAGGAGTCTTTTTTATTTAGTCAAAATAAAAGAATAAAAATAAAAGAGTTGGATTAGGGTTTGAAGTCTTAAATGACATGTGGTTTTTGGGTGCAATACAACTCCTCTTTTGTAGAAGAGAATTGCGGCAACCCTAGGTAAAATCACATAGAGATTTCGGCCACCCTATAAGAAAAGAAGGAAGAAAATTTGGCCACCTATATAAGTACACTTATAGATTTCGGCCACCATAATGCTTGGTGCTTGAGTTTTTATTTTTCTTTCTTCTTCTTCTTAATTCTAAGTGTTTTTATTCTAGAGAGACAAAAAGGAGTAAAAATTATTCTTTGATAGTATACAATTGCTTAATCATCAATAAGCTTGTGTATACGATATCGATCTAGGTTCACGCGAGTTTCGATCATAAGATTGAGAACTCAAAAGTGACCGGAATAATTTTGACATTCTTTTGATTGTTTTGTGACTAACAAAGAAAAGAAAGTATTTGTTTGATCCATTCACAGGTTTGCAATTCAAGGAAAAGGGAGACCACGCTCCTAGGTGATTCACGTTCGTGATTGGATTGGAAGATCTTGCGGATTACCATCGACGTAAGTCAATCGGATCACGCGACAAGAGGTAATTTACTTTTGTTGATATATGCATGTTTATTGATTAAAAGGGTTTAAGGTTTATAAAGGAAAAATTTTAAAAGTCACTAAATTGTCTTTAGTATCGCTTCCGCTGCGTGTAACACTTTTATTTGTTTATTTTTCCCTACAATTGGTATCAGAGCCTAGGTTGAACCCTTTTAATTAATTAACGTATATATACGTGGATCTATTTCTTTTTATTGTGATTATGCATGTTTAGAAAGAGATGGCACTCTAGGTATTCAAATATATAATTACATGTGATGTATGGATTTATATATATTTTATGTGGTTTGTTATTGCTCGATTTTGGCCCTAGATTTTCAATGTAATTTTTGTTTCGGAGTTGTAACAAGAAGGGTGGTCTATTATCGCCATAATTCCTTCTTGGTAGATTGCTAGGTTTTATTTTTATATATATGTGCAGTATTTTTTTTAGGTATACTGCTGCAGTTTTTTTTTTTTTTAATTTTTAGTGTGCAGTTTTTATTTTGTAAATTTACTGCAGTGAATAAAAAAAAAAAAAAAAAATGAATACTGCAGTATTTATTATTTTATACTGCCGTAATATATTTAGGTGTTGAAGATTCGAAGACACGATGAAAAACGAAGCAACCGGAACCATGAACGAGCACCGTGCGCACCCTAGGAGTTGATTGGGCTGCGCATGGCAAGCCCATTGCAAGGTGGGCTGCGCACGGCAGCCTTGAAGGCCCTATGGGCTGCGCATGGCAGCCCCTTTGTGGGGTTGTGGGTCGTGCACGCCCATGGGGTTTGGGCCGAAGGATGAGCGTATGGTTGATGGGCCACCTGAAGATCTTGTATTCCTGACAAATTGTAATTTACTTGTTTTTCTAGGATGGGCCAAAATTGTTGCTATTTAATTTATGCTTAAATATTACAATATTTGTTATTGTATGATAACATGACATATAGAATAGGAGTGCCACGCATATATCTCTTTTGGTATGAACATGCATTGAATGATTTAGGTATCTAAATTGGCATCTAGATAACTCGGTAAATCATTCTATGGGATTTAATCACATGCCTTAAACAATTGAGTGGGAGAAGGTGTTTTGGTAACACCTATGGCCTCCAAGGTTAGTTGAGCTTTATTATTTATTGGTAATCCCCCCAAGGGGCGTCCATGAATGGAATTTAGCAACATACTTCCTTACAAGGATAGACTAGACAATGGACTCAAACGAGATCTACTCCCCAAGGAGGGATTTTCGTGAGAGAAAATTGAGGGTCGATATCTTGGTAACACACTCAATGTAATTTTATTGATATCCTCCCAAGAGTTCTTGTTAATAAAATTGCAAGGCTAAAATTGAAAACGCTGGTTGTTATGTTAACAATTAGGTGGGACCTAGTCTAACTAGTAAATGGTGCGAACTCCCAAAGGAGGCGTAACATTTATGGGTGTTAGATCACCGTTGAATTTTATGATTGAGTTATTTATTTAATTCAAGATAAATATTTAAAAGTGCTTTATCATGATTATTTACTTATATATGTTTTGTTTTATTCAGAAATCATGACCCCATCACTTATGAACATCCTGAAAGATAACACTTTAACTGGAGATAATTATGTCACATGGAAAAGGAAAATTGGGTTGTTGCTGCAAAGTGAAAAACATAAGTTTGTTCTAACTACTCCTAAACCACCTGCTCCTAATAATGAATCTAGCATAATGTGTAGAGATGAGTATGAGCAGTGGAAGACTTCAGATGATATGGCAAAATGTTACATTATGGCCACTATCTCCGACGTGTTGCAACAGCAGCATGAAGGAATGGAGTCCGCTGCTGATATAATGATGTCTCTAGAGGAGATGTTTGCTATGAAGTCTAGGACGACTAAGAGAGAGGCAGTGACTGCTTTTATGAATCTTAGGATGAAACCTGGACAGGCTGTGAAAGATCACATGATGAAAGTCATAGCACATCTCAACATTGCTGAACTGCATGGCGCTGAGATAGATGGTGAGACAAAGATTGATATGGTTGTCAATTCATTGTCAGATTCCTTTGATCAGTTCAAATTGGACTACACTTTGAACAAAAAGGAATACACCTTACAAGGCCTGATGCAAGATGTTCAAAGTGCTGAAAAGATCCTTGTGAAAGGCAAAGGTCAAAAGATTCATATGGTTGGTAAAGTTGCTACTGTTAAGGCCCGTCAAAAGGTCAAGAAACAACAGAAGAAAAAGCAACTTGGGCCTATCAAGAAGGAGACCAAGAAAGTAACCAAGATCAAAGGGAAATGCTTCCTTTGTGGTGAAAAGGGACATTGGAAGAGAAATTGCCCAAAGTCCCAGAACAAGAAGGAAGAAGGTAATTTGAATTATCTAGAAACATGTTTTTTGGCTGATTCTACAGATTCTTGGATCATAGACTCAGGAGCCACTAATCATGTTTGTTATTCCTTGCAGGGGTTTCAAGAAAGGAGAAAGCTGAGTAAGAATGAAATCAATTTGCGCTTGGGCAACGGAACGTTAGTGTCTGCAAGTGCAGTGGGAGATATTAGAGTTTGTTTGGATTCTAGAAGGCATTTAGATTTAATAGACGTTTATTATGTACCTCAATTCAAGAGGAATTTAATTTCAGTTTCTTGTTTGAATAAATTTGGATATTCGGTTACTTTTAATAAAGTTTTTATTATTAGTAAGAATGACAAAATTATTTGCCAAGGTACATTGGAAAACGGTCTATACTTTTTGCATAGAAATATCTCTCACTCGTTAGACACAGAAATAACGGAACCTAATCATAAAAGAGTAAAATTATCAACAGATGAAACCTATCTTTGGCATTTACGCTTAGGTCATATTAACCTTAATAGGATTAAAAGATTGGTATGTGACGGACCTTTGAGTGACTTAAAGGTTGATGATCTACCAACTTGTGAATCTTGTTTGGAAGGTAAAATGACCAAAAGGACGTTCTCTGCCAAAGGTGCAAGAGCCACTGAATGTTTAGGATTGATACACACTGATGTATGTGGACCTATGAGCATTCAAGCTAGAGGTGGATATGAGTACTTCATCACCTTCACGGATGATTACTCGAGATTTGGTTATGTGTATCTCATGAGACATAAGTCGGATGCTTTTGACATGTTCAAAGCATTCAAAGCTGAAGTGGAAAATCAGCTTGAGAAACACATAAAAATCTTGAGATCTGATCGTGGTGGAGAATATCTATCTGGTGAGTTTCAGCAATATCTTATTGATAATGGGATAGTTTCTCAGTTTTCTGCACCAGGTACACCTCAACAAAATGGGGTAGCAGAAAGGAGAAATAGAACTCTTTTGGATATGGTTAGGTCTATGTTGAGTTATTCAACGCTTCCTATTTCTTTTTGGGGATATGCTTTACAAACTGCTATATACATTCTAAACGATGTACCATCTAAGTCTGTTCCTAAAACACCGCATGAGTTGTGGACTGGGCGCAAGCCTAGTTTACAACACTTAAGGATATTTGGTTGTCCTGCGCATGTGTTAAAAGGAAAGACAGAAAAGATGGAGTCCCGTTCAGAAACATGTATATTTGTAGGGTATCCAAAAGAAACTAAAGGATATTATTTCTATAGTCCTTCAGATCTTAAAGTATTTGTTTCGACAAATGCTAAATTTCTGGAAAAGGACTATATGAATGATTTTGTGCCTAGAAGTAGAATTGTCCTGAATGAGATGTCAGGAGATACAATTCCACGAGAGGTTACACAACCTAACCCAATTGTAAGTTCCGATCCAACACAAGATCAACAACCTACCATTCCTCGTCGTAGTGGGAGGGTTAGAACACAACCCGAAAGATACATCGGTCTGGGAGAATCAGTGGAGAATCTCCCGGACGACGATGATCCCTATACGTACAAGGAAGCTATGGAGGATGTTGATAGTCGCCATTGGCAAAAGGCAATGCAATCCGAAATTGAATCTATGTTCGATAACAAAGTCTGGTCCCTTGTAGACTTGCCTAAAGGGATAAAACCCATTGGGTGCAAGTGGGTATACAAGAGGAAAAGAGGTATGGATGGAAAGGTGGAAACCTTTAAAGCTAGATTGGTAGCTAAAGGGTATACACAGAAAGAAGGTATCGATTACAAGGAAACCTTCTCTCCTGTGGCCATGCTTAAATCCATTAGGATACTCTTATCCATTGCAGCATCTTTAGATCTAGAGATTTGGCAAATGGACGTCAAGACAGCTTTCCTAAATGGAAGTCTTGACGAAAGCATCTACATGATGCAACCAGAGGGATTCATTGAAAAAGGCCAAGTGGATAAGGTATGCAAGTTGCAGAAATCCATATATGGATTAAAGCAAGCATCCAGATCCTGGAACATAAGGTTTGATCAAGCTGTCAAAGGTTTTGGATTTATTCAAAATCCTGACGAACCTTGTGTATACAAAAGGATTAAAGGCGACAAGTTGGTTTTCCTGATTCTTTATGTTGATGATATACTACTCATTGGAAACGATGTAGGTGTATTGACATCAGTAAAAGAATGGTTAGCAAAACAATTTGATATGAAGGACTTAGGAGAAGCAAGTTTTATTCTAGGTATCCAAGTAATAAGGGATAGAAAGAATAGAACGATTGCATTATCCCAAGCTTCATACATAGACAAAATCTTGTCTAGGTTTTCCATGCAGGATTCCAAGAAAGGTATGTTACCTTTCAGACATGGAATCAAGCTTTCTAAGGAACAAGTTCCTAAGAATGAGCATGAAGAGCAATTCATGAGTAGAGTTCCATATGCCTCGGCAGTTGGAAGTCTCATGTATGCAATGCTCTGTACTAGACCAGATATTTGTTTTGCTGTTGGCATAGTTAGCAGGTTTCAATCGAAACCTGGACCTGATCACTGGACGGCAGTCAAGCATATTTTCAAGTATCTTAAGAGAACGAGAGATAATATGCTTGTATACTCTGGAGGGGATTTGGTTCCCGTTGGGTATACAGATTCTGATTTCCAATCAGACTCTGACTCCAGAAAATCCACATCAGGGGCTGTGTTTACTATTGGAGGAGGAGCAGTTATATGGAGGAGTATCAAGCAATCTTGTATTGCTGATTCCACCATGGAAGCTGAGTATGTTGCTGCATGCGAAGCTGCCAAAGAGGCTGTTTGGCTCCGCCAATTCTTGATTGACTTAGAAGTGGTTCCTAGTGCGAATAAGCAGATCACTATCTACTGTGACAACAGTGGAGCAGTGGCTAATTCGAAAGAACCAAGAAGTCACAAGAGAGGTAAACACATTGAAAGAAAGTATCATCTTTTAAGGGAGATTGTTCAAAGAGGTGACGTGACGATTACCAAAATCGCGTCAGCAGAAAATCTAGCGGATCCCTTCACAAAGGCTCTACCTCAGAAGAGTTTCGATGGGCATCTAGAGAATATGGGCTTGAGAGATATGACACATTTGCTATAGCGCAAGTGGGAGATTGTTAGGATTATGCTCAATAGCAAGAGTGTAATGTTGTAATTAACAATCTTTTTCATATTAATAAAGTGATTTCTGGTTTAACAAATCGTATAGCATTTATAGTTTATATTATAATTGTCAAAGTAAATAATCATAAGGTCTAAAGACTATGGGAAAAGAAGAATTGTTCGTACATCTGGATATGTATGTGGTAGACACAATTCTTTAGTTAGTCTTGAATATTGTTCACAACTTAAGTTAAAGGTTGGGCACCTTTATCTTGTTAAAGTTGTAGAATTCTTTTGCTAGCATTTGAGTGGGATCAAATGAGATATGATGAGTCTAAAATCATCGGAGTGTCTTCGAGCAAAAGGATCTAGTGCACTGGGTGCATTGAACAGGATCACAATGAAAAACTTTATCTAGAACCGTCAGTAGATAATAGTCTTTTCATTATCAGGACAATCGGAGGGTCTATCTTAATCCTGAGATAAATGATGGACTTATGGTTGCAAGTGATATCATTTGAGTTATCAATGAGTACGATTATATCGCATAGTCTATCCTCGATAGTTTGGTGATATTCATTTGTTAATCGATAGAGGACTTCATTTATAGATATGGACATCGTGGCTCCATTTAATTAAATGAGAGTATAATATCATCATATGGATGTTTTGAGGTAATTGGATATTAAATCTCAACGTTGAGTTTTCAATAGTGTCTATTGAAAACATGGCTTCTGGACAAGTCAAAATATCCAAGTTCAAAACGTGGTCATATGAGTAAATATGGTAACTTGGAGAGTTATAGGCGGTCTATGAACTCTTGGCGATTACTGATATTAATCACGAGGATACACTATCTCCAATATGATTGTCTAGGGTATGAATGAGGAGCATCTTCCTTTTCTATCTTTATTTAAGAGTTCAGTTTTAGCTCTTTAGTGGAATGAGTTAAAATTAATGGATCGGACCTAAGTGAATCATTTGTTGATTGTGATTAGGTTATGTCTATTGAAGCTTAAATTTAGATGGCCCGCCAAGATCCCCAATCCACACGGACTTGCATGGATCACTTGATATATTCTACCGGACCAATTTAAGGGTCCATCTAGAATTGCATTTAATATATTAAGAATATAATTTGCACATTATTTAAGTAATGGGCTGCTCAATTATATTAATATATTAATGAAAGACATGTGGGCTTGTTTCTTTTAGTAAGAATGGGTCTGGTTCACATGTGGGCTTTTTATTTAAAGTCCAATGGATTAAATGAAATAGGAAAATAATATTAGGCCCATCTTATATATAAGTGGGGCGGCTAGGTTAAGGATTTAACCTAAAAATATTATTTTGTTTCATTTGTTTTAATTAAATAAGAATTAATTGATTTATTGATTAATTGTTTAATTAAAGAAACAAATCTTTCCTAAAAGTAAAAGACTTGTTTGATAAGTAAATAAATAAATTAGTATTATTTATTTAGTCAAATAAGGAGTCTTTTTTATTTAGTCAAAATAAAAGAATAAAAATAAAAGAGTTGGATTAGGGTTTGAAGTCTTAAATGACATGTGGTTTTTGGGTGCAATACAACTCCTCTTTTGTAGAAGAGAATTGCGGCAACCCTAGGTAAAATCACATAGAGATTTCGGCCACCCTATAAGAAAAGAAGGAAGAAAATTTGGCCACCTATATAAGTACACTTATAGATTTCGGCCACCATAATGCTTGGTGCTTGAGTTTTTATTTTTCTTTCTTCTTCTTCTTAATTCTAAGTGTTTTTATTCTAGAGAGACAAAAAGGAGTAAAAATTATTCTTTGATAGTATACAATTGCTTAATCATCAATAAGCTTGTGTATACGATATCGATCTAGGTTCACGCGAGTTTCGATCATAAGATTGAGAACTCAAAAGTGACCGGAATAATTTTGACATTCTTTTGATTGTTTTGTGACTAACAAAGAAAAGAAAGTATTTGTTTGATCCATTCACAGGTTTGCAATTCAAGGAAAAGGGAGACCACGCTCCTAGGTGATTCACGTTCGTGATTGGATTGGAAGATCTTGCGGATTACCATCGACGTAAGTCAATCGGATCACGCGACAAGAGGTAATTTACTTTTGTTGATATATGCATGTTTATTGATTAAAAGGGTTTAAGGTTTATAAAGGAAAAATTTTAAAAGTCACTAAATTGTCTTTAGTATCGCTTCCGCTGCGTGTAACACTTTTATTTGTTTATTTTTCCCTACAATTAGATGAGGTACATGCAGGGGACTGCGGCAATTGCATTTCAGGAGAGGCTTTGGTGTTCCAAGTTCTCAGAATGGGGTACTACTGGCCTACTATTCATCAGGATGCCAAGAAATTTGTACAATCCTGTGAACCATGCCAGAAGACCGCAGACCTTCACCATTTACCCCCAGAAAAGCTCACTTCCATCAGTACACCTTATCCATTTGCTACTTGAGGTCTAGACCTGATCGGGCCACTTCCTACCGCGCCTGGTCAAGCCAAGCATGTAATAATAGCCATAGATTACTTCACTCGGTGGGTAAAAGCAAAATCCCTGGTCCAGATAACTGAAGCCAATACTACGAGCTTCGTCAAGGAATACATTGTCTGTAGATTCGGGACCCCGATGGCCATAATCACCGATCTTCGTAAACAGTTTGACAATGCCAACTTCAAATTCTTCTACAAAGAAAGGGGTATTGATCTTCGCTTGGCTTCAGTAGCTCATCCTCAGTCTAACGGATTAGTCGAAGCCACTAACAAAACTATCAAGAAGCTGCTCAAGAAGAAACTCCAATAGAAGAAAGAGGGATGGGTTGATGAGCTTCCAAATGTCCTCTGGGCATATCGGACTACCAAAAGGACCGCTACTTGGGAAACCCCTTACTCTCTTGCTTTTGGAACAGAAGCTGTTGACGGTGATTTTTTGTGGTCCCCCAGTCAACGATTCGATTTTGGTTTATCCTACTTTATGAATGGGAATGATTAAAAATATCAAAACCAAGAAGAATAATAAACATAGTTACGTGGTAAAACTCCGATGACCAGAGAAACATCCACGAGTTGTTGCCTTAGTAATGAAGTAAAATCCACTATGAAAAACTGTTACAAAGTATTACGCTCTGCTCTCTCTTGCTAATTCTCACGTACCCCTTATTTTATGTGTTACAGGGGTATTTATACATAATGCTACTAGGGTTTGTGGGTGCCACTAGGGTTTGGTGTCGTGGTGCCCAAGTTTTGGGCGATTGTCCAATCCTAAACGGATTCTGTTTCCTTCTTAAGTGTAACATGTTTCCCGATTTGGCTGAGTCTGAGTTTGGGCTTGATTCCTTCTCCTCTATTTGCGGGAAACCTATTTGTTTCCTTGTTAAACTCTGGGCAGCCACACCGTTGTTTATTGTAGGATGCTGGTTGCTGATTCTGCCCACGCGTTCGGGACGTGAATGCTGGTGACTATCTTTTTTATCGAATCCCGAGCTTACCCGAGCAGGCTTTGCTACCCGAGCCGATTCTCTTTGTTTATGATCGGTTTGCTTTGATCTTTGTCGAGTAAGTTACCTTGGGGGATTTATGCCCCCTCGAGTTGATTTCTCTTGACTCCTGCTTACGTGGCTTTTTATGGTGATGACGTGTCCTTTATGACGATTTTTACCTATAACAATACCCCCTTAAATATTTGAGCCGACTGTGTCGAACCAGGTCTTCTTGGGACAAATATTTAACTTTATATACTTCCTTTTGTTATAACTTCTCTTCGTTCGTCGTTTTCTGCATTAATGTATCCTCGTTTGATTCGAAGCATTAAATGACATGTCTTAATTGCGTCCATACGCATCCGATTTACCACTCATTCAGAAATCTCTTAATAGTGACGTTTTGGCTCTCCGACGGCTCAAGGCGCTCTCTGGTTGCCACCTGTCTCCTCCTGTTTGGTCGTGGTACAAGGCATTTATGAGACATAACCCTTCTGCTCGCCTGTGCGCAGCCCACGTCACGACCTACGTCCCTCTGTTTTCCCACTTCTCCGCATATCTCCTAGGGTTTTGGTCTTTTTTGAAATCGATATCGTGCCTATATATATAAGCTTTGCACTTATGGGAAAATCTCTATTTCTTTCTCCGCCATTTTCGTCTTTCTTCAAGAAAATACTCTGATCTTTGTTATAGATTTTCTGGAAAAGTTTCCTGAAAAGTCTTCTGAAAAGTCTTCTTGAACCCCCAACTCGCTTTAAATCTCGGGTACCCCTTGATCTCGTTTTGATCAGAATCCCAGTCTCTATCCCCCCTAATTTCTGCTTGAAGGTTCTCCTTTCGCGGTTAATACTTCTCCAGCTTCCTATTGTCCTAAGGTTAGTTCTCATGGACTTTGAAGCTAGACGTCGCCTTTTTACTACTGGTATGACTGCTATTGAGCGAAATGATACTCTCACTACTGCGCATGTTCACAGGTTATTAGAGGACCCTTCCTTCGATCAACCACGTTTTACTAACGCTGACGTTTCTGGAATTTTCCGTGACAACGCTGCCACTTCTGAAGTTCCTCCCACTCCTGAAGTTCCTTCTGTTTCTTCTGATTCTTCAACCCCCGAGTCTTACCATCCTGAGGAGTCTTATCACTCCAAGGTTCAGTCGGATTCCTCTACTTCTAACCCTAGTTCTACTCGGCCGTGGTGAAGCATGCTAGCAAGCGCAAGGTGTACAAGGACTCCCATTCCTGAGAGAGTCATATCGGCTCTCAGAGATTGCATGAGAGTGACGTGGAAGAGGAGCATAGGGTAGCTCGCCTTGTTTTTTCTCCCGAGCAGGCATGCGCTTACGATGTTGAGCCGAATGTGGTTGGTCCCACTGAAATAAGTAAATACATAAGTCGATTTGACTTGGATACCAACCGCGTTCAGTTGAGCCCGACTGAAGGTCGCGTGACATGGAACCCCCCACCGAGCATGGTGGCGGTTTATGGGGCAATGCTTTCTTGTGGCGCGACCCTTCCACTCTAGCCTTTCATTACTTGGTTTCTTACGGAAGCCCAACTCACCCCTGCTCAGTTGACCCCGAATAATTACAGGATTTTGATGTGCATGTGGCACATGTGGCACATGTGGCATCGAATGAAGAGGCCACCTCCTACTCCTCGCGAGATCAGGCACTTCTACTTATTGAGACTGTTGGGAAAGTCGGGAATTTATTTTCTTTATTCAACTAAGCCCGAACATTGGATTCCTAAGGATGTGGAAGTCTGTGGGCAAGTTGAGTCGACCGCTGATGAGAAGATGAAGGGGTTTGTCTGGGGCTTCCCTTCTTCTAATAAATTTTGGAAGAATAGCTGGTTCTTCGTTGGTGGTCATTAGGGCCAATCGGTTTCTTTTGACTTCGATGAGACTCGAGTGACGTACAAGGTCCCTCGATATTTTTGCTAACCTGAGCGTTGGAACCGAGCGACTCTGACTTATACTGATAGTGAGCTTGTGGCTCTGGCCTAGGCTGTGGTGCGGCCTTTGGCAAAAAGAGGCAGGCCGTACCTCTACAGTGAGAGCAAGATGATAAAAGCTCGCCTTTTCCCTCAGATTTCTGCCCATCGGCGACGCCGTGAGTTTTTCTTGTTTCATTTCCATGTTATTTTTGGGTAACTAATCTTTTGTTTCGTCGGCTCAATAATCACAAGTTCCCACTTTTCCAGTGTACGATGTAGATATTGTTTGTGACCTTCAGGCGGGCCGAATGAAATATGTGGTTGAGGCAAGTCGGAAAGAGGCTTTGCGCCAAGAAGCGGCTAGGATTGCGCCTCCAGAAGGTGATTCTGACGAGAGTTCTCCAGAAGATCCCCCTGAGGAGGAACATAATGAGGGTATTCCAGAGTAAACACCTCAGGAGACTCGCGGTGCTGGTGAGGAGGCTGACCTAGTGGGGGACTTGCAAAATCCTGGTGAACCCCCTGCAGACGAGGCAGCTACACAAATAGACAGTCTTGCCCGCTCAAGGCTCAAGGGTAAGGAGAAGGTTGGGGAGCCTTACGAGCTAGTAGCTCTTTTTCACGGGACTTCCTCATCTCGCTCTGTTGTAAACGAGCCGGATAATGCGTCACGGGATGCTGAGACAGCTAGGGAGCCCCTTGGTGCGGTGGCCCCTAAAATTCTGGTCCCTCCCGAGTCGATCCCTGTCCCTTCTTCCGTGGGTGGTGGTGCTGAGTTGAGACATCCTGACCTGAATTCTGAAGATCCTGCTGCTGACTTGAATACTCACAGGGGGTAGTCTGGGAATGAGCGGGACCACTCGCCTAATAATCAGGGCAATTTGAGGGGTCCTGCTTTTGATGAAGTGGCTGCCGCGTCTCAAGGCATCGACGGGGCTGGGGTGCCCTCTGGTACTGCACTTGTTGTGGTTCCGATTTCTACACCAACTTCTGTCCCTTTATCACCTGAGGTTGGGATTGATGTTGAGGTGGAGGATCCTGCTTCCAACCTTGACACTCACGGGAGGCAATCTGGAAAAAGGAAAGCTTCATTTTCTCCTAGGCGTCCTGCTCCCAAGATTCCTTCGGTGGTTGCCTATGTTGACTCGTCTTTGGGCGACGATGAGACTGGCGTTAGGGTTGAAAATAGGCTTTTTCCTACCCCCTAGAGATCATGCTAAGACTCAGGCTGGAAACTTCAACGGCTCTTTCCCCCAAGCTCAAACATCTACCGTTATGCCCGATGCTGGTGCCAGTGGCTCGGGGTTGCTGAGCCAACCTAGTGATCCCACCCCCCAGTCCATGTTGAGAGCCAATTCCTCGTGCCGTGCTTACACTGGGGAGGATCATTGGAGTCGCTTTAGGGTTGGTACTTCATCTGATCGACTCTGCAGCTTCTTCAACAGTGCTTCCTATGTAAGTGATGCCTCGACTATATGTATGGTTTTGTATTTTCTTTTGATACTGTTCCTTCACTTTGTTATTCGCTATTGATATGCTGCAGATGGTAGCTGAGATGTCCGAGGCTTGGCAAGCCGGTGAAGTCCAGGCGGAAAGAATAAGGTGACTAGAGGCCCAACTGAAAGAGAGTGAAGATCGCTGCACTCGGGTCGAACTGGCTTGTCAGGAAGGTGCCACGTCAAATCAGGTGCTCCTAGATCAATGTTTTTCACATCAGATGGAGGCTGAGTAGAAGGCGTCTTTCACTACTGAGGAAGTCAAGACCTTGCAAGATCAGTTGTCCTCTACTCATGATGCTTTGCTCCAGGCCGAGCAGAACGCTGAAGATGCCAAATCATCTTATGAGCACCGAATCGAAGACTTGGAGCGTCAGGCTTCGACAGTCAAGTCCCTATCGAAGAAAGCTAGGCTGGAACTGGAGATACAGGGTGTCGATCATTTTAAGAGATCTCCGGCCTATGATGCTTTGCTTCTCCGGGAGTTCTAGCGGGGGATGGTCTTGACTGGAGAGTTCTTCAAGATGAAGAATAGGGCGACTGACCGGGCCAGGGCCAACTGGAACCTTTCAATTAAAAAGCATGTGGTACGTCTCTGGAGTCTCTTCGGATCCAGATGAAAGAGTGGCGAGCGTATTGTCAGAGTAAAGGTAAGGCGCCACATCCCATGCACCTGGAGGTTCACACTGCCGATTCCTTCTGTACTTTTCATGCTTGTCAGAAAGCGGGGATTGACGGTGAGAACCCTAACGTTGGGCCCGTCCCTGGGACTGACTATAGTGCCTGGATGGATGATGAAGAAGAAGATGTGATCGTGTGGCCCTCTAACGATAGCCTCCTGAGCGAGTATGTAATGGAACCTGACCTGAGCGTCAGCGGGAGTAGCTCACAACCCCCAGCGCTGTCTTCTTGATCTTTTATTTGGTTATTTTTGTAATGATCTTTGTATTCACCTTTACTCATATCTATATGAATCTTTATTCTTATGCTGTTTCGCTGTTTCTAACTCCCTGCATGATAAACACATAAATGGGATGAACTAAATCTGTATTGAGTATATTTTATTTGATAGCCTGTATTCGGCTGTCTCTAATCTTAAGGATTTTTGGAATCCTTTACTCTAGCCGAGTATCTCATTTACTAGCATTTGTGAATTTGAGCCGAGTGTCTCATTAACTGACAATTAATTAGTTCAGCCGAGTATCTTATTTAACTGGCGTTTGTGAATTTGAGCCGAGTATCTTATTAACTGACAATTAATTAGTTCAGCCGAGTATCTTATTAACTGGCAATCAATTAATACAGCCTCATGTTTGAAGTTACTTTGCCCTAGCGTTACGTCGAGGCTCACCACAACCATACGCCAAGGCCCTTACACATGTCACCTAGGACGTCTCCCGGTTTTGTCTGTGCAAGGTTTCGCCGAATCATTGGGGTATCTGTGTACCGGCCAACACGGCTGCTCATCTCACCAGTCTTTCTGGCGGCGCTTCCGAGTAGTTTTCCAGTTATCCTGGTGTAAGGTTTATGATTTGTATTGGCTTAATTCCATTGCAAAACACTCTATGATTGTATTAGTTGTTGCTTAGGACATTATTTGAAGAAAGGAAGCTTAAAGAGTGAAGAGCAACGTCTAGTGCAAAAGTCGTCTTCAAGAGGTGAAAATCGTCAAAGGTAAATCTTGACTTCCACCCTCTTGCAAGGCGTTAGCGCACACACACACAATTCATACATGTGTATCCCTGCATCGTGGTTCAAACATTTGGTATAACACATTCACACACTTCATAGCATGCTCATGCATTGATCTTGTATTGTCAAACATTGTGAAATTGCATGCTTTGTGACTATCTCTTTGATATGGCATGTTTGTGTGAATATGTATTTATTTGTTTCCGTATTTTGTGTTTAGGACTTGAACATGTTCTTATTTAATGCCTTATTGAGTTTCGGTCATTTCGGTTACTCATTCATAAGGTTTCGAGTCCAAACAAGTTGACTATGCTACTTTTCGTTCTCATTTGTTGTGTTGACTTCATCGTCGGATTTCGAGATGATCTCTCAACCATTTTTCAAATTTGAGTAGTCGTAATCGTGCGTGAGGGAGTCACGGTTCGTAATCCGAAAACAGATTCAAAATCGGAGGTCAGATGCTCAAGATATGGGGCAACGAACCGAGGGAGCGCGCGAGAGATGTGCAAATCACGTGTGGCCACTTGGCCAGCCCGTGTGGGAGGCCGTGGGCCCCACGGGCAGGGGAGACCTCTGCTCCCGTGGGCCCCACGTGCCCCCCACGGGGTGCTGATGTGGCAGCACATGATTTGCTCGGAAATTCTCTCCTTTTCCCTCCTTTTAAGCAAACCTCCTTCCCTCCACACTTGTGCAATTTTTGAAGAACACTTGATTTTCCCGCATCAGTTTTCTACAATTTTTGTTTACTTGTTTTGATCATATCTCTCTCATACGAACTCGAAATCAGTCGATTCAAAAACCACAATTGTTGGTCTCGAAGAGAGCTACAAATCCCAAGCATTTCCAGAGGCAGCTGACTTCACCATTGTTCTCAGTTGAGCGTTTTCCAGTCCGTGGTCAGTATGTGTGATACAACTTTTTCTTTTTCAATTTCATCTTTGATCTTCTTTTGATTCTTACTATTTTATTGATGAAATTTGTTGAGAAGTATGTTAGATCACTTGCTAGGGTTGTTTGATCATTTGTTAATTGAGTTTTAGCTTTGTGATTTGTTTTGAACATATATGTGCTAAACTTGATTTATCATGAAATTGATTCTAGAAAATATATGTGTGATGTGCTTCATGTTATTTTCTATGTTTTGTTTCATGATCTAAGAACTAGGTTTTTAGTGTGATAAATTGAATATTCATACCTTTGTTCTTATTGATTTGCATGTCATGATTTCTAGATAATTTTGTGATTGTGTGTTGAAATCATATTCTAGACTATCATTGAACATGTACATTTTGCTTGATTTATCATCTAGCTTAATTTGATTGTGCTTGCATCATTTGCATCACTTTAGATCATAGCCTTACATAAGGTTGAAGTCTCTTGCAAAGTGAGTGAAGCTTTGTGAAGAGCAAGGGAGTCTTGACTAGGACATGTGGTCCGGATAGTCAAGCAAAAGTCTTAGCTAGGAGTGTGGTACTCCGGATGGTTGAGCTAGGAGAGCTTAACTAGGATCTTTGTGATCCGGATAGCTAAGCACGAAATCTTCCTAGAGACGTGAGCCTCTTGGATAGGAAGTTGCTTTCTAGAGGTGTAGGATACATCTCAGATAGGAAGTAGGCTTGGTGATTCACTAGCCCGAGGGTAGATTAGGAGTTGATAGCTTGAGCGGATATCATGAGTGATAGCTTGAGTGTGTAAGTCCTTTTTCACATAGTGGATTGCTTTGCCGGTGGTTGTGGTATCAACCCGTGGATATTTCCTCTTTGAGGTTTTACCACGTAAAAAATACTTGTGTTCATTTTTGGTTTTACTTTTCTTTATCTTCCATATCTTACATTGATTGCATATCTTGTAAATTGATTAACTCTTGTATTAGTGAAATCAATTCATTTGCTAAATCTAATCAAGTGTGCATTTTCTTTGTTGTATTCCGCATCATTTTTAATATTGGAAGAATTTGAGTAAATACCTATTCACCCCCCCTCTAGGTATATTGCTTAAGGGAATTTCACCTGGTACCTCGGGTTTGCCTTTTTGCTAAGAGGTGTGTTTGTACCGTCTTAACTAGGCGGGCACGCTACTTCAGCTTTTTCGCCCTACGAGCACTATTCGTCTGCTCTCTCGCGACTTCATAGCGCCCGAAATTTTTTCTTTTTCAATGTTTACTGACGGTGTATTCATTGACTTCAGTAAATAATCTTTTTATTAGCAACTAAACTTTCACATGATCAAAATGTCAATCTGAAATTTGAAACTAACTAAAGCAAAAGGTGGGGATAGGTTCCTTTTTAAGGATAGAAGATTTTGAGGTACAGTGCATTGCATGGTCGGGGCACTAGGCTACTCTCTGGTTGGGCTATCATGTAAGCTCCATGTCTAGCGACTCCTTTAATGATGTACGGTCCCTCCCATTTGTCAGCAAGAGATCCTACTGATTTGTCTTTGGTGTTTGGGGATACCCTTCTCAGCACCAAATCTCTGAGCTGGAATTTACGCATGCGAATGTGAGAATTGTAGTACCTCGTAGCCCTTTGCTGGTACGCTGCATTCCTTACTTGTGCTGCATCTCTGACTTCTTCCAATTCATTTAAGTTCTACTGCAACATGTTGACATTGTGCTCTGAGCTGTATAACCGAACCCTAGGAGAGGTGAAAGTTGTTTCTGCCGGGATAACAGCCTCCGTTCCAAATGCTAATGCGAAAGGAGTTTCCCCTATGGATGACCTCATAGTGGTTCGGTATGCCCATAGTACCTCAGGCAGCTTGTCCGCCCAGCAACCCTTCCTTGCCTCCAGCTTCGCTTTCAGCGTGTGCTTGATCACTTTGTTTACTGCCTCTGTCTGACCATTGGTTTGAGGATGGGTGGGAGATGCGTAATAATTTGCGATTTTGTATTCCTCGCACATCTCCCTGAATTACTGTTATCAAACTGGGTCCCGTTGTCTGTTATGATGATGCTCGGAATCCCGAACCTGTATATTATGTTCTTCTTGACGAAGTTGGTGGTGTTGGCCTCAGTAATATGCACGAGTGCCTCTGCTTCTGCCCATTTGGTAAAGTAGTCCACTGCCACAATAGCGTGCTTCGCACCTCCCTTTGTTCCCGTGGGCATTATGTAGGGAAAAATACGGTCACGCAGCGGAAGCGAGACTAAAATCGAGTTTAGTATAGTTTAAAATTTTTCCATAATTTGAACCTTAACCCTCTAATTAATTAACATATAATACTAAAGATATCATACCTTTGTCGCGTGATCCGATTGACATTGCGTCGATGGTAATCCGCAAGATCTTCCAATCCAATCACGAACGTGAATCACCTAGGAGCGTGGTCTCCCTTCTCTTTGAATTGTGTACCTGAGGATGGATTAACAAAAATTTTTCTTTTTCGTTAGTCACAACAAATTCCAAGAGGCTACAAAGAATGTTCCGGTCACTTTTGAATTCACAATCGTTAGATCGAAACTCGCGTGAACCTTATTCAATTGTGTACAAAACCTTTTGATATAAAAGTTACTAGTGCACTATCGAAATAAAAACAAACTTTTCTCTCTTTTCCTCTTGGCCGAATTCTCACACTAGTCTAAGAGTTGGATTCTATTTTTCTCAAGCAAAAGAAAAAACTCTCAAGCAAAAGACCTAGGGTTCTTGAAAATATACAAAGAATATATATTTATATCTTTAGTGGCCGCTCACTATAATATATATTTTTGCACCGCCCACTGTATGATCTATTTTTGCGCCTATGCCTAATTTATATATATCTCAAAAACTGCACTTTTTTTATATATATATTGTGCACCGAATACCACTTATATTATATATATATTTATTTATTTCTATAAAGCATATACTTTATATATATTATAGTGTATATCTAATATTTATAGTGTATATCTAATATATATTCTGCTGCATGCATATATATTATATACAAACCCTAATCTATATATTATATACAAACCCTAATCCAACTCTTTAGTGTTTTGTGACTATATAAAAGACTTCCTTATTTGACTAGATAAATAAATCCCTTATTTATCTACTTACCAAATAAAGTCTTTTATTTTATTTATACTACCACAATAGTATACTACTAAGAAACATATTTCCTAGTCAGAAAAAGATTTTGATTTTTAATTAAATAATTAATTAATCAATTAATTAATTTCCATTTAATCAAATAATAAAAATAAAACAATATAATATCATATATATATCTCGGCCATGTGCCATATATATTAATATATATATATATTGTTTTTCTATTTTATTAAATCCATTGGACCTTAATAAAAGGCCCACATGTGAACCAGACCCATTCTTACTAAAAGAAACAAGCCCACATGCCTTTCATTAATATATTAATATAATTGATCAGCCCATTAAATAAATAATGTGCAAATTATATTCTTAATATATTAAACACAATTCTAGATGGACCCATAAATTGGTCCGGTAGAATATATCAAGTGATCCATACAAGTCCGTGTAGATTGGGGATCTTGGCGGGCCTATCTAAATTTAAGCTCCAATAGACATAACCCAATCACAATCAACAAATGATTCACTTAGGTTCAATCTATTAATTTTAGTTCATTCCACTAAAGAACTAAAATTGCACTCTTAAATAAAGATGGAATAAGTAAATGATTCTCATTCATACCCTAGACAATCTTATAGGAGATGGTGTATCCTCGTGAAGAATATCAGTAATCGCCAAGAGCTCATAGACCGCCTATAGCTCTTCAAGTTACCATATCTCCTCATATGACCACATTTTGAACTTGGATATTTTGACTTGTCCAGAAGCCATGTTTCAATAGACACTATTGAAAACTTAATGTTAAGATTTAATATCCAATACCTCAAAACATCCATATGATGATATTCTACTCTCATTTAATAAATGGAGCCACGATGTCCATATCTATAAATGAAGTCCTCTATCGATTAACAAATGAATACCACCAAACTATCGAGGATAGACTATGCTATATAATCGTACTCATTGATAACTCAAATGATAATACTTGCAACCATAAGTCCATCATTTATCTCAGGATTAAGATAGACTCTCCGATTGTCTTGATAATGAAAAGACTTTTATCTACTGACGGTTCTAGATAAAGTATTTCCTTGTGATCCAGTTCAATGCACCTAGTGCACTAGATCTTTTACTCAAAGCCACTTTGATGATTTTAGAATCATCATAACACATTTGATCCCACTCAAATGCCAGTAAAAGAATCTACAACTTTAACAAGATAAAGGTGCCCAACCTTTAACTTAAGTTGTGAACATTATTCAAGACTAACTAAAGAATTGTGTCTACCTCATACATATCCAGATGTATGAACAATTCTTCTTTTCTCATAGTCTTCTGACCTTATGATTATTTACTTTTGACAATTATAATAATTAAACTATAAATGCTATAAGATTTGTTAAACCAGAAATCACATTATTAATATGAATAGATTGTCAAAAACACTATTACACTCTTGCTATTGAGCATAATCCTAACACATTGGTCCTATTAGATCGAGGCCCCACATGGCAAAAGGCCAAGGTGAGGTTAAGCTTCTGAGTAATTCTAGGGGTTGCTGAATGTCGTTTGCTATTCTTTGGCATGTTTCGCAACTCTCCGCGAATCGCTGCACCTCTGCGAACAGAGTCGGCTAGTAGAATCCTTGTATAAATACCTTGTGTGCTAAGCTCTTACCCCCAGTATGGTTCCCGCATACTCCACTGTGAACATTCTTTAGGATCTTTTTGGTTTCTTCGCTAGCAACACACTTTTGTAGTACTTTTGAGAACCCTCTCCTATATAAATCTCCCCTCAAACCTGTATTTGATGCGTTTAGCTTCCACAGCATCTTCCGGTAATACTTTTTCCTCCAAGTACTTTCTGAGCTAGGTTGTCCAGTCACCTGGGCCTGGTCGGATCTCTACTATCATGACTTCCTCAGATTCTGCTGTACTCGGCTTAGTCAGGTGTGCCACCGGTATTGCTTTGGACATGATACTCATGGTGGCTGAAGCTAATTTAGACAAGGCATATGCTTTTTCGTTCTCTTCCCGAGGGATCTGAAAGATTTTGTACATCTTGAATTTTCTGAGCAATCTTTTTGCAATGTCCAAGTAAGCTATCATGTGCTCCTCCCTCGCCTGGTATTCGTCTAGTACCTGGTTAACCACAACCTGTGAATCGCTGTAGATTTCCAACTCATCTGCTCCCAATGCTATACAGACCCTCAGCCGGCCAACAAAGCTTCATACTCTATTTGATTGTTGGTTGCTTTGAAATCGAACCTCATGGCACACTCCACAGCGTCTCCTTCTAGGGTTTTTATGACTATTCTCGCCGTACTGCCATGTGTGTTTGCCCACTCGCCTGTTCATCTTCCATCATCCTTCTTACCTCGGCATCCGGCTCGGTGAATTCTGCTATAAAATCTGACACCGCCTGCCCTTTGATTGCCGCTTATGACCCTTTGATTGCCGCTTTTGGCGTGTACCTAATGTCGAATTCACTGAGTTCCACTGCCCACTTGGTCAATCTTCCTGATAGCTCCGGCTTTTGGAGGATGAGTTTCAACGGGCAGTCCGTGTATACTTCTATTGTATGTGCTTGAAAATACGGCCTCAATTTCCTGGCTGCTGTGATCAGGGCCAGCGCTATTTTCTCAGCTGGCGAATACCTGGTTTCTGCCGGTAGCAATGCCTTGGTTCTCTCAAATTAATTGAAGTGCATAACGTGACTTATATGTATATGCATATCTTGCATGCTTCTATCTCTCGTTGCTATGAGTGACCCGGTTGGGGACTACTCCTTTGCCAATATCATGACAAAAAGGGGGAGTAGGATATTGTAAGGGGAGTTGCAAAATAGAGAAGCTATTGTGCACTTTGGGGAGATAAAACATTGAGGGGGAGTAACCCTTTGAGGGGGAGCATTGCATTTATCATACATTGCATACATTTGCTAATGTTGTTCCTAAATTCTAAAAATGCAAATGCTTGATATTATTCTCACATGATTAATCTCACACTTTACTTGAATTGGATTGTTAGAAACTCTTTTCAGGGATTGATTATTCTACAAGAGGATTGAAGACTTCAAGTTGCATTCTCTTATCTCTTTGTAATGTAGAATATCATTGTAATCCCGTAGTTTCTATTTCTTTTGTGAGGATTTAATGTGAGTGATGGTTTTGTCACGAAATAGCCAAAGGGGGAGATTGTAAGGATTCCCGTTGTTTTTAATTGGCTTATTTCGTGATCAAACCATAAATGGGGATACTTTGTAAGGGTAGTTTAAATGTTGTTGTTAGTGCATTAGGCCCTTTGAAGACCTCATTATTGACAAGCACCAAAGGTAATATTCTAAGTGCTTTCTTGTCTTGAAGAGATAGTTGCACTCACTCACAACTCATGCATATGTTTAATCTTTGTAAGTTGTGTTTCTTTTTGTTGTGCATAAATGATTATTTACATCTCTTCTTGCTTGATTTTATGAGTGCATCTTATGTTGAAAACATCATAGCATTTAGGCTTTTAGGATGCATCTTGTTTGACTTTGTATCCCTTGCATGATTGCATGTGGGATGCAAATTTTGGGGCTGTGCGCTGGTCCACCAGCGCTGGTCCACCAGCGCCGGTCGACCAGCGCCGCTCACCGGCGCAAATCGCCCAGTGGCGCGCCGCTGGTCGTGCACTGGTGTGGACCAGCGCCGGCCACCAGCGCTGATCGCCCAGTATGGCGCCGCTGGACTGGCGCTGGTGGCAGCGCCTGACGTCCAGCGCTCAAGCCAAAATTGGCTTGTGCGCTGGTCCTGCGCTGGTCCACCAGCGCAGGTCCACCAGCGCACAGAGTGATTTTCTGGCGAGTTTTCAAAACGACCTCACTTCACTTATGGCCTCTATATATATGCTAACTTGATTTTAGGTCATTCACAAGAGTTCTTATTCATGCTTCATACTTAGGATATTTTTCAAGAGAAGAAAAATACACAAAGAACTCATTTTTAATTACTCAAACACAATTTCATGATCATCAATCATCATCTAGCATCATCTTAGATCATCTAGATGTCATCTAGCATGGAATCTTCATCATACTTTGCTTGGTAAGCTTTTCACTAATATCTTACATATTTTGTGTTTATTTTATCTAGCAATCTCAATTAATTACTTGATTATTATTTTGTATGCTTTAGATACAAAATTGAGATTAGTATGATGTATGTTTGAGAAGTTGTATTGTGCTAGCATATTAGGTTTTATACTTGATATTGATTAGCTTAACTATTTGACATGTCATTTAGTTTTGATATCTAGGATTGTTCTTAATTGCATATTAATCATCTTAGATAAGCATATAGGGTTTCCCTCGCTCTATGTTGCATTTTGGATATTTTCATATATTCACTTAGGGTTGTATTCTCTTCAAGAGAAGCTAAGTCTTGTGTGTAGCAATCGGGATTAGGTTGCTTAGATCACAAGCAAATTGGACTAGGTTCACTCATACCGGGATTAGGTAGGTGTGTGATTACTTCCGGGATTAGGTTGTAATCGTTTGCACATTTAGTGGATTCAAGGTTCGAGTGTGGCTTACTTACATAGCCCGTGGTTTTTCCCGTGAGGGTTTCCACGTAAAAATTCAAGTGTTAATTTAATTTCCGCACCATATTACACTTGCTTGTTTATATTATCTTGAGGGTAATTTCGTAATTTTAACTAACACGAAAAATTGGGAAAAAAGCGTAAAATCTATTCACCCCCCCTCTAGATAGCTTTATACACACCGTGGTATATTTAGTTTCAAAACTATCTAGAGGGGGGTAAACAGATTTTAAACTTATTACCCAATTTTTTCGTGTTAAGTCAAAATTACGAAATTACCCCTAACTAGATAAAGCAATAAATCAAGTATAAAATGCGGAAATTAAATAACACTTGATTTTTATGTGGAAACCCTCACGGGAAAAACCACGGGCTAGTAAGTAAGCCACACTTGAACCTCGAATCCACTAAATGTGTAAAACGATTACAACCTAATCCCGGAAGTAATCACACACCTACCTAATCCCAGTATGAGTGAACCTAGTCCAATTTGCTTGCGATCTAAGCAACCTAATCCCGGAAGCTACACACAAGACTTACTTTCTCAATGAAGAGAATAACACCCTAAGTGAATATATGAATATCCAAATGCAAAATAGAGCAAGGGAAACCCTATATGCTTATCTAAGATGATTAATATGCAATTAGAACAATCCTAGATATTAAAAACTAAATGACATGTCAAATAGTTTACCTAATCAAGATTAAACACAAAACCTAATTAGCTACCACAAAACAACTTCTCAAACATACAACATACTAATCTCAATTTTGTATCAAAAGATATATGAAAATCATACAAGTAATTAATTGAGATTGCTTGTTAAGAAAAACACAAAATATGTAAGATATTAGTGAAAAGCTTACCAAGCAAAGTATGATGAAGAATCCATGCAAGATGACATCTAGAAGATCAAGGATGATGCTAGATGATGATTGATGACCATGAAAAAGTGTTTGAGTAATTAAAAATGAGTTCTTGGAATTTTTCTTCTCTTTGAAAAATATCCTAAGTATGAAATCTGAATATGAACTCTCTTAATTGACCTAAAGACAAAATGGCATATATAGGGGGGGGGGGGGGGGGGGGGGGGGGTCAAATCAAAGTGTGGTCGTTTTGAGTAAGTTGCAAAGAAACGCACCAATCGGTGGTTTCAATTGGCGGCCAGGCAGCCGATTTCAACCGCCGAATGGCTCCCAAGGAAACAGGGGAGCAACGGCAGTTTCAATCGGCGGTTTTGAAACCACCGTTCAAACCACCGATTCAAGACCGAGAATAAAAAACAATTAGGTCTGAAACAACGCTTTCGATCGGCGGCCACGAAACTGCCGATCAAACGGCGGTTTCATTCGGTGACCAGGCCGCCGATAATAATCGCCGATCACCTAAAAGAGGTGAACTCAAAGGAGAAGCCAAGAGCATCTCCGTAGGCGGTCTTCGCGTAAAACCAAACACATTCTAGTGCATGCGCAGACGTTTCCGAATACTATCGAGAAACGAATTACAAGGCACAAAAACACACAACAAGATATAACATATAAGTGCAAGTGTGAAATGTGACATGTGAAGAGAATGCACATCAATGCAAGAATGCTAAGTGAGTGTGTGCAACTATCTCTTCAAGACAAGTAAGCACATAGAAATTTACCTTCGGTGCTTATCCATACGAGGTCTTCAAAGGGCTTCGAACAATAAAAACCAACACCTAAGCTACCCTTACAAAGAACCCCAACATGTGGTTTGTCCACGAAATGAGCCAATCAACAAATGGGAACCTTACAACAGTGTTTCTCCAACCACCGGTTTTGAAAGAATGGGTGCTCGTCCTAAATATTCTTTCAACTTCTGAAAGGCTATTTCACATTCTTTGCTCCATTCGAGCCCTTTTCCCTTTTTTATTGCTCTGAAGAATGGGCCGCACTTGTCTATTGATTTTGCTATAAACCGGTTGAGTGATGCAAGACATCCTGTCTGCCTCTGCACATCCTTCAATGTTTTTGGTGAAGCCATTTCTTCTAATGCTTTAATCTTCTAGGGATTTACCTCAATTCCTCTTTGGTGTACCTGAAAACCTAAAAACCTTCCTAACGGTACCCCGAACACACATTTACTTGGGTTGAGCTTCATCCTGTACCTTTTCAGGACATCAAAGGTTTCTGTTAACCACCTTTTTTGGCAAGGGTCCAAAGAAGAATTTTCCATCCATGTCAAAGTCATTTGATTGATGAAAGAATGAACCTAGGATCCTGAGGATCCTGCTACCACACTATCTCAGTACCCCGCTACCGTATGATCCATGATATACAGTATCTTTATGTCGCGCCACATTGGTATCCTAGTACCTAATACCCCGCACTTGGTACCCCGTACCCCGCACCTAGTACTCAATACCCCGCACCTGGTACTCAGTACCCCACACCTGGTACCCGGTATCCCGCACCTGGTACTCAGTGCCCCGCACTCGATACCCCGTATCATGTTTCCTGCCCAGACTGATCCTCCAAGCACCTCCCAACCACCTAACATAGAAGGCGTCAACAAGGGAGGTCTTAATACATTGTCTGTCAGATTACCAAGGAAGACTAGAACCATGCTACAAGAAGGACAGTATGCGCCAGCATTCGAATACAAGGAAGGTTGACCTCTCCGGCCATTCAACACGCCATTACAGGAGATAGTCAACCCTATTAATGGAGATAATCAATCGTATTAATGAAGATAGTCAACTCTTTAATAGCTATTCACAACGCCATTAATGAGAGAATATTCAACTCAATCAATGCCAAATCAGTGTTCCTATAATTGTGGATTGATGGACTAAATTGATGGAGTGGGCAACAAGAAATAAAACCTATATATATGACATGATATTCGACAGAAAGGGGATCTTCGACTGTGCCCAAAAAAGACCTATGGCTTCTTCCCCAACCGGGATCATCTTCTGCTTCTTCTTATTTTCTACTGATTAGAGAAAAAGGCCTAGCCCGCCTATTATTGTAAGCTCTCTGGAGCATTTATGTTGTGTTATTCTCCTACTTATATAAGCTCTCCGGAGCACGCCCTATTCATAAATATATAAAAGATCTCTCTCCACCGGATACTACCTAGGGGTTTTTCAACATATGATCCTATGTGATGCTTTTTCCCCCTAGGCCAGTCCACTTTCTACTATATATCAAAATACTTCTTATCTTACTACACATACTCATTACACCCAGTAGATTTGCTAAAATCAGCGGGATTCAGGCTACTAGGTATCCCGCCAACCCCGATCTGTCCAGATCCGGGTCCCTTATATTTTGTTAATTAGAAATTACACCCCGATGACAATTTTCGGTTAATAGTTTCCTTCAAATCTCCTAAATGTTTTTCTGCCATGATGCTTTTGGTCAACATGTCATCCATATAGACCTCCATGTTTCTCCCAATCTGCAGAGCGAAAATTCTATTTACCAACCTCTGGTACGTTGCCTTGGTGTTCTTTAGTCCGAACGGCATCACTTTGTAACAATACAATCCTTGATCTGTGGTGAAAGCTGTTTTTTCTTCATCTGCCTTGTTCATCCGGATATGATTGTATCCCAAGTAGGCATCCATGAAACTCAGTAGTTTGTGTCCTGCTGTCGTATCTACCAACTGGTCGATCCTCGGCAGTGGGAAGCTATCTTTCGGACAAGCTTTGTTTAAATCCGTGAAGTCCACACACATCCTCCATTGATTGTTCATCTTCTTGACTAATACTACATTGGCCACCCACTCTGGGTATTTGACTTCCCTTATACTTCTCTCTGGATTGAACAATCGTCTCTTTTGTACCATTGGGCGGAACTCTGGGTCGATGGAGAGATAATGCGATATCACCTTTCTATCTATCCCGGGCATATCTTTATGACTCCAAGTGAACACATCCCGGTAATCCCTCAATAATGTGATGAGTTTGGCTTTGATGTGCCCACTTAGGCTTGCTCCTATCTTTACTGTTCTACTTGGCTCATCTGGGTCTAATATCACTTCTTTGGTCGGCTCATCTTTTTTGGCTTCAGGCTCTTCTCTGGGGTTTAGTTCAAATTCCTTCAGTGCCTCTGCTTTCTCCTCAGGTTCATTGGCTTGCTTGGCTGATATAGTGTATAATTGGTGTACTTCCCTATCCTTGTAAACTAGCATATTCGCCCTTCGTGCCATCTCTTGTGATCCTTTGACCATGCCTACCCCATACTCAGTTGGGAATTTCATCATGAGGGCATACGTTGTCGTTACTGCCTTAGCTTTATTCAGGAATGGCCGGCCGAGCAGGGCGTTGTATGGCCAATTCTCTGTATCTACAACCACAAAATCGAGTAACACTGTCTTCTGATAGGGGGCCTTCACCATCTTCACTGGTAGTTTTACTATGCCGAGTGACCTTACCTTTGCCCTACCAAACCCTCTGAGTGGGGTATGAAAGGGCTACAAGTCCTTTCTATCTAATCTTAACTGATCATACACCTCTGCACTTAAGATATCCGCTGAGCTTCCATTATCAATCAAGATCCGATGAACCTCCCTGTGCCCAATTCGAGCACTGATGACCAACACATCATTTGGATTTACGTCTACTCCATGAGAATCAGCCACTGTGAAGATGATTGGATCCCAACCTTCTTTCTTTTCGGATCGGGTTCAATGGAGTTGACGTCGAGGTCTCTTCGGGCTTCAATGGCTTCCCGAATTTCCTGGGTTCTCTCCCTGTTACTTTTGCAGTTGCTGGCCTACCAAAGATGGTGTTGATTGCTCCTTCATCTCCAGCTCTCTTGGGACTCAGCTTCCTTTCCCGTCCACCCTGTCGGCTATCTTTCTGTCCATCTGCCTTCTCAGCTTTTTTTAGGACGATGTCCTTTAAGTGCCCTTCTCAGATGAGGGTCTCGATGTGATCCCTTAGTTGGAAGCACTTGGATGTCTCATGTCCGTTCTTTTTATTGAATCTGCAATACTTTGTGGTGTCCCTCCGAGCATAAGTCGACTGCTTAGGCGGCTCTTTGGACATATTCTTTTCTTCCAAGATGGCTAATACCTCCTCCTAGTCTTTCTTCAACAGGGTGTAATTTGTGTATCTGCCCTGAAATTTTTGGCACGGCTGATCGGTTTTTGGATCATAAGCCCTTGGTGAGCTCTGGTGTCTGGTGCCTTAGCTTGGTCTTTTGTTTTGGCTCCTTCTGGATGACCACCATGTACAAAGTAACCTCCTGTCGCAATCTCTTCTTCCTCGGCTAAAGCATAACCCCCAGCCATGTCCATCATGTTTGCATAACTAGTTAGGCAAGCTCTTCTTAAATCAAAGGATAGCTGGCCGTTCTGAAGGTTGTTGATGAATGCTACAATCATGGCTTCATCATTCGCACTCCCTATCTCCGACACTTCCTGCCCAAACCTTCCCAAGTATTTCTTCAGCGACTCGTCTTTTCCCTGTTTGAGCTGGGACAAGTGAGCCACTAATTTCTTCCTGTGTACATTCCCGAGGAACTGCCTTGAGAAAGTTTTGCTCAGTTCGCTGAAGCTACTTATGCTTGCTGCTGGCAATCAACCGAACCACCGAGAACCTAGATCCCTAAGAGTTTGTGGAAAATTCAAACATAGTAGTGTTAGGATTATGCTCAATAGCAAGAGTGTAATAGTGTTTTTGACAATCTATTCATATTAATAATGTGATTTCTGGTTTAACAAATCTTATAGCATTTATAGTTTAATTATTATAATTGTCAAAAGTAAATAATCATAAGGTCAAAAGACTATGAGAAAAGAAGAATTGTTCGTACATCTGGATATGTATGAGGTAGACACAATTCTTTAGTTAGTCTTGAATAATGTTCACAACTTAAGTTAAAGGTTGGGCACCTTTATCTTGTTAAAGTTGTAGAATTCTTTTACTAGCATTTGAGTGGGATCAAATGTGTTATGATGAGTCTAAAATCATTGGAGGGTCTTTGAGTAAAAGAATCTAGTGCACTGGGTGCATTGAATTGGATCACAATGAAATACTTTATCTAGAACCGTCAATAGATAATAGTCTTTTCATTATCAGGACAATCGGAGAGTCTATCTTAATCCTGAGATAAATGATGGACTTATGGTTGCAAGTGGTATCATTTGAGTTATCAATGAGTACGATTATATAGCATAGTCTATCCTCGATAGTTTGGTGGTATTCATTTGTTAATCGATAGAGAACTTCATTTATAGATATGGACATCGTGGCTCCATTTATTAAATAAGAGTAGAATATTATCATATGGATGTTTTGAGGTATTGGATATTAAATCTTAACGTTAAGTTTTCAATAGTGTCTATTGAAACATGGCTTCTGGACAAGTCAAAATATCCAAGTTCAAAATGTGGTCATATGAGGAAATATGGTAACTTGAAGAGCTATAGGCGGTCTATGAGCTCTTAGCGATTACTGATATTCTTCACGAGGATACACCATCTCTTATAAGATTGTCTAGGGTATGAATGAGAATCATTTACTTATTCCATCTTTATTTAAGAGTGCAATTTTAGTTCTTTAGTGGAATGAACTAAAATTAATAGATTGAACCTAAGTGAATCATTTGTTGATTGTGATTGAGTTATGTCTATTGGAGCTTAAATTTAGATAGGCCCGCCAAGATCCCCAATCCACACGGACTTGCATGGATCACTTGATATATTCTACCGGACCAATTTATGGGTCCATCTAGAATTGTATTTAATATATTAAGAATATAATTTGCACATTATTTATTTAATGGGCTGATCAATTATATTAATATATTAATGAAAGGCATGTGGGCTTGTTTCTTTTAGTAAGAATGGGTCTGGTTCACATGTGGGCTTTTTAATTAAAGTCTAATGGATTAAATAAAATAAGAAAATAATATTAGGCACATGTATATGGTGTGGGCGGCAAGACTAGAATAATAGTCTAAAATATTATTTTATTTTGTTGATTGATTAAATGGAAATTAATTAATTTATTAGTTAATCATTTAATTGAGAATCAAAATCTTTTTCTGATCAGGAAATATGTTTCCTAGAGTTATACTATTGGTAGTAGTATATTAAATATTAAAGACTTTATTTGGTAAGTAGATAAATAAAGGGAATTTATTTATTTAGTCAAATTAGGAAGTCTTTGATATAGTCACTGTAAGGATTCCCTTTATTTGATTGGCTTATTTCGTGGGCAAACCACATGTTGGGGTTTGGTTGTAAGGGTAGTCTAGGTGATTTGTTGAAGATCAAAGACCTTTTCCAAGACCTCAAGAGGATAAGCACCAAAGGTAAATCTCTATGTGCTTACTTGTCTTGAAGAGATAGTTGCACACACTCACAACTCATGCATATGTTTAATCCTTGTATGTTATGTGTCTTATTTGTGTGCCTTAATGCTCATTAACATCTCTTCTTGCATGTTAGTTTGATTGCATCTTGCATATCCAATTGCCTTGTCATGCTTAGACTTAGGATTGCATTTTTGCACTGGGCGCTCCTAAAAGCGCTTTACAAAAGCGCTCTACGAACAGCCCCTGTTGGGCACTGTATAGACCTGATCGATTTAATTCGGTCGCTATACGAGCGGTGTAGAGGCGCTCTACAAAGCGCTCTACGTAGAGCGACCCCTCTGGAGGCGCTCTACAAAGCGCTCTATGTAGAGCGCCCCTCTGTTTTCTCGCGAGAACAAAGCAGAGGGGCTCTACAAAGCGCTCTACGTAGAGCGCCCATGGCAAAATTGTGGTGTCACTTATCAAAACGACCACACTTCATCTTGACACCCTATATATATGCCACTTTGACTTTAGGTCAATTAAGTGAGTTGATTTTCTGATTTCATACTTAGAACATTTTTCAAGAGAAGAAAATTACAAAGAACTCACCTTTAACCACTCAAATCAAACCCCTTTTGCATCAAATTTCATATTGCATCTTCTATATCTATACAGAGTGCATCCATGTATGGGTTTGCATCATCACAACTTGCTTGGTAAGATTTTGATTAATTTCATCTTATTTTAGTATTTTAAATACCAAGCCATCTCTTTTAAATTACTTGTATGTTTTAGATCATATGCTAAATACAAGTTAGAGATTATTTGTGATGAAAATGATTGAGTGTTGTTTTTGATAGATATCTAGGTTTTTATAATCTATGATTATCTATGCTATTTGACATGTCATTTAGCCATTAATATCTAGGATTGCTTTAATTGCAAATTCATCATCCTAGGTAAGCATCTAGAGTACCCTAGCTCTATATTGCATATTTGGATATCATTGCATATTCACATAGGGTTGTGCATCTCTTTTGAGAGATTTAAGTCTTGTGTGATTGACCGGGATTAGGTCGGACACCGGGAATAGGTGGTCACATAAGCAATTGGAATAGAGCCACTTTTAAAGGCCCGCGTGGTAGAAGTGGGGGGTTATTGACCGGAGTGTTAGATGTGGTCTACATAGGTTGTAAACTCCATTTCAATTAGTGGATTTCGAGGTCCGAGTGTGGCGCACTAAACAGCCCGTGGTTTTTCCCAGTGGTTGGGTTTCCACGTAAACATCAAGTGTCATTTATTATTTCCGCATCTTTTTACACTTGTATGTATATTTGACTTGCTAGGGGTATTTTCGTAAAATTGACATGCACGCGAAAATTGGGTAATAATTAGATAAAATCTATTCACCCCCCCTCTAGCTTTATATATTAAACACACCGCGTATTTGTTTCAGTCACAAATACACTAAAGAGTTGGATTAGGGTTTGAAATTCTAAGGAAATCTACCTAGGGTTAGGATTTAAGTCAAAAGACACAAATCCTAAATGGTAAAGGATTTCGGCCTCAATATATAGATATATATAAAATATATATATGGCAATTAGCCGGAATATATATAAATATATATGCTTTATAGATATAAATATATATGCTTTATAGATATAAATATATATTATATAATATAAGCAGTATTCGTGCACTATATATGATATATAAGTAAAGTGCAGATTTTGAATATATATAATATATATAAGAGAAGTGGATTCGTGCACTATATATATATTGGGCATAGAAGGATTCAGTGCAATAATATATATTAGATTAGGTAAGTGTATTATGCGACCTATGTATATATATTGTGCAAAGAGAATTCGGCTAACCCTAATGCTTACTTGAGAGTTATTTTTCTTTTGCTTGAGAAAAATAAAATCCAACTCTTAGATTAGTGTGAGAATTCGGCCAAGAGGAAAAGAGAGAAAAGTTTGTTCTTATTTCGATAGTGCACTAGTAACTTTTATATCAAAAGGTTTTGTGGACAATTTTGAATAAGGTTCACGCGAGTTTCGATCTAACGATTGTGAATTCAAAAGTGACCGGAACATTCTTTGTAGCCTCTTGGAATTTGTTGTGACTAACGAAAAAGAAAAAGTTTTGTTAATCCATCCTCAGGTACACAATTCAAAGAGAAGGGAGACCACGCTCCTAGGTGGTTCACGTTCGTGATTGGATTGGAAGATCTTGCGGATTACCATCGATGCAATGTCAATCGGATCACGCGACAAATGTATGATATCTTTAGTATTATATGTTAATTAATTAGAGGGTTATGGTTCAAATTATGGAAAAATTTTAAACTATACTAAACCCTTATTTTAGTCTCGCTTCCGCTGCGTTGACCGTATTTTTCCCTACAATCAGGGCGTCATTGTGGTCGTATTGGGCCATAGCACTCCTATACCTCCGGACGTGTTCTTTTGGATCGATATCTTTCTTGAACTGCTCTACGTGTGGCATCCTGAACCTCTCCGGGAAAGGCATCCTTAGAACTCCATTGGTGAAAGGGCTGCTTGATTCATCATCCGACAGTTCATTGCGCCCATACTGCCTGACCAAAGCATTCATCTGTCGACGATTGTTTTACACCTCCTGAGTCAAGCTCTGTATGAGTATGTCTCTATCTCCTTCCAGTTCCCCCATCGCATTGAAATTTTGACTGATGGTCAACTTCTAGCCTCTCTCCTCCGGTTCTTACTCCCTGTGTTCTCGGTTTAGGCCATGTAATTGAATTGTGCCTCTCTGGCTTTTGTGACGATAATACTGCTCACTCTCCCCCGAGGACGATAACCAATCTCTCTGGAGACTACGCTTCTTGGGTTGGTCCCGACTCCACCCAATTCGATCTAGATCATACCTTCTATCGAAATAACCTTCCTCTCTATGCTCCCTGCTACCCCTGGCTTGCCTTTCGGACAAAATCTCTGGCCTGTCTGTAGGATCTCTGCTTGCTTTCAAGGGCGCATCAGGTGTTGGTATCACCACTGTGGAGCGTAATCTTGTTGTTTGTTGATTTGGAGCGGAAAGGTTGTGGGGTGAAGTCAAACCCTCCGTAGTGGAAAGATCAACTCCTTGCCTTACTGCATCTGATATGAGTTGCTGCAGAGAGGCTCGGAACCGTTGCATGATTTCTTCATTAGTAGGAGGGAAACGCTGGATACCAGCCAGGGTAGTTGACAGATCTACAGTTGCTAAGGTTACATCCGCAGTATTGAGGGTGGCATCATCCTCCAACTCGTTAGTTGGTAATCCTTAACTGTACCTGGAATCGCTACCATGTCCTTCACCGGCCATTGCTTCACAAGTTTTTTAGATTCCCCTCCTTCTAGCGCCAATTGTTGACGGTGATTTTTCATGGTCACCCAATCAACGATTCGATTTCGGTTTATCCTACTTTATGAATGGGAATGATTAAAAATATCAAAACCAAGAAGAATAATAAACGTAGTTACGTGGTAAAACTCCGATGACCAGAGAAACATCCACAGGTTGTTGCCTTAGCAACGAAGTAAAATCCACTATGAAAACCTGTTACAAAGTATTACGCTTTGCTCTCTCTTGCTAATTCTCGTGTACCCCTTATTTTGTGTGTTACAGGGGTATTTATACATAATGCTACTAGGGTTTATGGGTGCCACTAGGGTTTGGTGTCGTGGTGCCCAAGTTTTGGGCGATTGTCCAGTCCTAAACGGATTCTGTTTCCTTCTTAAGTGTAACATGTTTCCCGATTTGGCTGAGTCCGAGTTTGGGCCTGATTCCTTCTCCTCTATTTGTGGGAAACCTGTTTGTTTCCTTGTTAAACTCTAGGCAACCACACCGTTGTTTACTGTGGGGATGCTGGTTGCTGATTCTGCCCACGCGTTTGGGACGTGAATGCTGGTGACTATCTTTTTATCGAATCTCGAGCTTGCCCGAGCAAGCTTTGCTACCCGAGCTGATTCTCTTCGTTTGTGATCGGGTTGCTTTGATCTTTGTCGAGTAAGTTACCTTGGGGGATTTCTGCCCCCTCGAGTTGACTTCTCTTGACTCCTGCTTACGTGGCTTCTTATGGTGATGACGTGTCCTTTATGACGATTTTTACCTATAACAGAAGCAGTCTCACCCATCGAGCATAGGTTGACATCTTTCAAGGTCCAACATTTTGAGTGGGAAGAAAACGAAATGAAGTTGAGAGCAAATTTAGATCTCCTTGAAGAGAAGCAAGATAGAGCTACCGAGCGGGTAGCGGCCTACCAAAGCAAGATAGCCCGATGCTTTAATAAGAAGGTAAGGACTCGGAATTTCAAAGAAAGAGACTTGGTCCTTAGGAAGGTAACTCAGAATACCCGAAAGAGGTCAGACGGGGTACTGGCCCCCAATTGGGAAGGTCTATACCTGATAAAAATATTGGTACGCCGGGGAGCATACAAGTTATAAGGTATGGATGGATACCCAGTGGATCACACTTGGAATGCCGATCATCTCAAAAGATTTTACCCTTAGAGTTTTAAGGAAGGATGTATCTCGGTGAGTATATTCCTGATACATATATCCTGATTTTTTCCTTTGTATTTGCTTTTAAGAAATTCAATAAAGCCAGTTTTCCTCATACGGATTTCTTCTAAGTTCGCCTAAACAAGCTTTCGCCATCCCTTTCGCCTCAAGACCAGGAAAAGCCACATGGCATTCCTGCTGCCTTGGTCGGGGTATACCCCTCTCCAGGAAGGATCTGGTGCTTGAATGCATAAAAGTCGTAGTCGCCTATCAGACTTTACTCTATCAAGACCAGGAGGACCTATACGGACCCCCTGAAGCCTTGGACGGGGAATTCCCCCCTCCAGGATAAACCTAGTACCAAGGCGGCCTTAGTTGCCTACCAGGACAGGTCATCAAAGAATCAAGGATTGACTACTACAGAATTAAGCCAAACACCTCATCCTGAAGGACAGTCTAAGTCACATAGCCCGGGTCAAGAACCACCGGCCAAGATAGCTCCCTATTTATACAAAGTACGCAGTATAAGTATAAGTATAAGTATAAGTATAACTATGGGATTTCCTGTTGTCAATCAAGCAGAATCCAAGTCAGGCGTTATGATTTCACAAATGATCAAGGAAAAAGAAGTTTCATTTAATCAGGCAGGGCACCCAATCCCCATTTACCGGGCTACAAAAAAAAAGGGAAATCAATCAAGACCCTTCCTCCATTAGCTTTCCTGGCCCAGACTTGCCTTCATTCGCGGCTTTTTCATCACCAGTGGCATCTTATACCTCTTTGGTTCCTGCCACAACCATTCCAGTCGGAGGATCCATCTCGTCAGTCAGGGGCCTAAAATCTCGCCCCAAATTGTTCGGAGAAACTAGGGAACTCTGAGTATTTGTTTCAACAGGTTCAGGAATAATGGCAGCTAGAGGAGGATCCCCCTGGACTTGATCTTCAAATTGGGGAGCCCCTTGATCTTCAAAGTGAGTAGCCCGGGCCATAATCTGGTCACGATCCCAATTAAGGGTGGTCTGCAAGTCAAAGGGATGAGGGAATGCCTTGGTAACTTCATACGAAGCAGTAAAATATCCATCCTCGAAGGAAGAATCCACTCTAGACTCCAAAATGCTCAGAGAAGCTCACAGGGACCTGTGGTCATCTAGAAGGTCATTCTGTAGGGAAAAATAATAACAAAAGTGGTAAAACGCAGCGGAAAGCGATACTAAAAACGATTTAGTGACTTTTAAAATTTTTCCTTTATGAACCTTAAACCCTTTTAATCAATAAACATGCATATACATTAACAAAAGTAAATTACCTTTTGTCGCGTGATCCGATTGACTTACGTCGATGGTAATCCGCAAGACCTTCAATCCGAGCACGAACGTGGATCACCTAGGAGCGTGGTCTCCCTTTTCTTTGAATTGCAAACCTGTGAATGGACCAAACAAAAAACTTTCTTTTCTTTGTTAGTCACAAAACAATCAAAAGAATGTCAAAAATTATTCCGGTCACTTTTGAGTTCTCAATCTAATGATCGAAACTCGCGTGAACCTAGATCGATATCGTATACACAAGCTTATCGATGATTAAGCAATAGTATACTATCAAAGAATAATTTCACACTCCTTTTTGTCTTTCTAGAATAAAAACTCTCTTGGAATTAAGAAGAAGAAGAAAGAAATAAAAAACTCAAGCACCATTCATTGTGGTGGCCGAATTCTATAAGTGTTCTTATATAGGTGGCCAAAATTTCTTCCTTCTTTCCTTATAGGGTGGCCGAAATCTCTATGTATGTTTGCATAGGGTTGCCGCAATTCTCTACTACAAAAGAGGAGTTGTATTGCACCCAAAAACCACATGTCTTTTAAGACTTCAAACCCTAATCCAACTCTTTTATTTTTATTCTTTTATTTTGACTAAATAAAAAGACTCCTTATTTGATTAAATAAATAAAACTAATTTATTTATTTACTTATCAAACAAGTCTTTTACTTTTAGGAAAGATTTGTTTCTTTAATTAAACAATTAATCAATAAATCAATTAATTCTTATTTAATTAAAACAAATGAAACAAAATAATATTTTTAGGTTAAAACATTAACCTAGCCGCCCCACTTATATAAGATTGGGCCTAATATTATTTTCCTATTTCATTTAATCCATTGGACTTTAAATAAAAAGCCCACATGTGAACCAGACCCATTCTTACTAAAAGAAACAAGCCCACATGTCTTTCATTAATATATTAATATAATTGAGCAGCCCATTACTTAAATAATGTGCATATTATATTCTTAATATATTAAATGCAATTCTAGATGGACCCTTAAATTGGTCCGGTAGAATATATCAAGTGATCCATGCAAGTCCGTGTGGATTGGGGATCTTGGCGGGCCATCTAAATTTAAGCTTCAATAGACATAACCTAATCACAATCAACAAATGATTCACTTAGGTCCGATCCATTAATTTTAACTCATTCCACTAAAGAGCTAAAACTGAACTCTTAAATAAAGATAGAAAAGGAAGATGCTCCTCATTCATACCCTAGACAATCATATTGGAGATAGTGTATCCTCGTGATTAATATCAGTAATCGCCAAGAGTTCATAGACCGCCTATAACTCTCCAAGTTACCATATTTACTCATATGACCACGTTTTGAACTTGGATATTTTGACTTGTCCAGAAGCCATGTTTTCAATAGACACTATTGAAAACTCAACGTTGAGATTTAATATCCAATTACCTCAAAACATCCATATGATGATATTATACTCTCATTTAATTAAATGGAGCCACGATGTCCATATCTATAAATGAAGTCCTCTATCGATTAACAAATGAATATCACCAAACTATCGAGGATAGACTATGCGATATAATCGTACTCATTGATAACTCAAATGATATCACTTGCAACCATAAGTCCATCATTTATCTCAGGATTAAGATAGACTCTCCGATTGTCCTGATAATGAAAAGACTATTATCTATTGACGGTTCTAGATAAAGCTTTTCATTGTGATCCAGTTCAATGCACCCAGTGCACTAGATCCTTTTGCTCGAAGACACTCCAATGATTTTAGACTCATCATATCTCATTTGATCCCACTCAAATGCTAGCAAAAGAATTCTACAACTTTAACAAGATAAAGGTGCCCAACCTTTAACTTAAGTTGTGAACATTATTCAAGACTAACTAAAGAATTGTGTCTACCACATACATATCCAGATGTACGAACAATTCTTCTTTTCCCATAGTCTTTAGACCTTATGATTATTTACTTGACAATTATAATATAAACTATAAATGCTATACGATTTGTTAAACCAGAAATCACTTTATTAATATGAAAAAGATTGTTAATTACAACATTACACTCTTGCTATTAAGCATAATCCTAACACATTCATCTCCGCCTTGATAGTCTCTCTCTCATACCGGCGGCGGGTTGATCTGATAACCTCCATGTCATAGGCCTGTGTCACCCGCTTCAATTCCATCAAGGCAGCTTTCCTACCAGCTTCAGATTCGGAGGCATCTTAAACTAGGGAAGAAACGTTCTTTTCAGCGCGGGCTAGATCGTTCCTAACCTCCTCTAGATTAGCCTGAAAAGCCAGGTTGGCCTCATTTAGGGTGATCACCTGCTGCCCCATGGCTAGGGCGAATTTGAAGCCCTGCAGAGAAGTACAAAGAAGGTATAAAAAGGGAAAGGTGATTCATGCATAACAAACCAAGGAATCTGGCACATACCTCTGTGAGTAGAGAGGCCCCCTTTAAGGCCAAGATATCAGCTGGAAGAGAGGACATTGGTAGCAGAACCCCATCGGGACAGGCCGCAATGAACTTAGAAATGACCTCATTTTGGCTAGAGTCGCGCGACCCCGACCCAGAAGGAAAGTCAACAAAGGGAGTAGCCTAGAGTAGCATCAACTTTCCTTTTTTCCTTCCTATCTGGAAGCTGAGTTGGTACGGGGGAAAAAGTAGGAGGAGGAGGAACCATCATTACAGGAAGGGGAACTAGCCGTACTAGGAACCCTTTTTGAAGAAGGGAGTGGAGAAACCTTGGCTTTGGCCACCCGTACTAACATCTCGCTCAGAGATGGGCAAACTGAAACTTTTGTTGGAGAAGGAGTAAAAGAATGTGAAACCAACCCCTTAGTTGTAGAAGGAGGGGTTGACATGAGCAGCTGAGATTTGTAGGCAGCACCAACACTAGAAGGAGAAGGGACAGGAGAATTAGCCGGAAGGGGATCTGGACGTGTCAGCTTTGATAAAGAGGAAGGAAGAAGAGGAGTAGCAGAAACTGTCAGAAGAATAATCAGTAAAAAAAAAAAAAAAAAAAAGAGAAGAGAAGGGAAGGAAATAAGGAATGAGAGGCAAGGCCTACCTGTGTGCGCGAGAGAGATACGCAGATACCGCTCCAACCGAGCGCCTTCAAAGGGATCACAAGTAGGGAATCTTGAGTTGGTATAGTTCCTATCTTGAATCCCCTTAAGAATCCTTCTAGATTCTGCAGAAAGCACGCCCGTGCTCCACTTATCTCTTGGAGAAAAACGAATCGGAACCGAATACTCAACCCCGTCCAAGTACACCGATTGGCCCCAGTCACCCTCAACTATAACCCACCCATCTTTCCAGGGCGGGTTGAACTTCACATTCGCCCTAGGAACAATGAACTGCATCGAATTCTTAGGCCTCAGATAGAATTGGCCCTGAGGAACCATACTCGTTATTTGATAAACGTAACGAAATTCATCGAAGTCGGGCTCCCTCTCAATGCCTTCTTTTTCACATTGCTCCATCCAAAGCACCAGGAAACTAGTCAGATTCTTCCAAAATCCTGGTGAAATTTGCAGCGGAGCTAGCTCCAGTGCGACCAGCAACCTGTAGATAGAGGGATGAAGAGGAAGCCGAACTCCACATTCAAAGGCGGCCATATGAATTAACAAGCAGCCTGAAGGAGGAGTATATACATCATATCCCCGGTGAGGGAGGGAAAGATGGATAGCATCTGGGATCCTGTAGGCCTTCTTAAGCCAGGCTAGGGTGTCAGCAGTGCAGACCGACTCCGGGATTATGCGGCCTTCACCAAAAGGGAGGAGGGGCCCAATAAGAACTCCCAAAGAATCCATGTTAGGTTTATAGTTTGTGTTGGCATGTATTCCATATCAAAACATGTTTCTTTTGTAATGTTTAGTGGTCCATATGTTGAAGATTTATGAAGACGAAGAAAGTCTTGGCCACAATTCATGCAAAATGCTGGCTTCAAAGAGATATGTGCTTCATTGATCATCAAAGGTAATATAAGACCTCATATCTCTTACAAGGCTAAGCGCACATACACACACATGGCATCCTTGTGTGTTTTTTCATGGTTAAACATCATTTATATATCACTTTCACACACTTGATATTATATGCTCATGCATTTATACTATCTTGACAAGCTTTGCTTATTGCATGTTCTAGGACTATGTCTAGGAAATAGCATATGTGTGTGTCTTGGTGTTTGTATGTTTCTGTATTTTTGTATTTGGACTTGAATATGCTCTATTATGATTCCTTATTGAGTTTCGATCGTTTCGGTTACTCATTCATTTAGTTTCGAGTCCAAACGATGTAGCTACGCTATTTTTCGTTCTCATTCGTTGAGTTGACTTCATCGTCGTTTTCCGCAATGATGTCTCAACCATTTTTCAAAGTTGTGTAGTCATCGTCGTGCGTGAGGGAGTCATGGTTCATAATCCAAAAATTGATTCGAAATCGGAGTTCGGATGCCCAAGATACGACTGAAGAATGTGAGGGAGCACGCGAGAGGCGAAAGTGGCCAAGAGGCCACGTGGCCCAAGCCGTGTGGGAGCCGTGGGCCCCACGGCCAGAGAGGCTCTCTAGCCCCGTGTGGCCCACGCACCCCCCACGGGCTGGGGTGATGTGGCCACTCTTGATTGGCCCATTTTTCTCTTCTCTCTCCTCCTTTTTATTTCCCTCCATTTCCTCCATTTTGTTTTTAAGAAGAAAAGCTTAGAATTCCCGTTAGATTTTTTCTCCCAAATTTTCTCACCTTTCAAACACCATAACTTCGTCATACGAAGTTGGATTTGAGTGATTCAAGTTGGAGAACGTTGGTAATTGAGTCCTCTACCTTTTCCAAGTGGTTTGGTGGCTGTTTGATCGAGTTTTCTGGTGGTTCCACATAGAAATCCGAACCAGCTCGTGAATCCAAGGTATTGGTCTTATCTTTGGGGTTTCTTTCTTTTTAACCTTCAATTTGCTTGGGGTTTCTTCTTCTATATGTATTTTTATGTTTGGTGAATGCTATTGAGAAAGATAGCTTCATAATCATTCTAATCAAAAGTCTATTTAGAGACAAATGTGGACTAGTTTCTATGATTTTAGGTTTTTCACATGTTTGTGAGTTGTATTGTGATTAGAATGACATCTTAGGTTGTTTGTGACTTGATTGAATCAATTTTGTGATAAATGACCTTGAGATTTGATTTGATCCTTTGATTGATGAAATCTAGGATTATTGTATTTGTATGTGTTTTAGAGCAATCTAGGTTTTAATTGATTTATATCTTAAATCCTTGCTCTATATTTTTGGCTAGAATATTGATTGATTTAATCTCATGTATCTAGCATTTTATTATATGTTGATAGCATCTTGAACTTGTACTTCATGAATATATTTTTGTTTAAGTGTTGCATGTGTGAATGAGACTTTGAGCTTATGTGTTTGGTGTTTACACATGCTTTAGGTTTTATTCTTGTATTTTGCATCTAGACTTTTATTCCTTGTGATATCACATGTTTAGGTCTATTTGTACCATGGAATGTATTGATCACATGTTCTATGTTGAATTGGTTGTTTGCATCATTTGCATCATTTGCATTCACATGATCACACTAGGAAGTCCTTGTAAAAGGTATGAAGTCTTGGTTAGAGTCGAGATGACTCAGATAGCCGAGCAAGAAGACTTGCCTAGAGTCAGGATGACTCGGATAGGTAAGCAAGAAGTCATGGCTAGAGTCGGGAGGACTCGGATAGTCATGCATGGGAGGCTCCCTAGAGGCATGAGTGCCTTGGATAGGGAGTTGGCTATTACATTGGTAGGCCTAGGCGTATGGTTAGACATAGGCTCTAAAAGAGCGGGGTACACAAGAGGTGTATGCACTCTTGAGGAATTTCTAATCTTCCATCGATGTTGGTTTTGTGTGTTGTCCAATATATGGTGGTTTCACATCATTGAGGGATCTCATACTTTCCAATAGGGTTGGGTAGACTTAGACTCCACTAGGTTGGGTGAGCTAAAGATTGGTCACTTTGTGGGTTCTCTATTTCTATCATCCAATATATATAGTACCCTAATGGTTGTATTTCAACCTGTGGATGTTTCCTCCTTGGAGGTTTTACCACGTTAAAAAATCTCTCGTGTTAATTCTTTCTATCTCTTTCTTTTATATTTTATTTGTGTATGTTATTATCTTATTTCATATTAATCACTTGTGATGTATAGTGAAGCAAGTATTTGTAAAGTGTGATTTGTGGATTCATTCTTTTGATCATTTTTGTATATTTGATTCTTTTGTATATTGTAATTTTTGTATAGTGATATTTGATCACTCTTGTAACTCATTGAACATCTATTGAAATTCAAGTATTCTTTGTTGTTGTGTTTATTTGTTCTTATACCTCACACAACTAGATGATATACTTAGACTTTGTTCTCATGATTATATTCTTATATTGTCTATGTATGTCTTTCTTGGTTTATTTTGTTGTGTATAAGGCTACCTTGAGGGACAAATGAAAGTTTGTTCAAGGGATTGAAAAAAGGTGTAAAAACCTATTCACCCCCCCTCTAGATATGTCTTAAGCAATTTAACTATGTTTGTATACTTTCAATCCACATCAGGGATACCATCTCCCTCCTCCCCTTCTTTGGCATCAACATCAGTTCCCTCTTCCTCATCCATTATCTGGACCGGATCATCAGGTCTATTGTGAAAACCCGACCCGATACGAGGATTCCTAGTAGAGCGACGACGTTGAGACAGAACACCTTTACCAATAGCATTGCCCTCATCCCGTCCGCGTTTAATTCCCCCGACTGACAGGGAACTCCCCGCCGAATCCGCTTGCTGCACGTTTAAAGGACCATCAAGGCTATCAGGGGATTGGCCGAGGCCGAATGAGACTTTGAGGAAGTAGGTTGAGGAGGCAGAGAGGACAAAGGAACATCTTGAGCAGAATCAGGAAGTTTCGAAGGAGACGCCATTGTAATAGAAAAAGAAAGAAGAAGAGAGTTCTTGGAAAAGAAAGAGACACAAAAGAAAGGAAAGATTTCAGTTCTTGATTTCAGAAAGGCAAGTGAACGTGAACAGGAGAGGAGAAGAGGGGTGTATTTATAGATAGGAAATGGGCAATTATCGGAACGAAAAAGGAAATATGGAGTAAATGGCTGAAGATATACTTGAAACGGTTACCGGAGCGTAGAAGGAAAGATGGAGTAATGGCTGGAGACGTGGATGAAATGACTCCGAGGAAACCGCACCGAAAGCGACCTATTTGAATTCGCTAAACAACCACTGCTGAACACGTGTTTTAACATTAAATATCACCGAATACGAAGAGGATTTCCCCCTTAGTATTGGAAGACAGCCAGGCAAGATTATACCGAGTAGAAAATTCTTCAAGCGGACTAGAAATCCTGACTCCAACTCCAACAAAGGTACCGGTGTTCAAATCAGGGAGGACTTCTGTTAACCGCCAAAATTGGCAGAGACCAAAAAAGAATTTTCCACTAGCATCAGAAATATTAGTCGGGACAGAGAACAACTACGAAAGAGGTATCCGGGTACCCCGCCTACCCATAGAAGGTCGGGACGGGATCCTCTACCCACCCTGATCAGATCCAAAACTACCAGGACTCAGAAAGTACCTGGAAACCTCAAAGACAAGGCCCCAAAGACATTAATATCACAAGATACCCGGTATCTGTCTACGTCCAGGTACCCCGGTACCCCGATAACCCGATAGCTCGATACTCGGTAGTCTGACACGGTTAAAATATTAGTCGAGAGAAGCGAGAAGAAGGCGAGGTACCTGAGTACCCCGTTCTGCCAAAAAGCTAGTAGCGGGCACTTAGCAAAATCCTAGTGCTCCTACCCCGCTTGAAATAAGAAGCAAGTACCCCGAATAACAAACCGAGAGGGAAGGCAGAAACTAAACACCATCGTTTGAGTTAGAATACTACATGTATTCCCGCCAATCAAGAGTTTTACTCAAAAGTAAAGTCAACTCTTTCAGTCCTAAAAGGAATCATCGGATTTCAGGAATCAAATCCCGATGAATTTGTTAGACTCCAAAGGAAGGCCCGTGCATCACTGAAACCTAGACCGAAGTTTTAGGAGTATTCAGCAAGAAAGCGGGCCTATATAATGATCATATGTTCTTAGGAAAAAAGGGGACAAGACTTATTTTCCACTTATCGACAGACACAGAAAGCTCCATCGCCATTGCCCACCAAGAGATTTTTTGTTCTTTATTGCTATTATGATCATGCTTAGTTTATCAACAGCTTGTAAATTTCATAGTATGTTATATTGAATAAAATAAATCGAGTTTCATGCCATCGAGCACCTGAGATTTCTGTCATCCTACCATTATTCACCGTACTTAGTCGATCTAAAGGAAACAGCGGGGTATCGTGCTACTAGGTATCCCGCTAGCCCAAATCTATCCCGATCTGGGTCCCTCATAAATCGTTAATTAGAAATTTCATCCCGGTGACAATTTTTAGTTAACAACAATGTTTGGCATTGTAAGGATTCCCATATCTTGATTGGCTTATTTCGTGGACAAACCACGTGTTGGGGATTCTATGTAAGGGTAGCTTAAGTGATTCATTATCAAGCTCAAGACCCTTTCAAGTCCTCAAGGTTGTCAAGCACTCCAAAGGTATACTTCTAGTGCTTAACTTTCCTTGAAGAGATTCAGAAGCACACACACACTTTGCATTCTTACATTTGTGTGCATTCTCTTCATATGTCACATTACACATTAGCACTTTGATTAAAATATCGTGTTGTGTATTTATGTGTCTTATAATTCGTTTCCTGACATTGTTCGAAAACGTCCGCGCTTGCACTAATGAGTGCTTGGCTTCACGTGAAGACCGCCTACGAAGAATGCCCTTGGCTCCTCCTTGGTTTTCACCTCGGTTGGTGATCGGCGGTTATGATCGGCGGCCTGGCCGCCGATTGAAACTGCCGATCGGTGCGTTTTAGGGGCAAACTTGTCTTTGCACATGCCCAGTTCTTGATGTCTATAAATATTGAAATTTCCTTTAATGTAGTAGTGAAATATACCTAGAGGGGGGGTGAATAGGTATAGGCTCCAAATTCTCCCAATTAAAAATAATGCGGAAAATTACAAGGCAAATGCACACTTGATTAGATTTAGCAAATGAATTGATTACACTAAGACACGAGTTAATCAATTTACAAGATATGCAATCAATGTAATATATGGAAGATAAAGAAAAGTAAAGCAAAATTGAACACAATGATTTTAATGTGGTAAAACCTCAATGAGGAAACATCCACGGGTTGATACCACAACCACCGGCGAAGCAATCCACTATGTGAAAAAGGACTTACACACTCAAGCTATCACTCATGATATCCGCTCAAGCTATCAACTCCTAATCTACCCTCGGGCTAGTGAATCACCAAGCCTACTTCCTATCTGAGATGTATCCTACACCTCTAGAAAGCAACTTCCTATCCAAGACGCTCACGTCTCTAGGAAGATTTCGTGCTTAGCTATCCGGATCACAAAGATCCTAGTTAAGCTCTCCTAGCTCAACCATCCGGAGTATCACACTCCTAGCTAAGACTTTTGCTTGACTATCCGGACCACATGTCCTAGCCAAGACTTCCTTGCTCTATCCACAAAGCTTCACTCACTTTGCTAGAGACTTCAACCTAATGCAAGGCTATGATCTAAGGTGATGCAAGTGATGCAAACACAAACAAATTAAGCTAGATGATCAATCAAGCAAAATGCACATGTTCAATGATAGTCTAGAATATGATTTCAACACACAATCACAAAATTATCTAGAAATCAAGACATGCAAATCAATAAGAACAAAGGTATGAATATTCAATTTAGCACACTAAAAACCTAGTTCTTAGATCATGAAATAAAACACAGAAAATAACATGAAGCACATCACACATATGTTTTCTAGACTCAATTTCATGATAAATCAAGTTTAGCACATATATGTTCAAAACACATCACAAAGCTAAAACTCAATTAACAAATGATCAAATAACCCTAGCATGTGATCTAACATACTTCTTAACAAATTTCATCAATCAAATGGAAAGAATCAATAGATGATCAAAGATGAAATTGAAAAAGAAATAAGTTGAAACATACAACTGACCACGGACTGGAAATGGACCAGCTGAGAACAATGCTGAAGTCAACTGCCTCTGGAAATGCTTGGGATTTGTAGCTCTCTTCGAGACCAACAATTTTGGTTTTTGAATCGAATGATTTCGAGTTCGTATGAGAGAGATATGATCAAAACAAGTAAACGAAAATTGTAGAAAAACTGATGCGAGAATACAAGTGTTCTTCAAAAAATTGCATAAGTGTGGAGGGAAGGAGGTTTGCTTAAAAGGAGGGAAAAGGAGAGATTTTCCGAGTGAATCACCTGCTGCCACATCAGCACCCTGTGGGGGGTGCGTGGGGCCCACGGGAGCAGAGGGATCCCTTGCCCGTGGGGCCCACGGCCTCCCACACGGGCTGGCCAAGTGGCCACACGTGATTTGCACATCTCTCACGCGCTCCCTCGGTTCGTTGCCCTATATCTTGAGCATCCGACCTCCGATTTCGAATCCGTTTTCGGATTACGAACCATGACTCCCTCACGCACAACTATGACTACTCAACTTTGAAAAATGGTTGAGTAATCATCTCGGAATCCGATGATGAAGTCAACACAACAAATGAGAACGAAAAGTAGCATAGTCAACTTGTTTGGACTCGAAACCTTATGTATGAGTAACCGAAACGACCGGAACTCAATAAGGCATTAAATAAGAACATGTTCAAGTCCTAAACACAAAATACAAAAACAAATAAACACATATTCACACAAACATGCCATATCAAAGAGATAGTCACAAAGCATGCTATTTCACAATGTTTGTCAATACAAGATCAATGCATGAGCATGCTATGAAGTGTGTGAATGTGTTATACCAAATGTTTGAACCACGATGCAGGGACACACATGTATGAATTGTGTGTGTGTGCACTAACGCCTTGCAAGAGGGTGGAAGTCAAGATTTACCTTTGACGTTTTTCACCTCTTGAAGACGACTTTTGCAATAGACGTTGCTCTTCACTCTTTGAGCTTCCTTTCTTCAAATAATGTCCTAAGCAACAAGTAATACAATCATAGAGTGTTTTGCAATGGAATCAAGCCAATACAAATAGTGAACCTTACATCCTCTCAACAACACCATTTTGTTGAGGAGTTCTAGGTGCGGAGAACTCATGAGAAATCCCTAAACCATCACAAAACTCACTAAATTTTGCATTTACAAATTCCGTCCCATGATCTCTCCTAATGCGACATATTTTCTTAATATTAAGACCTTTTTCATTTTGAACTTGATTACAAAACTTTTTAAAGTAATCAAAAGCCTCGGTCTTGTTTCTAAGAAAATAAACCCAAGTAAACCTAGAGAAGTCATCAACGCATACAAAAATGTATTTTTTGCCATTAATGCTCTCGGTTTGAATTGGCCCCATTAGGTCCATATGCACAAGTTCTAAAGGTCTCTTGGTAGCTATGTAAGAATTTTTCTTATAAGGCACTTTGGTTTGCTTACCTAATTGGCAAGGTTCACAAACCACCTCAAGCTTTTTACCAAGATTAGGAAGACCTCTAATAATGCCATGTTTTTCAAGCTTTTTCAAATCTTTAAAATTCATGTGACCCAAACGTTGATGCCACAAATCAAGCTTATTGCACTCATGTGCCATGTTGCATGTTAGAGGATCTATCTCAAGACAATAGCAATTGTCTATAGACCTTTTGACTCTTAGGATGACATCGCCCTTGTTATCAATTATAGTGCATACATCTTTGTTAAAGCTAACTTCTTTAAAAATTTCACACAAGTGAGTAATGCTTATCAAGTTAGCTTGTAACCCATCAACATACAAAGTATTGCGAAGTTTAGGCAATCCGGGGATACAAATTGTTCCCTTGCCAAGAACTTGCTTTTTGGTACCATCACCAAAAGTAACCCAACCTCCATCCTTTAAAACAAGATTCTTAAAGAACTCTTTATTCCCGGTCATGTTCCTAGAGCAACCGCTATCTAGGTACCAAGAATAGGAGGAGTTGGCACGTAAAGCATATTGTGCAACATTACATTTAGATGTGTCTTTTCTAATCCACACATTTTTCACAACATGCTTCTCACTCTTACTTCTAACATGCTTTGACTCAATATTAGGCTTTTCAACAAACCGCCGAATCAGACCCGAGAGAATAAAATCAATCAGGTATGAACGGCGGTTTTGTTCGGCGGTCACGAAAATCTCCCCCTTTGGCTATTTCGTGACAAAACCACCACTCACATTGATTCCTCACAAAAATTAGAAACTATAGGTCAACAATGATTATCTACTTTACAAAGAGATATTTAAAAAAAATCTTGAAGTCTTCAATCTCTTGTAGAACAATCAATCCCCTGAAAGCAAAGTTTCTAAACTTTCCAATACAAGTAAAAAGTGAGATGAATCAAGTGAGAATAAAAACAAGCATTTGCATTCTAAGAATTTAAGCACAGCTACAACATCATGCAATAATTGTGAATGCAATGCTCCCTCTCAATGGGTTACTCCCCCTCAATGTATTGTCTCCCCAACATGCATAATTACTACCACAATTTGCAACTCCCCTTACCACCATTCTACTCCACCTTTTTTCATGATATAGGCAAAGGAGTAGTCCCCAATCGGGTCACTTAGAAAAGAGAGATGATAGCACTCAAGTCATTTGCATAATCATAAAATGCACTTTATGCAACTCAATTAATTGGAGAGAAACAAGGAGATTTATTTTGATAAAATGTGTGAATCAAAAATGCTTTGCATACAAGACATGTAGCATTCAAGTCCAAAATACAATGGTATTTGGCAAAGCAAATGACAAAGGTTTTTAATAAGAATTCAAACAAATTTCACCATTGTCATGAGAAAAGCAAGGATATAGAGTTTTCATTGTGGTAAGGGGAGTTGCAAATTGTGGTAGCAATTGTGCACGTTAGGGAGACAATACATTGAGGGGGAGTAACTCATTAAGGGGGAGCATTACATTCACAATTATTGCATGATGTTGTAGCTGTGCTTAAATTCTTAGAATGCAAATACTTGTTTTTATTCTCACTTAATTCATCTCACTTTTTACTTGTATTGGAAAGTTTAGAAACTTTGCTTTCAGGGGATTGATTGTTCTACAAGAGATTGAAGACTTCAAGATTTTTTTAAGTATCTCTTTGTAAAGTAGATGTTAACCACCAAAATTGGCGGGGATCAAAAAAGAATTTTCCACTAGTTTTGAGAAGAAGGCCAGGATCCAAAATAACAATGAAAAGATGTCCGGGTACCCCGCCTGCTAGCCGACGGGCTAAAGTAAGAGATTCTACCTACCCCGACTAGGTCCAGAATCTCCGGGGCCAGGAAAGCACTAGGAAGCCAAAAAGACGAGGGGTCTTTGGAGGATGCGACCATCACGAGATCCCGGTACCCAGTTACCCCGAGTACCCCGATACTCGAGTATCCGGGTACCCTGCTACTTGAAAGCCCCGATATCTGCAAACATCGTTTTGAGAAAGGCACGAGGAACACGGGGTACCCGAAGTACCTAGACCAGCAGAACACGTGACATACACATGGCAAGATATATACCAGGACCCCCGTAGACCGACCCCGCTGAAGTAGGAGGGGGACACCCCGAAGGGTAAACTACATATAAAAACATACACTAAACATCACCGTTCAGGATTAAAACTCAAGCTACAACGCGGCATTCATTCCCGCCAATTTAGGATCCTATTTTTAATAGGAGTCAACTCAATTGGAACCGGGAAAAAAGGAATCACCTGATCTCTTGGGATCAATTTCCCGACGAATGTGTCGGGCCCCAAAGGAAGACCCGTGCATCACTGAAACCCTAGACCGAGGTTCTAGGAGTGCTCAGCAAGAAAGCGGGCCTATATATTAATCATACATTCACCTCGAAGAGGGAGGACAATTTTGACTACTTCTCGACAGGCACGAAAAGCTCCATCTCCATTGTTCCCCCATATGCTTTACTTTTTCCTTACTGAAATATTGATAGTTCAAATACCAAGTTGTAAAGATCCCACCGAGATCGAGATCCATATATATATATATATAAGCAGCTTTTGTTTTATGCATCCATCATATCATCCATCATATAAGAAATCATCCATCTTACGACTTGCATCCACCATAATATCGAGATCGGGGTACCCAGCGGGATACCAGACTACTAAGTATCTTGTTGGCCCTAATTGGATCCCGATCTGGATCTGTCACCTACAAACCCTATCACGCCTAAAGGATTCCAAAGAACTAGCGGGGTATCGGGGTATAGAGTATCCTGCTAGCCCAGATTCAATTAGATCCGGGTCCCTCACATACCGTTAATTCTGAATTGCACCCCGGTGACAATTTTGGGTTAACAGTAGATAATCATTGTTGACCTGTAGTTTCTAATTTTTGTGAGGAATCAATGTGAGTGGTGGTTTTGTCACGAAATAGCCAAAAAGGGAGATTGTAAGGATTCCCATATCTTGATCGGCTTATTTTGTGGACAAACCACGTGTTGGGGATTCTATGTAAAGGTAGCTTAAGTGATTCATTATCAAGCTCAAGATCCTTTCAAGTCCTCAAGGTTGTCAAGCAATCCAAAGGTATACTTCTAGTGCTTAACTTTCTTTGAAGAGATTTAGAAGCACACACACACTTTGCATTCTTACATTTGTGTGCATTCTCTTCATATGTCACATTACACACTACCACTTTGATTAAAATATCTTGTTATGTATTTATGTGTCTTATAATTCGTTTCCCGACATTGTTCGGAAACGTCCGCGCTTGCACTAATGAGTGCTTGGTTTCACGCGAAGACCGCCTACGGAGAATGCCCTTAGCTTCTCCTTGGTTTTCACCTCTGTTGGTGATCGGCGGTTATGATTGGCGGCCTGGCCGCTGAACGAAACCGCCGTTCATACCTGATTGATTTTATTCTCTCGGGTCTGATTCGACGGTTTGATCGACGATCACGAAACCGCCGAATGAAACCGCCGTTGTTCCGTTGGTCTTCTCGGGTTTAATTCGGCGGTTATGATTGGCGGCCTGGCCGCCAATTGAAACCGCCGATCGGTGCGTTTTATGGGCAAACTTGTCTTTGCACATGCCTAGTTCTTGATGTCTATAAATATCTTACTTTCTCATTATCTCATTAAGTTCTTTGACTCCTTAGAACCCTAAACTTAAAAGAGAGATATTTGAGAGAAAATCAAATCAAGAACTCACCTTTAACCACTCAAATCAAATCCTTTTTGCATCAAATTTCATATTGCATCTTCTATGTCTATATAGAGTGCATCCATGTATGGGTTTGCATCATTACAACTTACTTGGTAAGATTTTGATTAACTTCATCTTATTTTAGTATTTTTACTATCAAGCCATCTCTTTTAAATTACTTGTATGTTTTAGATCATATGCTAAATACAAGAAAAGAGAATTAATTGTGATGAATTGATTGAGTGTTGTTTTGTGATAGCTAATTAGGTTTTTGCTTAATCTTAATTAGCTAAGCTATTTGACATGTCATCTAGCTCTTGATATCTAGGGTTGATTTAATTGATTATATCATAATCCTAGATAAGCATCTAAGGTTCCATAGCCTTGTTTGTTATTTGAATATTCATACATATTCACATAGGTTGCATAATCTCTTCATTGAGAATTAAGTCTTGAGGCTAAGGTTGCTTAGGCCTCAAACAATTAGAACTAGAGCCACTTTTAAAGGCCCGCGTGGTAGAAGTGGGGGGTTATTGACCGAAGTGTTAGACGAGGTCTACATAGGTTGTAAACTCCATATCAATTAGTGGATTTCGAGGTTCAAGTGTGGCGCACTAAACTGCCCGTGGTTTTTCCCAGTGGTTGGATTTCCACGTATATATCAAGTGTTATTTAAATTCCGCATCTTATTACACTTGCTATATTATTGTGACTAGTTAGGGAAATTTTAGTAAAATTGACATACATGCGAAAATTGGGTAATATTAATTAAAATCTATTCACACCCCCCCCCCCCTCTACATATATTTAGAACACACCGAGTGTTTATTTGTGAACTTTCAGGCATTTTCAAGGCCAAACTTCTTCACTAGAGTCTTTGCATATTTAGCTTGGGATATGAAGATCCCATCATGCATTTGCTTGTTTTGCAAGCCTAGGAAGTAATTTAATTCACCAACCATGCTCATTTCAAATTCATGAGACATGACATCAACAAATTGTCTAACTTTGGATTGGTTGATGGAACCAAATACAATGTGATCAACATAAAGTTGAGCTATGAATAGCTCATCTTTAGTGCACTTGATGAACAATGTCTTGTCAACACTAACTCTAGAGTAGCCATTGTCAACAAGATAAAGAGTGAGGCGCTCAAACCAAGCCCTCGGTGCTTGTTTCAACCCATATAGAGCCTTCTTGAGGCAATAGACATGAGAGAGGTGGTGTGGATCCACAATCCTCTTGGGTTGCTCTACAAACACTTCCTCATGTAATAAGCCATTGAGGAAGGCACTCTTGACATCCATTTGGTGTAATTTAAACTTGTACACACAAGAAATGAATAAGAGAAACCTTATGGACTCTAGGCAGGCAACGGGTGCAAATGTCTCCTCAAAGTCGATACCCTCAATTTGAGAGTACCCTTGTGCAACAAGCCTTACCTTGTTTCGCACAATGTTGTCATCCTCGTCGGATTTGTTCATAAACACCCATTGAGTGCCTATGACATTGGTGTTTCTAGGTCTAGGAACAAGAGTCCAAACCTCATTTCTCTCAAATTGGTTTAGCTCTTCTTGCATGGTAAGAACCCAAAATTCATTATTCAAGGCCTCATCATCCTTTTTGGGTTCTATTTGAGAGGTGTAGCAAGTATAGCTAATTTGATTAGCTACTTGACGCCTAGTCCAAACACCCTATTTATCATCTTTATCATGGAGTTTCCTAACCCAAGGAGCTAGTTCATTAGAGTCTAAAGGAGGAACTCTTTTAAGAGGTAAATCATCCTCTACATCTTGGTTTGACTTCACACCACTTGATGTCTCACCGCTCTCCTTCAAATGAAGGTCATCTATCTCACAAACATCCTCCTCATGGTCATGATGTTTGGGTCTACAATCATCAAAGACCACATTTGATGATCCCATGACATTTTGAGTCTTTAGATTAAAAACTCTATAGGCCTTGCTATTAAGTGCATATCCAATGAAAATACCCTCATCACTCTTAGCATCAAACTTTCCAAGTTGATCATGGTCATTAAGTATATAGCACTTTCTTCCAAAGATGTGGAAGTAGCTAACATTGGGTTTCCTACCCTTCCATAACTCATAGGATGTTTGTTTAGTCCCAGGCCTAAGGAACACTCTATTCCCTATGTAATAAGCCGTATTGATGGCTTCGACCCAAAGATTCCTAGGGAATTTATTGCTAAGCAACATCACTCCGGCCATCTCTTGGAGAACTCTATTTTTCCTCTCAACAACACCATTTAGTTGAGCAGTCCTAAGGGCCAAAAATTCATGGAAATGCCTAAGCTATAACAAAAGTTTTCAAAGCTAGCATTTTCAAACTCTTTCCCATGATCACTCCTAATCTTTTTAATGCTTTTAATGTGAGAAGTTTTCTCATTTTGAATTTAGGCACAAAGCATTTTGAATTTCTCAAAGAATTCAGACTTTTCTCTAAGGAAGTAAGTCCATGTTAACCTAGAGAAGTCATCAACTACAACAAGAATGTATCTTCTATCACATAGGCTTTTGATTTGGATGGGACCCATAAGGTCTATGTGGATAACCTCCAATGGCTCTTTGGTGGAAAGATATTTGTCTTTCTTATGCACACTCTTGGTTTGCTTCCCTTGTTGACAAGGTGCACAAATACCTCAACCTTTTTCCCAAGCTTGGGAAGACCTCTAACAACATTCAACCTCTCAAGGACTTTCAAGTCCCAATAGTTCATGTGACCAAATCTTTGGTGTCACACTTCAACTTGCTCACTAGTAGACAAGTTACAAGAGATTAGATTAGACTCAAGACAATAGCAATTGTCGTTTGATCTCTTGCCTTTCAACAAAACTTGCCCATTTTCCTTAAGAATAAATGTTAGGTTGATAATTAGTGTTGGCATTAATTCCATATCAAAACGTGTTTTACTTGTAATGTTTAGTGGTTAGTAAATGAAGGATTTCGAAGACGAAGGACGTCTCAACCATTATTCGTTCAAGTTGCCGGCTTTTAAGAGTTTCGGACATTATCGGTCTACAAAGGTATTCAAAGACCTCTTATCTCTTACAAGGCTAGGCACACACTCACACATATCATTCTTGTGTGTCCCTTTATGATTTTATTTCATTTATATTTCACTTTCACACACTTGGCAAAATATGCTCATGCATTCACATTTAGTTAATAAACTTTGTGTTTTGCATTTTCTAGGACTATGTCCGGAAACTAGCATATGTGTGTGTATTTGTGTTTGTATGTTTCCATATTTTGTGTTTAGGACTTGAACATGTTCTTATTCAATGCCTTATTGAGTTCCGATCGTTTTAGTTACTCATTCATAAGGTTTCGAGTCCAAACGTGTTGACTATGCCACTTTACGTTCTCTTACATTATGTTGACTTCATCGATGATTTCTGAGATGATTTCTCAACCGTTTTTCAAAGTTATATAGTTTTTATTGTGCGTGAGAGAGTCATGGTTTGTAATCCAAAAATGGATTCGAATTCGGAGTTCGGACGCCCGAGATACGGGCCGACGAACCGAGGGAGCGCACGAGAGGACAGCCCAGGCCGTGGGCCACAAGGGCTGGCCGTGGTTGAGGCCGTGGGCCCCACGGCCTGGAGCAGCCTCTGCTCCCGTGTGGGCCACGCGCCCCCCACGGCCAGGGGGTGACGTGGCACCACGTGGTTGGCCGGTTTCCTCCTTCTCTCTCCTCCTATTTCTTCCCTCTCTCTCTCCATTTTGAAAATTCAAGAAGAAAAAATTTCAGTTTCCCGTCTAGAGTTCTCTCCAATTTTTCCAAACTTCAAAACACCATATCTTCCTCATCCGGAGTCGGATTTGAGTGATTCAAGTTGGAGAGTGTTCGTATTTGAGTCCTCTAACATCTCCAAGTGGTTTGGTGGCTGATTGATCGTGATTTCAAGTGGTTGGACACTGAATTTCGCACCAGCTGCAGAATCCGAGGTTTGAGTCTCAACTTTGGGATTTCTTGTTATTTGACCTTCCATTTGCTTGGGGTTTCTTCTTCTATATCTATGTTATTTTTTTATAAAAGCTATTTGAAAAGGTAGCTTGATTATCATTCTAATTGAAACTCAATTTGTGGACTTATGTTGACTAGATTTTATGATTCTAGGTTTTACATTTGTTTGTGAGTTGTATTGTGATTAGAATGGCATCTTAGGTTGTTTGATACTTAATTGAATTAATTTTGTGTTAAAATGACTTTGAGATTTGATTTGGTCCTTTGATTAGTGAAATCTAGGATTTGTGTATTTTTATGTGATTTAGAGAATATAGGTTTTGATTGATGTAAATCTCAAAACCTTGCTCTATATTTTTGTCTAGTATATTGATTGATTTTAATCTCATATATCTAGCTTTTGATTGTATATTGATAGCATCTTGAATTTGTACTTAATGAATATTTTGTGATTCAAGTGTTATGTGTGTGAATGAGACTTTGAGTATATGTGTTAGGTGTTTCACATGCTTAGGTTTCTATTCATGTATTTTTGCATCTAGACTTGATTAATTGTGATTTCACATGTTTAGGTCTATTTGTGCCATAGAATGTATTGATCACATGTTCTATGTTGTATTGAATGTTTGCATCATTTGCATTCACATGATCACACTAGGAAGTCCTTGTAAAAGGCATGAAGTCTTGGTTAGAGTCGGGATGACTTGGATAGCCAAGCAAGAAGTCTTGCCTAGAGTCGGGATGACTCGGATAGGTAAGCAAGGAGTCATAGCTAGAGTCGGGAGGACTCGGATAGTCATGCATAGGAGGCTCCCTAGAGACAAGAGTGCCTTGGATAGGGAGTTGGCTATTGTATTGGTAGGCCTAGGCGTATGGTTAGACTGTAAGGTTCACTATTTGTATTGGCTTGATTCCATTGCAAAACACTCTATGATTGTATTAGTTGTTGCTTAGGACATTATTTGAAGAAAGGAAGCTCAAAGAGTGAAGAGCAACATCTAGTGCAAAAGTCGTCTTCAAGAGGTGAAAATCGTCAAAGGTAAAACTTGACTTCCACCCTCTTGCAAGGCGTTAGCGCACACACACACAATTCATACATGTGTGTCCCTGCATCGTGGTTCAAACATTTGGTATAACACATTCACACACTTCATAGCATGCTCATGCATTGATCTTGTATTGACAAACATTGTGAAATTGCATGCTTTGTGACTATCTCTTTGATATGGCATGTTTGTGTGAATATGTGTTTATTTGTTTTCATATTTTGTGTTTAGGACTTGAACATGTTCTTATTTAATGCCTTATCGAGTTCCGGTCATTTCGGTTACTCACTCTTAAGGTTTCGAGTCCAAACAAGTTGACTATGCTACTTTTCGTTCTCATTTGTTGTGTTGATTTCATCATCGGATTCCGAGATGATTTCTCAACCATTTTTCAAAGTTGAGTAGTTGTAGTCGTGCGTGAGGGAGTCACGGTTTGTAATCCGAAAACGGATTCGAAATCAGAGGTCGGATGCTCAAGATATGGGGCAACGAACCGAGGGAGCGCGCGAGAGGTGTGCAAATCACGTGTGGCCACTTGGCTAGCCCGTGTGGGAGGCCGTGGGCCCCACGGGCAAGGGAGCCTTCTGTTCCCGTGGGCCCCACGCGCCCCCCACTGGGTGCTGATGTGGCAGCACGTGATTTGCTCGGAAATTCTCTCCTTTTCCCTCCTTTTAATCAAACCTCCTTCCCTCCACACTGATGCAATTTTTGAAGAACACTTCATTTTTCCCGCATCAGTTTTTCAACTTTTTTTGTTTACTTGTTTTGATCATATCTCTCTCATACGAACTCGAAATCATTCGATTCAAAAACCAAAATTGTTGGTCTCAAAGAGAGCTACAAACCTTAAGCATTTCCAGAGGCAGTTGACTTCGGCATTTTTCTCAGCTGGTCCATTTCCAGTCTGTGGTCAGTGTTTGATTTTCAACTTCTTCTTTTTCAATTTCATCTTTGATCAACTATTGATTCTTTCCATTTGATTGATGAAATTTGTTAAGAAGTATGTTAGATCACATGCTAGGGTTATTTGATCATTTGTTAATTGAGTTTTAGCTTTGTAATGTGTTTTGAACATATATGTGCTAAACTTGATTTTTCATGAAATTGATTCTAGAAAACATATATGTGATGTGCTTCATGTTATTTTCTATGTTTTATTTCATGATCTAAGAACTAGGTTTTTAGTGTGCTAAATTGAATATTGATACCTTTGTTCTTATTGATTTGCATGTCTTGATTTCTAGATAACTTTTGTGATTGTGTGTTGAAATCATATTCTAGACTATCTTTGAACATGTACATTTTGCTTGATTGATCATCTAGCTTAATTTGATTGTGCTTGCATCATTTGCATCACTTTAGATCATAGCCTTGCATTAGGTTGAAGTCTCTAGCAAAGTGAGTGAAGCTTTGTGGATAGAGCAAGGGAGCCTTGATTAGAGTCGGGAGGACTCGGATAATCAAGCAAGGAAGTCTTGTCTAGGGTCGGGAGGATCCGGATAGGCAAGCAAGAAATCTTCCTAGAGACATGAGCGTCTTGGATAGGAAGTTGCTTTCTAGAGGTGTAGGACACATCTCGGATAGGAAGTAGGCTTGGTGATTCACTAGCCCGAGGGTAGATTAGGAGTTGATAGCTTGAGCGGATATCATGAGTGATAGCTTGAGTGTGTAAGTCCTTTTTCACATAGTGGATTGCTTCGCCGGTGGTTGTGGTATCAACCCGTGGATGTTTCCTTATTGAGGTTTTACCACGTTAAAATCATTGTGTTCAATTTTGCTTTACTTTCTTTTATCTTCCATATATTACATTGTTTGCACATCTTGTAAATTGATTAACTCTTGTCTTAGTGAAATCAATTCATTTGCTAAATCTTATCAAGTGTGCATTTGCCTTGTAATTTTCCACATTATTTTTAATTGGAAGAATTTGGAGCCTATACCTATTCACCCCCCCTCTAGGTATATTTCACTACTACATTGAGGGAAATTTCATAGACATAGAGTCCGATAGAGCGGGGTACACGGGAGGTGTATGCACTCTTGAGGAATTTCTAATCTACCATCGATGTTGGTTGAGTGTGTTGTCCAATATATGGTGGTTCCGCATCATTGAGGGATTTCATACTTTCCAATAGGGTTGGGTAGGCTTAGACTTCACTAGGTTGGGTGAGCTAAAGATTGGTCACTTTGTGAATGTTCTATGTTTACTTTCCAATAATATAGTACCCAATGGTTGTAGTTCAACCCGTGGATGTTTCCTCCTTGGAGGTTTTACCACGTTAAAAAATCCCTTGTGTTAATTCTTTCTATCTCTTTCTCTTATATTTTAATTGTATATTTTATTGTCTTGATTCATAATATTCACTTGTGTTGTATTGTGAACCAAGTCTTTGTATAGTGTGATTAGTGTATTCATTCTTTAGATCAATTTGTATCTTTGATTCTTTTATATATTGTAATCTTTGCATAGTGACATTTTGATCACTCTTGTAACACATTGAACATCTTATGAAATACAAGCTTATTTTGTTGTTATGTTTATTTGCTATTTTACCTCACATGACTTGTTGATATACTTAGACATTTCTCTTATGATTGTAACATCGTATTGTCTATGTATGTCTTCCTTGGCTTATTGTGTTGTGTGTAAGGCTACCTTGAGGGACAAACGAATGTTTGTTCAAGGGTTTGAAAAAAGGTGTAAAAACCTATTCACCCCCCCCCCCCTCTAGGTATGCTTTAAGCAATTTAACTTCGTTTGTGTACATTCAATAAAGCAATCAACTTTGCCAAACACAACCGAAAGCCCTTCATCACGCAAGTGTGATATGCTAATAAGATTGACTTGTAAGCCATCTACATAAAGAGCATTGGGCAAGGAGGGTAAACCAAAAATAGATATATTACTTTTCCCTATGACCTTTTGTAGGGAAAAATACCGTAGTACACGCAGCGAAAGCGAGACTAAAAATTGATTTAGTATAGTTTTAAAAATTTTCCTTTTTATGAACCTTAACCCTTTAATTAATTAAGCATACATATAAACCAACAAAAGAAGAATACCTTTTGTCGCGTGATCCGATTGACTTACGTCGATGGTAATCCGCAAGATCTTCAATCCTAGCATGAACGTGAATCACCTAGGAGCGTGGTCTCCCTTTTCTTTGAATTGCAAACCTGAGAATGGATAAACAAACTTTTTCTTTTTCGTTAGTCACAAAACTTCCAAAAGACAATGAAGAATGTTCCGGTCACTTTTGAATTCTCAATCTAATGATCGAAACTCGCGTGAACCATATTTGAAATTGTGCACAAAGCCTATTGATGTATAAGCTACTAGTGCACTATCGAAATAAGAACAATTCTTCCTACTTTTCTCTCTTGAACGAAAACACACTTAGTCTTAAGAGATAGCTTTTATTTTTCAAGCAATAGAAAAATAAAATCTCTAGAAAACTATTAGGGTTGCCGAATATATTGTATGTCAAAAACGTGATCTCCTTGCACAATATATATTATATATATATCTAGTGCAATAGCCTTGCACAATATATTATATATGTGTATTCCGATATCTTTGCTCAATATATTATATATATATATCTAGTGCATTTAATTTGCACAATATATTTTATATATCACTGCATCAATTCAGTTTGCATATATACATTCTTGTACTGCATGCCCCATATAAATAATAGTGTATAACTAATATATATTCTGCCACATGCATATATGCATATTTATTTCCGCATGCATTCATGCATATATATGTATATATATTTCCGTATGCATATATATTATATAACAACCCTAATCCAACTCTTTAGTGTTTTGTGACTATATAAAAGACTTTCTTATTTGACTAAATAAATAAACCTTATTATTTATTTTCTTACCAAATAAGTCTTTTACTTTTAGTATACTACTACCAATAGTATAACTCTAGGAAACATATTTCCTAATCAGAAAAAGATTTTGTTTCTTAATTAATTAATTCTCATTTAATCAAACAATAAAATAAAATAATATTTTTGACTAATTATTTAGCCTTGCCGCCCCACATTATATATATGGGCCAAATATTATTTTCTTATTTTATTTAATCCATTGAACTTTAAATAAAAAGCCCACATGTGAACCAGACCCATTCTTACTAAAAGAAACAAGCCCACATGCCTTTCATTAATATATTAATATAATTGATCAGCCCATTAAATAAATAATGTGCAAATTATATTCTTAATATATTAAATGCAATTCTAGATGGACCCATAAATTGGTCCGGTAGAATATATCAAGTGATCCATGCAAGTCCGTGTGGATTGGGGATCTTGGCGGGCTATCTAAATTTAAGCTTCAATAGACATAACCTAATCACAATCAACAAATGATTCACTTAGGTCCGTTCCATTAATTTTAACTCATTCCACTGAAGAGCTAAAATTGAACTCTTAAATAAAGATAGAATAAGAAGATGTTCCTCATTCATACCCTAGACAATCATATTGGAGATAGTGTGTCCTCATGATTAATATCAGTAATCGCCAAGAGTTCATAGACCGTCTATAACTCTCCAAGTTACCATATTTACTCATATGACCACATTTTGAACTTGGATATTTTGACTTATCTAGAAGCCATGTTTTCAATAGTCACTATCGAAAACTCAACGTTGAGATTTAATATCCAGTTACCTCAAAACATCCATATGATGATATTATACTCTCATTTAATAAATGGAGCCACGATGTCCATATCTATAAATGAAGTCCTCTATCGATTAACAAATGAATATCACCAAACTATCGAGGATAGACTATGCTATATAATCGTACTCATTGATAACTCAAATGATATCACTTGCAACCATAAGTCCATCATTTATCTCAGGATTAAGATAGACTCTCCGATTGTCCTGATAATGAAAAGACTATTATCTATTGACGGTTCTAGATAAAACTTTTCATTGTGATCCAGTTCAATGCACCCAGTGCACTAAATTCTTTTACTCGAAGACACTCCGATTATTTTAGACTCATCATATCTCATTTGATCCCACTCAAATGCTAGCAAAAGAATTCTATAACTTTAACAAGATAAAGGTGCCCAACCTTTAACTTAAGTTGTGAACATTATTCAAGACTAACTAAAGAATTGTGTCTACCTTATACATATCCAGATGTACGAACAATTCTTCTTTTCTCATAGTCTTTAGACCTTATGATTATTTACTTTGACAATTATAATATTAAACTATAAATGCTATAAGATTTGTTAAACCATAAATCACTTTATTAATATGAAAAGATTGTTAATAACAATATTACACTCTTGCTCTTGAGCATAATCCTAACACCTTTTTCTTAGATCCATCACCAAAGTTGACAAATCCACTATCCCCAATCACAAGAGTTTTAAAGAAACTCTTGTTTCCAGTCATATGCCTAGAACACCAACTATTAAGGTACCAAATGTTGGAGGCATTTGCTTTCAAGGCAACTTGAGCCACATAGCAATAATATTCATCATTTCTATTCATCCTAGGTGAAATATGGTCATTCCTAGGAGCCATTGGTCCATTAGCTCTAAGTTTCGTAGGTGCATGCATTGTGGCTCTTCTAAGCATATTTTTCTCAATCATGCTTTCTCTTCTACACAATTTTATATACTTAAAGCAATTTGGCCTAATATGGCCCTCAATTCTACGAAAATGGCAAGTAGGAGTAAAATAGGAGTTCATACTATAGCCTTGTGCTAGTATTTGTGGTCTCCTTCTATTTTTAGTAGCTCTTGGATGTTCAGGCAACTCTCCCCTTTGTGGTTGAGCCAAGTTGGCATGTCTTCTTGGTTGAGCATGAAAGACCCTATGTTGAGCTTGTGGAATCCTTAGTTGTGGAGGTCTTGGTTGAGGAGGTCTTGGTTAAGGAGGTCTAGCTTAAGGAGGTCTAGCTTATAGTGGTGAAGCTCTTGTTGGAATCCTAGCTTGAGGTTGCTTTTATGATTCACCAACTTCAACCCACTTGGTTGATTGTTGAAGGGTTTGAGCATTTTCAATCTCTTTGCTATTGACAAATGTCATCTTCTTCAAGGATGTGGTATCCATTCCTTCCACATATCCTAACCCCTTCTTGTCACTTGGACTCTTCCCACAAGATAACATCTTGTCAAGTTTCTCGGTTCCGGAAGTCATTTTAGCAATCAACTCTTTTGCTTCCATGAACTATTTTCTCAAGCTTTCTTCACTCTTCTTGGCCAAGACTAGTTCCATCTTCAATCCTTCTCCATCTCTTTAGCTTTACTCATTTCCTTACTCAAATGAGTTACCTTGGAAGTTAATTCAAGCTTCTCCCCTTTCAACTTTTGTATCTCCTTTTTCTTCTTCAATCTTGAGTTCTCAAAGAATCTCATGAAGTTATCATAGTCCATCTCTTCATCAAACTCAAAGTTGGAGTTTGAAGAGTTGCTCTCACCATTTGAGTCACTTTCTTCTTGCTTGTCCTCTTCCTCTCCTTTCTCACTCACAACTTTATTGCTATTGTGAGAGGATAAGAAAGCAATGCAGTTGGCAACTTGATCTTCATCATCATCTGAAGACTTATCTTCCTCTTCTAGATCATCACTATCCCTTTAAGTCACCGCCATGGCTTTTCCTCTCTTCTTCTTTAGATTAGCACACTCGGGAGCAATGTGTCAAAATCCACTACACTCATAGCATTGGACACCCTTCTTGTGGTCTTTCTCTTGAGTTTGCTCCATTTTCTTGAAAAGAGCCTTCTTCTTCACAAACCTTCCCTTGGAGCCAAACCCTTTCTTCTCAAACCTCATAAATTGCTTGAACTTCTTTGCCATCAAAGTAATTTTTTTCATTTGAGTCTTCTTTATCCTTCTCTACCTTGATGCTCTTCAAGGCAAGACTCTTTTGCTTATTTTGAGGTGTAAAAGTAGGACCCTTCCTAGATTCATAGGCCAAGAGCCTTCCAATCACTTCACTTGGCTTCATCCTTGTGTAGTCACTATTTTCTTCCAACTCCGTCACTTTGAATTCAAACCTCTCGGCAAGCGATCTCATGATCTTTTGCTTGATTCTTCTATCCGAGTAGGGATCACCAAGTTGGTGACTTTGATTCACTATATCCATAAGCTTCACTTGGAAGTCATTGAAGCACTCATCCTCCGCCATCATAATGGTCTCAAATTGTGTTCGAAGGACTTGAAGCTTTGAGTCCTTGACCACCTTGGTTCCTTCATGAGCCATCTCTAATATGTCCCAAGCTTCCTTTATTATCCTTGTAGTTTAAATCAATTTGTACTGGTTATCATCCATGGCACATAGGAATGCGTGCATGGCTTTATTGTTCCATTTTGAAGCCTCGAACTTTTGGGGGGTCCATCATGCCTTCAGCTTAGGAACTTCCTCTCCACCTCCTGTAGGAGTCATCATAGGTAGCGTGTACCCATCTTCAATCGCCATCCACGCACGGTCATGAATTTGGCACACATATGGTTCCATTTTACCCTTCTATGATGCATAATTGACCCCGGTGAGCAAGGGAGGTCTTGTGCTAGAAGCACCCTCGCCTCCAATTCCATTTTCACTCATTGTGTTTAGGTGAGAATGATATGTATGCAAACAAACAAGCAAAACACACAAGACACACAAAAGATGCAAACGAATGCAAGAGACTCTATCAAGAGCAAGGGATCTCCTAATTATGTTAAGGAACCCGCTCTGATATCAATTGAAAATAAATAGAAACGAGTCCTAATATAATCTAGAGGGGGGTGAATAGATTTTAATCGGACTATTACCAACTTTTTACGATTAATCAATATTACGAAAAACCCTTAACTAGTCAAAAAATAAAATCAAGTGTAATAAAGCGGAATATAAACGACACTCGATTTCTACGTGTAAACCCTCACAGGAAAAACCATGGGTTGTTATGTGCACCACACACGAACCTCAATCCACTAATTGTAATGGCAATTACAACCTAGGTTGACCACGTCAAACCTTACACAGTTACAAATCTACCACTACTACCCGCAGGCCTTCAAAAGTGAACCTAGTTCTTTTGCTTGCAAACTACCAAATGGTAATTACAACACTTGTCTCTTAAAGAGAAGAGATAAACAGTTTAAAGTGAATATATGCAATATTCAGGAGCATAAATGCAAGGTTAAACATTTAAGCTTATCTAGGCATGGATGAACATGTTAAAGACATTTGTTAACCAAAAATTCGCTCTGGATGAGGAATTTCAATTAACACCCTCGAATTGCTACCCGGTAGGCTGTAGAGGGGTAGGTACCTCTAGGTACCATGGTTTTGTAATAAAAAGTCTGGAGTAAGGTGCAGTAGGTAGGAGAAAAATCACCTCGCCCGTCGGGACTTCAAGCATTGGAGAAGATATGGTGCTTAGGGTTCCCATGTTGGAGTAAGGGCTTTTATCCTTCTTTATGAATCCCGTACCTCATACCCGATGCCCATTACCCCGTACCTTGCACCCAATATCTGGTACTCTATTCTAGATCTCCTTTGTAATTCCCCGACCTGGATAGCAAGCAAGTAGAGGAAGGGATAGTCGCTCTTCAATGATGTAGATGTGGCCGTGAAAGATGAGACCACCTTGGTTCTTCTTGCTAGTTTGAAGGTTCTTTCCCCTTATTTGTATGTGGAACATCATATGACTAGGTGGCCAGCGGGGTCGGAGTCTAATTCACATACATGCATAATAATGAAAATAAGAGGGAGGGAATGACAAGTCTTTTGATAGAAGATGGACTGGCCTAAGGGGAAAAAGCATCACATATGATCCCATGCTGAAAAACCCCTAGGTAGTATCCTACGGAGAGAGTGACCATCCTTATATTATTTATGAATAAGGCGTGCTCCGAGGAGCTTACAAAAGTAGTAAAGTGATACAACATAAATACTCCAGAGAGCTTACAATAATAGGCGGTGTATAGCCTTTTTCTGAAATCATTAGCAAAGAAGAAGAAGCAGAAGATCACCCTTTTCAATAGAGAGCTTTGTCATATTTATAGGTTCTAATTCTTATTGCCCACTCTATCAATTTAGTCAATCAATCCACAATTATAGGAACACTGATTTTGCATTGATTGAGTTGAATATTCTCTCATTAATGGTGTTGTGAATGGCCATTAAAGAGTTGACTATCTTCATTAATACGGTTGATCATCTCCATTAATAGGGTTGACTATCTCCATTAATGGCGTTGTGAATGGCCGGAGAGGTCAACCTTCCTTGTATTTGAATGCTGGCGCATACTGTCCTTCTTGTAGCATGGTTCTGGTCTTCCTTGGTAATCTGACAGATGGTGTACTAAGACCTCTCTTGTTAACGCCTTCTATGCTAGGTGGTTGGGAGGTTCTTGGAGGACCGGTCCGAGTGCGGGGTACCAGGCGCGGGGTATAGGGTACCAGGCACGGGGTACCGGGTACCAGGTGCGTGGTACCGGGTATCAAGTGCTGGGTACCGGATACCAGGCACGAGGTACAGGGCACTAGGCACGGGGTACAGGGTACCAGGTGCGGGGTACCGGGTACCAAGTGCGGTAGCGTGATCCTCAGGACCCTAGGTTCATTCTTTCAACAATCAAATGACCTTGGCATGGATGGAAAATTCTTCTTTGGACCCCTACCAAAAAAAGTGGTTAACAACATTCCTAGATATCATGTAGCTATATGAGATGCATACAACTTAGCTATATGTGCAAATCAAACCTATATGCAATAACTATCACAAACAACTCACAAAACATAATAAAAAAGCTATCTTGAAACTGGTCATTAATAAAAAAGCTATCTTATAAAGCAAGAACATATAAAAAGATGTAGATGATGTTCTAACTACAAGTAATGTGAGTAATGAAGAAAACCCATGAGAAATCATACCTAGAAGATGCTAGATAATGAATGAACCATGAAAGGATGATGGAATTTTGGTTTTGATCAGGAAAGATCAAATCTTGGTTGCTTTTCTTTGAAGTCACTCTATAAACTCTGAAACTAATTATAGCACGGTGTGTATAAAACTATTTAGAGGGGGGGTGAATAGATTTTACGCTTTTTACCCAATTTTCGTTTTTAGTCAAATTTATGAAAATGCCCCAAACTAGACAATATAATAATCAAGTGTAATATGGTGCGGAAATATAAACGACACTTGATTTTTACGTGGAAACCCTCACGGGAAAAACCACGGGCTGGTAAGTGCGCCACACTCGAACCTCGAATCCACTAATTGTGATAACGTATACAACCTAATCCAGGTTTGACGGCCTAATCCCGGCCAATATCCCGCTACCACTACCCGCAGGCCTGTAAAAGTGGACCTAGTCCAATTTGCTCATTTGACTACCTAATCCCGGTGTTCGACCTAATCCCGGTCTATCACACAAGACTTACAATCTCCTAAGAGATCAAACAACCCTATGTGAATATGCAATAATATCCAAATATTGCAATAAGAGCTAGGGTACTCTAAATGCTTACCTAGGATTATAAGATGACAATATAATCAATCCTAGATATCACATGTAGCTATATGACATGGCATATAACTTTAGCTAAGTAAAGGATAACCAATCCTAGATACAAAGCTATCACAAACAACACTCAATCAATACATCACAAATAATCTCTTTTCTTGTATTTAGCATATGATCTAAAACATACAAGTAATTTAAAAGAGATGGCTTGGTATTTAAGATACTAAAATAAGATGAAATTAATCAAAATCTTACCAAGCAAGTTGTGATGATGCAAACCCATACATGGATGCACTCTATATAGACATAGGAGATGCAATATGAAATTTGATGCAAAAGGGGTTTGATTTGAGTGGTTAAAGGTGAATTCTTGATTTGATTTTCTCTCAAAATCTAACTTTGAAGTTTAGGGTTCTTAAGAGTCAAGAACTTGTTCAGATAATGAGAAAGTGTGATATTTATAGACATCAAGAATAGGGCAAGTGAAAAGACAATTTTGCCCCTGAATCACACTATCGCGGTTGCTCTGTGGCTCGACTGCCGTGGTTTCAAAAACCGCGGCACTGAAACCGCGGAGGGCGTCACAGCACAAAGCTTGATTTTCAAGCGACTTAAAACATGACCAAACGACATCGAAACCTTTCATATAATATACCGTTGGAAAGGTATGGAAGTCTACTTTCTACTCCAATTAACAAAACATGATTTGGATAACTTTAGAAACATTTATGGTCATTTGAGTGACCAAAGGTCAGATTCGGATAACAGCTGTGATGCCCTGTTTTAGTGGTCACTTTGGAAATTTCAAAACCAATCCAAACGGTCATGAAATATTACGAATAATATACCGTTGGAAAGGTATGGGTGTCTAGTTTGTACAGAAATTTTCAAAACTCATTTTGAAGCTTTGTATAAAAAGCTATGGTCACACGACCATGCAAAGGTCAGTTTTGAAAACACTTAAAACATTGAAATCCAATCTTTTGAAACTAGACACCTTACTCCAATCAACCCAACCAAACTAAAGCTACCACTTATCCAAGAGAAGAATGAGATCTTCTCAAGTGGTCAACCATCGCGCTAAGACAAGCACACCATCGTGCAAGCGCGGACGTTTCCGATCACACAAATGGAAACGAATTACACCACACTTAAGACTAATCATGAAGTGCAAGTGTGGGTATTGAATGCATCATAATGCCTATCATGTCATGGCATTTCATAGAACAAGATGCAATCAATTAAATGCAAGAAGAGATATTAAATAAATCAATAAAGCACAATGTACACAAAATATAAACACAACATTCAAGAATAAAAGTTATGCATGTTGTGTGTGTGTGCAACTATATCTCTTCAAGACAATGTAAGCACTAGATATATACCTTTGGTGCTTGTCCTTTTGAGGTCTTGGAAAGGGTCTTGATCTTCAACTAATCACCTAGACTACCCTTACAACCAAACCCCAACTTGTGGTTTGACCACGAAATAAGCCAATCAATAAAAGGGAATCCTTACAAACTCTCTCTAGTTGATTTGAAACTTAGAATCTAAAAAAGAACTAGAGAATAGGATGTATTTATAGAGAAGTGTGTGAGAATGTGAAAGGTCACATTTTTAAAAAATCTATCAGCCGTCGACCGCTGTCCGTACCGTTGTGAAAGCCACAGCGGTCACGGCAGCAGTGAGCACTGTGCATGACTGAAATTTCCCTTAAGTAGTAGTGTAAAATATACCTAGAGGGGGGGGGGGGGGGGGGGTGAATAGGTATTTACTCAAATTCTTCCAATATTAATATGATGCGGAATATAACAAAGAAAATGCACACTTGATTAGATTTAACAAATGAATTGATTTCACTAATACAAGAGTTAATCAATTTACAAGATATGCAATCAATGTAAGATATGGAAGATAAAGAAAAATAAAAACAAAAATGAACACAAGTAGTTTTTACGTGGTAAAACCTCAAAGAGGAAACATCCACGGGTTGATACCACAACCACCGGCAAAGCAATCCACTATGTGAAAAAGGACTTACACACTCAAGCTATCAACTCATGATATCTGCTCAAGCTATCAACTCCTAATCTACCCTCGGGCTAGTAAATCACCAAGCCTACTTCCTATCCGAGATGTATCCTACACCTCTAGAAAGTAACTTTCTATCCAAGATGCTCACGTCTCTAGGAAGATTTCTTGCTTGCCTATCCGGATCCTCCCGACCCTAGACAAGTCTCCCTTGCTTGATTATCCGAGTCCTCCCGACTCTAATCAAGACTTCCTTGCTCTATCCACAAAGCTTCACTCACTTTGCTAGAGACTTCAACCTAATGCAAGGCTATGATCTACGTGATGCAAATGATGCAAACACAATCAAATTAAGCTAGATGATCAATCAAGCTAAATGTACATGTTCAATGATAATCTAGAATAAGCTTTCAACACACAATCACAAAATTATCTAGAAATCAAGACATGTAAATCAATAAGAACAAGGTATGAATATTCAATATATCACACTTAAAAACCTAGTCCTTAGATCATGAAATAAAACCTAGAAAATAATATGAGACACATCATATGTAAATTTTCTAGAATCAATTTCAAACAAAATCAAGTTTAGCACATATATGTTCAAGAGAAATCACAAAGCTAAAACTCAATTGAAAAATGATCAAACACCCCTAGCATATGATCTAACATTCTTCTCAACATATCTCATCAATCAAATAGTAAGAATGAAAGAGACGATCAAAGATGAAATGAAAAAGAAGAAGTTGAACAAAGCAACCTTGACCACGTACTGAAGATCATTCAACTGGGAAGAATGGCAAAGTCAGCTGCCTCTGGAAATACTTGGTGTTTGTAGCTCTCATCAAGACCAACAATTTTGGCTTTTGAATCAATCGATTTTGAGTTCGTATGAGAAAGTTATGATCAAAATACTAAAACTAAAAATTGAAGAAAATCTGCAGAATTTCGTGAAAAGTCCTTCAAGTTCTTCAACACATGTGGAGGGAAGGAGAAGTGTTTAAAAAGAAGAGAGAGAAGAGATTTTTGGGCCAATCAGAAAGGGCCACATCACCCACCCTATGGGGGGCACGTGGACCTCACGAGATAAAAAAGGAAATCTGGCCGTGGGGCCCACGGCGTGGCCCACGTGGCCTCTTGGCCACTTTCACCTCTCTCGCGCACTCTCACGTTCTTCAGCCGTAACTTGGGCATCCGAACTCCGATTTCGAATCCGTTTTTGGATTATGAACTATGACTCCCTCACACATGACAATGACTATACAAATTTGAAAAATGGTTGAGAAATCATCTCAGAAAACAATGATGAAGTCAACTCAATGAATGAGAACGAAAAGTAGCGTAGCTACATCATTTGGACTCGAAACCTTATGAATGAGTAACCGAAACGACCGGAACTCAATAAGGCATCAAATAAGAACATGTTCAAGTCTAAAACACAAAATACATAAACAAATAAACACATATTCACACAAGCATGCCATATCAAAGAGATAGTCACAAAGCATGCAATTCTACAATGTTTGTCTGTACAAGATCAATGCATGAGCATACTATGAGATGTGTGAATGTGTTATACCAAATGTTTGAACCACAATGCAGGGACACACATGTATGAATTGTGTGTGTGTGCGCTAATGCCTTGCAAGAGGATAGGAGTCAAGATATACCTTTGACGCTTTTCACCTCTTAAAGACGACTTTTGCACTAGACGTTGCTCTTCACCTTTTAAGCTTCCTTTCTTCAAAGAATATCCTTAGCAACAACTAATAAAAATATGAAGTGTTTTGCAATGGAGTCAAGCCAATACAAATCATGAACCTTACAATCTCCCCCTTTGGCTATTCCATGGCAAAACCTTAATCTCACCATACAATGTTTCACTCAAATAAACTCAAGTTGATAGCATACTCTCAACCTCACATTACAAAGAGATTCCTAGACTAAAAGTCTTCAAGTCTTCAAGAATTCATTCTTTGATCTTCAAGGTACCTATGAAAGAAAGTAGTAAACCAAACAAGAGATCTTCTCTAAAGAAGAATGGTGAGTTATTAACCAAAAACAAATATAGAAGACATCCCTTATCTCATACAAAAATGCATTATCTCAAGTGAATAAAATGTTTTCATATTAAAGCATTCCCTTAGTTTCCCAATTCCCAAGGACCAACTATCCTTAACATTATCAAGAAAGAATTCTTTCTCCCCCTTAAAATAAGAATTCTCCCCCTTAAGACAAAGTCACAATAAAGCACAAAGAGGAATATGATTCACACAATTGGAACATTTTTCCACACAAGGTGTGAAGTATACAAAATCTCCCCAATATCAAACATGGTGAGGTATACATTTTCTCCCCCTTTTTGTCAAGGAATAGACAAGGGACACAAGAGATAAACAACGAGATATTAAGCAAACAAATCGTATAGAAAGCAAAGTTGAATAAACTAAAGCTCCCCCTTAACATATGCTCCACATATTATCACCAAGTAGATTTGTTCACAAGGGACATCACACAATCACACAATCAAGCAATAAGAGAAAATATTTCATAACTTGTCAAAGCCCAAGAGAGAATCATAGATTTTCATTAATCTCTCAAAAATATTCTCATATTGCTAATGAATCAAGCACATAAGCAAAATGTGTGTGTGTGAATGCTTCTCACATATATAGTAGGAGTAATTGTGATATCAACATGCAAACTCTATCCACACCTATCCATCTAAAGCCTTTCCGAAAATAGGTCAAACCGATATTCATCTGGATTTTTGCTTTTAAAATGAATAGATATCAACATATGAGCGTGTGTGTGCATGTGGCTCGTTTTCCCGTTTCTATTTGTCAACCCGAGCTTTTTCATAATTCTCAACTATACATCATAAGCCTTTTTGTTTTGTTTTAGGCTTGAATCAAAGAATTTTTTTTATGATTCATTTCAACATTTCTTTGATTTTACTAACAAAAACATATACTCCTCATGGCGGCTTTCCCTCATCACAATGGCGTAGCCCTTTCCTACATTGGGTGGCTTCACAACCAAGGTGTGTAGCCCTTTCCATGAGGGTGCTCGTTGATTACTATGTAGTGCCGAAGCAAAATGGATACATACTATAGGTCATCTATCATGTACTTAGCAATAAACTTCTAGATGCATCCATTATCTACACATATTCAACCACAAAAACTCAAAAACTAAAACATATAAGAGAAGCATTAGTGCACTTTTCAAAAATAAGATTTTCAAGCTCAAGTGCATGATCTAGAAACAATAAAAGATACTTGTTAAAGATCATTACTTCTCAAGTGAGTAGCTCTTAAAGACAATGATATTCAATTAAAGTTTTGCTCATCAAGCCACTCACAATCACACAAAGACATCAATCAACACAAATCATGCCAATGAACATTCTAAGAGTTTTAAACCTCTCTTTGTCCAAGGGCTTAGTGAACAAGTCCGCAAGTTGATTTTTAGTAGGCAAATGCTCTAGAGTAACAATAGAATATTCAACTAGGTCTCTAATGAAATGATGCCTAATGTCTATGTGTTTAGTGCGGAAGTGTTGAACCGGATTTTTAGAGATTTTAATGGCACTTAAGTTATTACAATAAAGTGTCATTTTTCCTTGTTTTCCTTGTTCTATCTCATAATCCTTAAGGATTTGTTTCATCCAAAGTAATTGTGCGCAAGCACTTCCAGCCGCAATGTATTCGGTTTCGGAAGAGGAAAGGGAAATCGAATTTTGTTTCTTACTTGACCAAGAAACCAAGTTATTACCAACATAAAAGCAACCGCCCAATGTGCTTTTACGGTCATCTATGTTTCCCGCCCAGTCCGCATCACAATAGCCTACAAGGATATCATTGGTATCAAATGAATAAAATAGACCAAGACTATGAGTTCCTTTGATGTACCTAATGATCCTCTTGACGGCTTGTAAGTGAGATTCCTTGGGATTTGCTTGGAATCTAGCACACAAGCCTACACTAAAGCAAATGTCGGGTCTACTAGCCATTAGGTAAAGTAGAATACCTATCATGCTTCTATAAAGGCTTTGGTCAACACTTTTCCCTTTTTTATCTTTGTAAAGTTTTAAAGTGGTGCTCATGGGAGTTTCAAAATCTTTTCCATTTTTTAGGCCAAATCTCTTAACAAGATTTTTAGCATATTTAGATTGATTCAACATTATGCCCATGCTAGTTTGCTTTACTTGCATTCCTAAAAAATAATTCAACTTACCCACCATACTCATTTCAAATTCATTTGACATAACACTTACAAATTCATCAACCTTGGTTTTATTAGTAGACCCAAAAACAATGTCATCAACATAAATTTGTGCAACAAAAATATCATGATCATGATGTTTGATAAACAAAGTTCTATCAATGCCACCTCTCCTATATTGGTTGTCAATAAGATATTGAGTCAACCTATCATACCAAGCTCTTGGAGCTTGTTTAAGGCCATAGAGAGCCTTTTTCAATTTAAACATATGATTAGGAGAGTGTGGGTCTACAAAACCCTTAGGTTGTTCAACATACACTTCTTCTTGAAGGTATCCATTGAGGAAAGCACTTTTGACATCCATTTGAAATAATTTGAACTTTTGAATGCATGCAATGGACAACAAAAGTCTAATGGACTCGAGACAAGCAACAGAGGCAAATGTCTCATCAAAGTCAACACCCTCCACTTGAGTGTAACCTTGAGCCACTAGTCTAGCTTTATTCCTCACAATCTTGCCACTTTCATCGGTCTTATTCCTAAACACCCATTTAGTGCCAATTACATTTATATCTTTAGGTCTAGGAACCAAGGACCATACTTCATTCCTCTCAAATTGATTAAGTTCATCTTGCATAGCCCCAACCCAATATTCATCAACAATTGCTTCATTAATATTTTTGGGTTCAATTTTAGAAGTGTAGCAAGCATAAGAAATTTGGTTAGCAATTTGATTTCTTGTTCTAACCCCTTCATTTAAATCACCTATGATGTCTTCTTGATAATGTAAGTTTCTAAGTCTTGGGTGAGAATGTTCAACAACTTGGTCATTTTGTTGATTATCATTTAAAGCATTTTCCAACCCTTGACTTTCAACTTCAACATGACTATCATTTTCATCATCTTGACTAGAAACACTACTAGCCACATCAATAGGTGTTTTAGTGTCATTCAACATGTTTTCTTTAGGTTCATTGACACCATTATCATCACACAAATTAAACATGCTAAGATCATCTATCTTCACATTGATAGACTCCATGATAGTCTTAGTGGTCAAATTAAAGACTCTATATGTACGACTATTAATAGCATACCCAAGAAAGAGACCAACATCACTTTTAGGATCAAACTTTCCTAAGTGATCTCTATCATTCAAAATATAACATTTACCCAAAAGTGTGGAAGTAACTCACATTGGGCTTCTTGCCCTTCCATAGCTCATAGGACGTTTGTTTTGTGCCGGGCCTCTTAAAAACACGATTAAATACATAACAAGCGGTATTGACCGCTTCGGCCCATAGATTTCTTGGGACTTTCTTGCTATTGAGCATGACCCTAGCCATCTCTTGCAAGACACAGTTTTTCCTCCCAACAATACCATTTTGTTGAGGAGTTCTAGGTGCGGAGAACTCATGAGAAATCCCTAAACCATCACAAAACTCACTAAATTTTGCATTTTCAAATTCCGTCCCATGATCACTCCTAATGTGACATATTTTCTTGATACTAAGACCTTTTTCATTTTGAACTTGAATACAAAACTTTTTAAAATAATCAAAAGCCTCGGTCTTGTTTCTAAGAAAATAAACCCAAGTAAACCTAGAGAAGTCATCAATGTATACAAAAATGTACTTTTTGCCATTAATGCTCTCGGTTTGAATTGGCCCCATTAGGTCCATATGCACAAATTCTAAAGGTCTCTTCGTAGCTATGTAAGAATTTTTCTTATGAGACACTTTGGTTTGCTTACCTAATTGGCAAGGTTCACAAACCACCTCAAGCTTTTACCAAGATTAGGAAGACCTCTAACAAGCTTGTTGCACTCATGTGCCATGTTGCAAGTTAGAGGATCTATCTCAAGACAATAGCAATTGTCTATAGACCTTTTGACACTTAGGACAACATTGCCCTTTTTATCAATTATAGTGCACACATCTTTGTTAAAACTAACTTCTTTAAAAATTTCACACAAGTGAGTAATGCTTATCAAGTTAGCTTGTAACCCATCAACATACAAAGTATTGCGAAGTTTAGGCAATCAAGGGATACAAATTGTTCCCTTGCCAAGAACTTGCTTTTTTGTACCATCACCAAAAGTAACCCAACCTCCATCCTTTAAAACAAGATTCTTAAAGAACTCTTTGTTCCCGGTCATGTTCCTAGAGCAACCGCTATCTAGGTACCAAGAATAGGAGGAGTTGGCACATAAAGCATATTGTGCAACATGACATTTAGATGTGTCTTTTCTAATCCATACATTTTTCACAACATGCCTCTCACTCTTACTTCTAACATGCTTTGACTCAATGTTAGGCTTTTTAACATGCACCTTGACCTCATTGGTCACATTTTCAAAAATATCAAACAAAGTATTATCAACTTTCTTATGCATAGTAGAGTGAGGCACAACACAAGATTTAGCAAGCAAGTCATCAACAACTTTTTCCACAACATGCTTTTCCAAGGTCTTCCTAGGTCTATTTCTATATCCATACATGGATGATTGCCTTGGTCCATTCAAAGACATATCATGAAAAGCATTATCAAGTTTGCATTTCCGAATATACTCAAAGCATCTAGGTCGAATATGTCCTATCATATTACAATGATGACAAATAGGAATAAATTTGAGAAATTTACCATTTGCATTTGCTTCCAACTCCTTTGGACTTCTCATAATTTTTCCTCTTTGATGTGCAACCCTTGATGCTCCACCTCTTGCATTTGAGGTTGATGCTCCTTGATGTTTAAGTTGTTGTGTTCTTCCATTGAACATCCTTGTTGATGAAGAGGCACCTCCGGTAGCTTTCATAGCTTTACCTTGAGTGAGTGTACCTACATTTGTTTCAATGCTTGCTTTGACAAAAGTAGATTTGTTAGATGAAGAAGTCTCATTCTCATTGATATAACCCAAACCTCTTTTGTCATATGGATGCTTTCCACTTTTAATGAGGGTTTCAACTTTGTTAGAGCTAGATGACATCTTGCCAATCATATTATTAGCCTCATCAAGTTTCTCACAAAGCATCTTAATTTTAATGGCATATTTTTCCGCTATGTCATCACTAAACATAACATCTTTACGTGATTTATCTAGCCATTGTTCATACTTTTTCTCTTGAGTTAAGTGCTCACTAATTTTGGCTTTAAGCATATTTTCTAGCCTTTTAGCACTAACAAAAGAAATATCCCTTTGCTCAATTTCTTGCTTCAAGATGCTAAGTCTATCATTGCTATCGTTTAGATTCAATTCTAGACTTAAGATCTTGTCTTTAAGTTCATTGAATTCTTTTGAGCCAAGAGCATGATTCTCTAGCTTCTTGTTGAGGGACATATTGACTTTGGATAAACGTTCATTTTCAAAAGTAAGATCATCGATCTTTTTCTCATCTAAGTCAATATGTTCAACAAAAGAAGCCACATAGGAACACACTTCCTTAATCATGATTATAACAAACAAAAACACGAAACACTACAAAGAAAGGATCTATCTAAGTGCGTTTAGACACCCGCTCTGATACCAAATGAAATTTCCCTTAAGTAGTAGTGTAAAATATACCTAGAGGGAGGGTGAATAGGTATTTACTCAAATTCTTCCAATATTAATATGATGTGGAATATAACAAAGAAAATGCACACTTGATTAGATTTAACAAATGAATTGATTTCACTAATACAAGAGTTAATCAATTTACAAGATATGCAATCAATGTAAGATATGGAAGATAAAGAAAAATAAAAACAAAAATGAACACAAGTAGTTTTTACGTGGTAAAAACTCAAAGAGGAAACATCCACGGGTTGATACCACAACCACCGGCAAAGCAATCCACTATGTGAAAAAGGACTTACACACTCAAGCTATCAACTCATGATATCCGCTCAAGCTATTAACTCCTAATCTACCCTCGGGCTAGTGAATCACCAAGCCTACTTCCTATCCGAGATGTATCCTACACCTCTAGAAAGTAACTTTCTATCCAAGATGCTCACGTCTCTAGGAAGATTTCTTGCTTGCCTATCCGGATCCTCCCGACCCTAGACAAGTCTCCCTTGCTTGATTATCCGAGTCCTCCTGACTCTAATCAAGACTTCCTTGCTCTATCCACAAAGCTTCACTCACTTTGCTAGAGACTTCAACCTAATGCAAGGCTATGATCTACGTGATGCAAATGATGCAAACACAATCAAATTAAGTTAGATGATCAATCAAGCTAAATGTACATGTTCAATGATAATCTAGAATAAGCTTTCAACACACAATCACAAAATTATCTAGAAATCATGACATATAAATCAATAAGAACAAGGTATGAATATTCAATATATCACACTTAAAAACCTAGTTCTTAGATCATGAAATAAAACTTAGAAAATAATATGAGACACATCATATGTAAATTTTCTAGAATCAATTTCAAACAAAATCAAGTTTAGCACATATATGTTCAAGAGAAATCACAAATCTAAAACTCAATTGACAAATGATCAAACACCCCTAGCATATGATCTAACATTCTTCTCAACATATTTCATAAATCAAATAGTAAGAATCAAAGAGATGATCAAAGATGAAATGAAAAAGAAGAAGTTGAACAAAGCAACCTTGACCACGTACTGAAGATCAGTCAACTAGGAAGAATGGAAAAGTCAGCTGCCTCTGGAAATGCTTGGTGTTTATAGCGCTCATCAAGACCAACAATTTTGGCTTTTGAATCAATCAATTTTGAGTTCGTATGAGAAAGTTATGATCAAAATACTAAAACTAAAAATTGAAGAAAATCTACAGAATTTCGTGAAAAGTCCTTTAAGTTCTTCAACACATGTGGAGGGAAGGAGAAGTGTTTAAAAAGAAGAGAGAGAAGAGATTTTCGGGCCAATCAACAAGGGCCACATCACCCACCCCGTGGGGGGCACGTGGACCTCACGAGACAAAAAAGGAAATCTAGCCGTGGGGCCCATGGCCTACCTCACGGCGTGGCCCACGTGGCCTCTTGGCCACTCTCACCTCTCTCACGCACTCTTACGTTCTTCAGCCGTAACTTGGGCATCCGAACTCCGATTTTGAATCCGTTTTCTGATTATGAACCATGACTCCCTCACGCATGACAACGACTACACAACTTTGAAAAATGGTTGAGAAATCATCTCAGAAAATGATGATGAAGTCAACTCAACGAATGAGAATGAAAAGTAGCGTAGCTACATCGTTTGGACTCGAAACCTTATGAATGAGTAACCGAAATGACTGGAACTCAATAAGGCATCAAATAAGAACATGTTCAAGTCCAAAACACAAAATACACAAACAAATAAACACATATTCACACAAGCATGCCATATCAAAGAGATAGTCACAAAGCATGCAATTCTACAATGTTTGTCTATACAAGATCAATGCATGAGCATACTATGAGATGTGTGAATGTGTTATACCAAATGTTTGAATCACGATGCAGGGACACACATGTATGAATTGTGTGTGTGTGCGCTAATGCCTTGCAAGAGGATAGGAGTCAAGATATACCATTGATGCTTTTCACCTCTTGAAGACGACTTTTGCACTAGAGGTTGCTCTTCACCTTTTAAGCTTCGTTTCTTCAAAGAATATCCTAAGCAACAACTAATAAAAATATGAAGCGTTTTGCAATGGAGTCAAGCCAATACAAATCATGATCCTTACAATGACACTGTTGCAGAAACTGACAGCGGTCACGGGAGCGGTAGTGGGAGCAGTCGCCACTATCCGTGAATCGTTGTCTGTACCGTTGCGAAAAATCACAGTGGTCATGGGGGCGGTTAGAGGTAAGAAAATCATGCAATTTTCAAGGCCAATAGCCATGGCAATGATCAAGTAAATTACACTAGAGTGATCATGCATTAAAAGAGAGTATGCACCAACAAGGAACACATAACATGATACAAGAAGTGTAAATGCATAAGATGTGTGTGTGCAATCTAATTCTCTTCAGTTAAGAGTCAAGACAAGTAAACTACCTTCCTTGAAGCTCATGATGTCGACAATGAGGTCCTTTGACATTTGAGGAGGATTGCTTCAATCCTAAGCTACCCTTACATATTTGAACCCCATTGTGGTTTTGTCAACGAAATGAGCCAATCAAAAGTGAGGCACTTACACAATCCATGTCATTTTATGTTCAAACATGCATTTTTGGAGTAGGAGATATTTATAGGAAGTACTTTTTGAATGACCCACAATGATCTCCATGACATGATTATTCTTTAAATAACATGCTCAAAATGAAAAAGCATGAAATTCTTATGTCTTGCTTCAAAAAAAAATAAAAATGAAAAGCATGAATTGATGATTGCAATTCTTAAATGTAAAATTATGTGTGAAAAGCTTATGAGACTCAAAATGAATAAAGGATCTTGTATCCATTCAAAGGATGTTAAAATCTAAATGTCTTTCTTTCTTTATTAGTTGAACATGGCTAATATCATACGGGTTTCATACCCGGAAAAATCAAATAGGGTGCAAATAGTCGCTCATGCCATGTTTTGCTTCTAAGGTTGGATATAGTTGCTCATTAAAATTGAATGATTGATAAACTAAATATCCTTGCTTTACTCATGACAAATGGTGAAATTGGTTTGAATTCTATAGGAAACCATTGTCATTTGCTTTGCCAAATACCATTAATTTTTGGATTTCAATGCAACATGTCTTGCATGCAAAGCATCTTAATCACACATTTAAAAAAAAAAAAAAAATCTCCTTCTTTCTCTCCAATTAATTGAGTAGCATAAAGTGATTTATATGATTATGCAAATGTCTAATATGCTACTATCTCTCTTTGCTAAATTGACCCAGTTGGGGATACCCCTTTGCCTATATCATGACAAAAAAGGGGAGTAGTATGTAGAGGGAATTGTAGTAGCAAATTCGCTTATTGGGGAGTTTACATATTGAGGGGGAGTAACCCGTTAAGGAGGAGCATTGCATTACACATACATTGCATGATGTTGTACTTAAATTCATTAAATGCAAATGCTTGTTTTATTTTCTCTTGATCATCTCACATTGCGCTTGTATTGGAAAGTATAGAAACTTTGTTTTGAAGGTTTGGTGTTCTACAAGAGATTGAAGACTTGAAGTTTTATCTTTTTAATATCTCTTTATAATGTAGAAATCATTGTTGACCTTTAGTTTCTATTTTGTTGTGAGGATCAATGTGAGTGGTGGTTTTGTTACGAAATAGCCAAATGGGGAGATTGTAAATTTCTAAATGTTTGATTGGCTTATTTCGATGACAAACCACAATTGGGGTTTAAATTGTAAGGGTAGGTTAGGTGAATGATGATCAAGCTCAAAGGCCATATCAAGACCTCAAGATGTTAAGCACTCCAAAGGTATATCTCTAGTGCTTAGTTTTCATTGAAAAGATTTAGTTGCACACTCTCACTTGTAATGTTTGCATATGTATGCTTTACTTTTGTGTGCATACTCTTCACATGTCACATTTCACACTTGCACTTTGTTGTTATGTTTGGTTGTGTGTTAGTCTGTCTAGTAATTCATTTCCCGAATGTTGTTCAAAAATGTCCGCGCATGCACAATGGCGTGCTTGGTTAGCACGATGATCACCTTCGGAGAATGCCCTTGGCTTCTCCTTTGGTTTCACCAACAGTGGTGAAACAGCTATTTGATCGGCGACCATGACAGCCGAATGAAACCGCCGTTTGAGTCCAGAAGGTTCTGGAGCATTTCTACAGTTATTATTGGTGGCCATGACCGCCGTTCGAAACCGCCGTTTAGACTTGATTGATTTAATCTCTCGGGTCTATTTCTGCAGTTGTGATCGGCGGTTATGAAACCGTCGATTGAAACCGCAGATGATCCCCTGTTCTCTCTGGATTCAATTTGGCGGTTGGATCGGCTATTTTGAAACCGCCGATCACACGTTTCAGGGGCAAACTTGTCTTTTAACATGCCCTATTCTTTATGTCTATAAATACATCACTTTCTCATCTCTCTGAATCTAACTCTTTCAATACAAGAACCCTAAATTCAATAGAGAGATTTGTGAGAGAAAAGGCAATCAAGATTGCTCATTTAAACACTCAAAGCCATTTTTATATGCATTAAACTTCATCTAGCATCTTCTATCATATCTAGGATGCTTGCTTGCATGGGTCTTACTCAACACACTTGCTTTGGTAAGTTCTTCACTAATTTCATCTAATCTTAGTGTTTTACATAGCAAGGCATCTCTTTAATTACTTGTATGTTCTTAGATTATATTCTTATATACAAGATATAGATAGTTGTGTTGTTTTGATTGAGTGTTGTTTTTATGATAGCTAAACTTAGGATTCTTAATCTATGTTAGCTATGCTTTATGCCATGTCATTTAGCAATTGATATCTAGGATTGATTCAATTGACATCTTTTAAATCCTAGATAAACATTTAGTGTAACCTAGCATTACTTGCATAGTTGGATATCTCTGCATATTCACTTAGGTTGTTTAATCTCTTTAGTGAGAACTAAGTCCTATGGCTAAGGTTGCTTAGGCCGCAAGCAAATTGGACTAGGTCCACTTTTACAGGCCTACGGGTAGTGGTAGCGGATTATTGACCGTTAGAGGTTGAGGTCAACCGAGGTTATAAACATTATTGCAATTAGTGGATTCGAGGTTCGTGTGTTGCGCACATAACAACCTGTGGTTTGTCCTTGTTGAAGGTTTCCACATAAAAATCAATTGTCATTTATAATTCCGCATTTATTACACCTGATTTATTGCTTTGATTAGATTGGGGTATTTTTGTAATATTGACTAATCGCGAAAATTGGTAATAACCGTTTAAAATCTATTCACCCCCCTCTAGATAGTTTTATACACACCGTGCATTATTAGTTTCAAATAGGACCAGGAAAGTGAGCAAGCTTTCCAATCCCTAAAAAAAATACCTATCTGGCCCACCACTACTAGTGAAGCCGGCATCAGGGGAAGAACTGCAGCTTTACTTGGCCATATCAGAGACCGTTACTAGCGGGGCCTTGGTAAAAGAATGTCGAAATAGGGTCTAGAGGCTTGTCTACTACATGAGTCGTGCCTTAACCAAATCTGAAAAGAACTACACATTCCTGGAGAAGATCGCTTACGCACTTGTGACCATTGCTAGAAAGATCTGTCTTTATTTCCAAGCACACACGATCGTGGTGGTTACAGATCAACCTTTAAGACAGTTCCTTCAAAGACCAAATGTATCAGGCAGATTTGTTTTGTGGGCTTTAGAGCTCACCTAATACGACATCAAGTAGAAGGTAAGAAAAACAATCAAAGCCCAAGCCTTGGCAGATTTCGTGGCAGATTTCAACATGACTTCTAGTCCGGATACCCTCACGATCCTAGATCCGATCCCTGAAGAAGAATCCACGGGTTGGTCCGTCGATTGCAAAGCTTGGGCATTAAACCAGGCAGGCAACGGAGCAGGGATCGTCTTGACCAATCGTTGCCACTGTTTCAAGTTTGAATTTAGTACCACAAACAACGAAGCAAAGTATGAGGCATTGTTGGCAGGGATAAAGGTAGCCGAAGAACTCGAGCAAATTTCCTCCTTATTAGAAGTGACTCACTGCTAGTGGTCAACCAAGTATTTGTGCAGTACCAAGCAAAAGGAGAGAACATGGTAGCATACCTCGGGAAGTTTAGAGAAGCTATGGCAAGGTTTAAGGGTGTGAAGACATAGCAGGTCCCCCGAGAAAATAACCACTGAGCCGATGTTTTGGCCAAAATTGCTACAACTGGAGGAACAAGCGTTACCAAGAGGGGTACCACTCCAACTAATTCCCCTATCTAGCATAACCAAAGGAGAAGAGGTAAACCCCTTCGACCGGCTTCCTTGCTGGATGGACCCTATAACTTATTATCTCCAAAACAAAAGTCTCCCAGAAGATCCGGATTAGGCACGCAAGCTCAAAAGAGCCGCTACCCAATACTGCTTAGTCGACGGGTACCTCTACCATAAGGGAAGATCCCTTCCACTACTAAGGTGCCTACATCTAGATGATACAAGATGGGCCCTCGAAGATGTACATTCAGGGAACTACAGAAACCACGTGGGAGGTGAGACCCTGGTCTACTAGGCACTCCGAATGGGTTACTACTAGCCTACTTTTCACTAGGATGCAAAGCAGTTCACACAATCTTGTGAACCCTATCAAAAGACAGCGAACCTCAACCACTTACCCCTGGAGCGGCTCTCCTTGATCAGCTCACCTTATCCATTCGCCATATGGGGGTAGACCTTATCGGACCACTCCCGACCGTACTCGGTCAAGCCAAACACGCCATAGTATCTATTGACTACTTCACCCGGTAGGTAGAAGTAGAATCCCTCACCCGGATAACCAAGGCATACACCATAAGCTTCATCCAGAAAAATATTGTCTATTGATTCGAGACCCTCATGACAATAATTACTGATCTGGGTAAGTAGCGTGACAACATCAGGTTTAGGGATTTTTGTGAAAATCTGGGTATCGATCTCCACTTTGCATCAGTAGCGCACCCTCAGACTAATGGACTAGTAGAAGCAACTAACATGACCATTAAGAAGCTCCTGAAGAAAAAACTCCAACAGAAAAAGGCAAAGTGGGCTGAAGAGCTCCTTAATGTGCTGTGGGCCTACGGGAGTATAAAGAGAACCATTACCGGAGAAACCCCATTCTCACTGGTGTTCGGGGTAGAAGCAGTACTACCTATCGAGCAGAACCTAACATCTTTCAAGATTCAACACTTCAAACCAGAGAATAACGAAGCTAAACTAAGAGCCAATCTGGACCTTCTAGAGGAGAAGCAGGATAAGGTAACAGAACGGGTCGCAACCTACCAAACAGAATTGTCCGATACTTTAACAGAAAGGTCAGAACCTAGAACTTTAAAGAATGGGACTTGGTCCTCAGGAAAGTTACTCAAAATACCCAGTGAATGTCTGACGGGGTGTTAGCCTCGAACTGGGAGGGTCCCTACCTGATAAAAATGGTAGTCCGTAATGGGGCCTATAAATTGGAAGACATCAAAGGTCACTGATCGCGCTGTAAATGTTCACATGTAGCGCTCCCATTTCCTATCTTTTGTGTTCGTTTCTCAAGTAAAATAGGGATTTTAATGGTTTAAATAAGTGTTTCAGGTAAATAGAGGAATTCAGGGGCATTTTGGTCATTTTGGAAAAATAGGGGCTAAAATGTAATATTCTGAAGAAGATTGAAGATTCTGTGAATAGGGAAGAGATGAGGGACTAGATCGTAATTTGTCATGCGAAGCACAACGCCAGCTGCCACGTCACGTGCGAAACGGCGGGACCACCTGGCGTCAGCATGACGCAGCGATGATGTCATCATCCCTAACCTCCAGCCAGGTCAACCCGTTTACCCAGTAGACTTGACCCGACCCGCAATAGACCCGGTTGTGACCCGATCGTTTCTAGCCCATTTCTGGTGCTTTTTTCAGCCAAACTCTGCCCAGATCACCGGCCAAGCTCTTTCCAGTCACAAAGGACCCATTTCCAGCCTTCCATGCACAAGTTCTTCTTCTCCTTCAAGAAGCCAAACCTCCATGGCCACCAAGCTTCAAGGTCACATTCTAGCGGCTTCCTTCACGCTCAAATACGTTCAAAACTCACCGGAAGACCGCGGTTTCATGTAGCGGGAAAGTGCACACAGTCCAGAAGGTTTAAGCTCGCGGGAAAAGCTCTGAAATCCTCTACGACTTCGTGCGGCGGGAACAAACCCACGAGCCTGGTGGATGAAACCGCCAAGACAACCGACTCAAGCTCCTTTCACGCCCAAAACACTCCCCTATATATATATATATATATATATTCATCTTTCCTAAACCTAAAACACATCCGTAAATATCCAAATAAGTAAAGATTACACCCTACAAGTAAATATTACACAAAGCTCACACAAAATATCACACATATAGCTTAGAAGTGCATCCAAACCATCCTAGCTCACTCTCAACACCTCTTAACTCCAAGCTTGGGAAAGACAAGGAGAAGCCTAGCTAGCTTGAAGACTTAACAAGAGATTGGGTTGTTTTCTTTATCTCTTTGTTTACTTTAGCTTGTTGTTGTATTTTGATTACATGTTTATGTTGGGAATATTGGTGGGATTGTAATAATATTCATATTTTGGTTGATTAGTTTATTTGCTTGAGCTTAATAGATACATGTTAATTGATTAGCCAATTAATTGATATGTAATAGGATTTAGACTATTTGAGAAATCAATAGCATGCATGGATGATTATTTGTGTATGTGTCTTATCCTAAGTTAGATTGGTTAATACCAATCTTGTAAGCTTATTGCTATCAACTAGGTATTGGATTTATTGCATGAACCCATTTCCTAGCATTTCCATGCACTTACCACCTCATAACTACACTTTCCCATGACCATGCATGAGTGTAGTTGGTAATTAGTTTAGTTTAGTTAATTAGTGTTAATTAGTTAATTGATTTGGTAAGCTTGTTAGTTTAGTTAATTTAGTGAATTCATGCTAGCTTAGTTGTAATTTAGTTATTGCCATCTTAGTTTAATCCTAGTGTAATCTTAGTTTAGTTTGTTTGTGACCATCCCCTTTTACTTTTATTGCATGTTAATAGTGTAAATATATTGTGTATATATATATATAACTAAGATTTAGAACCGACTTAAGGTAACACCACCTTGTTGGGAACGATACCCTTACTCGTAACCACTATACGTGGTGAACGATTCGTATACTTGCGAAAAGGGTAAAAATACACTCACACGTGCCACATCATTTACCGTAGTTTCTTAGAACCGGTCTGTGTGCCGATCAAGTCATTGGCGCCACCGGGGATATATTGTAGAACTACCACGTGCGTGTCAGTCGCCCCATAGACCACACCTGGAACGCGGATCACCTCAAAAGGTTCTACCCATGAAGTCTGAAGGAGCAATTATTCGATCGATATCACTTTAAATTTGCTTTGTATCGCCCAAAATATCAATAAATAAGTTACTTTTCTCCTACATATTTCGCCTATGATTGCCCTAAGACCAGGAAAGCCGCTTGGCACTCCTAATGCCCTAGACGGAACCCAATCTCTCCATGAAGGGTCTAGTGCACAAATGGCCTCAGTTGCCCACCAGACCAAGGATCTGGATTCGTGGCCCTGATTGCCCTCCACATCCTCAAGACTAGGAGGGCCTATACGACACTTCTGAAGTCTTGGACAAAACCCAATCTCTCTAAGGAAGATCTGGTGCTAAAGTGGCCTTAGTCACCTATCAAGATCAATTCGCCTAAAGGACCAGGATTCCTTGTGCATGTGTGCCTGATACCTTAATTTGCCCTGTGAAAGACTTGGTGCTAAAATGGCCTTAGTCTTCTACTAGTGTAAGTGCCTCACTTTTTGATTGACTTATTTCGTTGACAAAACCACAATAAGGTTCAACTATGTAAGGGTAGCTTACGATTGAAGAAATCTTCATCAAATGTCAAAAGACCTCATTGTGGACATCAAGAGCTTCAAGGGAGGTAGTTTACTTGTCTTGACTTTTAATTGAAGAGATTAAGTTTGCACACACATACATCTCATGCATTTACTTGTCTTATATCTTGTTGTGTGTTTCTAGTTTGTGCACATGTTCTTTTCATGCATGATCTCTCTATTGTATTTTATTTGATCATTGCCTTGTGTACTAGCTTGAAAATTGCATGTTTTTCTTCTTAGTTTTGATGGTTGATTGGCTACCACTGCGTAGACCACTGTGGGTTTTCGTAGCGACAGAGGGAGCGCTTTCTAGATAGTGTAACACACTCTCTAAAGCGCTCCCATGACCATTATCGGTTTTCACAGCGATTCTCAAACAGATTGACACGCTCCCTATACCGATCTAGTGACCAATGCCTGTTTCCACAGTGATATTGTGTGTAGTATGTACCGCTGCCGTGACCGCTGTGGCTTTCACAACGGTCGACGATAGATCAGTTTATAAAAACGTGACCTTTCACATTCCTCACACACTCACTATAAATATATCCTTTTCTCTAGTCTCTTTTAAGTTTTTGAGTTTCAAATCAACTAGAGAGAAAGTTTAAGAGTGTCTTCAACCATAAGCAACCAAGATTTGATCTTTCCAAATCAAAACCAAAAACCCATCTTGCATTCAAGGTTCATTCATCATCTAGCATCTTCTAGGTATGATTCTTCGTGGATTTTCTTTATTATTCACATGACTTGTAGTTAGAACACACTACAATAGATTGGGTCTTTTATAGTGCGCAAAGTATGCCGAAAATGACTATTTACGGCGTCCATCCGCAAGCCGTATTAGATGATGTCGTGAATGATATCCATCAACTACGGCGTACAAAACACGTCGTGAATATGTTTTAAAAAACGCCGTAATTGTATCTCTCAAATACGGAGTGCAAAATGCACCCTTTTACCACGTGCAAAGAATGTCGTAAATGACTATTTACGGAGTACAAAACACGTAGTGAATATGTTTTAAAAAACGCCGTAATTGTATCCCTCAAATACAGCTTACAAAAAGCACCATTTTATCGCGTGCAAAGAATGTCATAAATGACTATTTATGGCATTCAAACGTGCCGTGAATATGTTTTAAAAAAACGCCATAATTGTACTACCGGACCACCGTCGGCCACCGGACCACCGCCGGTGCTGCTGATCGGTGCCCCCCGTCGGACTGCCGCTGCCGCTGCCACTGGACACCACCCACTTCTAATAATAATGACAATTAATTGTCATTATTAGGAATTGAACTTGACACCTCAAGTCAATAGTTGTAAGTCTTTACCACTTGACTACAACATTTGATGTGTTAACAATTGAACAATATTTATATATAACCTATATAAAACATATTCACGACTTGTTTTGTACGCCGTAAATAGTCATTTACGACATTCTTTGCGCGTGGTAAAAGGGTGCGTTTTGTACGCCGTATTTGAGGGATACAATTACAACGTTTTTTAAAATATATTCACGACGTGTTTTGTATACTGTAAATAGTCATTTATGACATTCTTTGTGCGCAGGAAAAGGGTGCGTTTTGTATGACATATTTGAGGGATACAATTACAGCGTTTTTTCAAACATATTCACGACGTGTTTTGTACGCCGTATTTGAGGGATATAATTTTGGCGTTTTTTTAAAACATATTCACGACGTGTTTTGTATGCCATAAATAGTCATTTACGACATTCTTTACGCGCTATAAAAGGGTGCATTTTTACACCATATTTGAGGGATACAATTACAGCATTTTTTAAAACATATTCACGATGTGTTTTGTACGCCGAAAATAGTCATTTTCGACTTTCTTTGCACGTGGTAAAAGGGTGCATTTTGTATGCCGTATTTGAGGGATACAATTATGGCGTTTTTTAAAACATACTCATGATGTGTTTTGTACGCCGTAAATAGTCATTTACGACATTCTTTGCACGCGGTAAAAGGGTGCGTTTTGTATACCGTGTTTGAGGGATACAATTATGGCGTTTTTTAAAACATATTAACGACATGTTTTGTATGCCGTAAATAGTCATTTACGACATTCTTTGTGCGCGGTAAAAGAGTGCATTTTGTACGCCGTATTTGGGGGATACAATTACAGCATTTTTTAAAACATATTCACGACGTGTTTTGTTCGCCGTAGTTAATGTGCGCCGTCTTTGAGAATCATTTTTTACAGCGTTCCTCAAATGTGCACCGTCTTTGAGAAATTATGCATCACAATTTACGTGCACCAAAAAAACGTCGTGAATGATAACATTTATGATGCACGATTTATGTGCATCGTAAAACTCCAGCTGTAAAAGGCCCAATCTGTTGTAGTGACATTATATTCATCTCTTCACATGTTCTTGATTTTCAAGATAGCTCATTTATGACTTGACTAGTTTCAAGATTACATCTTTATTACTTGACTAGTTTCCAGATAGCCTTTTTATTGTGTTCTGTGAGTTGTTTGTGATAGCTATTGCATATAGGTTTGATTTGCACATTTAGCTAAGTTGTATACATGTCATATAGCTACATAATATCTAGAAATGTCTTTAACATGTTTATCCATGCCTAGATAAGCTTAAATGTTTAACCTTGCATTTATGCTCCTTGAATATTGCATATATTCACGTTTATCTCTTCTCTTTGAGAGACAAGACTTGTATTTACCCTTTGGTAGTTTGCAAGCAAGGGACTAGATTCATTTTTGAAGGCCTACGGGTAGTAGTGGTGGATTAGTAACCGTATAGGGTTAGACGTGGTCAACCTAGGTTGTAATCACCATTACAATTAGTGGATTGAGGATCGTGTGTGGTGCACATAACAACTCGTGGTTTTTCCCCATGTGGGTTTCCATGTAAAAATCAAGTGCCATTTATATTCCGTATTTATTACACTTGATTTTATCTTTTGACTAGATAGGGGTATTTTCGTAAATTGGACTAATCGCGAAAATCAGTAAAAAGGGTTTAAAATCTATTCACCCCTCCCCCTCCCCCTCCCCCTCCCCTTTCTAGATTATATTAGGACTCGTTTATATTTATTTTCAATTGATATTAGAGCGGGTTCCTTAACATAATTAGGAGATCCATTGCTCCTGATAGTGTCTCTTGCATTTGTTTGATATTTTGTGTCTTGTGTGTTTAGCTTGTTTGTGTGCATTCATATCATTCTCACCCAAACACAATGTGTGGAAACGGAATTAGAGGCGAGGGTGCCTCTAGCACAAGACCCTCATTGCTCATCGAATTACGCATCATGGAAGGGCAAAATGGAAGCATATGTGTGCCAAATTCATGACCGTGCATCGATGGCAATTGAAGATGGGTACACGTCACCTATGATGACTCCTACAGGAGGTGGAGAGGAAGTTCCCAAGCCAAAGGCACAATGGACTCCCCGAGAGTTTAAGGCGTCCAAGTGGAACAACAAAGCCATGGATGACAACCGATACAAACTAATTCAAACCACAAGGATAGCAAAGGAAGCTTGGGACATCCTAGAGATGGCTCAAGAAGGAACCGAGGTGGTCAAGGACTCCAAGCTCCAAGTCCTCCAAACACAATTTGAGACCATTAGGATGGTGGAAGACGAGTGCTTCAATGAGTTCCAAGTGAAGCTTATGGATATAGTGAATCAAAATCACCAACTTGGTGACCCTTACTCGGATAGGAGGATCATGCAAAAGATCATGAGGTCACTTCCTGAGAGATTCGAATCCAAAGTGACGGCCTTAGAGGAAAATAGTGACTACACTAGGATGAAGCCAAGTGAAGTGATTGGAAGACTCTTAGCCTATGAATCTAGGAAGGCCGCTACAACTACACCTCCAAAGAAGCAAAAGAGTCTTGCCTTGAAGACTATCAAGGTGGAAAAAGAGGAAGAAGAATCGGATGAAGAAATTGCTTTCATAGCAAAGAAGTTCAAGCAATTTATGAGATTTGAGAGAAAGGGCTTTGGGTCCAAGGGAAAATTTGTGAAGAAGAAAACTCCTTTCAATAAAGTGGAGCAAACTCAAGAGAAGGACCATAAGAAGGGTGTCCAATGCTATGAATGTAGTGGGTTTAGACATATTGCTCCCGAATGTGCAAACTTGAAGAAAAAGAGAGGAAAGGCCATGACGGTTACTTGGAGTGATAGTGATGACCTAGAAGAGGAAGATAAGTCTTTGGATGATGATGAAGACCAAGTTGCCAACTTCATTGCTTTCTCATCCTCTCACAATAGCAATGAAGTTATGAGTGACAAAGAAGAGGAAGGGACAAGCAAGAAGAAAGTGACTCAAATGGTGAGAGCAACTCTTCAAACTCCAGTTTGAGTTTGATGAAGAAATGGACTATGATGACTTCATAAGATTCTTTGAGAACTTAAGATTGAAGAAGGAAAATGAGATACAAATGTTGAAAGAGGAGAAGCTTGAATTGACTTTCAAGGTGACTCATTTAAGTATGGAAATGAGTAAAGCAAAAAAGATGGAAGAAGGGTTGAAGATGGAGTTAGTCTTAGCCAAAAAGAGTGAAGAAAGTTTGAGGAAAGACCTTATGGAAGCAAGAGGGTTGATTGCTAAGATGACTTCCGGAACCGAGAAGCTTGACAAGATGTTATTTTGTAGGAAGAGTCCTACTGACAAGAAGGGGTTAGGATATGTGGAAGAAATGGAGACCACATCCTTGAAGAAGACAACATTTGTCAAGAGCAAAAGTGCTCAAACCACTCAAAAATCAACCAAATGGGTAGAAGTTGGTGAATCCTCCAAGCAAGCTGAAGCAAGGATTCCAACAAGAGCTCTACCACCACAAGCAAAAGCTCCACAACCAATACCCCCGCAACCAAGACCTCCACAACCAAGGATCCCACAAGCTCAACATGGGGTCTTTCATGCTCAACCTAGAAGGCATGCCAACTTGGCTCAACCACAAAGGAGAGAGGTGCCTCAACATCAAAGAGCAACTCAAAATAGAAGGAGGCCACAAATGCTTGCACAAGACTAGGGTATGAACTCCTATTTTACTCCTACTTGTCATTTTTGTGGAATTGAAGGCCACCTTAGGCCTAATTGCTTTAAGTATATATTAAATTGTGTAGAAGAGAAAGCGTGATTGAGAAAAATATGCTTAGAAGAGCCACAATGCATGCACCTAGGAAATTTAGAGCTAATGGACCTAAGGCTCCTAGGAATGACCATGTTGCTTATAGGATGAATAGAAATGATGAATATTATTGCTATGTGGCCCAAGTTGCCTTGAAAGCAAATGCCTCTAACAGTTAGTACCTTGATAGTGGGTGTTCTAGGCACATGACCGTAAACAAGAGTTTCTTTAAAACTCTAGTGATGAAGGATGGTGGATTTGTCACTTTTGGTGATGGATCAAAGAAGAAGGTCATTGGGAAAAGTAATATACCTATTCCCAGTTTACCCTTCATGCCTAATGCTCTTTATATAGATGGCTTACAAGCCAATTTTATTAGCATATCACACTTGAGTGATGAAGGGTTTTCGATTATGTTTGGCAAGGTTGATTGCTCTATTCTTAAGGAAAATGGGCAAGTTTTGCTGAAAGGCAAGAGATCAAGTGACAATTGCAATTGTCTTGAGTCCAATCTCATCTCTTATAACTTGTTTACTAGTGAGCAAGTTGAGGTGTGGCACCAAAGATTTGGCCACATGAACTATAGGGACTTGAAAGTCCTTGATAGGTCGAATGTTGTTAAAGGCCTTCCCAAGCTTGGGAAAAAGGTTGAGGGTATTTGTGGACCTTGTCAACAAGGGAAGCAAACCAAGAGTATGCATAAGAAAGGCAAATTTCTTTCCACCAAAAAGCCCTTGGAGCTTCTCTATATGGACCTTATGGGTCCCATCCAAACCGAAAGCTTAGGTGGTAGAAGATACATTTTTGTGGTTGTTGATGACTTTTCTAGGTTCACATGGACTTACTTCTTTAGAGAAAAGTCCAAAGCCTTTGAGAAATTCAAAATGCTTTGTGTCTAAATTCAAAATGAGAAAACTTCTCACATTAAAAGCATTAAGAAAATTAGAAGTGATTATGGGAAAGAGTTTTAAAATGCTAGCTTTGAAAACTTTTGTAATGGCTTAGGCATTTCCCATGAATTTTCGGCCCTAGGACTCCTCAACAAAATGGTGTTGTTGAGAAGAAGAATAGAGTCCTCCAAGAGATGGCCCGTGTGATGTTGCTTAGCAAAAAAGTCCCTAGGAACCTTTGGGCTGAAGCCATCAACACGACTTGTTACATAGGGAATAGAGTGTTCCTTAGGCCCGGGATTAAATAAACATCCTATAAGTTATGGAAGGGTAGATAACCAAATGTAAGCTTTGGAAGGAAGTGCTATATACTTAATAACTGAAAATACCTACAAGGTTATGCTAAACAACCTAGAGGGGGGGTGAATAGGTTGACGCACTAGTTTTAAAAACTTTTTCGTGACTTATGTCAAAACCTCGGTGAGCATACATATTAACCTTAAACAAGATTGTTATGAGAAAACAATTATCACAAGTATGCTCAATCCACCACCCTTAGTCTACAAAACATATATCAATAAACAATGTATCTCTTTTACAAGTATATTCAATAATGAGCAAATTTAAATTCCACAAGTTGTACTTTGAATATTACAATGCAAACTCACCAAGTTGAGCTTTACAACTTGATATAGAATCACAAGATACAATGTTCAAGCACTTACAAGATACAAGAAACAAATGTTGATTCAACCAACAATGTGCACAACTCTTTCTTTATCAATAACTTGTTTACAAGGATGTGAGGAAATGAAGAGCTTAAACAAGTTATATAGATCATACATACAAATATAAAGAGATAGAGATAGAGACATTTGACACATTGATTTTTACGTGGTAAACCTCCGAAGAGGAAACATCCACGGGTTGAATCCACAACCACCGGCGAAGCAATCCACTATGTAAAAAGGACTTACACACTCAAGCTATCACTCATGATATCCGCTCAAGCTATCAACTCCTAATCTACCCTCGAGCTAGTGAATCACCAAGCCTACTTCCTATCCGAGATGTGTCCTACACCTCTAGGAAGCAACTTCCTATCCAAGACGCTCACGTCTCTAGGAAGATTTCGTACTTAGCTATCCGGATCACAAAGATCCTAGTTAAGCTCTCCTAGCTCAACCATCCGGAGTACCACACTCCTAGCTAAGACTTTTGCTTGACTATCCGGACCACATGTCCTAGTCAAGACTCCTTGCTCTTTCCACAAAGCTTCACTCACTTTGCAAGAGACTTCCACCTTTTACAAGGCAATGATCTAAGTGATGCAAATGATGCAAACACATGCAACATAGAATATGATCAATACATCCTATGGAAACTAGAAATAATCAATGAGCACACAATGTACATTTTTCTAGTTTATGATCCAAAACATGACACCATACAAAATGATGCATGAGCATATGAAATGTATGGATAAGGTACACTTCATGAAGATCTAGACATAGGCAACAAAGTTCACAAAACAAAGTAGTCTAGATCTTAAACATGAACAAAAATCTAGAGCATGCAAAACACCTAAAACATGCCAAGCCTAGATTCTATTCATGTTTCTAAAGCTTGAAAACAAAGCATGTTCATTAAGCACATAATCAAGACTTTAGAACACAAACAACAACAAATGCTAGAATCACAAAATGTATACAATGAATATTCTAGCAAGTATTTAGAGCAAGGATATAATGAATAATCAATTAAATCCTAATTAGCTCTAAATACAAAATTAAATGTGCTAATCTTAGATTTGTTCAATAAGAGGATCTAAGCACATGTGAGGATTATTAATCATAAAATACATCAATCAATCCACAAATAATCCTAGATATCAATCTAATCACAATACAACTCTCAAACATGTGAAAAACCTAGAATCTAAGAAACTAGTTCACATATGTCTCTAATTAGACTTTTGATTAAGATTGATTATGAAGCTACCTTTCTCTATAGCATTCATAATACATAAACATACATATAGAAGAGAAACCCCAAGCAAATTGAAGGTTATAAAAGAAGAAATCCCAAAGATATGAACACTACCTTGGATTTTCGAGCTGGTTCGGTTTTCTGTGTGCAACCACCAGAAAAGTCGATCAAACAGCTGCCAAATCACTTGGAAAAGGTAGAGGACTCGATTACGAACATTCTCCAACTTGAATCACTCAAATCCGACTTCGTATGAGAAAGTTATGGTGTTTGGAAGTTGGGAAAATTTGGGAGAAAAATTCTGACGGGAATTCTAACTTTTTCTTCTTGAAAACAAATGGAGGGAATGGAGGGGTTTTAAAAAGAGGAGAGAGGCAATTTTGGCCAATAAAAGAGGGCCACCTCAGCCCAGCCCCGTGGGGCGCGTGGTCCACACGGGGGCAGAGAGTCCTCTGGCCGTGGGGCCCACGGCTCCACCCACGGCGTGGGCCACACGTGGCCTCTTGGCCACTTACGCCCTCGCGCGCTCCTTCGGATCTTCAGCCCATATCTTGAGCATCCGACCTCCGATTTTGAATCCGTTTTCGGATTACAAACCGTGACTCCCTCACACACGATAACAACTATACAACTTTGAAAAATGGTTGAGAAATCATCTCGGAAATCATCGATGAAGTCAACACAACGTAAGAGAACGTAAAGTGGCATAGTCAACACGTTTGGACTCGAAACCTTATGAATGAGTAACCGAAACGACCGGAACTCAATAAGGCATTGAATAAGAACATGTTCAAGTCCTAAACATAAAATACGGAAACATACAAGCACAAATACACACACATATGCTAGTTTCCGGACATAGTCCTAGAAAATGCAAAACACAAAGTTTATTAACTAAATGTGAATGCATGAGCATATTTTGCCAAGTGTGTGAAAGTGAAATGTAAATGAAATAAAATCATGAAGGGACACACAAGAATGTGTGAGTGTGTGCCTAGCCTTGTAAGAGATAAGAGGTCTTTGAATACCTTCGTAGACCGATAATGTCCGAAACTCTTAAAAGCCGGCAACTTGAACGAATAATGGTTGAGACGTCCTTCGTCTTCGAAATCCTTCATTTACTAACCACTAAACATTACAAGTAAAACACGTTTTGATATGGAATTAATGCCAACACTAATTATCAACCTTACAATAACCGTGATCAACTTGGCAAGTTTGATGCCAAAAGTGATGAGGGTATTTTATTGGATATGCACTTAATAGCAATGCCTATAGAGTTTTTAATCTAAAGACTCAAAGTGTTATGAAATCATCAAATGTTGTCTTTGATGATTGTAGGCCTAAACATGATGACCATAAGGAGGATGTTTATGAGATTGATGACCTTTCTTTGAATGAGTGTGATGGGACTTCAAATGGTGTGAAGTCAAACCTAAATGAAAAGGATGATCTACCTCTTAATAGAGTTCCTCCTTTGGACTCTAGTGAACCCACTCCTTGGGTTAGAAAACTCCATGATAAGGATGATATCATTGGAGATGCTAATGAGGGTGTTAGGACTAGGCGTCAAATAGCTAATCAAATTAGCTACACTTGTTACACCTCTCAAATAGAACTCAAAAAGGTTGATGAGGCCTTGAATGATGAATTTTGGGTTCTTGCCCTGCAAGAAGAGCTAAACCAATTTGAGAGAAATGAGGTTTGAACTCTCATTCCTAGACCTAAAAACACCAATGTCATAGGCACTAAGTGGGTGTTTAGGAACAAATCCGATAAGGATGGCAACATTGTGCGAAACAAGGCAAGGCATGTTGCACAAGGATACTCTCAAATTGAGGGTATTGACTTTGAGGAGACTTTTGCTCCCGTTGCCCGTCTTGAGTCCATAAGGCTTCTCTTATCCATTTCTTGTGTGTATAAGTTTAAACTACACCAAATGGATGTCATGAGTGCCTTCATAAATGGCTTCTTGCATGAGGAAGTGTTTGTTGAGCAACCCAAGGGGTTTGTGGATCCACATCACCCCTCTCATGTCTATCACCTCAAGAAGGCTTTATATGGGTTGAAACAAGCACTGATGGCTTGGTATGAGCGCCTCACTCCTTATCTTATTGACAATGGCTACTCTGAGGTAGTGTTGACAAGACATTATTCATCAAGTGCACTAAAGATGAGCTATTGATAGCTCAAATTTATGTTGATGACATTGTATTTGGTTCCACCAACAACTTGAAAGTTCAATAATTTGTTGATGTCATGTCTCATGAATTTGAGAAGAGCATGGTTGGTGAACTAAATTACTTCCTAGGCTTGCAAATCAAGCAAATGCATGATGTGATCTTCATATCCCAAGCTAAGTATACTAACAGCATAGTGAAGAAGTTTGGCTTTGAAAATGCCAAACATTGTGACACACCCATGAGCACCACCTTGAAACTTAGCAAAGATGCAAGTGGAAAGGATGTTAAGCAAAGTCTATATCGTGGCATGATAGGTAGCTTGCTTTACCTGATTGCAAGTAGGCCTGATATTTGTTTTAGTGTGGGTGTGTGTGCTAGGTACCAAGCTAATCCCGAAAAGTATCACCTTGTTGCGGTGAAGAGGATCATTTGGTTTATGAATAGTACCTCAAATCATGGGATTTGGTACTCCTTTGACACTAATCCAAGTCTTGTTGGATTTAGTGATGCCGATTAGGCGGGAAATTATGATGGAAGAGTACATCGGGCGGTTGCTTCTTCCTTGGGAACAATTTGGTTTCTTGGTTTTGAAAGAAACAAAACTCTATTTCTCTATCCACGGCCGAGGCGGAATACATTGCCACCGGTAGTGCTTGCACTCAATTGATGTGGATGAAACAAATACTAGCCGATTATGGCTTAGAGCAAGGTACTCTTACTTTATTTTGTGATAACATGAGTGCCATAAACATTTCTAAGAATCCCATCAAACATTCTAGGACAAAGCACATTGACATTAGACACCATTTCATAAGAGAGTTAGTTGAGAGCAAAATCATTACATTGGAACATGTGGGAACAAATGACCAACTAGCGGATTCGTTTACAAAACCCTTAGACACTCTTAGAATTGGGAACCTTAGCAAGTCTAATTGGATTTGTCTCTTGGGTTGAAATGGTATGTCTTGACTCCATATGGGGAGCTCAAGCAAAAAGAGCAAAGTTGCATGATCATGCATTGTGCTTCATTGAAAATTTTTATGCCTCTTATTTAATTGCTTGAGATGATTGGTTGTACATGCTTATGTATTTTTCATAATAAGTGTGCTATATTGCCTTGCTTACAATTAATGTCATATTTATGCTCAAACAAGCATTTTTGGAATAGGAGATGTACTTTGGAAGTACGTGTTGAATGACCTTTAATTGATCTCCATGACATGATGATTCTCTTTAAATGACATGCTTAAAATAAAAAGTGTGAAATGAAAAGTGATATGCTTAATTGCTAAATCTTGAAAGCAAATTAATGTGTGCAAAAGCAATATTGAGACTCAAATAAATAAGGATCTTAAAGTCCAAAGTCTCTCTTTCTTTATTGGTAGATCAAGGCTACTATCATACGGGTATCTCACCCAGAAAAAATCATATAGGGTGCAAAGTCGCTCATGTCTTGTTTTGCTTATAAAGTTGGATATAGTTGCTCTTTAAATTGAACTGCTTAATCTCTATATCCTTGCTTTATCATGGCAATCAATGAGAATTATGCAAAATGAGATCATGCTTGAAAAACTATTTCGAAGAGTGTGTATACGAGTAGAAACAAAAACCCTCAAAATAAGAACGCTAAAGCTCTAAATCTTACATGGGTAGTCTCTACTATTGGTTCTAGCAATCTTGCGATAAGTCCTATTCACTAAGCAAAAGAGAAAGGAACTAATACATAATGCTTACATGCAATCTCGGAAGGAAATCCGTTAGCTAAAACTTAGCAATTAACACATGTAATGCATTTCTTTACAGCACATACACTCTAGCATCACAATAGACAAATTGTCAAGTTTGGCTCAATCGCAATAAAAACGAAAATTTTTACACAATAAAAACACAAAAACACAATTTTCAACACAAATATATACAACAAAACATGACAAAGTATTAACGTGTCCACACCCCCAAACCTAAACTCAACATTGTCCTCAATGTTTGAACGTTTACGAACAAGAATGCGAGTTCCGTGGTTTGGTGGCTTGGGCACCAAGCAACTTTGTAAACAAGCACAAAAATAACCTAAAACAACTATACATGGTATTTCAATTCATCCAAAATTCTTATCCAATCAAAATGGCCTAATCCACTATCATACAAGTTTTCCTTCAATGAGGAACATGACAATTCCATTAGTAAAAATATCCGCTAAAACAAATGTAAAAACTGTTGCCTTGGGTTGGCGGGTTTGTTCCCGCGGACCGAAGTCACGGGGATACCTGGCGGGTTTGGGTGGCGGGTTCATTCCCGCGGAATGAACTCGCGGGAACAGAGCACTCAGCTTCTACGGGTTCAGTTCTTCTGCTCGGCGGCTAATGTCTCGCGGAATGAAGTCGCCATCTTTCCTCACATTTTCTCACGAGTTTGTGTCTTCTGGACGGCGGGATTAATCCCGCGGACTGATCTCACTGTGATTGTTGGCAAGTTCGGTTCATGTTGCTCCGTTGGCATTATCTCGCGGTAGGAATCCGTGGGCTCTTGGTGCTGCTCAAAATGAGTCCGAAACTTTCCCAAACTTCATGCAACATGTTGCATACCTAAACACCTGCACATGGCACAAAAACAAACACAAAAATACCAACAATTGCAACTAACATATGATGCAATGTGTTTGGAGTCCAAACCCCCAAGCCTATCTCTTTCACTCTTATCATAATACATGAGTATCTTGAGTACCAAGGCAACAAATAGAGATAGATAAGGTGTCCAAAAACCAAATACAAACATCTATACTAAATATTAATAAAACATCAAGAGTTCATATATTTACAAAACAAGTGCAACTCAAATGAGTGCACCACAAATGTCCATTAAGTGCAATTTGATCTTCAATTTCCTGCACACTTAACAAACACATCAGAAATTTACAAGGATCAGCCACCACCCCTGATAGGTGTTTTGATAACAACGTACCCATTATCTTTCTTTTTGACCCAAAGGGGTCCTTCCCTATCAAGTCCTTTAAATTTGGACTTGTCAATCCATATGGATTTGACAATCAATTTGTTCACACGTTGCCATTTTTCCTTTGGAAAATAAGGCCGATTTTGGCCTAAATTATGGCAATGGTAACAAGTAGGGTTTAAAGATAAAGATGTACCTATTGTTGCTGGTGAAGGGTTGAATTTCTTCTTTTTCCTTCTTCTTGGCCTCCTCTTCTTGACTTGGCTCGAAATAGGCATTGAGGCAAGAGGTTTGAGCTCCTTATGCTTAGCTTGCATTTCCAACACTTGAGGTTGTAGGATAACTTCCTTGGATTTGCCCTTGGTTTCAACCCTTGGCATGGCAAGCTTGGCTAGGTGCTCCTTTTCCTTGGTCCTCATGAATTCAAGCGCCTTGTCCCTTGACAAACCCTAATCCAACTCTTCAGTGTTTTTGACTATATTAAAGATTTCCTAATTTGACTAGATAAATAAATCCCTTATTTATCTACTTACCAAATAAAGTATTTTATATTTATTATACAACGACAATAGTATACTACTAAGAAACATATTTCCTAGTCAGAAAAAGATTTTGATATTTAATTAAATAATTAATTAATTTCCATTTAATCAAATAATAAAAATAAAACATATAATATCATATATATATCTTGGCCATGTGCAATATATATTAATATATCTATATATATCTATATTTTTTTTTTCTATTTTATTAAATCCATTGGACCTTAATAAAAGGCCCACATGTGAACTAGGCCCTTTCTTACTAAAAGAAACAAGTCCATGCCTTAATACAATTCTAGATGGACTCATAAATTAGTCCGGTACAATATATCAAGTGATTCATGCAAGTCCGTGTGGATTGGGGATCTTGGCGGGCCTATCTAAATTTAAGCTCCAATAGACATAACCCAATCACAATCAACAAATGATTCACTTAGGTTCAATCTATTAATTTTAGTTCATTCCACTAAAGAACTAAAATTGCACTCTTAAATAAAGATGGAATAAGTAAATGATTCTCATTCATACCCTAGACAATCTTATAAGAGATAGTGAATCCTCGTGAAGAATATCAGTAATCGCCAAGAGCTCATAGACCGCCTATAGCTCTCCAAGTTACCATATTTACTTATATGACCACACTTTGAACTTGGATATATTATGACTTGTCCAGAAGTCATCTTTCAATAGTCACTATTGAAAACTCAACGTTAAGATTTAATATCCAAAACCTCAAAACATCCATATGATGATATTCTACTCACATTTAATAAATGAAGCCACGATGTCCATATCTATAAATGAAGTCCTTTATCGATTAACAAATGATTATCACCAAACTATCGAGGATAGACTATGCCATATAATCGTACTCATTGATAGCTCAAATGATAACACTTGTAACTGTAAGGTTTATGATTTGTATTGGCTTAATTCCATTGCAAAACACTCTATGATTGTATTAGTTGTTGCTTAGGACATTATTTGAAGAAAGGAAGCTTAAAGAGTGAAGAGCAACGTCTAGTGCAAAAGTCGTCTTCAAGAGGTGAAAAACGTCAAAGGTAAATCTTGACTTCCACCCTCTTGCAAGGCGTTAGCGCACACACACACAATTCATACATGTGTGTCCCTGCATCGTGGTTCAAACATTTGGTATAACACATTCACACACTTCATAGCATGCTCATGCATTGATCTTGTATTGACAAACATTGTGAAATTGCATGCTTTGTGACTATCTCTTTGATATGGCATGCTTGTGTGAATATGTTTTATTTGTTTCCATATTTTGTGTTTAGGACTTGAACATATTCTTATTTAATGCCTTATTGAGTTTCGGTCATTTCGGTTACTCATTCATAAGGTTTCGAGTCCAAACAAGTTGACTATGCTACTTTTCGTTCTCATTTGTGTGTTGACTTCATCAGATTCCGAGATGATTTCTCAACCATTTTCAAATTTGAGTAGTCGTAGTTGTGCATGAGGGAGTCATGGTTCGTAATCTGAAAACAGATTCGAAATCAGAGGTCGGATATTCAAGTTATAAGCCGACGAACCGAGGGAGCGCGCGAGAGGAGTGGGAATCACGTGTGGCCACTTGGCCAGCCCGTGTGGGAGCCGTGGGCCCACGGGCAAGGGAGCCCTCTGCTCCCGTGGGCCCCACGCACCCCCCACGGGTGGTGACGTGGCAGCTCATGATTCGCTCGAAAATTCTCTCTTTTTCCCTCCTTTTAAGCTATCCTCCTTCCCTCCACACTTGTGCTATTTTTGAAGAATACTTGATTTTCCCGCATCAGTTTTCTACAATTTTTGTTTACTTGTTTTGATCATATCTCTCTCATACGAACTTGAAATCAATCGATTCAAAAACAAAAATTGTTGGTCTCGAAGAGAGCTACAAATCCCAAGCATTTCCAGAGGCAGCTGACTTCACCATTGTTCTCAGTTGAGCGTTTTCCAGTCCGTGGTCAGTATGTGTGATACAACTTTTTCTTTTTCAATTTCATCTTTGATCTTCTTTTGATTCTTACTATTTGATTGATGAAATTTGTTGAGAAGTATGTTAGATCACTTGCTAGGGTTGTTTGATCATTTGTTAATTGAGTTTTAGCTTTGTGATTTGTTTTGAACATATATGTGCTAAACTTGATTTATCATGAAATTGATTCTAGAAAATATGTGTGTGCTTCATGTTATTTTCTATGTTTTATTTCATGATCTAAGAACTAGGTTTTTAGTGTGATATATTGAATATTCATACCTTTGTTCTTATTGATTTACATGTCTTGATTTCTAGATAATCTTGTGATTGTGTGTTGGAAGCATATTCTAGATTGTCATTGAACATGTACATTTTGCTTGATTGATCATCTAGCTTAATTTGTTTGTGTTTGCATCACTTGCATCACTTTAGATCATAGCCTTGCATTAGGTTGAAGTCTCTAGCAAAGTGAGTGAAGCTTTGTGGATAGAGCAAGGAAGTCTTGTCTAGGGTCGGGAGGATCCGGATAGGCTAGCACGAAATCTTCCTAGAGACGTGAGCGTCTTGGATAGGAAGTTACTTTCTAGAGGTGTAGGATACATCTCGGATAGGAAGTAGGCTTGGTGATTCACTAGCCCGAGGGTAGATTAGTAGTTGATAGCTTGAGTGGATATCATGAGTGATAGCTTGAGTGTGTAAGTCCTTTTTCACATAGTGGATTGCTTTGCCGTGGTTGTGGTATCAACCCGTGGATGTTTCCTCTTTGAGGTTTTACCACGTTAAAACTCTTGTGTTCATTTTTGTTTTTATTTTTCTTTATCTTCCATATCTTACATTGATTGCATATCTTGTAAATTGATTAACTCTTGTATTAGTGAAATCAATTCATTTGCTAAAATCTATTCAAGTGTGCATTCTCTTTATATATTCCGCATTATTTTTAAATTGGAAGAATTTGGAGCCTATACCTATTCACCCCCCCTCTAGGTATATTACACTATATTGCTTAAGGGAATTTCAGTAACCATAAGTCTCTCATTTATCTTAGGATTAAGATAGACTCTCTGATTGTCCTGATAATGAAAAGGCCATTATCTATTGACGGTTCTAAATAAAGTATTTCATTGTAATCCAGTTCAATGCACCCAGTGCACTAAATTCTTTTACTCGAAGACTCTCCGATGATTTTAGACTTATCATAACACATTTGATCCCACTCAAATGCTAGTAAAAGAATTCTACAACTTTAACAAGATAAAGGTGCCAAACCTTTAACTTAAGTTGTGAACATTATTCAAGACTAACTAAAGAATTATGTCTACCTCATACATATCCAGATGTACGAACAATTCTTCTTTTCTCATAGTCTTTTGACCTTATGATTATTTACTTTTGACAATTATAATATTCAATCTATAAATGCTATAAGATTTGTTTAAATCAGAAATCACTTTATTAATATGAAAAGATTGTCAAAAACAATATTACACTCTTGCTATTGAGCATAATCCTAACAATCTCCCACTTGCGCTATAGCAAATGTGTCATATCTCTCATTTCCATGTTCTCTAGTGCCCATCAAAACTCTTCTGTGGTAGAGCCTTTATGAAGGATACGCTAGATTTTCTGCTGACGCGATTTTGGTAATCGTCATGTCACCGCTATGCACAATCTCCCTAAGAAGATGATACTTTCTTACAATGTGTTTTCCTCTCTTATGACTTCTTGGTTCTCTCGAATTAGCCACTGCTCCACTGTTATCACAGTAGATAGTGATCTGCTTATTCGCACTAGGTACCACTTCCAAGTCAATCAGGAATTGGCGAAGCCAAACAGCCTATTTGGTAGCTTCGCATGCAGCAACATACTTAGCTTCCATGGTGGAATCAGCAATACAAGATTGCTTAATACTCCTCCATATGACTATTCCTTTTCCAATAGTAAACACAGATCCTGATGTGAATTTTCTGGTAGTCAGAATCTGACTGGAAATCATAATCTGTTTACCCAACGGGAATCAAATCCCCTCCTGAGTATACAAGCATATTATCTCTCGTTCTTCTGAGATACTTGAAAATATGCTTGACTGCCGTCCAGTGATCAGGACTAGGTTTCGATTGAAACTTGCTAACTATGCCCACAGCAAAACAAATATATGGTATAGTGCAGAGCATTGCATACATGAGACTTCCAACTACCGAGGCATTTGGAATCCTACTCATGAATTGCTCTTCATGCTCATTCTTAGGAACTTGTTCCTTAGAAAATTTAATTCCATTTTTGAAAAGTAACATACCTTTCTTGGAATCTTGCATGGAAAATCTAGACAAGATTTTATCTATGTATGAAGCTTGGGATAGTGCAATCATTATATTCTTTCTATCCCTTATTACTTGGATACCAAGAATATAACTTGCTTCTCCTAAGTCCTTCATATCAAATTGTTTTGCTAACCATTCTTTTACTGATGTCAATACACCTACATCGTTTCTGATGAGTAGTATATCATCAACATAAAGAATTTAGGAAAACCAACTCGTCGCCATTAATCCTTTTGCATACACAAGTTTCGTCACAACTTGATCGAACCTTATGTTCCAGGATCAGGATGCTTACTTTAATCCATATTTGGATTTTTGCAACTTGCATTGCCTTTTGCCAATGGCGACAATCAACATCCTCCATTGCTTCCCTATACGTGTAGGGATCATCGTCGTCCAGGAGATTCTCCACTGATTCTCCCAGACCGATGTATCTCTCGGGTTGATTTCTAACCCTCCCACTACGACGAGGTATGGTAGGTTGTTAATTTTGTGATGGTGCGGAACTTACAATTGGGCTAGGTTGTGTAAGCTTGTGTGGAATTGTATCTCCTAACTTCTCATTCAGGACAATTCTACTTGTAAGTACAAAATCATTCATGTAGTCCTTTTCCAGAAATTTAGCATTTGTTGAAACAAATACTTTAAGATCCGAAGGACTATAGAAATATCCCTTAGTTTCTTTTGGATACCCCACAAATATGCATGTTTTCAAACGGGACTCCATCTTTTCTATCTTTCCTTTTAACACATGCGCAGGACAACCAAATATCCTTAAGTGTTGTAAACTAGGCTTTCGCCCAATCCACAACTCATGCGTTTGTTTGAGGAACCAACTTAGATGGTACATCATTTAGAATGTATATTGCAATTTTTAAAGCATATCCCCAAAAAGAAATAGGAAGCGTTGAATAACTCAACATAAACCTAACCATGTCTAAACGAGTTCTATTTGTCCTTTCTGCCACCCCATTCTATTGAGGTGTACCTGGTGCATAAAACTGAGAAATGATCCCATTATCAATAAGATATTGCTGAAACTCACCAGATAGATATTCTCCACCACGATCATATCTCAAGATTTTATGTGTTTCTCAAGCTGTTTTTTCCACTGCAGCTTTAAATGCTTTGAACATGTCAAAAGCATTCGACTTATGTCTCATGAGATACACATAACCAAATCTCGAATAATCATCTATGAAAGTGATGAAGTACTCATATCCACCTCTAGCTTGAATGCTCATAGGACCACATACATCAGTATGCATTAATCCTAAACATTCAGTGGCTCTTGTGCCTTTGGTCCTGAATGACATTTTGGTCATTTTACCTTCCAAACAGGATTCACAAGTTGGTAGATCATCAACCTTTAAGTCACTTAAAGGTCCATCACTAACCAATCTTTTAATCCTATTAAGGTTATTATGACCTAGGCGCAAATGGCATAGGTATGTTTCATCTTATGATAATTTACTCTTTTATGGTTAGGTTGCGTTAATTCTATGTCTAACAAGTGAGAGATATTTCTATGTAAATAGAATAGACCATTTTCCAATGTACCTTTGCAAACAAATTTGTCATCCTTACTAATAATAATAAAATTTATTAAAAGCAACTGAATATTCAAATTTATTTAAACAAGAAACTGAAATTAAATTTCTCTTGAATTGAGGTACATAATAAATGTCTATCAAATCTAAATTCCTACTAGAATCTAGATTAATTCTAATATCTCCCACTGCACTAGTAGACACCAACACTCCGTTGCCTAAACGCAAGTTGATTTCATTCTTATTCGGCCTTCTCCTTTCTTGAAACCCCCATAAGGAATAACAAACATGATTATTGGCTACTGAGTCTACGAACCAAGAATCTGTAGAATTTGCTAGTAAACATGTTTCAAGATAATTCACATTACCTTGTTCCTTCTTATTCTGAGACTTTGGGCAATTACTTTTCCAATGTCTCTTTTCACCACAAAGAAGCACTTCCTTTTGGTCTTGGTTACTTTCTTAGTCTCCTTCTTGGTAGGCCCAAGTTGCTTTTTCTTCTGTTATTCCTTGACCTTCTGACGGGTCTTAACAGTAGCAACTTTAACAACCATATGAATCTCTTCTAGAGACATCATCATATCAGCAACAGACCCCATTCCTTCATGCTACTATTGCAACACGTCAGAAATGGTAGCCATTTGGCCATCTCATTCGAGGTCTTCCACTGCTTATACTCGTCTCTTTGCATCACATTAGATTCATTAGTGGGAGCAGGTGGTTTTTAGGAGTAGTCAGAACAACTTATTTTTTCAGCTTGCAGCGACAACCCAATTTTCCTTTTCCATGTGACATAATTATCACTAGTTAAAATTTTATCTTTTAGGATGATCATTAGGGATGGGGTCATGATTTCTTAATAAAACAAAATTATATAGTAAATAATCATGATAAAGCACTTTCGAATATTTCTTGAATTAAATAAATAACTCAATCGTAAAAATTCAACGATGATCCAACACCCATAAATGTTACGCCTCCTTTGGGAGTTGATCGCGCTGTAAATATTCACATTTAGCGCTCTCATTTCCTTTCTTTTATACTTGTGTCTCGGGTAAAACCGGTATTTTAATGTGTTAAATAAGTGTTTCAGGGAAATAGAGGAATTCAGGGGTGTTTTGGTCATTTTGGAGAAATAAGGGCTAAAATGTATTATTCTAGAGAAGATTGAAGATTGAAGATTCTACAATTAAGGGAGAGATCAGGGGTGCAAATTGTAATTTGCCGTGCAAAGCATAGTGTCAGGTGCCACGTCACGCGCGAAACGACGCCATTTTGGACTGTATTGCATCAGCCTGACATCTGTTAGGATTATGCTCAATAGCAAGAGTGTAATATTGTTTTTGATAATATTTTCATATTAATAAAGTCATTTCTGATTTAAACAAATCTTATAGCATTTATAGATTGAATAATAATTGTCAAAGTAAATAATCATAAGGTCAAAAGACTATGAGAAAAGAAGAATTGTTCGTACATCTGGATATGTATGAGGTAGACACAATTCTTTAGTTAGTCTTGAATAATGTTCACAACTTAAGTTAAAGGTTGGTCACCTTTATCTTGTTAAAGTTGTAGAATTCTTTTGCTAGCATTTGAGTGGGATCAAATGAGTTTTATGAGTTTGAAATCATCGGAGGGTCTTCGAGTAAAAGAATCTAGTGCACTGGGTGCATTGAACTGGATCACAATGAAATACTTTATCTAGAACCGTCAATAAATAATAGTCTTTTCATTATCAGGACAATCGGAGAGTCTATCTTAATCCTGAGATAAATGATGGACTTATGGTTGCAAGTGGTATCATTTGAGTTATCAATGAGTACGATTATATAGCATAGTCTATCCTCGATAGTTTGGTGATATTCATTTGTTAATCGATAGAGGACTTCATTTATAGATATGGACATCGTGGCTCCATTTATTAAATGAGAGTAGAATATCATCATATGGATGTTTTGAGGTATTGGATATTGAATCTTAACGTTAAGTTTTCGATAGAGTCTATTGAAACATGGCTTCTGGACAAGTCAAAATATCTAAGTTCAAAATGTGGTCATATGAGTAAATATGGTAACTTGGAGAGCTATAGGCGGTCTATGAGCTCTTGGCGATTACTGATATTCTTCACGAGGATACACCATCTCCTATAAGATTGTCTAGGGTATGAATGAGAATCATTTACTTATTCCATCTTTATTTAAGAGTGCAATTTTAGTTCTTTAGAATGAACTAAAATTAATAGATTGAACCTAAGTGAATCATTTGTTGATTGTGATTGGGTTATGTCTATTGGAGCTTAAATTTAGATAGGCCTGCCAAGATCCCCAATCCACACGGACTTGCATGGATCACTTAATATATTCTACTACACCATTTGGGTCCATCTAGAATTGTATTTAATATATTAAGAATATAATTTGCACATTATTTATTTAATGTGCTGATCAATTATATTAATATATTAATGAAAGGCATGTGGGCTTGTTTCTTTTAGTAAGAATGGGTCTGGTTCACATGTGGGCCTTTTATTAAGGTCCAATGGATTTAATAAAATAGAAAAACAATATATAGATATATTAATATATATGGCACATGGCCAAGATATATATATGATATTATATTGTTTTATTTTTATTATTTGATTAAATGGAAATTAATTAATTGATTTATTAATTATTTAATTAAAATCATCAAATCTTTTTCTAACTAGGAAATATGTTTCTTAGTAGTATACTATTGTGGTAGTATAAATAAAATAAAGGACTTTATTTGGTAAGTAGATAAATAAGGGATTTATTTATCTAGTCAAATTAGGAAGTCTTTGATATAGTCACAAATACTAAAGAGTTGGATTAGGGTTTGGAATTCTAAGGAAATCTACATAGGGTTAGGATTTAAGTCAAAAGACACAAATCCTACATGGTAAAGGATTTCGGCCACAAAATATAGATATAATATTGTGCAAGAATTCGCCTAATATAGATATATATTAAATGGCAAGAAGTGGTCCATGATATATATTTTATTTTATGGCAAGAGGTATTCACGTGTATATATATATATATATATATATATATATTTTCGTAATAGCCCGCAATATACTTATATATTTATAAAGTGCAGATTTCGGTGCACTAACTTATATGTTTTAATAGGCAAGAATTCGGTGCACTATATAAATATGAGGCAAGTGGAATTCAGCTAACCCTAATGTCTTGGACTTGAGAGTTTTTTCTTTTGCTAGAGAAAAATAGAATCCAACTCTTAGACTAGTGTGATTTTCAGCCAAGAGGAATATAGAGAAAAGTTTGTTCTTATTTTGATAGTGCACTAGTAACTTTTATATCAAAAGGTTTTGTGTACAATTTCGAATAAGGTTCACGTGAGTTTCGATCTAACGATTGTGAATTCAAAAGTGACCGGAACATTCTTTGTAGCCTCTTGGAATTTATTGTGACTAACGAAAAAGAAAAAGTTTTGTTAATCCATCCTCAGGTACACAATTCAAAGAGAAGGGAGACCACGCTCCTAGGTGATTCACGTTCGTGATTGGATTGGAAGATCTTGCGGATTACCATCGACGCAATGTCAATCGGATCACGCGACAAAGGTATGATATCTTTAGTATTATAGGTTAATTAATTAAAGGGTTAAGGTTCATCTTTAAGGAAAAATTTTAAAACATACTAAACTCTATTTTAGTCTCGCTTCCGCTGCATTGACCATATTTTTCCCTACAATTGGTATCAGAGCCAGGTTGTACCCTTTAATTAATTAATGTATATATACGTGAATCGATTTCTTTTTATTGTGATTATGCATGTTTAAGAAAGAGATGGCACTCTAGGTATTCGCATATATAATTACATTGGAATGTATGGATTTATATATGTTATTTTAAAGTGAATTGTTGTTGCTCGATTTTGGTTCTAGAATTTCAATGTATTTTTTGTTTCGGAATTGTAACAAGAAGGGTGGTCTATCATTGCCATAATTCCTTCTTGGTAGTTGCTAAGTTCTCTTTTAATTTTATTGTAATAAAGTAGTGTAGTTTTTATTGTGTTAAAAAATACTGCAGTTTTTTTATTATTAAAATAGTGCAGTTTTTGGTTGTGTTAAAATACTGCAGTGATTAAAAAAAAATAAAAATACTGCAGTAATTTATTTGTTAAAATATTCTGTAATAAATATTCAAGTATCAAAGATTTGAAGATTTGAAGAATTGGAAGCAACCGGAACGAACTTGGGATCGTGTGCACCATAGCAATGAGCGTGCGGGCAATTAAGCATGCAGCTGCGCTTGTGATGTTATGGGCTGCGCACGGCAGCCTTTTGGAGGTTGTGGGCTGCGCACGGCAGCCCTTTGTGGGGTGTGGTGCGCACGCCCATAGGAGGCAGCCAAGGGATGCACGAGTGGACGATGGCCGCTTGAAGACTTGTTCGCCAAGAAAGGAGTTTTATTGTATTCCAAACAAATGTAATTTACTTGTTTTTCTAGGATGGATCAAAATTGTGGCTATTTATTTTTGTAAATATTACAATATTTGTTATTGTATGATAACATGTCATATAGAATAGGAGTGCCACTCATATATCTCTTTTAGTATGAACATGCATTGAATTTTAGGTATCTAAATTGGCATCTAGATAACTTGGTAAATCATTCTATGGGATTTAATCACACGCCTTAAATAATTGAGTGGGAGAAGGGGTTTTGCAACACCTATGGCCTCCAAGGTTAGTTGAGCTTTATTATTTATTGGTAATCCCCCCAAGGGGCGTCCATGAATAGAATTTAGCAACATACTTCCTTACAAGGATAGACTAGACAATTGACTCAAACGAGATCTACTCCCCAAGGAGGGATTTTCGTGAGAGAAAATATTGAGGGTCGATATCTTGGTAACACACTCAATGTAATCTTATTGATATCCTCCCAAGAGTTCTTGTCAATAAAATTGCAAGGCTAAAATTGAAAACGCTGGTTGTTATGTTAACAATTAGGTGGGACCTAGTCTAACTAGTAAATGGTGCGAACTCCCAAAGGAGGTGTAACATTTATGGGTGTTGGATCACCGTTGAATTTTTATGATTGAGTTAATTATTTAAATCAAGATAAATATTCGAAAGTGCTTTATCATGATTATTTACTCATATATATTTTTGTTTTATTAAGAAATCATGATCCCATCCCTAATGATCATCCTAAAAGATAAAATTTTAACTAGTGATAATTATGTCACATGGAAAAGGAAAATTGGGTTGTTGCTACAAGCTGAAAAACATAAGTTTGTTCTGACTACTCCTAAAAACCACCTGCTCTCACTAATGAATCTAATGTGATGCAAAGAGATGAGTATGAGCAGTGGAAGACCTCGAATGAGATGGCCAAATGGCTACCATCTCCGACGTGTTGCAACAGCAGCATGAAGGAATGGGGTCTGCTGCTGATATGATGATGTCTCTAGAAGAGATTCATATGGTCGGTAAAGTTGCTACTGTTAAGACCCGTCAGAAGGTCAAGGAATAACAGAAGAAAAAGCAACTTGGGCCTATCAAGAAAGAGACTAAGAAAGTAACCAAGATCAAAAGGAAGTTCTCCTTTTATGGTGAAAAGAGACATTGGAAAAGTAATTGCCCAAAGTCTCAGATAAGAAGGAACAAGGTAATGTGAATTATCTTGAAACATGTTTACTGGCAAATTCCACAGATTCTTAAATCATAGACTTAGTAGCCAATAATCGTGTTTGTTATTCCTTATGGGGGTTTCAAGGAAGGAGAAGGCTGAATAAGAATGAAATCAACTTGCGTTTAGGCAACGGAGCGTTGGTGTCTGCTAGTGCAGTGGGAGATATTAGAGTTAATCTAGATTCTAGTAGGCATTTAGATTTGATAGACATTTATTATGTACCTCAATTCAAGAGAAATTTAAATTTCAGTTTCTTGTTTAAATAAATTTGAATATTCTGTTACTTTTAATAAATTTTTTATTATAGTAAGGATGACAAATTTGTTTTCAAAGGTACATTGGAAAATGGTCTATTCTATTTACATAGAAACATCTCTCACTTGTTAGACACAGAATTAACGCAACCTAACCATAAAAGAGTAAAATTATCATAAGATGAAACCTACCTATGCCATTTGCGCCTAGGTCATAATAACCTTAATAGGATTAAAAGATTGGTTAGTGATGGACCTTTAAGTGACTTAAAGGTCGATGATCTACCAACTTGTGAATCCTGTTTGGAAGGTAAAATGACCAAAAGGTCGTTCAGGACCAAAGGCACAAGAGCCATTGAATGTTTAAGATTAATGCATACTGATGTATGTGGTCCTATGAGCATTCAAGTTAGAGGTGGATATGAGTACTTCATCACTTTCACAGATGATTATTCGAGATTTGGTTATGTGTATCTCATGAGACATAAGTCGAATGCTTTTGACATGTTCAAAGCATTTAAAGCTGAAGTGGAAAAAACAGCTTGAGAAACACATAAAAATCTTGAGATCTGATTGTGGTGGAGAATATCTATCTGGTGAGTTTCAGCAATATCTTATTGATAATGGGATCATTTCTCAGTTTTCTGCACCAGGTACACCTCAATAGAATGGGGTGGCAGAAAGGAAAAATAGAACTCTTTTAGACATGGTTAGGTCTATGTTAAGTTATTCAACGCTTCCTATTTCTTTTTTGGGATATGCTTTACAAACTGCGATATACATTCTAAACGATGTACCATCTAAGTCGGTTCCTCAAACAAACGCATGAGTTATGGACTGGGCGAAAGCCTAGTTTACAACACTTAAGGATATTTGATTGTCCTGCGCATGTGTTAAAAGGAAAGACAGAAAAGATGGAGTCCCGTTCGGAAACATGCATATTTGTAGGATATCCAAAAGAAACTAAAGGATACTATTTCTATAGTCCTTCAGATCTTAAAGTATTTGTTTCGACAAATGCTAAATTTCTGGAAAAGGACTATATGAATGATTTTGTACCTAGAAGTAGAATTGTCCTGAATGAGATGTTAGGAGATACAATTCCACAAGAGGTTACACAACCTAGCCCAATTGTAAGTTCCGCACCATCACAAAATCAACACTACTATTCCTCATCGTAGTGGGAAGGTTAGTGGAAAACCCGAGAGATACATCGGTCTGGGAGAATCAATGGAGAATCTCCCGGACGACGATGATCCCTACACGTATAGGGAAGCAATGGAGGATGTTGATTGTCGTCATTGGCAAAAGGCAATGCAAGTTGCAATAATCCAAATATGGATTAAAGTAAGCATCCTGATCCTGGAACATAAGGTTCGATCAAGTTGTGACGAACCTTGTGTATGCAAAAGGATTAATGGCGACAAGTTAGTTTTCCTAAATTCTTTATGTTGATGATATACTACTCATCGGAAACGATGTAGGTGTATTGACATCAGTAAAAGAACGGTTAGCAAAACAATTTGATATGAAGGACTTAGGAGAAGCAAGTTATATTCTTGGTATCCAAGTAATAAGGGATAGAAAGAATAGAACGATTGCACTATCCCAAGCTTCATACATAGATAAAATCTTGTCTAGATTTTCCATGCAAGATTCCAAGAAAGGTATGTTACTTTTCAGAAATGGAATCAAATTCTCTAAGGAACAAGTTCCTAAGAATGAGTATGAAGAGCAATTCATGAGTAGGATTCAAATGCCTCGGCAGTTGGAAGTCTCATGTATATAATGCTCTGCACTAGACCAGATATTTGTTTTGCTATGGGCATAGTTAGCAGGTTTCAATCAAAACCTGGTCCTGATCACTGGACGGCAGTCAAGCATATTTTCAAGTATCTCAGGAGAACGAGAGATAATATGCTTGTATACTCAGGAGAGGATTTGATTCCCGTTGGGTATACAGATTCTGATTTCCAGTCGGATTCTGACTACCAGAAAATCCACATCAGGATCTATGTTTTATTGGAAGAGGAACAGTCATATGGAGGAATATCAAGCAATCTTGTATTGCTGATTCCACCATGGAAGCTAAGGATGTTGCTGCATGCGAGGCTACCAAAGAGGCTGTTTGGCTCCACCAATTACTGATTGACTTGGAAGTGGTTCCCAGTGCGAATAAGCAGATCACTATCTACTGTGACAACAATGGAGCAGTGGCTAATTCGAGAGAACCAAGAAGTCATAAGAGAGGAAAACACATTGAAAGGAAGTATCATCTTCTTAGGGAGATTGTGCATAGGGGTGACGTGACGATTACCAAAATCGCGTCAGCAGAAAATCTAATGTATCCCTACACAAAGGCTCTACCACAGAAGAGTTTTGATGGGCACCTAGAGAGCATGGAAATGAGAGATATGACACATTTACTATAGCGCAAGTGGGAGATTGTTAGGATTATGCTTAATAGCAAGAGTGTAATATTGTTTTTGACAATCTTTTCATATTAATAAAGTGATTTCTGATTTAAACAAATCTTATAGCATTTACATATTGAATATTATAATTGTCAAAAGTAAATAATCATAAGGTCAAAAGACTATGAGAAAAGAAGAATTGTTCGTACATCTGGAAATGTATGAGGTAGACACAATTCTTTAATTAGTCTTGAATAATGTTCACAACTTAAGTTAAAGGTTGGGCACCTTTATCTTGTTAAAGTTGTAGAATTCTTTTGCTAGCATTTGAGTGGGATCAAATGAGTTATGATGAGTCTGAAATCATCGGAGGGTCTTCGAGTAAAAGAATCTAGTGCACTGGGTGCATTGAACTGGATCACAATGAAATACTTTATCTAGAACCGTCAATAGATAATAGTCTTTTCATTATCAGGACAATCGGAGAGTCTATCTTAATCCTGAGATAAATGATGGACTTATGGTTGCAAGTGGTATCATTTGAGTTATCAATGAGTACGATTATATAGCATAGTCTATCCTCGATAGTTTGGTGATATTCATTTGTTAATCGATAGAGGACTTCATTTATAGATATGGACATCGTGGATCCATTTATTAAATGAGAGTAGAATATCATCATATGGATGTTTTGAGGTATTGGATATTGAATCTTAACGTTAAGTTTTCGATAGAGTCTATTGAAACATGGCTTCTGGACAAGTCAAAATATCTAAGTTCAAAATGTGGTCATATGAGTAAATATGGTAACTTGGAGAGCTATAGGCGGTCTATGAGCTCTTGGCGATTACTGATATTCTTCACGAGGATACACCATCTCCTATAAGATTGTCTAGGGTATGAATGAGAATCATTTACTTATTCCATCTTTATTTAAGAGTGCAATTTTAGTTCTTTAGTGGAATGAACTAAATTAATAGATTGAACCTAAGTGAATCATTTGTTGATTGTGATTGGGTTATGTCTATTGGAGCTTAAATTTAGATAGGCCCGCCAAGATCCCCAATCCACACGGACTTACATGGATCACTTGATATATTCTACCAGACCAATTTATGGGTCCATCTAGAATTGTATTTAATATATTAAGAATATAATTTGCACATTATTTATTTAATGTGCTGATCAATATATTAATATATTAATGAAAGGCATATGGGCTTGTTTCTTTTAGTAAGAATGGGTCTGGTTTACATGTGGGCCTTTTATTAAGGTCCAATGGATTTAATAAAATAGAAAAACAATATATAGATATATTAATATATATGGCACATAGCCAAGATATATATATGATATTATATTGTTTTATTTTTATTATTTGATTAAATGGAAATTAATTAATTGATTTATTAATTATTTAATTAAAAATCAAAATCTTTTTCTAACTAGGAAATATGTTTCTTAGTAGTATACTATTGTGGTAGTATAAATAAAATAAAAGACTTTATTTGGTAAGTAGATAAATATGAGATTTATTTATCTAGTCAAATTAGGAAGTCTTTGATATAGTCACAAATACACTAAAGAGTTGGATTAGGGTTTGGAATTCTAAGGAAATCTACTTAGGGTTAGGATTTAAGTCAAAAGACACAAATCCTACATGGTAAAGGATTTCGGCCACAAAATATAGATATAATATTGTGCAAGAATTCGCCTAATATAGATATATATTAAATATGGCAAGAAGTGGTCCATGATATATATTTTATTTTATGGCAAGAGGTATTCACGTGTATATATATATATATAGATATATTTTTCGTAATAGCCCGTAATATACTTATATATTTATAAAGTGCAGATTTCGGTGCACTAACTTATATGTTCTAATAGGCAAGAATTCGGTGCACTATATAAATATGAGGCAAGTGGAATTCGGCTAACCCTAATGTCTTGGACTTGAGAGGTTTTTCTTTTGCTAGAGAAAAATAGAATCCAACTCTTAGACTAGTGTGATTTTTGGCCAAGAGGAATAGAGAGAAAAGTTTGTTCTTATTTTGATAGTGCACTAGTAACTTTTATATCAAAAGGTTTTGTGCACAATTTCGAATAATGTTCACGCGAGTTTCAATCTAACGATTGTGAATTCAAAAGTGACCGGAACATTCTTTGTAGCCTCTTGGAATTTATTGTGACTAACGAAAAAGAAAAAGTTTTGTTAATCCATCCTCAGGTACACAATTCAAAGAGAAGGGAGACCACGTTCCTAGGTGATTCACGTTCGTGATTGGATTGGAAGATCTTGTGGATTACCATCGACGCAATGTCAATCGGATCACGCGACAAAGGTATGATATCTTTAGTATTATATGTTAATTAATTAAAGGGTTAAGGTTCATCTTTAAGGAAAAATTTTAAAACATACTAAACTCTATTTTAGTCTCGCTTCCGCTGCGTTGACCATATTTTTCCCTACAACGTCACGCTGACGTCAGGTCGTCTTCTTCAGCAAACCGGGTCGACCCGACTTTGACCCGTTTCAGACCTGATCATAACCCGATGGTTTTCGACCCGTTTTCGGTGATTTTTCTGACCAAATTCTGCCCAGATCACCGACCAAGCTCCCTCCGGTCACGATGGACCCATTTCTGACCTTCCATGCACAAGTTCTTCTCTCTCCTCCAAGAAGCCAACCTCCATGGCCACCAAGCTTTAAGTTCAACTTTAGCGGCTTCGTTCTCGCCAATCCAGTCGTTCCAAACTCGCCAAACGACGGTGGTTTCATGCAGCGGGACAATGCCCGCAGTCCAGAACGTACAAGCTCACCTATAACCTCCAAAAATGCCTGGCGACTTCGTGCGGCGGGCAAGAACCCGCTAGCTTGGCGTTTTGAACCCATCAACTTGACCTACCTTGGAGATATTTCGGCCAAATGCTCTCCAAAACCTTCCCTACATATATATTCTCCTTTCCTAACCCTAAAACACATCCCTAAGATCCAAAACCACCCAATTACATACCCTTTTACACACAAGTACACACTTACACCTTATAATAGCTTAGAAGTGCACTCACACCACACTCTCACTCTCAACACCTTTTGACTCCAAGCTTTGGAAAGGCAAGGAGAAGCCTATCTAGCTTGAAGACTTCTCAAGAGATTGGGTTGTTTTCTTCATCTCTTTTGTTAACTTTAGCTTGTTGTTATTGTTGTTGTAATTTTACTACATGTTGATGTTGGGAATATTGGTGGGATTGTAATATTATTCATATTTTGGTTGATTAGTATATTTGCTTGAGCTTAATTGATGCATGTTAATTGATTAACCAATTAATTGATATGTAATAGGATTTAGACTATTGAGACATCAATAGCATGCATGGATGATTATTTGTGTATGTGCCTAATCCTAAGTTAGATTGGTTAATACCAATTGTGTAAGCTTATTGCTATCAACTAGATAGTGGATTTATTGCATGAAAACCATTTCCTAGCATTTCCATGCATTTACCACCTCACAACTACACTTTCCTATGACCATGCATGAGTGTAGTTGGTAATTAGTTTAGTTTAGTTAATTAGTTAATTGATTAGGTAAGCTTGTTAGTTTAGTTAGTTTAGTTGATTAATGTTATCTTAGTTGTTATTTAGTTATTGCCATCTTAGTTAATCTTAGTGTAATCTTAGATTAGTTAGTTTAATTTGCTTATGACCATACCCTTTTACTTTTCTTGCATGTATATAGTGTAAATAGTTTGATTATAACATAGACGTAGAACCAATTTACGTGTAACTCTTCTCCCTGTGGAACGAACCGTACTTGTTGCTACGCGATCTTAACGATCCGTGCACTTGCGGATAAACACGACCACGCCCCATTATTTACGATAGTTTATAGAACTATCCCGTGGCGCATCAAGTTTATGTCGCCATTGGGGACATTTTATTAGACCCATTTCGGGCGTGTCAGGAGTACGTACCATTTATTAGTTGGACTAGGTCCCACCTAATTGTTAACATAACAACCAGCGTTTTTAATTTTAGCCTTGCAATTTTATTGACAAGAACTCTTGGGAGAATATCAATAAAATTACATTGAGTGTGTTACTAAGATATCGACCCTCAATATATTCTCTTACGAAAATCCCTCCTTGGGGAGTAGATCTCGTTTGAGTCAATTGTCTATCTATCCTTGTAAGGAAGTATATTGCTAAATTCCATTCATGGACGCCCCTTGGGGGGATTACCAATAAAACATAAAGCTCAACTAACCTTGGAGGCCGTAGGTGTTTGCAAAACACCTTCTCCCACTCAATTATTTAAGGCGTGTGATTAAATTCCATAGAATGATTTACCATGTTATCTAGATGCCAATTAGATACCTAAATCATTAAATGCATGTTCATACCAAAAGAGATATATGAGTGGCACTCCTATTCTATATGACATATCATACAATAACAAATATTGTAATATTTACGAAAATAAATAGCCACAATTTTGGTCCATCCTAGAAAAGCAAGTAAATTACATTTGTTTGGAATACAATAAACTCCTTTCTTGGCGAACAAGTCTTCAAGCGGCCACCGATCACTTGTGCGTCCCACGACTGCCCCTATGGGTGTGCGCACTCCACAACCCCAACAAGGGCTGCCGTGCGCAGCCCATGGCACTTCATGGGGCTGCCGTGCGCAACCCACAATCCAACATGCACAGCTGCGTGCAATCTTGCGCGCATGCATGTTGCTATGGTGCGCACGGTTCCAAACTTGTTCCAGTTGCTTCCAATTCTTTAAGTCTTCGAATCTTCGATGCTTGAACATATTACAACATTATTTAAACAATAAAATACTGCAGTTTTTTTTTTTTTAATCACTGTAGTATTTAATACAAAAAAAAAAAACTGCACTATATTTTAATACAATAAAAAAAACTGCACTAAATTTTAATACAATAAAAAAACTTAGCAACTACCAAGAAGGAAATTGTGACAATAATAGGCCACCCTTCTTATTACAATTCCGAAACAAAAATACATTGAAATTCTAGGATCAAAATTAAGCAATAACAATTCACTTTATAACAACATATAACATATAAATCCATACATTCCAATGTAATTATATATGAGAATACCTAGAGTGCCATCTCTTTCTAAACTTGCATAATCACAATAAAAAGAAATAGATTCAAGTATATATACGTTAATTAATTAAAGGGTACAACCAAGGCTCTGATACCAATTGTAGGGAAAATACGTGCACGCAGCGGAAGCGAGACTAAATCGAGTTTAGTATAGTTTAAAATTTTTCCATAATTTGAAACTTAACCCTCTAATTAATTAACATATAACTAAAGATATCATACCTTTGTCGCGTGATCCGATTGACATTGCGTCAATGGTAATCCGCAAGATCTTCCAATCCAATCACGAACGTGAATCACCTAGGAGCGTGGTCTCCCTTCTCTTTGAATTGTGTACCTGCGGATGGATTAACAAAACTTTTTCTTTTTCGTTAGTCACAATAAGTTCCAAGAGACAACAAAGAATATTCCGGTCACTTTTGAATTCACAATCTTTAGATCGAAACTCGCGTGAACCTTATTTGAAATTGTGCACAAAACCTTTTGATGTAAAAGTAACTAGTGCACTATCGAAATAAGAACAAACTTTTCTCTCTATTCCTCTTGGCCGAAAATCACACTAGTCTAAGAGTTGGATTCTATTTTTCTCAAGCAAAAGAAAAATAACTCTCAAAGCTTGCCTCAGGGTTTTTTTTATTATATATATATATATATATATCACTACAAGAAAATATGGCTTTATTGACAGTTTTTTGTTGACAGTAACTAATATATTTTTTTTATATTTATATATATTATTTAATATATTAATATATAATATATATAATACATATATATAATACACATATATATTATAATAATACATATAATAATATATATTATATATAATATATATAATATAATAATATATAGTACGTATAAACATATATATATTATATTATATAATATTAATAATATAATATATTTATATAATATAATACATATATTATATATTAATATTATATATATTATATAATAATAATATATATTATAATATATATAATATATATTATATATGTAATAATATAAATATATATAATATAATATATAATATAATATATAATATATAAATTATAATACATATATATATAATGTTTATATATCAATATAATATATAATAATAATATATTATTTTTGGAAAGGAGGGTATTTTTGGAATGGAGTTGGGGCATATGAGGGTATTTCTGGAATAAATTTTTAGTTTGGAATGGAAGGGCATTCCATTGGTTTTTGGATAGAATGCCATTCAACCAAAATAGTCGAATCCCTATTGCAATAGAATCACTATTCCATTGCATTCTTAACAAACCAAACGAATGGAATGGCTTTCTTTCCATTCCATTCCATTCAACCAAACATGGCCTATAGGTAACTTGTGACATCAATTGTAATAAGCATGATTTGAAATACAACTCTCATTACAAGGGAGATATTTCTCAACATGCATCTTGCAATTTAATGAACAAATGTAAGACTCGGATTACTAATTTATATGGGTAATTACATTATTAACGTGTCTCTTAGTATGAAACAAGAGAGTGCAAAATAAATAAACATTTTTTTTTAAAATTATTTTTTTTTTGAATTTTTTGAAAGTAAATGATTTAAAAGTAAATTTATTAAATTTAAAATTTTACTTATCTAATATCGGTTTGCCCAAAAACCGATATCTTACTGTAAAATAAATCCATATCGGGATTTTGTTTGATGTTGAAAATAGGAAGTAAAAGTTTAAAAAAATTTATTAAAGATAAAAAAAAATTATATATTATGAATGTTTTATAATATAATATATAATATATATTATATATTATATATTATTTAATATAATAATATATAATATTTATATATTATATTATATATTATATAACTATCATAAATTATTATTAGATGTGATTTGCTATAAATATATATTATATAAATATTATAAATTATATATATTATTTAATATAAAAATATATATATATTATATTATATTAAAACATTCATAATATATAATTTTTTTCATTATCTTTAATAATTTTTTTAAATTTTTACTTCCTATTTTCAACACCAAACAAAATCCCGATATGGATTTATTTTACAATAAGATATCGGTTTTTGGGCAAGCCGATATTGGATAAGTAAAATTTTAAATTTAATAAATTTACTTTTAAATCATTTATTTTTAAAAAATTCAAAGACATAATTTTTTTAAAAATTGTTTATTTTTTTGCACCCTCTTGTTTCATATTAAATGACACGTTAATAATCCAATTACCTATATAAATTAGTAATCTAAGTCTTACATTTGTTCATTAAATTGCAAGATGCATGTTGAGAAATATCTTCCATGTAGTGAGAGTTGTATTCCAAATCATGCTTATTACAATTGATGTCACAAGTCTCCTATAGACCATGTTTGGTTGGATGGAACGGAAAGAAAGTCATTCCATTCGTTTGGTTTGTTAAAATGCAATGGAATGGTGATTCCATTGGAATGGGGATTCCATCCAAAAACCAATGGAAAGTCATTCCATTCTAAACTAAAATTTATATTCCATAAATACCCTCATATGCTCCAACTCCATTACAAAAATACCCTCAGCTCCTTTCCAAAATAATATATTATTATTATATATTATATTATTATATGTATTATATATATATATATATAGTATTATATATTATTATATTATTATATATTAATATATTAAATAATATATGTTATATATTTGGGGGGTTTTCAAATATAGCCACCGTTAAGATGCCAAAACCACATATAGCCACTAGTTTTTAAAAAACCAAATATAACCAATATGATCATGGATCAACCAATATGATCATGGATCATGGATTGTGTGGTGGAAGTTAGTGGGTTCTTTGACAGTTATACCCCTGGAGACGACTTTATTGTATTTAAATACCTGATCTTACAATTTTACCCCTATTCGAATTCTTCTGATCTGACATCTAATTGTTCTACTAAAAGACAAAATTACCCTTGTTATAGAATCTCGATTCAAAAGACAAAACGGAAACGGAAAGGCACCAGTAACAAAAGCTTCAAAAGTGAGAAAGCCACACTGAAGACGACGACCGCAGGCCGCAAGGGAGGGAAAACGGAAACGGAAACGAAAAGCCTTGGAAAGGGAAACGGGAAAGCCACAGTGTGTGGATACTCAGAAAAGAACGACGACCGCAGGTGACCACTAAATACCCTGACGACCACCGTGTGTGGATACGAGGTAGGATCGGATTAGGTTGTTCTTAATCGGCACGATCCCTAATAATTTCCTTTGATTTGATATCCTCTATCCCTTCATCGGCACGATCCCTAATTACATTTGATTTGATATTAGGTTTGTTTGGAAATCTGAAATTACTTGAAATCTGGATTTAATCTTGAATTAATTCCCCCTTCCCGATTTGGGTCTTGATTTTTACCATGATTTTCCCATCAATCGTTTAGGACCCAAGACCGGTCTCCATGATTTCGATGGTTCACCAAAAAAAAAAAACCCTTTACATGAAGCTTTCCGTGATGTTGCCATATCCCCTTAGACTTTACATGAAGCTTTCCATGATCTTGATTTCCATGATGTTGCCAAACAAGATGCCATGTCCAAGATTAAGTTCCATGATACATTCATGATGTTGCCAAACAAGATGCCATGTCCAAGATAAAGTTCCATGATACATTCATGATTCTTGACATTCCATGACGTTTCCATGACATTTTATGATGTTAATATGATTTTTCATGACGTTGCCATGACATTAAATGATTTCATGTCCAAGATTAACGTTCCATGAAGCACTCATGAATCTGGACATGGCATTTTTCATGACGTTTCCATGACATTCAATTCATTTTTCATGACGTTTCCATGACATTCAATGATGTTTACATGACCTTCCATGACGTTGCAATACTTTCCATGATGATGCCATGACTTTCTTTACTTATGCCATGACGAAGGCTAACATTCCATGATGCTTTCGATTCCATGATATGTTTATATGACTTTACATGACCTTCCATGACGTTGCAATACTTTCCATGATGTTAACATGACTTTGTTTCCATGATGCCATAACGAAGGCTAACATTCCATGATGCTTTCGATTCCATGATGTTTATATGACTTTCCATGATGCCATCACAATCATCTCCCATGGCTTTCAATTACTTTTCATTACCTTTTCATGTTAGCCTCTTATAATTCTGTTTTTCTATGCTTTCATGAAGTGCCTATGGTTTTTACACGAATTGGCTATGATTTTTACACGAATTGTATAGTTTTTACACGAATTACGTATAGTTTTTACACGAATTACGTATGGTTTTTACACGACCTGGCATTATTTCATATATATTCCCCCTATTATTTTCAGATGGCTTTGGACCCAAACGCGAGAACCTTCTTATATCCGGATCATGAGAGATGGATCAATGCAAGGATAAACTCGAGAGGTCGGCAGCACTGTAACATTATTGTTGACATTGGCAACGTATTAGGCAGATTAAACGTTTTAGAGCAGTTTAAGCAAGGACCTTTCGGTCATTACCTTGATCTGCATTTGCCCGTCACTACACATGGAAAGGTTTTGCATTCTATTCTGAAAAGGCAGATCGAATATACCAGTACGTCTGAAAAAGCATCACCACCTCGAGATGACGAAATGTGGTTTGGGCTGGGTAGGCAACAACACCGTTTCGGTCAAGTTGAGTTTTGCCTATGTTCTGGGCTAAAAATGGGTAAATTGCCAGAAGGAATAATAAAGGCGATTACTCCAACGAAGGACAGCCTATACGCAAGACATTTCCAGAACCAAACTGCGTACAATTCTGTGTTCCAAACTTTTAAACAACTGACCGACGATCAAGGTGAAGATGGCCTGAAGATGGCAAATCTGTTGGTTATAGGATATGTCTTATGCACTGTCGACCCACGTGACCGTGTACCGCTATGGATGTTTGCATTATTGGATGACGAAGTAGCTTTCGAAGGTTTTCCATGGGGTTCATACGTGTATAGTTATACTTTGAACCGGCTGAAAAATGCTATACACAACAACGTTGACAATCTGAGACCCAAAACAATCGAATCAGGTTTTGAAGGAGAAGGTAAACAAGAATCACAGGACGCAGGTCCTTCCAAAGGAAATGCAAAAAGAAGAAGAATTAAAAAGAGTGAAAGCAAACCCGATGAAGCAGGTCCTTCCAAAGAAAATGCAAAAGAAGAAGAATTAAAAAGACTGAAAGCAAACCCGAAGCAGACAAGATGAGTCACTCCAAAACAATCAAATCAGGTGTTGAAGGAGAAGGTAAACAAGAATCACAGAACGCAGGTACTTCGAAAGGAAATGCTTCCATCACTTACAACCTTTCCGGATTTCTTCTCTCTTTTCAGGTATGTACAGACCACTATGCAATGCCGATTGACTGGATCCATTTCCTGACACATGTTTATAACGCTATTTAATGAAAACGTTAATAGGTTTGGGCCGTTGAAAGATTTCCTTCTCTGACCGGCGTAATTGGCATTCGTCGCGAGCGGAGTTATCCACGGTTCAAAAACTGGGAGTTTTTGAACGCTTCAAATGGGTTCGATGAATTGTTTTTCGACAGATGCAATGTATGTGTGTATATACATAATTGTCATGTTAGATATTTATCTCACTTTAACATTAACATTAATCCTGTGATATGTGCTGATGTGCAGTTGGTAACAGTGGACCTAAAACCTACTCCAGCCGAAACACAGCAAACCTACTTCAAATCAATTGACATGGATTACGTCTGTGACAGATTTGTTCATCTGGGATGCCCTGCCCAGCCGTATCGAAGTGAGTCTACTAGTGATGAAGTAGGGTGTGAATTGCCTGGTGGTATTCCGGATTTGGACAACCAGGAAACCAAGAATAAAAAGGAACAAATCGATTCCCATCAAAAATCGTGTCCACCTTCGGTTCAGAGGACACTGTTTGCCAACAACGAATCTCTTGAGACTACACCCAATCCAAACGGCATGGATGACCTTGACCCAAAGGAGGTTACATATAAAAGTATGTGTGGGATGATGACAAAGGTTTTGTTTGACGTTCTTCCCAGGGTGCTTCCCCAGACAGCGGTGAAGGATGTGTTGCCTAATGAGGTTACGGAAAAAATACTTCTGAGGTGATAACGAAGGTGCTGTATGACGTTCTACCCAAGGTGCTTCCTCAGGCACTTAATGATGTGCTCCCTAAGGTCCTCCCTCAGGCACTGAATGACATTCTTCCGAAGTTGATGCCTGCTTATCTGGAGAAGGCGATGCATGACAATCTGTACAATGTGCATGGGAATGCCTCCGACTCTGCCAACAAAAAAGACAAAACTGAGGCAAATGATAATAAGGACTCCGACGGCGCAAAACCAGATGGACATCCTCCCAAAGTCAATGAAGCTGAACAGAATCAGTACAATGTGCATGTCACTGCCTCCGACCCTGCCGAAAAAAAAGACAAACTTGAGGAAGTTGATAATAAGATCTCCGAGGCCCCAAAACCGGATGAACATGCTCCCAAAGTCGATGAATTTGAAGTTGCAGTTGAGGTACACATATTCTGATCCAAGTCCTTACATAGTACAAAATTATTTGAGTACAATACTATTTGGCTTTCTTAATACCTATTCCGCGTTACCCATTTATTATTTTTGGCTTTCTTATTACCTATTCCGTGTTATCCAAAAGGGTACATACAAGTTACGGTTTAGTCACTCTTCGAGGTTCTTTGATCATATAGCAATGTTTCTTTGATCATATACCAATGCTTTTAATTGCATTTATTGCGTCACAGGCTTTTACAGGGTCCCCTATAGTCTGCAAACGGACGATCGATCTTGAACCTTACAGCTCTCCGGTTCCCAACTTGAAGGTCCCGACAGTGGAACAAAGTATAACTCTGTTGGAAAAAAGACCAGACAACTACCCAAAAGGGATTTAGAAACCGCGAGGAAGCGGAAGAGATCCAAATTTCTGAACAGACAGTGGATCGATCCTGAGACAAGGAAGAAGCACAAAAGCAAGGAAAAACGCCACAGATCCTTGATATCAGTGATGATGACGATTTACTGGACACTCAATATGCCGCTTTCCTGACAAACACCGGCGATAATATTTCGTAAATTTAAACTTTAATTTTTTTAACCTCTTCATCCTCTTATTATCTATCTTTTTTACTTGCATCTAATACGTTTCGTGTTGTACCACAGTCTTTACGTGGGTCAAGAAGAGCGATTTACTCGGCAACATTTTCTCGATATGAGGAGCGTCTCGGTGCCGTTCTCCAACCTGGTAATTATAACTGTTTTTGTACATGCTATTTATTGTCTATGCTATTTATCCCTTTATGTTTTGGCCGAACACCTTAAACAATCCTTTTTAATAAAAACCAAAATTCTATCAGCATATCGACAGCTTTATGGATGTTCTATGGAGGCGGCGTTCGTCCATAGAGACCGAGTATGCACAGGACATCACAATGGTTGACTGTTCATTCTATGTAAGTATACCCGACTAAGTGCGTATCCAACAGTCATTTAATCAGTATAACACATCCCTGTGTCAGACAAAGTAACACCAATCCTTTAAACAGCTTAACCTTGCTAAAAAATGGGAGACGATCAAGCAAACCTTGAAACCGAAGACCTCGGGGGTACGAAAGAGTGGTAGACTGAATCCGGAATCTTGGATTGCTAATTTGGACATTGATGTCATGTCCTTCGTCCACGATGAATTTATTCTGGATGCTGTCAGAGGCGGTGGGTCAATTGTAGTTCGACCCGAGTGGTGGAAAATGAAGTCGGTGGGTTATCTTTCCTGCACTATTTTTCCTTATCACTAACTTCTCATGTCATCAATTGCTAAACCCGTTTCTCATCTTTTTCTCACCTCCGTAGGTTCTAATCCCCTGTAATGTGGGTAACCACTGGGTTCTCTGCCATCTGTTCCCTGAAGATGGGGCGTTCACTTTTTACGACTCAGTGCATGCCAAAAGCGACGCAGCCTGGAGGTTAGGGCAAATGCACTGTGTCAGCTACCTAATGCCCTCCCTTCTCCACCAGTCTGGGTACTATGAGCATAAGGGGATACAAGTACATACGAAACCATTCAAGCCTGTTGATTACGTCAGAAAAGATTTGCCAACCCAAAATGATGGGTACGTAATTAATAGTCGTTAATTTCTCGCATAACCCTTTGCAACAGTTGATTTTTTCTTCAGTCTTCATATATGTATTTATTTTCATACTTTCTGTATACGTTTTGACTTTTCAGTATCCAGTGCGGCGTCTACATGTGCCAGTTTGCTGAATTTATATTAGAAAGAAAAGACCTTGGAATTTCCACTGTTCGCACGTGCCGTTGGTTAGGGTATGGATGGCACATGAGGTTTACACGAACGCAACAACGGAGTGAGCCAGCACCATAACCGCCCAGCAATCATTATTTACCATTTGCGCATGTCCTTAGCTAATCACATTATCACTGGACATTGTACTCGTGTGTAAGATGTACTTTTTCAAAGCATTGTCAACACATCATTCTCACACGATTAAACAACTATTACTCCAACCTTACACGATATAAAATGTGTTGCAATGATTACACGATAATGGTCTATATATACACAGTGGTCCGATTAATCTTTGTATTAATATGATTTTGATTAATACCTCACTAAATAGAAACGGTTGCGACATATTCATTACGTCAGTGTAAAGTAATCAACAACTAACCTTTACAAACGATTTGACGATTCCTTGGGCAATCCTCTTTGCCATGCATCTCTTTAACATTTAATACACACATTACACGATAAAAAAATTGTCCTAGATAATACGGTGGCAAGAGATTTCAAATCCACCATGTAAACGCAACGAACAACGTTGGACGTAATATATACACGATACAATTGATCACCGTGTCACATATTTTCTGACGATACCTTCAAAAATTTAAGACTGAGCTAATTTTTGGTGACCCAGTCACCCCCTATCTAAGGGGGTTGAGCATTACCCCCGTTCCCGGTAAGTAATTAACCTCGTTATAACATAACACTTGAAAAAATACATACAAAACCCAGAAAATTATCCCAACCGACCACTCAACCCATTGTTTCTGTAAAATCAAATCAAAAAATAATAGGATCCCAGTCTCCACCTTATATCTTTTTGGGTTACAATTTCAAACTGAATTTTTTAGTCAATATCAGGTAGGTTGAGGTTCGGATCAAGAATTTTTTAAAAATGGCTTCTCCAATCCATGAATCCCAAATTTTGATTGATATAAGGTTCAGAGAGGTTCCTTTCTGAACAACTTTAAGTTTAGAAGACAACCAATTTTAATTGGTTTTCATAATGAAACTGATGTACCTTTCTTTGACCCCATTTTATGTCAAATCCAATTCCAAAACCGTAATAATTACAACCGACTCCAAAACCAAAATCTCCACACAGAGTCCAATTCCTCGTTGTGTTTCGGTTTGTAGTTGACGTAAAGGAACCAGAAGACGATGACAGAAGATAGTCGGAGATAGGGAGAGAGGAAGTCGGAGATAGGAGATAGGGTGAGAGGAAATCAGGAGACTGAATAGTCTGAATTAAATCTTTGAATAAGAATTGTTAAAAATTTATAGGTAAATTTTTTGAAATTTACCTATTTACCTATTTACCCTTAGTTGTAATATAAAACATTAGTTACTACTCCTTACACGATACATGAAAGATATTACACGATACTTACCCTTAGTTGTGATATAAAACATTAGTTACTACTCCTTTCACGATACATGAAAGATTATTACACGATACTCTCCCAATATCCGAATAACGCCTGGAAATAGTCACAATAAGAAACCAAGAAGAAGAAGATTGCACAAGATAGTCCGAGTCAACTCCGAGGGAGAGAGAGAGAGAGAGACACATTTTATTTCTGTTTGTAATTGAATTTTTTATTTCTATGTCCAACACTCCACCCGTCAGAATATCCTTCTTTTCCCAACGTAATCTTCCGTCAGGCCATTTAAAACCATTAATTGCCTGAATTTTCCCTGTCAAAATATCCTTCTGATTGATTGATTGCATCGTGATCGGCCCACACGTCCGGTGACAACCTATATTTTAAAAGATTATCTTATCACAGCAATATCTGTCCATTGGGATTACATTAGGAACTTGAACTCGTGTATTGCTTTCTCTGTAAAGATTCGTGTTAAAATTTTAAATTCGTGTTATAATTTTAAATGCAAAGTGTTATGCGTCAGTGCTACGTCAACTTCAAGCCAATTACAGTAATAAATGTTTTTGTCAATAGACATAGGAATGAGGTAATGATGAAATTGTATAAAATTGATTTCGGTGATGTCTCGCAATCAATAAAGCGTGGTGTTTTTTATGACTATTACATTCATCGCATCATCCGGATAGGGTTTTCCACCCTTGTGAAGTACATTTCATATTGTCATTTTACGATCAGCATTTGGATATATCAATTAGTATATGTTTACTAGACAAAGCTGGGCAGAACTGAAATGATATGATCCATACATCCTTCTCTTCATTAACGAACACAAAAAACAAAAAAATCATATACCATACTTTAATATACTGTCATCGAACGGTGACGGGAACACAGCCACAATTTGATCATGCAATCGCCATCCACACTATTTTCTTTACTGCAACATACTACCAAATAAAAGCTATATAACTAATAAGACCCCAACAGATTTCCCAATACAACTTTCCATTCCCGTTCTTTTTGTTTTTTTGGAGTGTCAGTTGTTACATCTGTTCACCTTCTGTAGGTCATTAATAAGTCGTTCCCCATTCCGCTTTATCACCGTATACGTCTTCCTAATCTTATGTATATCCGCGCTAGACGCAAGCGACGACCCACGGGAAGACATTGACGCAAGCTTCCCTTCAAGTAACTTGGAAAAAAACTCGGCTAGTTTGATGTGCCTATGCACCTGGTCCAGTAAGACATTAATAACGTCGTCCTCATTACTGACGGGATCAGCACCGGTACTCGTCATAAAGAAAAAAGTGATAAGCTGCGTAGTTTTGGAAGGAACGATTTTTTGAGTTTATGAGCTGCGTATTTCATTTTAGCACAGTAAAATTTTAAAAATACATAACAGCCTCAAAAGACCACCGGTTTGAGAATAGGTTTACTAACCATAAAATTCTAAATATTTCTTGCGCTACCAATAACACATAATCATAACCAAATTCTAAAGTTCAGCATCTAACAAAAAGAGGCCTATAACTAGCAACAACACACACAATAAAACAGAACCATGGTATGAAGTATAATGTGATCAGCATCACACTAAACCATATCATTCAAACGGGTCGCGAATTGCACAATCTAAAAACGTAAATCTACACAACCAACAAATATTTAGAGCCAACATGCAAAGTACAACAACATCACTGGTTCCAGCAACAAGCAAATTGGGTATAGAATATTCATTATATTGTATGTTCGACACTCCATAGCCAGACTGAAACCCATTACCTATGGATACATACGAAGCCTTAATAATGAAATCGAAAGAAACAAAAATATGATCAGAAACAAAATTAGGATCAAAACAGACAACGCCATACCTTCGACTAGAATGGGTGCGCCGTCGATTAAAGAAGTTGTTCCAGGTACGGCATAACAGTCCCTCCTTTGATGCTTTCACGGTAGATGTCCTTCAGTAAGTATACACGAATATTCTAAGTCTGTTATATTAGGATTAAAATCGCAAATTGCAACCAAGGACCCTGAGTTTTTCTCTTTAGACAACTACAAATAACTTTTCTGAAAAATAAACAATCGCCTCCCTCCACTAAAAATATGTCAGTTAACTCCAATCATCAACCACATCAAATTTGTATAATGACTCAATTACCCGTTAGTCAGTTCTCACTTCTCAGTTGTGAGCACCTACTTTCCGTTATGGAATAATAAACAAAATAATAAAAACCTCCTTAAAGTTTAAATTAAATAAATTCCAATTAAAGAAAACTATTTACAAAATCCATTTGACCGTCCGCATTGCCTATCAAATATGCATCTGCCAGCAGATCAATGGGCAAGAGTTACTTTTGATTAAAAATAAAATATTGCAAGTTTGCAACAATATTGATTTTATTATATGTAATTATCCAATGCATTACTGTAATGTGTTGATGTGATGTGTACAGGCCACTAATCAAGCTTATTTAACTATCGAAACTCACACATGGTCCCTTGCCATAGTGGTGGGCCTTCCTTTGGGAACCCCCCACCACCAAGGTTGAAGACAGTGGGTGTGCATATAATTATGCAAATTTTCCTTGTCCCATTTAAAAACATGGGTGTTGTTCCACTTTGTGTGGGTGGTTGAAAAATCCTTCGTGTGGGTTCTCTCTCCCCGTCCGTGGGTGCTCCAGTCTGGGCTTCGCTTGGAAATCGATTCTCGATGGGTCCCAGTTGTTGTAATCATGTAATCATGTTCTGGATCTGTAATCTTGTATTCCTGTATTCCTGTTGTTGTTGTATTCCAATCAAAAAAATTAAAAAAACTATCGAAACTCCCTTAAACAAGAGTGCAACTTTGCTCACCCACATTAACTAGAGGTAAGCATTACTCCGGACCTCAGGTGTTGCCACGTGTCCTAAACTTAACCCAAAGTCTAAAGTTAACCCAAGGTTTGGGACACGTGGCAACACCTGATGTGGGGGTAGTGCAGACTAGTGCTTACCTGTAGTTAAAGGTGTGAGCAAAATTGCACTCTTGAACAAACGGTCAATACTTTGTTTAACCGTGGTCCGTGGAGCCCACTTATAGGGGTTGAATCCACGGACCAAAATATTCAATGCACCCCTTTATTAAGGGATTCAGCCCTCAGCATATCAGTGAGCTTAACCAAAACCTTTTTCTGGGCACCTCTTCGATTTGCAAAAATGAAACTCCTCCCTTAATTAAGCAAGCGGGTCTCCAGAGGAGACTCTTGGAGATGCTCTCACTCCGTTTTTAGGGCTGTTTGGTGGTCAAGTCCGCACTTGGACATGCTCTTTTTTCCTTTACATCCTTTCCTACGTTTTTCATTCACCGAACTCACGCTTCAGAAATTTCAATGTCTCATCACGATTTAATTGTAGCATCAGTTACGATGACGAGGCATTGGAATATCTGAAGTTTGCGTACGGTGAAAGTGTTTACTTTTCCCATAGCGATGCCGTCGTTGATCGTTTATCGTTTTTTGCTTTTAAACCGATTTCGCGACACCCATTCTCCGGACCACTTCCACTGTCCAAAACACCTAACGCAACGTATAGAGCATCAGAACATGAAGGTATTGCTTTACCACTGTTTATTGCACAACATATTTTATTTACCAAAAATTGGGGAACATATTAAAAATATATGTTCTGTAACCATTTAACTAATTTCCCTTCACGATTATGTCTTTTTAATTTTTTTTATTGGAATACAACAACTGGGACCCTGCGAGGATAAGACACAACTATAAGCAGAGCCCAGACAGACGCTCCCACAAAAGGGGAGAGAGCACCCACACAAGGTGGGACAACACCCACAAAGGAGGGACAACATCCAAACTAGGAGGGCCAAAGAAAAATTGCATATATCCATGCATGCCTTGGCACTTGAACCTTGGTGGTGATGGTGGAGGGCTCCAAAGGAGGGTCCAACCCTCTTGGCAAGGGGCCATTGGCCCTTCACGAATATGTTGTTCAAAGAAATGTACACAGCAACCACATATTATATTAAGCAAAAGGACACAAATAGTGACGGGTCCTTTGACCTCCGTTTTGTTTTGTTATTGTACCTAGACTGTTTACTTGGCTTTAGGTTGGATTAATTGTAATCAAACCAGTTGTTTGTCATATTTCGTGTTAGATCGTTTTCCGTTATATAATCCATTTATGCGGTTAGTTCTTATAAATATATAACCAATTTTTCTATTCTCAGTTTGAACCGACAAATAAATATCAGTTTGACTCAAGTGTGTATGTACTTGTCAAAACTTGTGGCTCACATTCAATATCCTGATAAAGTGTTATCAGGATGCACTGACCAGATCGGGACTCGATATATATATTTACATGAATTTTCAAATGAGGACGTCCACATATTACTCTAGGATATTGAATGTGAACCGCTAGTTTTACATGTTTTGACTCAAGTGTGTGGACACGTTCGGTTTTATGTTATTACTTATATTAGGACTTGCATTTTCCTCACCCACACTAACTAGGGTGAACCATTACCACCCACTCCAGGTGTTGACACGTGTCCCAAACTCAACGTTTTGAGGGTCAATATGCATCTTTATTAGGTGTAATAATGCCTCACCCGGTCATCTCCCAGGCATACTGACCAACTAAAGGTTGGTTGTCACGTAAAACAAAGCAAGGATAAAAATCTATAATCAGAAAAGTGTGAGGCACGTGGCAACTCCCCATTGGGTGATCAGTCTGCAAGATTTTCGATAAAGTATTCGGAAAGAGTATTTATTTAATCGTGTAATCAACTGAATGTTTATTTTGTTTATTTTATCGTGTATTACCTTTGCACGTTGATTTTCATATCGCATTCGTCTATTACACTAAGGTTCCTTCCTTTTCATCTGAACGTGTATTTCACTTCACGCTTGATTTTCATATCCATACGATACGTGTATTTTATTGAAGATTGAATTTCGTCTGCTTGTGTATTAACTTGAAGGTAATCCCAACCTCTGGTTAAAGTAACAGCAATCCATCTTGCCCCCTTGGCTTTTCTTTTAAAACTCCCTGAACTCTCATTTATTGCTTATGGAATCCAAATCCCGTGGTGTATCGCATCACGTGGCTAGCACATCACTCATGTAAATGGGCAAGATCCCTGTAATAATACTCTATTCTTCTTAGATTTTATCATTTCTATTTTTTGATGCGCCTATGCACCCATCACATCAGTAGTCACATACTCACATCAATTACTCAATTAGGTTGCGTTTGTGCGCGGCATAGGATTGGGGACTATTTTGAAGACATCATTCAATTAATACAAGTCTTTCCCGTTGGCCTAAATAATTGAATATTTAAAATATATATATTAAAAATCAATCCGGATATTCGTTAAGATAATGTTTCACTATCCCATTAATTACTGGATTGCGTATTGATTAGCTATAGAATTTTTACATCAAAATTCTATATTCAAATTATAAATTAATTATTGCAATTAATAACTACAAAAATTTCAATTCGTATAAAAAACCAAGAGCAATCCCATTATTACTGGATAATTAATATAGATGAAGAGCCAACTTCATAAATATATTATAATTTATAATTCTACTTCTAAACTTACCCGATTTTATTATATATATACAGAAATTCTATTATCAGTTCGAACTGACAAAAGTTATATCAGTTCCTTGCATGTGAGCCACTGGATTTAAATACTTTGACTTGGCTGTATGCACTTGTCATCAAAATAATGTCAAAGAAAATACATTACAATATATATATATATATATATATACAGTCTTTCTATTATCAGTTCGAACTGACAAAAGTTTTATCAGTTCCTTGTATATGGGCCACTGGATTTAAATACTTTGATGACAAGTGCATACAGCCAACTCAAAGTATTTAAATCCAGTGGCTCACATGCAAGGAACTAATATAACTTTTGTCAGTTCGAACTGATAATAGAATTTCTGTATATCAGTCTTTCTATTGTCAGCTCGTCCTGACAATAAATATCAGGACGAAAAATGTGGACCATAGATTATGCAGAAGTTTTGACAAGTGCATGCACTTTGTGTCGAAGTATAAATCTAGTGGTTCATATTCTTCGTCCTGATATATTTATTGTCAGGACGAACTGATAATAGAAATTCTGCTAACAATAATAATAAACAACTATAAACAAAAAAAAAAAAAAAAACAATTATAGGATTGTTCAAGGTGAAGAAATATTCCAGGTGTCCACCCTAATATATAGGGCTGGTCCAACCTATTGTACATAACTATATAAGTGCATTGAACACAGAATGGTCACCATGTGGAATCAAAATTATATAACTCTGCAGCCAACCGTTTCCAGATTAATAAATGAAAACTTTATACATAATTGGAATGTCTTGTTTTTTTTTGGAGGAATACCAAATGAATTTAATTATATATTTAATTAGTTTCAGAAGAAGAACTATTCACAGCAATCTTTTCGATTCTCACACCACTCTATTTATCTCTCGGTAACACAAATTATTTTTTAATTAAACCATAAATAAATTGAATTAAAAAAAAAAACAAATCAATGAACCAGACCTTTTCGTTTCCCAAAACACACAGGGAGTCCTTTGCAAGTGTTTTTCTAAGGTAAAGTGGGCACCTCGAAAACAATTCCCTTCTCCCCAAAATAATCCACATCATTTCCCACTATTGTAAGATGGACTAAATCTTGGGTGCAGCGGGATGCACCATGCATCCCCCACTCAGATGTTGCCACGTCAGCCAAATCTTTTAATTTTGCTGATGTGGCAACATCAGGGTGGAAGATGCATGGTGCATCGGATGCACCCAAGTTCTTCTCTGTAAGATGAGGGGTTTCTTTATCTATTTTTCGAGCGGGCTGATTGGCTGAAGGGGTTTGGCGAGTATGCATAGATTTAAAACACCGCATCGAGCGGGCGTGGATAGTGATATGACCATCGCGTTGGAACATTTATGTGAAATTCCGCCTGAAAACAATTAATACTAAAATTAATACTAAAATGCCAATCGAACCGGTTCTCTTATATATATATGTCTCGTACCTCTCCATTGAGTTCCATTGTTCTCGTTTCTCACTTTTAAATTATCAGGTTTTTCTTCACACCACCTCCGCCGTCGCCATCGCCACCACCACCAGTTGTAAGTTTCAGTGCTTTATATTTCTCAAAACTATAGCCAGTTCTTCGAATTTTCTGTCATCTTTTGTCAAGGGAAAGGGTCATTATCTTCTACAGATTGGAATGACAATGATCCTTGCTATCTCTCTCTCTCTTTCTGTCTGTCCATTCTTACATAAACATTTAAAAAAACATTTAAAAGTAAGTAACTGATAAATTGCTCTCTGTTACAGATGGATAAAGCTCGGAAATCTGGGAAGAAAACCGCTTCCTCTTCACCAAATTCGGGTAGCAAGGGAGTTGAAAAGAAAATCCTCAGTTTGCAGGAGCGGATTTATAACTTAGAGCAAATAGGACAGGCTGTTCAAACTGACGTATCAAGATCTACAAAATACGGACATAAAGCTGTCGAGTCCGGATATAAGGTCGGTTTTAGTGCTGGGTTCAACCTGATGAGGGAATACGCCAAAAAAGTTTTCCCGGAAGGCAAATGGGAAGAGGTTGATCCCGATAAGGCAACAAAAGTAGTGGGGCCTCCCCCTGAAGATTAAAATACCCACTACAGAAAGCATTGACTGTTCCAGTAGCACTTCTTTTCACTATTTTGTGTGTTTTATGTCCCACCGTCAGTACAACTTTTAAATATGTCGACTGTTCCCGCTGTGCTTATTAAACTTATATGATTATGATCGTAATTTCCTTTTAGGATTTTTTGTTTGTTTTTTGTCAGACTTTTAACATCTGAAGATGAAAAAAGGTACAAACCAATGAAAATTAAAAGCTAACATTTACGACACTATTTCATACGTATCCCCCAAGCATCACTAAGGCCTAAGTTTCCCCAAGTATCCCCTAACTATCCTCCGGTAAAACTTATCAAAATGTCAACCGCCACGCCATTGACATCACGTATCGATATATAAAATACTAAAAATAAAAATAAAAATAAAAAATCTTCAGACATAACACGTGGCAGCATTGACTGTTTTGTTAGCACTGTTTCAATCTAGTCATTTTTTCTCACCAACCTACAAGGGGGGTAAATCGGTAAACATTACCTCCCTTCCAAAAAGATGACATGTGTCTAAGGGTGGGTGAGCAAAAGTGTTTTCGTTTCAATCTCAAATTTCCCTACCAAATTTGTTCAATTTTTAGGGCAAGTTACACTTAGTTGGAAATGTTTTGTTATTATACACAAGCACCGCCGATACTTAAATTTGACTTTCAAAATACCTAAAATGCCTCTAGTTATATTATTTATATTTTATTTTTTTACCTTTTAATCAAAAACTTTATAAACTTGAATAGAAAAAAAAAAATTTTAAAATATAAATTAAGAGTATACAAAAAAAAAAATTATTAAAGTCTGAATAAATAAATAATTTAAAAAATAAATAAATAAATAAATAAATTACAAAAAAACAAATAAATATGTAGTTTTAAAAAATTAAATAAATAAATGGTTTAAATAAAAAAATAAATAAATGAAATAAATTAAAATTTTTTTTTTTTTAAAGTAATGGTTACCTCTAGTTAATGGGAGTACATCTTTGCAATCCTCCTTTTACTAGCTTAAACCATTACCCCCCACCCCAAGTGTTAACACGTGGCCCAAACCTTGATTTAACTCTGGACTTTGGGTTAAGTTTGGGACACGTGTCAACACTTGGGGTGGGGGTGGGGGTTATGGTTACCTCCAGTTAAAGGAGGTGAGCAAAATTGCACTCAGTGTATGGGGGTGAGCAAAGTTGCTATCGTCAAAATAGGATACAGCTAATGATGACATCGGCGAAATTCTAAATTGTACTGGGATATTTGTAATTTTGTATAATACACGACGTGTTCATAGCAGAGTAAACAATACACGAAAAAGCGGGATGAAAAATGTGGGATTTTAGGTGGGGTGTGTAGCATTACTGTTTGATTATAATGGTACGAAAGCCACCTAGACCCCTTACGATAACGAATCATCAAGAAGAGGGTTAAAAATCTATTTATTTTTAAATTTACCTATTTACCCTTGTAAAATTACCCTTAGGTGGCGTTTGATTGGCTGGAATGGGCAAGAATGGAATGGAATGGAATCCATTCCATATGTTTGGTTGGTTAAAATTCAATGGAATGGGCATTCCATTGGAATTGTGATTCCATCATTTTGGTGGAATGTGCATTCCATCCAAAAACCAATGGAATGCCCATTCCATTCCAATGTAAAAAAATTATTCCATAAAAGCCCTCATATGCACAAACTACATTCCAAAAACCATCCTTTCCAAAAATAATATATTATCATTATATATTATATTAATGATATAAATATATATTATAATATATATATATATATATATGTGTGTATTATTATTATTATTATATATTATATATATTATATAATGTATAATATAATATAATATTATTATTATATTATATTATATATATTATATATTAAATTATTAATATATATATATTAAATATATATATTAATAATAATTAAAATATAAAATAATATAAAAAAAATATATAATATTATTTATATTATTATATATATTATATTTATTATATTATATATATATATATATATTAATAATATATAATTAAATATATATTATTATATTATAATTATATTCTTATATATTTTTTTATTATATATATATATTTAATTATAATAATTATATAATAATATATAAATATATATAATATATATTATATTATATATTTATTATTATTAAATAAAATATATTAAATATATAATATATACTTTTATATTTTATTATTATTATCCAAAATATATATTATATATTATTATATTATTTAATATATTTATATTATATAATAATATATAATATTTGTATTATATACTATATAATATATAATTATATATAAACATATATTAAATATATATAATAATATTATATATTATATATATTATTATATATATATATATATGATTTGTTATATATTATAATAATATATATAATATTAGATATACTTTATATTTTATTATTATTATTATCCATAATATATCATGTTATTATGAATGTTTTATAATTAGGGGTATTTGGTCCAAATACAGTTAATTCATTCCATTCAAAATAATACGATTCAAATGCTAATTCTAAAGTCCCAACCAAACAAATAAATCAGCTTTCCATTCCATTCCATTCCCATTCTCATTCCGATTACCATTCCGCCATTTAACCAAACGCCACCTTAGTTCTAATATAAAACATTGGTTACAACTCCTTACACGATAGGTGAAAGATTATAACACGATAATCTCCCAACAATCCCTGAAAGGGTCAGATTTATATAGTACCCAAGAAGAAGAAGATGGCAGAAGATAGTCCGATGGGGAGAGAGAGACAGAGAGACAAAAATTTTATTTCTGATTGTAGTTGAATTTTTTATTTCTGTTGAACAACATTTCTCCAAAATTGGAGAAAATCTTGGGTGAGACGGTCCCATACACGTGGCCATGGGACCGTCCAATGAGAGTGTGCCACATACTCTGCACATGCATTGATAAAAGTGATTGCAGTTGATTGCAGATTCCGTTGTACTATTGAAATGTAGTAGTGCACCGGAGAAATTATTACAAAATATTGCGTTGGGAACATAAAGATTTGCTGACGCAATTTATATTGCGTAACACATATTCAAGATTGAACCGTCAATTCCTGTTTTGCTATGCTACACGAATAGGTAATGAGTACATTTTTGGACCGGCATTTCGCCATTGCGTATCCTCAGAATAGCGTGTCCATTGGTTTTTGGGCTGTGAATATCCCACTAGCCCATCACATCAAACGTCATTACAAGCAAGCAAAATCAATTTTCTCAGCATCAAATTAGATTGGGTACGTTAACCCCTATCTGATTAAGGCACGAACATAGAAAGATTAAAACAAAGAATTAGGATATTACTCGATCGCCCATTGAGATTGAACGAAACAAAATGACTGATGTATTACATGAAACCGGATTCAACAGATCTGGTTCGAACCTAATCCTAATACTTGGAGAAAATCTTGGGTCTAATACTTGATATCTAATGTCTATGTCACCCGGACAAGATTGGTTACTACTTTATTCTTTTGTACACCCATATCGTGTTATTTGTTGTGGGGTGTGCACATGTTGACGGTACATGTCTACACCGTCTGTTCAATATTTAGTTGGGTAAATTTCGTAAGAGACTCTAAGGAGTCTAAGCCCATCTCCAATGCAAACCAAAATCATAGTCCCAATGCTATAATTTAGCATAAAATAAAAAAAGCATGGTCCAATGCAATGATAAAATTTGGCATATGCTATAAACCGTGTCAAATTTGGGATATGCTATAAACTGTGCCAAATAAAAAATTATGCACAGTTTATAGCATATGCCAAATTTAGCACAACAATAAATGCAACCGTATTTGTTGACATTTAATTTTAAATAATAACAATTTAACAAATGTAGTAGGGAAAATTAATATATAACCATTCTAACTAAATATTCAATGCATTCAAGGGTGAAAAAGAATATGGGTAAAGTTGGTAAAGTTGTCTTTTCATTTTCAATTGTAACGGTGAATGTGATTTTGGAATTTGGATGAAAAAAATCAGGGAAGGGGCAAAAGTTTGAATAATTTGGACCTAAGGTGGAAGACCGGCCATTTCTGTAAGGGGGGAGACCGGCCATTTCTGTAACTAGAGGGGGCAAAGTCAGAATATGGAAAATTAGAGGGGCCAAAATATTAATATCCCTCAATGAAATGGGATTGTTTGATTTCGGAGTACACTTCGAAGATTTTGCAGATTTGGACCTGCGAAAATAGAATAGAGGTAATGATGAAATCGGCGATAATTGTAATTGCGTAAAATACACGATATGTGCACAGTAAAATAAACAATACGCCAAAGTAATGCCTGATGATGCCCACAACTGTATCACTAAAAATTAATTATGACATCGGTGATAATTGTACTGCTTTATATAGCGCAATAGGGATACTTGTAATTGCGTTAAATACACGATATGTGTACAGTAAAATAAACAATACACGAAAGTAATGCCTGATGATGGCCACAACTGTATTAATAAAAATTGCGCATTGCCGAAACATGTGTATCTTCAATATTACTGAACAACCGAAAACCAAATTCGATGCACGTTACAACCAAAATGAGACCATCTTGCATTTATTTTATTTAGAATTTTTTTAAATCACATAATCCACTTCTACCTAGAAACTGCAATTACAACAAACAATGCATGGAGAATACTCTCCTGCACATGGGTTACATTGTTTACAAATCCCAAAAGTTAGCACAACAATAATAATACCTCTGGAAAGTGCTTTTCTTTAGTTTTGTTAGACACAGTAATTCTTACTTTCGTTCAAGAAGCACAAATTCTTACTTTCGTTCAAGAAGCACAAATCCTGACTCCAATGACAAATTTAATACAATTTTTCGTTCAAGAAGCACAAATCCTTACTCCAACATTGGAGTCAGGATTTGTGCTTCTTGAACGAAAAATTGTATTAAATTTGTCATTGGAGTCAGGATTTGTGCTTCTTGAACGAAAGTAAGAATTACTGTCTAACAACACTAAAGAAAAGCACTTTCCAAAGGAATTATTTTGTTGTGCTAACTTTTGGGAATTGTAAACAATGTAACCCATGTGCAGGAGAGTATTCTCCATGCATTGTTTGTTATAATTGCAGTTTCTAGGTAGAAGTGGATTATGTGATTTAAAAAAATTTTAAAAAAAAACATGCAAGATGGTCTCATTTTGGTTGTAACGTGAACCGACTTGAGATGCTAACAGAAGGATGCTAACAGAAGGACCCAAAGCCAGAATAAAGATGGAACCAATTGCTGACTCTGCAAATCGTATGTTCAAACCTTCTGTCGTTTCTAATTCTGACGTAATTCACCACGTCGTCACCTAGGAGTTTCATCAGAAATATCAATGTCTCATCCACCGAACATCATAATGATGGATGTCTCTGTACGCCACTTGAACAAGAAAGAGGTTCGCCTTGAATACGCACTTTTTGCCCATTGTTTCATAGCCTGTCCGCCCCGGAGGTCTTCTTCCTTTCGAATACATAGGAACCGCAGTTTCTGCAAACGACAATTTCTTCTCCATTACCTGTCTAATCGAAGAAACCTAACTCAATATTCAAAGGTAACCCAAACAATCTAAATAGGGTGTGAAGAGACAATTTCAAGGGATATTGGGGAGAGATGTTGAAGAAAAAAAATGCATTTAGTGTGTGATAGAGTTTGTTTATGAAAGACAGATATTGTAAGACTAAGGCATATGGTTTTTGAAAATGTAAATTGATGAGAATAATTATTTCAGGTGTCCACCCTTATATATAGGGGTGGCCGGGCGGTGCCATTGAACATAGAACGGTCACCATGTGGACTCAAAATTATAACGAGTGCATTTTTGCTCACCCACACTAACTAGGGTGAACCATTACCACCCATTCTAGGTGTTGACACGTGTCCTAAACTCAACCCAAAGTCCAAAGTTAACCCAAATTTAACTAATGTTTAGGACACGTGTCAACCCCTGAAGTGGGTGGTAATGGTTCACCCTAGTTAGTGTGGGTGAGCAAAAATGCACTCAATTATAACTCTGCATGCAACCGTTTCCTTTTAATAAATGCAACCTTTTACACTATCTGTAAAGTGTTGTATTGTTGTTTCCCGAGGAATACCGAATGAATATAAAATTATTATTATTTAATTATATATTAAATTAGTTTCAGGCTTTCAGCAGAAGAATACCAAAAAATCCGAGTACATTTTTTCTCACCCAGACTAACTAGGGTGAACCATTACCACCCGCTCCAGGTGTTGACACGTGTTCCAAACTTTGGGTTAAATTTGGGTTAACTTGGGACCTTGGGTTGAGTTTAGGACACGTGTCAACACCCGAAGTGGGTGGTAATGGTTCACCCTAGTTAGTGTGGGTGAGCAAAAATGCACTCAGAAAATCTTCACATCAGTCTTTTCGATTCTCACACCACTCTATTCATCTCTTGGTAACACAAAAAGTTGTTTTAATACAATGAATTGAAAAACAACTAATTAATGAACCAGACCTTTTCGTTTCACAAAACACACGTTTACTTCTCTAACCACTCACTCTAATTAAAGGGGATTCAGGAATGCTATCTACCTTTCCCTTTCCCATTGAGTGCATTTTTGCTCACCCACACTAACTAGGGTGAACCATTACCACCCACTTCAGGTGTTGACACGTGTCCTAAACCTTAGTTAAATTTGGGTTAACTTTGGACTTTGGGTTGAGTTTAGGACACGTGTCAACACCTAGAATGGGTGGTAATGGTTCACCCTAGTTAATGTGGGTGAGCAAAAATGCACTCTTTCCCATTTGCCTTCCCCATTTATCTTTCCCCTTCATTGCTTGACACGTGTACACCTCTTCATTTAATAAAAAGCTCTCGGTTTTTGCTACATGTTTACTTTTTTATCCCAGGTGGCTTAATTAAAACAACCCTTTTAAAAAACGAAACTTTGGGAGAAGAAGAGCTTTATTAATGATAATTGATTGTTATATTGTTTTTTGTATTTTTTGGAGAAAAATTAAATAAAAAACACGTGGCACGTAAAAAAATTTCCAATTTTCGAAAATCAGGTTAAGATGATAAACTGTCAACTGTTAAAATAATTCAAATTTTGGACTGTCTCCGGATGAGATAATTCAAATTTTAGACTGTCTCCGGAAGAGACACTTCGAGGAACGAATTACGCGGGGGGGGGGGGGGGGGGTGGGAAGGGAAATAATAAACCTAGTAATTAGTTATTTATATTCATTTTAATTATGCTTTACTTAAACATATTTTGTGTTACTAGAGTGGTGTGAGAATCGAAAAGATTGCTATGAAGAGGTGTTGGTATTCGTCTTCTCTAAAATATAATTAAATTAATAATCTGACGTATTTATTAAATTTGTATTCCTCCAAAAAATAAAAACAAAACATTCCAATTTTTTGTAAAAGGTTACATTTATTAAAAATTGAAACGGTTGTCTGCATAGTTATAACTAGTCAGTACCCGTGCTTTGCACTTGGACAAACATATTTCCTCAAACAAATAAAAGATACCAATAGTTTTATGATATTTAAAATTGATTTTCCGTTGTGCCATTAAAACAAATCTTTGATAAATTTGCTAAAATTTAGATAGGTGAATCTGTATCTCTATCCAGAATAAAGTTAAAGTGAAAAAGAGTTTGAAATTCCATTGTTTACTTCCTCTTTTTTTTTTTTTTTTTTTTTTCACTGCTCACAAGAGCGGGAACAACGAAAGGCCCAGAAGGGCAAACAAACTAGATCAGTTGATCATTACATGAAACCCACTTACAGTGATCAGTAAATATTGGCTTCAAGTATTTTAAGGCAAAATAATTCATGAAGAAATTTGTCATAATAACGTAATACCTCCGTGACAATATTCCTAAATAATTCTCATTACTTTTTATAAAAAAGTGAACCTATCTAATAATTCATAACTAACAATATACCAGAAAGATAGTTTCATTCCAAACAATTCATAACAGAAAACTTAAGAGTTCAAACCAACATTCAACTTTAACCCTGCATTGGCTGTTGCAAAATCTGCATCATTCATTAAAACAATAAAAACAATCTACAACTTGACGACATATAAAACCAGGAAACTTACATGTGACATCAATCTACCCCAAGTAAAACACAACTCGAACATGATAACACAAAGAACAGTTTAGACATTAATCTCACAAGATTCATGATGTATCACCGGAGATCTGGCCGTTGCCTGCCGTCGGATCCCCGACGACAGGCTGTCCTGTTTGTAATTCTACGGCCAACGCCTCCAACACCGAAATCCGACCATCCACCTGGCTGTACATCTTCTTCCATCTAGCGACCTCCCTCACCAGATCCTTCCGCTCGTTCTTCAACCGGGCGATCTCATTCTTCATCGTGTTCTCTCTCGCATGATACACGGACTCCACCTTTGCCAGATCAGAAAAGCGATGAGACGTCTGAATCGACCAAAATCCGTTAGTTGTGGTGGTACTGCTTTCTCCTTCGACTTCGACATCCAAACCGACATTATCCTCCATGTCTTTCAATTGAGTCTTTACGAGTTCGTGAATGTATACTTAACCCACCGAACAGTGACCATTTATAACCTGTTGAGGGTCAAAGCCATATCGAATCCCTAAATTTTATTAAATTTTAAACGTTTGATATAGACCAGACATGTTTTTTTACTTTTTTACAACAATACCCTTGTGCTTTTGTAACTGGTCACAGAGGGTGCGTTTGGTACGCGGGACGGGACGGGACAACGTGGGACAATTTGTTCTTGTCCCACGTTTGGCGCGTCCTTAGCATGGGGCAGGACGGGACAAGGTGGGACATAAATCACAAAAAATTGTCCCACCCAAGACCCTAGGACAACTTGTCCCATGACATGGGACAAGTGTCAAAAAGACCAATTTATCCTTTAAATTTTCAAACAATTACAATCATGTCTAATATATTATATATATATATATATATGGATGCACTGATATAACTTTATCAGGATATTGAATGTGAGCCACTCATTTATAACAGTGATTTGACAAGTGCATACATACCAAGTCAAAGTATGTAAAACGAGTGGCTCACATTCAATATCCTTATTCAATTCTATCAGGATGCACTGATAGGATAATTTCCGTATATATATATATATATATTATAATTACATATATAATATTATATATATTATATAATAATATATATTATCTTATATTATTATATATATAAAATATATATGTAATATAAAAAATATATGTAATATTATCATATATATATATATATAATATAAAATATATATGTCATATAAATATAATATATATATATATATATATTTATAATATATTAAATATTATTACGTATATAATAATATTATTACCCATATAATAATATATATATATATTATTGTACATGTAATAATATTTAATATATTATATTTTAATATATAATAATATATGTTGTTATATATATATATATATATATATATATATAAGAGGGGTACTCAGGTCATTTGAACCTCTTGTCCTGTCCTATCCATACCAAACGCAAAATAGTATGGTCAACAGTTCTGTCCGAAGCCTTCCAAACACAATACAGAACAACATGTCCTGTCCCGTCCTGTCCTGTCCCGTCCCACCTTGTCCTAAAGTACTTTAGGTTTGGGTGCAAAATTTGGGTTGGTTTTTTGGCTGCAACAGTTTTACTCTTATAAATGTCTTAGTTCAGCCTTTAAAAAACCTCATAATTCTAATCCAACAGTGTGTGATGATGCCACCTCACTTTTGGGTTGGAATGTGGGTGGGATTTTTGGGTGGAGTAGCATAAACTCTTCAAAAATATAATACGTAGCACAGATACGGATACAGGTACGGGATACGGATATGGCACGATACGGGGATACGGTAAATCTTCATAAACTAGGATACGGATACGGCCATTAAAATAATATATATTAATGTTTTATGAAAACATATTTGATAATTCATTCAAAATAAAAACATATTCGGTATACAACTAAAACATGTCACATAAGTACATAAGTCATAACAATGTATAATATATTACAGGATCCAAATAAAACACGGCGTACTTGTATCAAGTCTCATACTCCATTTATATTCCATTTATCATCATACTTTTATCGCCAATTAATATCATTATTTATTGTTTTATTCATGGTAAGGTTATTTTAAATTAATTATAAAATATTTGTTTTAAATTATTTTTTTATATAATATAATATAAAACAATAAAGTCATATAAAAATAACCTAATAGGGAGAGGCGAGTGCATTACCAAACAATGGTTTGAATTAATTACTTATAATACAGTCCAATACAATACGGTCCAATACGGTGCGCCAAACGAGCCTAGCAAGTATAATAATTTGGAAAAAAAAAAAATTGATTAGCATAAAAATTATCGTGATTTATTTGACTATCCATGTATCGGTTACATCTCCCACCCATTCTCTATCTCTATCTCTTAAAATACAGAACTATAAGGGAATATTCCTCCCATAACTCCATCTCTAAAAATATTTCACGCCCACCACACTCTCTATCCTTATCTCTATCTCTATCCCTATTTCTTTGTATCTTAAAATAACTTATATTTTCATTATTCTTTATTTTTAATGTTTTATGTTATTGTAATTTTTAATATTTATATTTATCATTTTAATACTATGTTTCGGTTTTTAATTGATTACTAACTTATAATTATCAATTTGTAATAAGAGATTGCCCAAATGATAAAGTATGGTAAATAAAAAATTATTAATTAATATTCAATATTGGACTCATTTTAAAGATCTAGATGAGACATTTGTAATGGTATATTTTTAAGATTAATAAAATGTAAAAATTAAATTTTATTACACATTAATTGAATTTAATGCGAAAGTTAAAAGGATATAATCGAAATAAAAAAAATTATAAAGTGGTTTATACAATTATACTTTAGAGGATGGGAAATGGTTCTCTAAAATCACAAAATTCAGAGAATGGATTGGAGGTTCTCCTATTTTTTTTTCTTCGAAACAACAATTTAGAGGGTGGGTGGGAGCAACTAATCCTCCAAAATCCTCTAAAAATTGTCTTCGAAACATGATTTGAGTAATGACTAGATTGGACGTTTTCAAGTGAGATCCGCCTTCTATTCGTGTATTGCTTACTCTGCCCTCTACAAATCGTGTATTGGAGCAAATTCAAATGTCAATGACGAAAGTTATTTATATTGAAAATAATTGGGTTCTGACCAGTCAGTGCCGAAGGGACTGACCCCCGAATTGTGTATTACCACATGGCTACCAATCTTGAACCAAAATGACACGTGGCAACACCCAAGTGTAGGGGTCACTCCATTGGGTACTGACTGGTCATTAGCTAAGTACACTGTCCTTTTCATATTTTGAACACACTTTTCTGAGTTGAACACGTGTTGGCATTGTTGCAACTACAATTTGAACCCCTGAATACAACCGTTGTTCTCCAACGGATATATTTACGGCAATATAAACCTGGTCTCTGTAAATTGGATGTTCACGTTCTTACACAACTTATATTCTGCTACTCTCCTCAATCGTACATTGTATTGGTTCCCTATCTGTTTCCCATTAAACAAGCACACACAATTCTCTTACATTCAACACCCATGGAAGGAAGTTCATGCTCAGCAAGCAACATTAATGGTGGCTTGGGAATGTTCAGGAACAAATCATGCAGATGTGGGAAGAAGGCTGCTGTGAAAATATCTGAATCGAAAGATAATCCAGGTAAGCTGTATTTTATTTGTGCGCAACGACAATGCAAATTTTTTAGTTGGTGGGAGCCCGATTGTGCAAATTTACAGGGACGTTTCCTAAGCACCGCTGAAGGCGGTAGAGATTCTACATCTAACGGTCGACATCCTACATCTACCGACGAAGAAGTGGAAATGCGACATGCAAACATGCACAACCTGGAAACATATTTAAATGGACGAATGCAGAATTTGGAAACTAGTGTAAGTGGCATAAAGATGTTGACGCTAGTTAATACGTTATGCTTTGGTGTGTCAATATGTCTTTTTGTTATAACTTTGATGCAAATGGACATGAATATTTCACATAAAGCAGTTGTAGCAATTTACAGAAAATAAGTGGAACTTGCATTATTTCTGAACATGGTTTGGGTATTTGCCTCTTAACAAGATACGTAATCGTTGTACACTCCGATACAGGGCTCCAAACATGGCCACGTCTCAGGGTTTTGAATTGTGACATTGTTTTATAAATAGTATTATACACATACTACTATTAATGGGGGGTGACCGGCCCAAACCAATGAATTATTTCCTTTGTAAATAGCACATATTAAAAATGCGGATTCAATTAAGCTGTCAAATTTTGGTGTCCCAATTTGTGTCCCGGTTGTTGTAATCATGTAATCATGTTCTGGATCTGTAATCCTGTTGTTGTTGTATTCCAATAAAAATAAAGCCTTTTTAGATTTCTTTTCTACACCAACGCCCATACGCCTACATAATTGCGATAGGCAGTTGACGGTTTTCTCTTGTATTTCTCGGTGTGTGTAACTGTGAATGTTGATTTTGACGGCAAAAGTCATGAGCATCTCCAATGCAAATATGCATTTTTTAGTTTCTAAATGGGTTAGCTTTTTTGCACTCCAAATGGCTCCCTATTTTAGAGAGCCTCTTGAATCTTGATGGCTCTCTAACTGTAGGGAGCTCCCTATCTTCTCTCTCTTATGTTTGTAATATTTTTAAATTGATTTTGTTATTAACAAAACGAATGTAGGGAGCTCCCTATCTTCTCTCTCTTATGTTTTTAATATTTTTAAATTGATTTTGTTATTAAAAAAATGTTATCAAATACAATTTAAAACAAAAGTTTAGCAAAGATTTAGGGGGCATGGTTGGAGTGATCTCATGAATAGTTGCCAGCTAAAATAACATTTGAGGTAAAAATAAAATATAAAAATTTAGGGAGCATGGTTGAATATGTACGGCTTATCTGGACAACCACTTAGCCGATTTGAATCATATCCTTCATTTAAAACGTGAGACAAACTCCAGATACACTCAAAAACTCAAAAACCCATTCCAGATATGGCCAAATTTTCCATGACAAATTACCTTACAACCGTTATTCTGTTCATTTGCGGGTTGAAAGTCCTTTCTGCTGAGCCAAGTTGTCCTGTTGTCCTCAACAGCTTTCATGAACTTCCAAGGTGCCGGTCCGAAATTTGTTTATATGGAGATGCAATGGTTGTCAATGGTGGGTCTTCTGTTCAGCTCACATCTTCGGATCCATCAAGTTCTGGGCGACTAATGTACAAAAAACCCATTAAGCTCGTGGAAGGTAATCCTCCGACATTTCCTTCTTTCTCTACGATTTTCTCTTTTTCAATGTCCAACAAGAGTGGTGATGGTTTGGCTTTTTTTATGGTTCCGAAGGGTTATCGTTTTACCGATGTGGGTAAGAGCTCATTTGGTCTCTCTAAGATGGGTTTGCACAATACCAAGTTCAGGGTGGTGGTTGTTGAATTTGACACCTCTTTAGATATCGAGTATGGTGATTTGAATGGAAATCACGTCGGCATTGACGTTGACAGTCTATTATCTGTTAAATTATGCAATATTTCATCTGAGAATATGTTCCTTAACAGTGGTAAGAAATTAGATTCATGGATCGATTATGATGCTAGTGCAAAGAGTTTAGAGGTTAGGTTGTGTCATTCTGGTAATATAAAACCTGTGAATCCTCTCCTCTCTTACTCAATTGACTTGTCCAAAATATGGCCTGACACCGACGTGTTTGTGGGATTGACCTCTTCAAATGGCAACACTACGCAGACGTGTTCTATCTATTCGTGGACCTTTAAGTCCTTGTTTTTGCCACATTGGATGCATTCACAGCCACTGGATCCTAATAAATTTTCCACTGACACGAAGAACTCCCAGGTAACATCTCCCAAGCCTACTGATACCAAGGGGCTATGGCTGGCCGTACTGTTCGTCGGAACTGTCTGCGGAGCCTTTTTAATAACAGCCATTGTGTTGTATTTGTGGTCCACATACATGGACAGGCGAAACGTGGTCCAGCAAGAGGGCCAGAGGGGTGTGTCCATACAGTGGATCGTGTAGGGCACAAGTAGTTCAACTTATATGTATTATATGGATTAGGTTTTTATGAGTTCATCCTTGACTTTCATGTTTTGTGTTGTAATTATGGGTAATTAAGGGTCTTTGTACCAGTTAACGTAGTGTGTTAATGTTCCGTTGTGTTTTTGCTAGTCATCAACTGCTATGAAAAAGTCTGTTGTTTTTCTTTTGATTGCTGATATCACGGTGAATCCCATGCTCTAACTTCTAATTAAGAGTGCATAAAACCCGGCGTCTCCAACCCAGCTGCAACTTTTAGCAAATCATCCAATTTGAGCAACAAAACCTCTCCACCCAGCGGTCCTCCAAAGCGGCGAATTGGCTGCATATGAACAGTGCATTGCAATCCCCCGTGACTGGCGCAACAGTGCTAAAGTAGGCAAACAATTCACAATATGGGAAAACCCTCAAGTTTATCCGAATCAGAGTTCAAGCATTATATTGTATGAAATATTTGTCATCGCATTGTTTTATTGTATCCCTTATTTTATGGTTTCCGAATTACGTAACCAAGTAAATGTATTCCAATCAAATGGTTTTAAATATGAAAGCTTCTTTTTTACTTTTTTTTCATTATTATATATCCCATATATATATATCAAAACCTTTTTATTCAACTAGAATCATGTGTATACTACATAACATTTAGAAATTGTTATTTAAAGAAAATCACTTAATTGATTACACTAACGGGGTTTGGGGTGTTTATTAATGAGCAGCTTGATCAATTTCAAACATTTATTAACATGTTGCAATATTATGTATATTATGGGGTCAAATTTTAATTGTTGTCAACCATTTGATAAATAGGAACACAGATAATATTGTAGGGAATATTCGGTTAAGGGTAACATAGGTTTTAATGGGTTGGATTTGGAAAATGAGATTAGTGTATGCTAATAGTCCCACCAATTTACTTCAAAACTTCCACAAAATTAAGGATTAGGGTTGGAAATGGCTTTGAACCACAAAAGCTTATTTCCCTCCCCTAACTGTTCAACAAAGTAGAGTACGTCAGCAAATAACCCAATAAAATCTTCATAAGCCTTACGGACTTCGACATTGACGGGAAGTCCGTCATTGACGGGAAACCCATCCACTCCCATATTGCAACATTGACGGGAAGTCCGTCATTGACGGGATACCCATCCACTCCCATATTGCATGACCATCATTGCTTGTACAATATTGAATAAATTAAAAAGACTTTAATGCGCACACTTTGACACAAACGGGGTCCGTCGTGAGAGGAAATCTGGCATGGGACTGCGACATTAAGAGACTGTGAAACCATCCAATGAGATTGCAACCGTTTATATGGGGAACATAAAAATAATTATATAATTTTAATTGATGCAATGTCATTGGATTGTCTCATGTTCTCACCACGTGCCAGTATGTTCGCAATATTTTCTCCGGTCTTAGATTTGACAATTAAATATGGGGTTACGAAATCAGATTGTACTATCCATTTTAAGATTTCTGTAAGGGAGTTCATGCGAGGAGAAAACCTTGGATGCACGGGGTGCACTGCACTTTATCCAATGTTTGCATGCCACGTGACCGGAAAGAGTATATCTTGCCACATGGCATGTACCCATTCGTTCCGTTGTAATGCACCGGTTGCATGCATTAATCTCTATCCAACGAGCAACGATATCGTCCATTGACATTGAACCATTACAACTTTTTCCGTACCAATATTGACGAATGCTGGATATGGCCGGTCAGATTCCAACTCCTACTTAAGATTGTCAATAGTGAAGAAACATCTAATCAGCATGGGGAAGGTGAATGAATTATAATTAATAACCAGTGCATGCTATGACCATGGGGCGACCTGTGTGGGGATAGGTTGGGGGCTCAAGCCCACCGTACCCCCCGTTACAAAAAAATCAACAGTTTAATAAATAAATAAAAAAACGCACACCACCGTAATTTTAATTACAGAAGAATTATTGATATCTTATTCAATGTTAAAATTCGAACACATTTTACATTGAATAGTTTTTGTAACAGAAGAACATTTATGTCTGTTCATTCTACAAATTTAGCTGAATATTTTAAAAAGCATAATATTATATTATTATGCTTAGGTAATATTTTATGCCTTGAAATTATTTACGTCGTGTTGATATGTTGTGGTTTTTGTTATATTTAGGTAAAGCCGTAAAGGTAACACTTAGGCGTACGTAATGGGATTAAAAAAAGCGTATTTCAGTTAATTAGAACTCAATGTGTGTTCAGACATTGGAAAACACCCAAACAGTTGATACTCTGCTGCTTGATAATATTTGCTGAGACTTGATTTCACCGTCATTCCTACTATTTTTACCGCCATTTCATACAATACCACAGCCACCGTATCCGGTTAAAGATTTTCCGGTGTGCATAGTTGACCGTTTGGATTGTTTCTGAAATGGTTATGTTGATAGTGAACTATGATGGAGTCTGGGAAGATGTTGATTTCAACCCAAAAACTATTTTCTTGTTGGCTGTGACACCCAAGGATACACTGAAAACGTTGTCGGATAAGATATGCGATCGGTTTGGGTTGAACTGCGATGCAGTCGATATGAAGTTCAGTACCTTACTTTCAGGCACCGTTGTTCAAATGAGTTTTGACGCTGATTTTCAAATCTTCATTGCGCATAACAAAAAAAATCCTAAATGTTACGTTTCGGTGTTTCACAATCCTGTACCGGTACATATCGCAGAGGTACTCAGCCAGAATAAAGATTCAACTGTAAAACCTCCGGTTGATCAAAATCAACCCAACGGTCGACCTATTTACATCAGCACGCCATTGTCAACGGTGAATCAGTCGGTAACGCCACAGTTAAAGAAGAAGGCAAAATATACAGTTACCCCAAGCGATTGTTCACCGGTAACACGTATATCCGATTCCCCCAGCACAAATTTTATTCCGAACCAAACACCCGGTGATGAGTCCTTGTCGCATATATCAATCAAGCGGTTGCTTTTAGACAATATGCCACTGGTCAGAGGTTCCAACACATTTTCAAGCGGACCCAACCGAATGGGTGTTAATGATAGCGTACATCCTTTGGAGTCTTGCGGAGCTCGATCTAAAAATAATGCAAAGGATGTTCAGTCAGAGTCAAAGCATTCTACAATCTATGATGTCGATTGTACGAATTTACACACTGCTGAAGATGATGCCATAGGTTGTGGAACACATTGCAGGGCATCATCGGTTCCCATGAATGAACAGGAAACACATGGACAGCCTTTACAGCATCATCAGATACATGTTGCATATAGAGAGGTCCATCCCATGCCCGGTCCTAACACGAATAACATTTCTGTATCATGTATTACAAACAATGTACCACTTGCTGACCAGGATAACACCACCTACGTTCACACCCCTCCTGATCATAATCTGTCTAGGCATAAAGTGCAAGGGTTTGACCATGTCTGTTTTGAAAATGTAAAAGAATGCAGCGCATTCAAATCCCAATCGGACCATACATCCATTCATAAAGGCAAGATATTCAAACACAAGGATGAAATGAAGAAGGTGTTGGGTGTGTACGCAATGGAAAACCATTTCTGGTACAGGGTTACGCGGTCGACCACAACGCGGTATGAGGCATCATGTACCGACCTCAATTGTCAATGGTTGGTACGTGCCGTGAAGAAGCGCCATGCAACTCACTGGTACGTCAATGTATATCGAGATACACACACATGCAAAGTCCAAAACTATGGTCTTCACTTTAACCAAGTCAGTGCCTCTGTCGTTGGGGAACTGTATGCCCCAAAATTCGCAGTTCCGGGATGCAAAATCCGAGCTAAAGATATCATAGCGGAAATGGAGTCTCAGCACGGGGTGCACCTTTTGTATAACAAAGCTAACCGGGCAAGACTCCATGCTCTGAAAATACAGTACGGGGATCCGTTGAAGTCTTTTCAAACGTTGCCGGCGTACTTTACATGCTGAAGCAAGCCAATCCCGGTACCCTAACAAACATCGAGACAGACTCGAAAGACCGGTTCAAGTATGGCTTCATGGCAATCGGGGTTTGTCTACAAGGGTTTATCCGTGTTATCAGACCCGTCGTTTCCATCGATGCAACCCACTTGACGGGATCTCTCAAAGGGGTGCTGCTTATAGCCTCGGCCAAAGACGGAGACTCAAAAATATACCCATTGGCATTTGGTTTCGCAGCCTCAGAATGTAAGGGATCCTGGACATGGTTCCTTTCTGAATTGAAGAAGGGGATTGGTTCTCCTCAGGATCTGGTCATAGTTTCAGATCGTCACAGAGGCATTATATCAGCGATGAATGAGGTTTTCCCATATGCACAGCACGCATTCTGTGTCTTCCACATTGCACAGAAATTTAGACGGTCATCCAAGAATCAAAGTCTTGCAAGAGAATTCTTTTACAATGCATGTTACCAACACCGTCGCGATGACTGTGATATCGACCTTCAACAGATGGCTGCTTGCAACCAGAGGTACTACAACGACGTCATGAAAATTGGGGTAGATAAGTTCACAAATGCTTACTGCCCCAAAAATAGGTACCAGATGATGTCTACCCAATTAGCCGAGTCTATGAACTCAGCTCTTCTAGATCTCCGGAAGCTGCCTATCGCAGCCATTGCAGAGCAGATTCGGGATATGATACAGAGGTGGTTCCACAAACGTCGTACTATTGCAGAACGTCTTACGTCTGATCTGACTCCGGCAGCCGACAATCACATACTTAAAGGGGTTGAACCTTCTTATAAATGCATCCTTCGTCCTATCTCATACCACAGGTACAACGTCACCGAAAATCAAATTAATTCCATTGTGGATATTCAAGCAAAGACATGTGCCTGTCGCGAGTGGGATCTTCAAAAATTACCTTGTCGACATGCCCTTGCTTGCGCCAGGTATGTAATCAAAGTATACTGTCGTCAGTTCGTCGTTTGCCATATCCATATTTAGGGGCTCTGACATCCAATAATTTTTTTTTTTTTCCAGATACGCATCAATTCCGGTTCCTGAAATGTGCTCCGACTACTACAGATCTGATTGGCTGCGAGAGGCATATCGGGGAGAAATCAACCCGGTTCCATATGCACAGAAATGGGTCGTACCCGATCATGTCCGGAATCTAGTTGTTCGTCCTTGGAAAGTGCGTTTTCTGCCAGGAAGACCGAAAAAGTCAAGGTACCGTTCATGCGTCGAGAAGGCTAAGCAAAAGAAGTGTTCTAAGTGCGGCCTAAAGGGACATAACAGGAGGAGCTGCAGGAAAACATCGTCTAATGCTGCTAACAAAACCAAGCGTCCTCGCGGTTGCAGTGTATGCCACAAAGAGGGACACAACAGACAGACGTGCCAAGAAAGGCCATCCACTGACCTAAGCTCTGAGGCTTCGGCTGACACCGACACCGACACCGACACCGACACCGACTCATAAAATTTTCCCAATGTATTGTTAAAAGCAGGTGAGCGGAATCTGCCATACAATCGTGTATTAATGTAATGTTTGCTTTCCATCTATTCGTGTAATCTTATGTTCAGTCCAAGGTCGATTTCTCCCTGATCGTGTAACATGTGACGTCCTAGTTTTATATCCATATAATCGTGTATTAAATTGAAGGAGGCTTTTCCATCTAACAGTATGAAGTTGAAGGTCATTTCAAGCGGACCAGTGGAATTGTAATCGGGTGCGGCACTTGAACAAAATAAAATCCCAATATTCATCATCTTAGAAAAATGCTTCCAAATTAATTGAGATCATAGATTCGTAGCAAAATAGTTTGTCTTACGTAAAATAAAATAAATACAACACTTACTCGCTTGAATTAAATAATGTTACGTTCAATGTATGAAATATTTGTAAAAAATTAATATATATACAATACAGTTACATGTAGGTAATAAAGTATGAAAAAATGGAAATTAATTTTTAAAAATGGATCTTGGCTTCAAACCACCAGCGCATTGTTGTTAACTTTTGTGTTACAGCACGATAGGCTAGATTAGAATGTATTTTTTTTTTATGAAAGATAAAATGGATCGTTTTTGTTGCATATTTTCGTGGCCAATACAATTATGGAAACAAAAATTACCAGTTAATTGTAATTTTAGCAAAATTCATAAGTAGCCCAGAATTTATGGGGCTTTGCAAAACTGTTACATCTGAATAAGTTTTATTTTTTTATCCAAGAGAAATATTTCTTGGACAAGAAATATTTACCTAACAGCAATTCCAACGTGGCACTTAATTACTTTGCATTTTGCAATCTGAAAACAAAAAATACATAAAACATAAATGATGGTTAATGTATCGTGTAAGGATGCTTACATTCCAACGTGTAATTGCATTACTAATGGTTCAACATGCGACTGGTCAATGATTACACGGTAAATTTTGGGTCAAATGAGGGAATTTTGCCTTGTTTATATTATTAACTAATAATAGAGGGACAACATAATATGATCATCGGTTACCTTTGTATATATATCGCTTTGTATGTACATTTCTTTTTTTAATGGGTTCACCTTTTAATTATAATTATAATAGAACTTTTGTTTTTAATGGTTGGGGGGGCCACCGGAACCCAAATGGTGACATTCGCCTCCGAAGGTCAGCCCAAATCCCCGCCACCGGGAAACGTTGAAGTGAAGGCCCATAAAGCCAATTTCAAATCGTGTCTTAACTACAAGTTTAATATCCATATAACCGTGTATTAATTTGAAGGAAGATCTGTAAATTGTCTGCTTATAATAACTATGAAGTTGAGTTTATTTATAATTTTAACCTTTATGTTTTGAGGCATGTATTTTATTTAAAAATATATATTTTACCTGATTTTTTGTACTTACCGTATAACAAGTACTGAAACATGGAAGTCTCAATAATGAAGTGGTTGCCAGCGAGGTAAGAAGAACAAAATCCATTTTATCGTGAATATTTTCCATCTACTCGTATGAGGTTCACATTAATTTCATTGTCTGCTTGTAATAGGAGTATAGAACCGAAGTTCAGCATTTTATATTTTAAACTTCATAGTTGGAGGCAGGTATTTAAAAATAAATAAATAAATAAATAAAAAGCTCCTTTGACGAATATAGTATAATATAATATGCACGAGTTTTACATGTGAAATATACAAGGAAATTAATCGGTATTCAAATATGGCAAACACCGGCATATTTCATAACCAGGTTAATGACATAAACATCAAACAGTGTGTTAATTAACATTCCTCAGGTAAGCTGTTTGTAAAAATTTCATACGCGATATCCTGCCTATGGCTCTTTATATCCCTTTCAGCGGTCTTCACGCATTTCAAACCTCTGAGAAGGGAACGTATCATCAACAAGACAAAGACTCCATTACTTTTCGAACTTATTTGTCTTGGAACTTGTTTTTCATCCATCCGACGAGCCTTCATAGGAGTGCTATCATATGTTCGCCTCCCCGTTCTGTTAAAAAAACCTGCCTGCAAGCAAATAACCGGGAACAGACGTCGGAGTGGTAGAATCTGCTGGCAGATGTGGGTACCGCCTTGGGGTACCCAGTGTGCCTTGGGATCATATACCTGGATCTCCCATAACAAAAGATCAACAACGCAGACAACCCTGTGGCCGTCTTCAACCTTACAGGGGACCACCACCTGTAAACGAACAATTCAACACTCAAATATTTATAACCAAATCAAGCTGGATTAAATGTCTGCGCACCAGAACGTTACTAACCTTGTCACAGGAATCCCATGGACTGCCCCAGTCTGGTCGACGGCCGTCACAATATTGTTTCCATTCCGGACGAATGACGAAGTCTTTGACGCTGAAAGGTTGTACTAAACGTCCATGTAAATTCGGCTGCCAGCCTGCCCACACCTTTGCCAGTTCGTCCTGCACATCAAATTTCCATTTTATCCGAGTGCACAATTCCAAACAGATAAACATTACCTCTACGTTAACGCTGTACTTACAAAAAAGTTGCAATCAACGATGCCCATTCTATCCTTGAACTTGTAAGGGCTGGTCTTACTCCCTCTCATCTTGTTTAACAAATTCAGGTAGGCATCAACGTGTGTGTCCAACAGATGGCTATCATTGTCCTCTAATGATATGAAAAAATCCTGGGTCTGCATCACCTCCAGTCCAACGTTACGGCTGCACCCAATACATTAAAAGAATGATATTACTGTTAATTGATTGTATACGGGCGATGTAATCTAAAATGCAAAGTTAGTAATCATCTTACTATAGTAATTTCGAATCACGCTTGAAATGCGCATACGCCTCCTCGCTGGGGCCAGTGGAAAGATTTCCTCTACCTAACGGGTTGCTGTAGGGATTGCGTACCCATAACTCCCTTTGACGCTGCCTTGCTAAAGCGGTTTCATCTAATACCTGCTGGGTCGAAGCACGTATGTCATCGGTATGCACTTCAATTACAGGTGGTTCCCAGTTCGGAAGTGGTTGGGAGATTATCGCAGATAGTCTCCGTTTTCGTTGATTTGTCGATGCACAACTCGATTGCTCTCCCGATGAACATGGAGCTGGCCCAGACATTTGTTCTGAACTGTTTTCATCAACTCGAAGGGTCGGAGATACTATCCGTGACAGTCTCCTTAACCGACAAGGTGTTTTGCGACCGGTATGTTTTTCTCCTCTCTTACGTGGAAGTGGAGCTGAGGTGAACCAGTAGGAATTTCAACATCCGAGTCTGACTTAATCACCACAGATGGATGTGAATGTGAATGTGATGGTGACACTGGATGTGAAGGCGGACTCTGTACCGCAGTAGATGATACCTTAGACGCGTCAGGTATGTCCTCATCCTCGCCCTTTTTTTCACTGCCCCCTTCATCCGAAACTGGAGACGACTGTGTATTTTGGGATGCCAGCAACGTCGCACATGTTTGATCCTCAGACGGATCATCATGACCAGATTGTGTGACCGCTACTGGACGAGGCAGATATTGGGACGAAGGATCTTGCCACAACACTAACGCAAGCAAGGACTCATCTTCTTTCGGTATGTCCTCATCCTCGCCATTTATTTGCAAGTTCCCTTCATCGGAAACTGGACATGACTCTGTATTCTGTGCTGCCAGCAACATCGGACATGATTGATCCTCAGACGGATAATCTGGGCCTGAATGTCTTCCTTCCACTGGACAAGGACGATCGTAGCGCCGAAGGATCTTGCCACAACACTAACGGAAGCAAGGATTCATCTTCTTTCGGTAGCTCCTCCTCCTGGCAAGCGGTATCTGTCTTCTCTTCATCAGAAACTGGACATGAATGCATATTTTGTGGTGCACCCAACAGCAGACTTGTTTCCCGGTTGCTAAAAGGACTTGCTGAAGCCAGCGACCATTGAGTTACATCGGGGTCCTCTGCTCCAGGTACTCCTGGATGTACTAGACCTGGTATACCAAAGAGAGACAATATACCTGCTTCTCGGGGCCACAGGTATAACGGCATCTGAGAAAATAACTTGTCAACCCCAAACTGTGATCGCAAAGCCAACGAAGGGGTTGCTGCCACCTCCAGACCACCTGCCCGTTCCAGGGATAATAAATCCTCGCACAACGCTAAGGGAAGGTTTGATTCATCAAGGTCCGATATGTCATCAACACAGACATGTTTTTCATAATGCAGTTGATCATCATTGACCCTGTCATAAACGCATCCACTATCATCCTGCCAATCTTGGTCGTCTTGCCTTCCATCATCGTCGCCCTCTTCATAACCAGCTCCGTCACTGTAGGTAGCCTGATCGCCACCCAAGCCTTCTTCCGCGTGCTCTCCACTCCCCACACGCTGCGGCTGATCTCCTGAATTACCGTCCCCTACATTTCCCTTGGGGATGACAGTGTCACAGTGTTACGTTTCCGAATTTATAATGATCATTATTTAAATAAATTAAGAACACTTGATACACAAGTGAAATGTGTGGATATATACATACTTGAAACCCCAGCATCCGTCTTAGCCCTTCGATCTCCCGCCTCAAACCCTCATTGACTATATTGCGTACACGGTCCGCCCCCATTTCCTCATGGACGATACTGCGTACGCGTTCCGGTATGGCATTCACCGCGTTCAGAACTCTTTCGAGAACTTCGGGTCCCACAAACTGTCGAGGTACCTCCAACTGTTTATGTAAAATGCTATACGTAAAACACCAAAATGTTTACCATAAATTGGGCAATCAACAACATTTCGAAATAAACCATTGATCCAATAATACTAGGCCATGTTACCTCATCGGTTGTGTGACCAACCGAATGTCGCCCACGGCCGTTTGACGCTTCCCTCTGACAGAAGTCTTCTTGCCTGGCATCATCAACCGGGCCTGCTGCACCTTGGTCAAGTGAATGAACCGGGTGGTCAGCCGGTTGAGGGAAAGATCCCTGTCTTACGTTGGATCGTTGTATATCCGGAAGAACCGTATCTGTACGGTCCGTTGTATCTACACGGGCACGTACTCTCCGCCCGCCGTTAGTTTTCTCCCTCGGCCTGCGCTTCCTCTTGGTGGGTTCCTCATCCTCGTTACTCCCACTCGGCTTCCACTGGGGTCCCTCAGACAGGTCCACATCAATATCCCTCCAGTAATGTTTCTGCAACTCATGTTCGGTGGGTACAAGCTCCGGAAGCCCAGTAAGCTGACGGATTATGGAACTAATATAATTGTCCAATATCTAAAGGACATAAATAATATTAAATTATAGCACAAATGAGATATTTGTAAATTACCTTCCCACTTGTCTCAGCTTCGGTCCAGGCGTTGACCATGCCCGATCCCCTCTGTTTGAAACAGTACTTCCTATACCGTGGCGCTCCGTTGGGATCCCCTATTAGCTTACCGCATTTGTTGCGCATCACAGGTATAGCCTCCGCAGCCCAAAACTGTACCGTATCAAACCCGGGAAACGGTTTTAGAGGATGTAATTAGCATTATGTATCATGGAAAAACGAATAATCTTAATTACGAACATATGTCAATGTCAAATTAAGGTCAAAAGGGATTAAGGATTTAAAAAATAACCTGTAATGCCCAAATGAATCCGTATAGGTTGTATCTCGTAGTCGGCCCGAGAGGGTCTGCCGGTACCTTAAAACCTTGACGGATGTAGTGGAGGGTCATCTTGAAAACGTAGTGACCCCAGGCGAAGTTGTTAAACGCTTGAACATCCTCCACTAGAGAGAACATCCAGTACGCCACCTGGTTCCGGTCGTCCTGACCGAAGAGGACCCTGTTGGCAAAAAGAAGCAAAGCCAACTTAAGTGCGTCGTGAGGCCGGTCGAAATCCTCCGCCATGAATGGAGCTTTCAAATCTGCGATCACAACTTTTTTCCTTCCCTGAAAGTACCTTGCGTGAATACCACCCGGGACAACCTCATACTCTCTTGAAGGTATGTCGGACAGACGGCCAAATTTCAGGCCCGTGCACAGACAGAACTCCCTCTTCCCAAATCTCGCCTTAGTTTTTCCTAAGGCAAACCATAACTCGTCCTCACTACCTCCAGGAATGAATATCTGTCTCAGCAGCAAGCTGTGAATGAACTGTGCCTGAAAATAACCCCCTTTAGGGAAATCCAAGTAGTGGCCAAAGCATCCTGACTCAAATTCTGCCCTTTCACCGGCACGGTCAAGAATCTTGTCTACATCGGAAATCAATTTGTGCAAACAGTGTGTGTTGATGGTGATGTTATAATTCCAAGTGGCCCTCGGGTGTACCAACAAATGATCCAAATTTTCCTCCTCAGCCATCTGTAAAAAAAATATAAAATTGCAAGAGTAATCTAACGAAGCATTGAGGGAGCATGAACATATATCCACAGTAAGAATTAAACAGAACAAAACCCATCCTAGAAATCTTGATATTTTATAGCGGTAAAGACGAAAAACATAAAATCTAGAGTTAGCATATCCACCCATCTCCTAAACAAGCGCTTGTTCGAAGTTCGAAAACTGGATAAACATTGAGTCAAGATACAGTATTTAAGTCGAACACTGCATAAACATTCATAGAATAATCCGAACCGTCGTCTCTGTGAGTAATTTGGATTTCGTTTCAATAATCTTCCTTGTAGTAACAATTACAGACTGAAACCCATCGAGCAAACACAAATTGGGTATAGATTATTCCTTGCATGTTCGAAACGACATACCCAGACTGAAACCCATTACCAATTAATACATACCCAGTTGTAATAATGAAATTGAAACAAGCAAACTAATGATAAGAAACAAAATTAGGATCAAAACAGAGAACGCCATACCGTCGACACGAAAGTGTCAATGCCGTCGATTAAAGAAGTACTTCCAGAAGAATCGGAACAGTTCCTCCTTTGATGCTTACACGGTGTAAGTTCTTCGAGTAAGTTAGTATACACGAATAAAATAAGACTGTTTACCGGATTTATGACCAAATTGCAACCAACCCCCTTAAGGTTTGCTCTTTCACAAATAAATTGCAATTAACCTTTTTGGTTTAATTGCAAATAAAAAATAAATATCGTTCAAGTTTTGATAAATTCAAATTTAGATATAAAAACTATTTACAAAATCCAATTGACCGTTTGGATTTGATATAAATTGGCGCTGACACCAGATCAATGGCCAAGAATTCATTTAGATTAAAGAAAAAAGAAATATATAAAAAATATTGATTTTATTATTAAAGGTAATTATGGCATCCATTAAATGCAAAGTATTGATGTGATGTGTAAGGTCGACTAATCAAAATTGGTCAATTGGCTAAAACCTGGTTGCATCGGATGCACGGTGCCTCCCCCACCCTCATCCTGCCACGTCAGTAAATATAGCTGACGTGGCAGCATCATGCATTGCGCTGCACGGAACCCCTCTTATACCCAGACACAACTTTATCATAAGTCATAAGTCATAACACAGTTAACACCCACTGCAATAGCGGTCAAAGTTAGAACACACTAACTAGGGTGAACCATTACCAGTTTACCACCCACTCCAGGTGCTGACACGTGTCGCAACTTTGGGTTAACTTTAGAATTTGGGTTGAGTTTGGGACACGTGTCAACACCTGTAGTGGTTCACCCTAGTTAGTGTGGGTGAGAAACAATGCACTCTGGAGTTTGAGTGTTATAGATGTTCTTCCAGGGTTCCAGGTGCCGGATTCACAAATACATTTTCTTAATGCTTACACGGTACAAGTTGTGGAAGTAATTACATATACACGAATATAACAGACTATACGTATACACGAATAAACTAAGTCTGTTATATTCGTGTAACTGACTTGGTACATGCGTGTACAACTAATATAATTATCACAATTAGTTTTGAATTCCTTTGCCATCACAATTACTGAAATTCCTTTGCCATCAGATCAATGGCCAAGAATTACTTTTGATTTGAATCTTCTATGGCTTAAAAAATTATGTATTATTATATGTAACTAGTATAGTATTATGTCAACATGTGCGATGCGCAGGCTTTGTTTTATTTTTCACAATTGGACAATTCATATTAAATTATCTCCTAATATCCCATTTCATAATATAATTCAGCTATCTAATATCTGCACCCTTAAAAAAAGCTAGGGCACCCCTAATTTATTTATACCCCTTTGTATTTACAGCTCAATTTGAATTTTGTAAAAACGGATGTACAAAAATTAGTATTTTATTGTTAACAATAATTTACAAAACCAGAAGATTGAGTGCATTTTTGCTCACCCACATTAACTAGGGTGAACCATTACCACCCATTCTAGGTGTTGACACGTGTCCTAAACTCAACCCAAAGTCCAAAGTTAACCCAAATTTAACTAAGGTTTAGGACACGTGTCAACACCTGAAGTGGGTGGTAATGGTTCACCCTAGTTAGTGTGGGTGAGCAAAAATGCACTCAATCTTCTGGTTTTGTAAATTATTGTTAACAATAAAATACTAATTTTTGTAAAACTAATTTAATAATCTTATTACTAACCAATACTAATACATAATCTTGGTATATATGTATTTTTAAGGTATATACAGAAATATTAATAGGGGGTAAAATTACATTCGATCGACCACCAACGTTCTTAGTTATTACGCAAACACGATTAATCCATGTCGCTGTAAAGGATTACGCTTGACGATGACATGTACTGTGGGTATGTACTAATGATTGGCCGATACCAAGTCAGCAGGCAATTTGATTATTGACTCTGTTGGACTGTAAATCTGGGCAAATGTTCATTAAGAGGATACCATTGGAGATGCTCTAACCCTTTTGTCCCATAGGTTGAACGTTTATTCTATCACGATAATAGTTGATAAGATAATGAGTTGAAAAGACATTAGACACGATTTGTAATCGGTAAACTAATAAGTAATAACAGTTTGAAACAACGGATTTTGTGTTGCAGGTAACCTGAACACAACATGGGTAATTGCCTTGAATTTCCTGTTAAAATAATAAAGTTTTAACTCATTTTTGGTGGTATATGGATGCGTGAAGACACTTGAAACGCATGCGTCGCGTAATTTGGTTCGTATTCCCCATGTGATGGGGAAACTCATACAAGAAGTTCACTACGGATGCATAAATTTATCTACGACATTTCATTTGCAAACCACTGCACCAAATTCAAAGAAAAAAACATAGAAAACACAAGGTGAAGATTTTCGTTACATATTCCAAACTTAAAAACATCGCATCCCAACTTGCAATATACAGTAGCTGAACCCACTAGTATCAATTTCCATACGTAAAAATTGATAAGGTAAAGACAAACAGCCTACATGTGTTCGTTTACAGTACTTTTAATGACCTAATGGGGAGGATGAGACGGTGATAAAGGACGACCCATCTCCCTCTCAAAGTCCGCGATCAGTCTCTGTGTGTCATCAATTACCTGGATGAATTTTGTCCATAACAAAACCACGTCTGTGTTTAAATGCCCAGAAAAGTGAGTTCGCACTTCCTCCAATTCACTGAATACTTGTAGAATCGCGTCAAGAAAGGAGTATATTCGATCTCGGCTGACCGCTGCTTCACCTTGGAATTCCTATCCATTCCGGAAAACGAATATGTGCACAACCGTGGGTTTAGTGTTGTGAATGTATTTGACCTTTAAAGTTGGGTTACAATTTATAATGTATAAATCGAGACTTTTGAAGTTCTCAAGTTTTTTGAAATTGTAAGTTCATTAGTTATTAATTAAGTGCATGCATTGATATAATTAAGGCATTTTTGAAATTGTAAATTCATTATTAAGTGCAGCTGTGAAACTCTATCATTATATATATATATATATATATATATATATATATATACACGGAAATTAACCTATCATTGCATCCTGATAGATTATATAAGGATATTGAATGTAAGCCAGTCGTTTAACATACTTTGACTTGGCATGTGCGCACTTGTCAAATCACTGTTATAAATGAGTGGCTCACATTCAATATCCTGATAAAGTTGTATCAGGATGCACTGATAGAATCGGGACCGATGATATGATATATATATATATATATATATATATGATATGATATGATTTGATGACGCAATTTAAATTGATTAACATATATTCAAGTATTCAACCGTCCTTTCCTGTTTTGCAAGGCTACACGCCTACACGAAGAGGTAATGAGTGTATTTGACTATTTGTAGACCGCCATTGCGCCAGAAAAGCGTGGCCATTGGTTATTGGGTTGTCAAAATCTGTATGGGCCATCACGTCAAACGTCATTATGCTCTACAAAGCAAGCAAAATCAATTTTGTCAGCATCAAATTAGATTCGGTACGTTAACCCCTATCTGATTAAGGCACGAACATAGAATTATAGAAAGTTTAAAACAAAGCATTAGGATATTACTCGATCGACCCTCGAGATTGAACGACAGAAAATGATTGATTTCGAACATGAAACCGGATTCAACACATCTGGTTCGAAACTAATCGTAGTATGTAATGTCTATGTCTCTATGTCACCCGGAGAGGGTTGGTTACAATATAAATAAGGTTTACTATCTTGTACACTGCGTTGTGCAAATGTTGCAATGATTTATTACACTGCATGTGTTACATACTGAGTTGGGTAAATTGCGTAAAAGAACATCTTAATGAAAGTGATAATGACAATTATTTGAATGCGATGAAAATTCATTTGCGAAATTTTCGGTAACCCAATAACAGACGAATAATGCTAGAGAACCCAAAAAAGTGACCCAAATTTTAATGTTTGTTTTTATTTACCCTTCAATTTCAATCTAATGCCCAATAACTAATCCAGCAAGTATACACACGGGCCCTATACCTCGCTGGCCTAGAGTCTTCGCCACCAAGGTTCGAATCCTGGCTTGGTGTGTATATGGAGGTTTTCCCACCATATGTGTGGGTCTTGTCCCACCTTCGTGTGGGTGTGCTCTCCCCTTATGGGAGTTACGTGTCCGAGCCGTGCTTGTAGAGCCCCATCTCGCTGGTCCCGGTGGTTGTTGATGTAATCAAAAAAAAAAAAAAAAAAACTAATCCACGAAGTATACTAGTATCAATAAGAGTAAACCTGTTGGACCCAAAAAACCAACCCAAATTTTTAAACCAAACCCATGTGGCAACATCACATGGGATCTTGGAAAGATCTTGGAAAGAGTGACGTGGGCCCATGTTGCGTGTGATGTTGCCACATGGCATTTGGGTTAGAATTTGGGTTGGTTTTTTGGGTCCAATAGCATTACTCAGTGTATAGTAGCTGAACCAAAAAATTTAAATAAATGAAAGTACAGTGTGCAAAACGAGCGACGACTGTATTGGTCAACATATATACTATAAAAGATCTACTGTGCATAAGATAACGAAAATAACTCTTGCTGTATAAAAGTCAAAACGCAATATCGGAAATCGGATGGATCAGATAAGATTGTTGTCCTGAAGGTGGATAAAAGCCCATCTTACTAAAAGAAAACGTCTTTTACCAAACGAAGCCCAATAGAGTAATCAATATATAATAACTAATAAGAATAAAACCTCTAATCGAAGATATCATCGTCTCGTCTGTATTTGGAGACAATGTTTATGCATTGTTTTCGAACAGAAAATCATCGGTGGGGTATATCTGGACAAGTCTTTCTACACCCAAGTTGCATGGTTCGCAATGGATTCAAATGTTGTCTGTGGAAAGTAAAAATAATCCTTAATACTACAAAATTCTTTACGCGAGGAAAAGACAAACAACTTATACGAAACACGGTAGTAGAATAAATTCCTTACACGATAAAATCTAAAACAATTGATTACACGATCTAATACACAAGCTAAGAAAAGACAAACATGCAACAACATTCTTTACGCGAGGAAAAGACAAAAAACTTATACGAAACACGGTAGCAGAATAAATTCCTTACACGATTAAAATCAACAACAATAGATTACACGATCTAATACACACGCTAAGAAAAGACAAACATGAAGCATGTAGATTAAACTAGGAGGATTTTGCACTAATGAATTACACGACCATAAGCTAAAGGGGATTGACAAAAAAAAAAACAAAAAAAACAACTACAGCGTTGGTAACTCATAAAAGGCTGTTTTTATCAAATTCACAGCATAAACAACGTAGTCCGATGTGGGGTACAAGATTGTGTACATGAAGTTCTCATTTCGTACTTGTTAACGGATCAGGAATCTGTGTGTTTTTTTGTTCCCCTTAGATTTGAACTAGATTGTTGAGACTTGAGACCTAATAATAAATGAAAATACCTGTGCCTACCTGTGGTTGCTATGCAAGAAGAGATCCGTGAACATCCCTTGTAAATATAAGCACATATTAGCCATCTAGGATTGCAAAATCTTTATAAGTAGATCGGGTAACTTTTTCGGTGATGTTTTTAAGGGGATAAGTAGCCTACAAATTCTTTGGGAAGAGACCAGACTGGAGGAGAACCTACCCGATTCAGGTTTGTAAATAAAGGGGCAATTACACCTAACGTCAAACAATACAGAACCGTTATCGTAAGCTGATATTACAAGCAAGGACTACTCAAACAACTGAATGAAAGAAAAATTAAATAGATCACATATTACACGCATTTTCCTTAAAACCAAAGTAGAATGACACATTGTCGATGAATCAACCTAAGAGTGCCGATAAAAGGTTCTCAAATCGGAGGAACTTGTTGGTGCAGCATTCTAAACTGGGTCATGATATCACCTGATGGATTAGGGTTAATAGCCAGAGGGACAAGTTTGTCTATTGTGTCCAGGTCTGTGACATATACTGCAAGTGCGTGGAGGCTTGGTTGGCCCAGATGCATCAAACGCTGGTTTCCGGCACCCTGATTTGTTGTGTCCCTTTTCAGAGCAATTTGAACAAGTCTCCTGGTTGTACTTAATGGACTTTCTCTGTCTTCCAGACCGTCGACGCAATTTTAGCTCATGCTTGGGACCTGATAAATTCTTGTTTATACCTGATGCAGAAAGGCTTACCAGATCAACAAGGTGCAATGGATTGTCATCATGTGTAGGGCGTAGCGGTAAATCTTGTGGACTGATTTCATTAGAGCAAGGACACAATGGCGAGTTGATATTGGCTGAGCAACCCATGCCGCCTTCTTCATCCTCAGCAGTAACAACAGTTGGACAATGAACTTTCTCGTCTTTAGCATAATTGCCGTGATTGCTGCGGTTAGCAGATTTCTTACTGACTGTACCGCCGAGTGGGCTTTGGGGAAATATAGACTTCCTGATTGATGGCGGAGTTTTTGATTCATCTACGGGGAAACCACTCGGAATAAATTCATTGCTACCAGTTGTGGATCTGTATCCGGATGAACTCACAACAGGGCTGCCTGTAGATTTACACTTCACAATGGGTGGTGGCATACATGCCTGATCACCAGTACAACCGATGGTGATGGAGGTACATTTGGATTTCAGATCACGAGTCACAGTTAACTGGTCAACCAGGCTTCGTAACTGTTTGTGAAACACCGACACATAACATTTAGGATTCTCTTTGTTATGCGAAACGAAGATCTGTAAATCTAAGTCATAAATCATTTCAACAATGGAGCCATCAATTCTAGTACTTATCTTGAAGTCCACTTCATCAGAATTTAAGCCAAATCGACTACATATCTTCTCTGCCAATGTTTTCAAAGTCTCCTTCACTGTCACTGACAAAAAGAAAACAGCTTTAGGGTTGAACTGTCCATCGTAGTTCACTATCAACAGAACCATATTCTTGAAGCTGTATGCAATAATAGATTTAATCAGTTCTATCATCATGGAATTAAAATTAAAATACATGTCATCAATGTCATCAGACGGATTAAAATAATGTCATCAGACGGAAAATGTCATCAATGTTTTATGGAATTACATTCCATGATGGATCATGGAATGTAATGTCGTGTTGTGGTAGGAGGATCATGGAATGTAATTTAGTGTTGTAATGGTAGGATCATGGAATGTAATGTAATGTCATGGAATCTGGGAGGATCATGGAATCTCATTTCATGTCATGGAGAATCTAGGAAAGTCATGGAATGTCATGGAATGTCGTGTCATGGAATGTCATGGTACGGTCATGGAATGTCATGGTACGGTCATGGAATGTAATGGAATGTAATGGTACGGTCATGGAATGTCATGTAATCTTCGAATCTGGGAGGATCATGGAATCTCATTTCATGTCATGGAGAATCAAGGAAAGTCATTCCATGTCATGGAATGTCGTGTCATGGAATGTAATGTAATGTAATGGTTCGATCATGGAATGTAATGTAATGGTTCGATCATGGAATGTAATGTAAATACGACGACACAGGGAATGCAATAAAACTCCTAATCTGACATCTGACATAAACAAACACAAACAGGCCGCCGCGACGAAGATAAAGGGGACCTTCTCAATCCTTTTCAACATATATTATGACTATGATTGAAATCAATCATATGTAGTATTTAGACTGACATAAATACTACATATGACTATGATTGAAATCAATCATATGATGAAAGAAATCAATCATATGTATTTTTTAGACTGACATCAACACACACAGGCCGCCGTGACGAACAGGATGACCCTTCTCAATCATTTTCAACATATGTTATTATAGTTACAGTTCGAGTTCTAAGGAGATACATACCTTCTCTGATATTGGGGATGGCTGAAACAAATTAGGACAGCTTCAATCACGGCAACGAATCGACAACTGGAAATACGATTATGGCGGAGAATCGGAGATACGAAATATCGCGGGTAATTGGGTGCTATTTTTACATGTAAGGGATTGGGTTAACCGACTTGCATTTCAATTTAATAAGATGCATATAATAAAAGAGATAATTCCATAGAATAGCCATAAAATCAGTTGGAAGCCGCACCGTAATTTAGGGATTGGGTTTGGGGATTGCCTTCGTCTGAGATATAAGAAGGAGACGGGGTCATTTTGGACATCTTACATCAACAACCACTGACAACTCTCCAGGGGTATACTTGTCAAAGAACCCACTAACTTCCACCACACAATCCATGATCCATGATCATATTGGTTGATCCATGATCATATTGGTTATATTTGGTTTTTTTAAAACTAGTGGCTATATGTAAAAATTTGAAAACCAAAGTGGCTATTTTATGGAATTATCTCAAAATATTTATCACTATAAGTAAAGAAATTGTCACAAATTCAATATTGTGAACAAAAAAAAAAAGTATCACTAACAATTTGTCACTTTTGCCCCCGTCACTAAAAGTATTTGTGACAATTTTTGGTACTTGACACAAATCATAACTTTTAGTGACACATTATCATTTGACCTTAATTCATGACGAAATAAAAATTATGTCACTAAATTAGTATTTAGTGACAATTAACCGTTTGAAGATTTTGTCACTATATACATTCTTAGTGACAATTTATTGTTTAAAAACTGTCACTATTCACAAATATAGTGACCAATAATCATCTTAAAATTATGTCACTACAGAAAACATTAGTGACAATTAAGTTAACCATATAATAATTGTCAATACAATGCAGACTTAGTGATAGTTAACAATATGAATATTAAGTCACTATATAGATATTTAGTGACAATTTAATCAATTGTCAAAATTTAATATAAATTTAAATTGTATAAAAAAATTTAAAAAAAAAATTATAACCAAATAAAACATGTCACTCATTTGATGACATTGAGTTCTATAAATAATCATTCCATTAAAAAATATCCAAAAACAAACATAATATCGAATTGATACAAAAGTAATACAACATTGTTCAGAGTCTACTACCAAATAACACATGTAAACAGCTAGTCTAAGTTAACATAAGTGTTAGGTCACACACTATAACTTCCAACTGCATAACAACAAAACTTGAAACTTCCAAGGTCTTGATTGTGAAATATTATAAGCCAATGATTGGGTAGTTAAAGAATCTTTAGGTTTTGCAAGAGAAGCCTATATACATGAAGACATGAAGAAGAAAAAATTGTGAGAACAAATTAAAGTCACCAAAATAAAACTGAGGAAAAAATGCAACAATATTGGCAAAACTTAGCACAAGTATAAATTAAATTCTATAAGTTTGATATCCAAGTATAAAACTTATTGGAACAGTTAATCTATTCATCTTCATATAAAATCCTCCATAATGTCAATTTATTCATCTAGCCAAATATCAAATATCTTATTAAGTGTTTGAGCTATTTTCTGTAAGCTGCATGACAAATTATAGAATAACAGTTGGTTACATCAAACAATTGGTTGTTCTATAAGAATCATTTTATCAAATAGTTAGTATGCATATAAACTAATATTGACATATACTCTGGAAATTTAAAAAAAAAATGATAAATCATGAAATAAAAATAACGAGTTTCTTAAAAAAATTGAAAACAAAAAAAAAAAATCTCTAAACAAATATATATAATTCTACAAAAAATAAATAAAAAATAAAAAATAAAAACCCTCATACCTTTCGAAGACACTTTCAATATATGAAACTCGAATTTGAGATTCTGATCCTAAAAAACAAGTACCAGAAAACAAACCTTAAAAAATGAAATCAAGAGAAAGAGAAGATTAAGAGTTTTCTTTCAATGTTGCATCAAACAATTGGTTGTTCTATAAGAATCATTTTATCAAACAGTTAGTATGCACATAAACTAATATTGACATATAACGTGAAAATCTAAGAACAAACAACTATAAATCATGAAATAATAATAATGGATTCCTTAAAAATAAAAATTGAAAACAAATTAAAGTTAAAAAAAAACATCCCTAAACAGATATATATAATTCTACATAAAAACAAAAACAAAAACAAAATAAAAAACCATACCTTATTCAAAGACACTTCCAATATATGAAACTCGAATTTGAGATTCTGACCCTGAAAAACAAGTATAAAAAAACAAACCCTAAAAAAATAAAAACAAGAGAAGCTTACATTTTCTATCCTGGCAGAATTTTCTCTATAATGTCAGTACTTATTTGGATGAAACACTATTTCAAACCTAAAAAGTTTTTTTAAGGAAAAGAAAAAAAAGAATTGATTCTTTTTTAATGTAAATATTAATCGATTCTAATGCCTTTTAAAAACCTAATTATTTATAAAATAAAATCTTTCCTTTTAAAAAGGTAATTTTGTGACTAATTATATTATTTGTCATAAATTATCAAGTTTTGTTACTAATTGTGACAATTATTTTTAAAAAGTTTCAATTGAACAAAACATAATGACAAATAGTAAAATTTTTCACAAAATAATGACAACAGTGATACAATCAAAATTTGTAAAAAAAAAAAATGTGTCACTATATGTCACTTTTTTTTGTAGTGTCACTATATGTCACTTTTTTTTGTAGTGGTATATCTAGACCTCATTCATCTTGCAAGGTGTTTAAGCACACACACACATTGCATTCATATGTGTCCATGCATCGTTGTGCTCAATTGATATAACACATTCACACACTTATTATTGTATGCACATGCATTAGATTTAAATTGACAAATTTTGTAAAATGCATGTTCTAGGACTATCTCTAGAAAATAGCATACTTGTGTGTTCTTGTGTTTGTTTGTTTGTGTTTTATTGATATTGGACTTGAATATGCTCTCATATTTTTCCGTATTGAGTTCCAAACATTTCGATTACTCATTCATAAGTTTTCGAGTTCTGAGTAGGAAGTTACGAAACTTTCTGTGTGTTTTAACGTGCATGGTTTTCGTCCTTGTGTATTGAGTCGATTTCCATATTTTTGGTTGAAGTTTCATAGACGTCCATGTCTATGAGAGAGTTCTGGTCCGTAATCCAAAAACGGATTCAAAATCAGAGTTCGGAGGCTAACATACGGTCAAAGAACGTGAGAAGTGCACGAAGGAGAGAGGAGTGGCAAAGTGCCAAAAGCACCCATCTCCCGTGGAGGCGCGTGGCCTCCACGGAAAGGGACGTCCTCTGCCCCCGTGGAGGCCACGCGCCTCCATGAGGTGCTGATGTGGCGTGCCACACCCTCTCACTCGTGGCCCCCTCCAATGCCATCTAGGATTCCCTCCTTTCTCTCTTTTAAATACTCTATACCTCTCATTTGAAGAAGACTTGTGCAGAATTTTTGTGATTTTTCTCTCAACTTCAAATCCTCATATCTCACTCATTTCTTATCGAAATTGACTAGTTAAAAAAGGAGAGAATTCATTTTGAAGTCTTCTATCTTCTCCATGCATTATTGAAGTCTTTTGTTCAAGTATTTTTGGTGTTCTACACCAATTTTATGGCTGCACTCTAATTGACAAGGTATTTGTTTATCTTTTGTGTTTTAAGTTTTCTAATGCTCAAATACCTTAGGTCTTCTTCTCATTTTAGTATATGTGACTTGACCAAATGCTATTAGAAGATAAAGCTTCAATTATAAGCTAGATTTGTCTGATTAGAGACTTAAATGTGATTTAGGTTTTCTTAAATCTAAAATTTCACTTATTTGAGAGTTGTATTGTGACTAGCTTATAATCTAGGGCTATTTGTGTGTTAATTGACTTTATCTTGATGATTTATAGCCTTTACATGTGCTAAGACTCTTTAATTGAATATATTTAGGATTAGCACATTTAATTTTATATTTAGAGCCTTCTGAGATTTAAATGATTATTTTTTGTGAATACGTTCTCTAAATATTTGCTAGAGTATTTCATTGATCATATCTTGTTATTCTAGCATTTTTTGTTTTAGTTCTAAAGTCTTAAATATGTGCTTAATGAATATGTTATGATTTAAGTTTTTGTTTGTGATCACACAGTAAATGTTCACATTTTCCGCTTCTTTTACTTGGTTTTTTTATCCATTTTCTGAGCATTGTTAGGTATTTAATGTTGCAAATCAGTTCTTTCAGGTATTCTTAGTGCATCAAGGGCATTTTTATCCAAAGTAGCAAAAAGGAGGCAAAAGAGGGCAAAACAAAGCATTTTGTACAACCCGCGGGTTCAAACCCGTGAAACCACCCCGCAGTGAAACTCTCGAAGATCCTACGAGTTCAATCACTCTGGTCCTGTAAGGTTTATGATTTGTATTGGCTTGATTCCATTGTAAAACGCTCTATATTTGTATTAGTTGTTGCTTATGATAATCTTTGAAGAACGGAAGCTTAGAAGGTGAAGGCAACGTCTAGTGCAAAAGTCGTCTTCAAGAGGTGAAAAGCGTCAAAGGTATATCGTGACTTCCTATCCTCTTGCAAGGCGTTAGCGCACACACACACAATTCATACATGTGTGTCCCTGCATCATGGTTCAAACATTTGGTATAACACATTCACACACTTCATAGTATGCTCATGCATTGATCTTGTATTGACAAACATTGTAGAATTGCATGCTTTGTGACTATCTCTTTGATATGGCATGCTTGTGTGAATATGTGTTTATTTGTTTGTGTATTTTGTGTTTAGGACTTGAACATGTTCTTATTTAATACCTTATTGAGTTCCGGTCATTTCGGTTACTCATTCATAAGGTTTCGAGTCCAAACGATGTAGCTACGCTACTTTTCGTTCTCATTCGTTGAGTTGACTTCATCGTAGTTTTCCAAGATGATTTCTCAACCATTTTTCAAAGTTGTGTAGTCTTCGTCATACATGAGGGAGTCACAGTTCGTAATCCAAAAACGGATTCGAAATCGGAGTTTGGATGCCCAAGATATGGCTGAAGAACCGGAGAGCGCGCGAGAGAGGTCTGGGGCCATGAGGCCACTTGGCCCACGCCGTGAGGGAGACCATGGGCCCCACGGCCAGAGGGGCTCTCTGCCCCCGTGAGGCCCACGCGCCCCCCATGGGAGGGTGACATGGCACATGCTGATTTGCTCAAAAAACTCCTCTCTCTCCTCCTTTTAAACTCCTCTCCTTCCCTCTACATTTGTTGAAGATTTCCAAGAACATTTCACGAAATTTCTATAGAATTTCTTCAATTTTCGTTTTCTTATTTTGATCATAACTTTCTCATACGAAATCGAAATCAATTGATTTGAAAGCCAAAATTGTTGGTCTTGAAGAGAGCTACAAAACCCAAACATTTCCAGAGGCATCTGACTTCGCCATTTTTCTCAGTTGATCAATTTTCAGTCCGAGGTCAAGGTTGTTTGTTCAACTTCTTCTTTTTCAATTTCATCTTTGATCTTCTTTTGATTCTTACTATTTGATTGATGAAATTTGTTGAGAAGCATGTTAGATCATATGCTAGGGGTGTTTGATCATTAGTTAATTGAGATTTAGCTTTGTGATTTGTTTTGAACATATATGTGCTAAACTTGATTTATCATGAAATTGATTCTAGAAAATGTATGTGTGATGTGCTTCATGTTATTTTCTATGTTTAATTTCATGATCTAAGAACTAGGTTTTTAGTGTGATATATTGAATATTCATACCTTGTTCTTATTGATTTACATGTCTTGATTTCTAGATAATCTTTGTGATTGTGTGTTGGAAGTATATTCTAGATTGTCATTGAACATGTACATTTTGCTTGATTGATCATCTAGCTTAATTTGTTTGTGTTTGCATCACTTGCATCACTTAGATCATACCCTTGCATTAGGTTGAAGTCTCTAGCAAAGTGAGTGAAGCTTTGTGGATAGAGCAAGGGAGTCTTGATTAGAGTCGGGAGGACTCGGATAATCAAGCAAGGGAGACTTGTCTAGGGTCGGGAGGATCCGGATAGGCAAGCAAGAAATCTTCCTAGAGACGTGAGCGTCTTGGATAGGAAGTTGCTTTCTAGAGGTGTAGGATACATCTCGGATAGGAAGTAGGCTTGGTGATTCACTAGCCCGAGGGTAGATTAGGAGTTGATAGCTTGAGCGGATATCATGTGTTGATAGCTTGAGTGTGTAAGTCCTTTTCATATAGTGGATTGCTTTGCCGGTGGTTGTGGTATCAACCCGTGGATGTTTCCTCTTTGAGGTTTTACCACGTAAAAAATACTTGTGTTCATTTTTGTTTTTACTTTTCTTTATCTTCCATATCTTACATTGATTGCATATCTTGTAAATTGATTAACTCTTGTATTAGTGAAATCAATTCATTTGCTACATCTAATCAAGTGTGCATTTTCTTTGTTATATTCCGCAACATTTTTAAGATTGGAAGAATTTGAGTAAATACCTATTCACCCCCCCCCCCCTAGGTATATTTTACATTATATTGCTTAAGGGAATTTCAGGTCCGTAGGAATGAAGCCGTGGAGAAAACCACGCAAGTTCAATCACTTTAGTCCGTGAGAACTAAGCAGCGGAAAGATGTCGCACCAAAACATCAGAAGATCTAGAAACTTCTCACCATAAGAACAAACCCGCGGGTAAATATCAAAAGACCACACTAGTTCTAACCTTCTGTTTTGTGGGATTAAAGTCGCAGAATGAAGCCATGATAGAAAGAAAAATACTTACCATAAGTTCCATCCGCGGGAAAGAACCCACGGTAATGAAGTTGCGGTGCCACCTGGAAAACGTCAAGTGGATCCAAATCATTCCTAGCCAATCAAATCATCCCTTTTTTACCCACTTCTCTGAACCAGCCATTAACTCTAGCCCATTTGGCCTTACTTGCCATTTGAATAGCCTCCATCATCCATCACTTATCATTACTTCACATAGAGCTATTTAATACCACCACCTACTATCATTCAAGAGAGACTCTCATATACATAATTTTAGATCTATAATTAATTAGAGAAGAGAGAGAGAGAGAGAGAGAGAGAGAGAGTTCTTCAACCTCTCACTAGTTTCTTATCACTTTCTAGGTAGCCAAACACTCTTTTTACTACTTTAGATTAGCTTACTTCAAGTTTCTCTAGAAGAACTTCATGCTTGGATTGCAAAGGGGAACATTCTTGACCAAGAAAATCACTATTCGATGATGACTTTCTCTCTTGTATCTTCTTGCTTATTGTCTTCAATGTGTAACTAAACCCCTCTTTGTTGGGGGATAGATGTAATTCTTGTAAATAAACTATTTGATATAATCATTTTATGTTAATCACTATCTTGATCTTGCATGTGTGTATTTATGAGTATCTATGTATGGTGGTTGACACAACTCACTTATTCTTCATTAAATGCACATAAAGGAAGTGGTAGGTTTCATTGCAATAAGTGACTCATTTATGCATATGGAACTTACACTATCCATGTTGTAGAGATTTTCTGATTCACTCATGACCAATGGTTAAGTTGAGAATCTCTACTAACACTCATTTGAAATCCTCCCTTAAATCACTTCCCTACACTTAGGTTGTGATTAAGGTGAAGGATTAGTGCTTTTAATTACTATTAATAGATGCATGCTTAGGACCCATTGTGAATGTGTTTAATGAATGGTTGATTAGATATTATGGTTGATACTTGAATGCATCCTGAAAGAACAAATTAACGCTCAGTGTGTTAAATATATTAATCTAGAGGGGGGTGAATAGATTTTAACTAATTTTACCAAATTTTCGCATACATGTCAATTTTACGAAAATGCCCATAATAGTCAAAAATACAAACAAGTGTAATATGATACGGAAATTAAATAACACTTGATGTATACATGGAAACCCAACTACTGGGAAAAACCACGGGCTGTATAGTACGCCACACTCGAACCTCGAAATCCACTAATTGAAAAGGAGTTTACAACCTATGTAGACCTCGTCTAACACTCCGGTCAATAACCCCCCACTTCTACCACGCGGGCCTTTAAAAGTGGCTCTAGTCCAATTTGCTTGTGGCCTAAGCACTCTTAGCCACAAGTCTTAATTCTCAATGAAGAGATTATGCAACCTATGTGAATATGTATGAATATTCAAATAACAAACAAGGCTAGGGAACCTTAGATGCTTATCTAGGATGATGATATAACAATTAAATCATTCCTAGATATCAAGAGCTAAATGACATGTCAAATAGCTTAGATAAACATAGATTATAAAACCATAGATATCTATCACAATACAATACTCAATCAATTCATCACAATCAATTCTTTATTCTTGTATTTAGCATATGATCTAAAACATACAAGTAATTTAAAGAGATGGCTTGATAGGAAAAATACTAAAATAAAATGAAGTTAGTAAAAATATTACCAAACAAGTTGTGATGATGCAAAACCATGCATGGATGATGCAAGATGATCTTTGATACACAAGGGAATGTCTTTGAGTGTTTAAAGGTGAGTTCTTGAGAATTTTTCACTTAAAAAATATTCTAAGGAAAATATATGATATTTTGAACTCTGTACACAACCTAAAATGAATGAGACATATATATAAGGTGCCAAAATGAAGTGACACCGTTTTGTATATTTTTTTCAAAAATATGCCTTGGCCGCTGTTCACCCGCTCTACGTAGGGCAGATGAACAGCGGTTCACCTGCGAAATGAAGAACAAGTTCTTCGTGACCGCTCTACGTAAGGCGGATTCTAGGTGACCTAGGGGCGGCTACTCTCGGGTCTGGAGAACCGCCCTTCACCCGCTCTTCGTAGAGCGGTTTTAGGGCAGACCATCAGGTGTGAAAAATATCACCAGTGGCACCGTTGTTCACACCGCTCTACGTAGAACGGGTGTAGAGCAGTTAAGAGCAAATTTGCTCATTCCCCTTTTTAGACCACTGTTCGAAGAGCGCCTGTAGGGCGGGTGAACAGCATCCAAACATACACAATGCAACCTAGTTCTAATCATGTCATGGCATTTGAACTATTAGATGCAATCAACAAAATATGCAAGAAGAGATATATGATATAAACATGAATGTACACACATAAGGACACACAAAATACACAAAGTATGGAAATGCATGGAATGTGTGTGTGTGCGCACTAAATCTCTTCAAAGCAAATCAAGCACATAGAGATTTACCTTTGGTGCTTATCAATGATGAGGTCTTCAAAAGGTATTTAACTTGAACACCAATACCTAAGCTACCCTTACAAAGAATCCCCAATATGTGGTTTGTCCACGAAATAAGCCAATCAAGATATAGGAATCCTTACACATCCATTCCCCTAACAATTCCATAATCTAGACTTTAATCAAGACTTGTTGTAGTAATAGCTTTAATTATTTTACATCTTAGCATAATTTGTAGTGATAATCAATTAGTGTAAACATAGTGATTTTCCAGTTTAAGTACAAATGAGTTTATAGCTTTCTATCTAATTCGGTTGTTAATTCTAATTCTCGTGGGAATGATAACCCGTACTTATGCCCCCTATATAAATTGAATTAATTGTGCACTTGTGATGGGTGAAACACTCGCACGCCCCCTTATATAGCCGTTGTAGTTTAGAGTAGCATCGTTTTAGTAGAAACAGCACAGGTGTAAGGTTCATGATTTGTACTGGCTTGATTCCATTACAAAACACTCTATATTTGTAATAGTTGTTGCTTAGGATGTTCTTAGAAGAAAAGAAGCTTCAAAGGTGAAGAGCAACGTCTAGTGCAAATGTCTTCAAGAGGTGAAAGCGTCAAAGGTATACTTAGACTTCTATCCTCTTGAAGGGCGTTAGCGCACACACACACAACTCATACATGTGTGTCCCTGTATTGTTGTGCAAACATTTGGTATAACATATTCACATACATTTAAGTATGCACATGCATTGGTCTTTTATAGACAAACACTGTAGAATTGCATGTTTTATTACTATCGCGTAGATATGGCATACTTGTGTGAAATTGTGTTTATATGTTTGTGTTTCTTGTATTTTGGACTTGAACATGTTCTTATTTGATTACTTATTGAGTTTCGATCATTTCGGTTACTCATTCATTAGATTTCGAGTCCAAACGATGTAGCTACGCTACTTTGCATTATCATTCGTTGAGTTGTCTTCGTCATAGTTTTCTAAGATGAATTCTCAACCATTTGTCAAAGTTCTGTAGTCTTCATTATGCGTGAGGGAGTCACAATTCATAATTTGAAAACGGATTCAAAATCAGAGTTCGAAGGCCCGAATATGCTGAAGAACGTGAGAGGAGCGCGTGAGGGACTAGCATGGCCAAAGGCCATGCCTTGGCCACCATGTGTGGAGGCCATGTGCCACACAGCAAGAGCACCCCTCCGGTCCCGTGTGCCACACGCGCCCCATATGGCTGGGGTGGCTTGGCAGCCTCTGATTGGCTTAGTTCTTCCCTCCTTGATTTCTTTTAAAAGCCTCTCTCCTTCCCTCCAAACATAACTTGAAGAAAAATTCAAAAAGAGTAGCGCTGAAATTTCTTCTTGATTTTCGTTTTCTTATTTCGATCATAACTTTCTCATACGAACTCGAAATCGATTGATCCAAAAGCTAAAAATATTGGTCTTGATGAGAGCTACAAACCCCAAGTATTTTCAGAATCAGTTGACTTCAAGATTCTTCACAGTGATCTGATTTCAATCCGAGGTTCAACTTTGTATGTGATACTTGTTCTTCTTTCAATTTCTTTTGATCATCTCTTTTATTCTTTCTATTTGATTGATGAAATGTGTTGAGAAGAATGCTAGTACATATGCTAGGGTTGTATGATTGATTGTTTGTTTGAGTTTTAGCTTTGTGATTTCAATTGAACATATTTTAGCTAAACTTGATTAAGCTTGAAATTGTTTCTAGAAATGATATATGTGATGTGCCTCATGATATTTTCTAGGTTCAATTCCATGATCTAAGAACTAAGATTTTCTTGTGATATATTGAATATTCATATCTTGTTCTTATTGTCTCACATGCTTTGATTTCTAGATAGATTTGTGATTGTGTGTTGAAAGCATTATTCTAGTTTATCACCAAGAATGTACATTTAGCTTGATTGATCATCTAGCTTTATTTGATTGTGATTTGCATCATTTGCATCACTTATATCATTGCCTTGTGTAAGGTTGAAGTCTCTTGCAAAGTGAGTGAAGCTTTGTGGAAAGAGCAAGGAAGTCTTGGTTAGGAAAGTGTTCTGGATAATCAAGCAAGAAGACTTAACTAGGAGTAGGAAACTCCGAATAGCTAAGCAAGAAATCATCCTTGAAGCTTGAGAGCTTTAGATAGGATGTTGCTACCTAGAGGTGTAGGACACACCTTGGATAGGTAGTAGGCGTTGTGGTTCACTAGCCCGATGGTAGATTAGAAGGTGATAGCTTTGAGCGGATATCTTGAGTAGATAGCTTTAAGTGTGTAAGTCATTTTCATATAGTGGATTGCTTTGCCGGTGGTTGTGGTATCAGCCCGTGGATGTTTCCTCTTTGAGGTTTTACCATGTAAAATCCTTATGTCAATTTTCGCTTTTCTTTTCTTTATCTTCCATATTTTACATTGATTGCATATCTTGTATATTTATTTACTCTTGCATTAGTTAAATCAATTCATTAGTTGAATCTCTTCAAGTGTGCATTTTCTTTGTCATATTCCGTATAATTTTTAATATTTGAAGAATTTGGGTCTATACCTATTCACCGCCCCCCACACCCCCCCCCCCCCCCCCTCTCTCGGTATATATTTTACACTATTACTTAAGGGAATTTCAATAGGCATGTCGGTTTGCATGAACAATATCTAGGATTTATTTTTGTGTTGATTAGAATTGCATATTCTAGGATTTTGTTCATGTATAAGAACTAGGCAACTTTGTTTGTGAACTTTCATGCCTATGTCTAATTCTTCATGGAGTGTACCTAATCCATACATTTCATATGTAATTTGCATCATTTGTGTGATGTCATAATTTTTGGATTATAAACTAGAAAAATATACATTGTGTGCTCATTGATCATTTCTAGTTTACATAGGATATCTTGATCACATATTCGATGTTGCATATGTTTTCATTTGTATAGATTTGATCACGTTTAGGAAGTCTTTGTAAAAGGCATGAAGTCTTGACTAGGATCGGGATGATCCGGATAGTTAAGCAAGGAAACTTTCTAGAGGCATGTGAAGTGTCTTGGATAGAAAGTAGGCAAGTCTTTCATTAATAAAAAGCTTGCAGGTAGGGTAAAGGGAATATCTAATAGGAAGTGTGTACTTTTATCCAACTAGTGAAAGGTGGTGTTGCCAGTGGTTGTGGAATCAACCCGTGGATGTTTCCTCTTCGGAGGTTTTACCACGTAAAAAATATATATATATATATATATATATATATGTCAAATGTCTCAATCTCAATCTCTTTTATATTTGTATATGTGTTTGATTGTATCTTGTATAGATCATCATTCCTCAATATCTTTGTAAACAATATTTTGTAAAAATTGTAATGCAAACTCTTTTTGATCAAAGTTGTATATCATTTATCTTTGTAAATTGACTTATATGTATATAGTCATTCATTCATTTGTACTTGTGTATATTGGACATATATATAAATACAAGTACTAGTTGATTTATGTTTTTGTAAGGTTCACTATTTGTATTGGCTTGATTCCATTGCAAAACACTCTATGATTATATTAGTTGTTGCTTAGGACATTATTTGAATAAAGGAAGCTCAAAGAATGAAGAGCAACGTCTAGTGCAAAAGTCGTCTTCAAGAGATGAAAATCGTCAAAGGTAAATCTTGACTTCCACCCTCTTGCAAAGCGTTAGCGCACACACACACAATTCATACATGTGTGTCCCTGCATCGTGGTTCAAACATTTGGTATAACACATTCACACACTTCATAGCATGCTCATGCATTGATCTTGTATTGACAAACATTGTGAAATTACATGCTTTGTGACTATCTCTTTGATATGGCATGGTTGTGTGAATATGTGTTTATTTGTTTTTGTATTTTGTGTTTAGGACTTGAACATGTTCTTATTTAATGCCTTATTGAGTTCCGGTCATTTCGGTTACTCATACATAAGGTTTCGAGTCCAAACAAGTTGACTATGCTACTTTTCGTTCTCATTTGTTGTGTTGACTTCATCGTCGGATTCCGAGATGATTTCTTAACCATTTTTCAATGTTGTGTAGTCGTAGTCGTGCGTGAGGGAGTCACGGTTCGTAATCCGAAAACGGATTCGAAATCGGAGGTCGGATGCTCAAGATATGGGGCAACGAACCGAGGGAGCGCGTGAGAGATGTGCAAATCATGTGTGGCCACTTGGCCAGCCCGTGTGGGAGGCCGTGGGCCCCACGCGCCCCCCACGGGGTGCTGATGTGGCACCACGTGATTTGCTCGGAAATTCTCTCATTTTCCCTCCTTTTAAGCAAACCTCCTTCCCTCCACACTTATGCAATTTTTGAAGAACACTTCATTTCCCGCATCAGTTTTTCAACAATTTTTGTTTACTTGTTTTGATCATATCTCTCTCATACGAACTCGAAATCATTCGATTCAAAAACCAAAATTGTTGGTCTCGAAGAGAGCTACAAACCCCAAGTATTTCTAGAGGCAGTTGACTTCGGCATTTTTCTCAGCTGGTCCATTTCCAGTCCGTGGTCAGTGTTTGATTTTCAACTTCTTCTTTTTCAATTTCATCTTTGATCATCTATTGATTCTTTCCATTTGATTGATGAAATTTGTTAAGAAGTATGTTAGATCACATGCTAGGGTTATTTGATCATTTGTTAATTAAGTTTTAGCTTTGCGATTAGTCTTGAGCATTTATGTGCTAAACTTGAACTATCATGAAATTGATTCTAGAAAATATATGAGTGATGTGCTTCATGTTATTTTCTATGTTTTATTTCATGATCTAAGAACTAGGTTTTTAGTGTGCTAAATTGAATATTGATACCTTTGTTCTTATTGATTTGCATGTCTTGATTTCTAGATAACTTTTGTGATTGTGTGTTGAAATCATATTCTCTAGACTATCATTGAACATGTACATTTTGCTTGATTGATCATCTAGCTTAATTTGATTGTGCTTGCATCATTTGCATCACTTTAGATCATAGCCTTGCATTAGGTTGAAGTCTCTAGCAAAGTGAGTGAAGCTTTGTGTAAAGCAAGGGAGTCTTGACTAGGACATGTGGTCCGGATAGTCAAGCAAAAGTCTTAGCTAGGAGTGTGGTACTCCGGATGGTTGAGCTAGGAGAGCTTAACTAGGATCTTTGTGATCCGGATAGCTAAGCACGAAATCTTCCTAGAGACGTGAGCGTCTTGGATAGGAAGTTGCTTTCTAGAGGTGTAGGACACATCTCGGATAGGAAGTAGGCTTGGTGATTCACTAGCCCGAGGGTAGATTAGGAGTTGATAGCTTGAGCGGATATCATGAGTGATAGCTTGAGTGTGTAAGTCCTTTTCACATAGTGGATTGCTTCGCCGGTGGTTGTGGTATCAACCCGTGGATGTTTCCTCATTGAGGTTTTACCACGTTAAAATCATTGTGTTCAATTTTGCTTTACTTTCCTTTATCTTCCATATATTACATTGATTGTACAACTTGTAAAATTGATTAACTCTTGTCTTAGTATAATCAATTCATTTGCTAAATCTAATCAAGTGTGCATTTGCCTTGTAATTTTCCGCATTATTTTTAATTGTAAGAACATTGGAGCCTATACCTATTCACCCCCCCCCCCCCCCCCCCCCCCCCCCCCCCCCCCTCTAGGTATATTTCACTACTACATTAAGGGAAATTTCAGTTTTAGTTTGATTTCTTCACTTTCAATTTTATACTTTAATTGATATGCGAAATTGAATATTCTTTTCAATAAGTCTATATGTGCTTTCATATCTTAATGTGTTGTGATACAAGCTATTTAAAGGGACAAACTTTTATTTGTTTCAAGGGATTGAAAAGAGGTTTAAAAACCTATTCACCCCCTCTAGGTTAGCTTTTGGCAATTTAAACGTGTTTGTATATTTCAATTGGTATCAGAGCGGGTCATTAGAAGGCAATTAACGAGATTAGGGATACATTCACAATAAATTGTAAGGTTTTTGAAGTTATGGCTCTACAAAAGGAAACAATGACCGAAGGTGCTTCCAATTCTAGGCCAATTATAGGCCTCATCTACTTAAGGGCTATAACTACGGCTTTTGGAAACTTCGGATGCAAGCTTACATTCGTTCTATCGACGAGAAAGCGAAGATGATGATGAGGAGATGGCTCTATTGGTTAGAAAGTTTAAGAAGTCTATGAGGAGAGGTGCCAAGCCTAGTGGTAATGTGCTTAAAGAAGGGGAAGTCAAGAAGTCATTCACGTACTCCAAGGAATGACAAGAATGGTCAAGCCAAGAGCAAATCCAAAGTTCAATGCTTTAAGTGTCAAGGTTTTGGGCACTATGCATTGGATTGTCCTAATAGGAAGATTAAAGAGGATAAGAAAGGGAAAGCTATAACGGCCACTTGGAGTGATGAGTCCTCTTGTGAAGAACATGTTAGCAACTTTGTTGCTCTTACGGCTCCTTACTCAAGGATAGAGAATAGTTATCAAGTATCCGTTGATAAGAAGGTTGATCAAAGTCATCAAGAGTGCTCTAGCTCTAATACAACCAATCTCAATCTTTTGGCTAAGATAAAGAGCCTTGATAAAGAAAGGGATGAAGCATTGAGAAAGGTTAAGGAGAAAGATGACTTGATCAAGACTCAAGTGGATGAGTTTGTTGAAACTTCTCATAGGCAAATGTGTGAAAAGAATGATCTTGTGAAGAAGCTTAGAGAGGTTGAAAAGCTTGTCTTTGACAAAAAGGATAATGTATCTATCTTGAAGGATAAAGAGCAAGATTATCTTGAGAAGATCGACATTGCCAAGCAAGCTATTAAGGACCTAGCTAATGGCTCGATCAATATGAACAAAGTTTTGGATCTTGTAAATCCTCTAGGAGATTCTAGCGGCTTGGTAGTTAAAGAGAAGCATATGAAAGAATCACCTCCTTCAAGCAAGGCAAAGGGGAAGAAAGTCAAAAATTCTCCTAAGAACAATCCACCCAAAGCCAAAGGTAAAAAGAAATACACTGTATCATTCCAAACTCCCACTAGTGCTTCTTCAAATCTAAAAGGTATTATCTCTTCATTTATTCCTATTTGTCATTTTTGCAATACCATTGCCCATATTAAGCTCAAGTACTATAAATATATTGCAAAATTGGAAATGCTCTAATTTAAGGCTATACTGACTCATATTCTCTTTAATCCAATGGTTAAGGTGTTGAAGTAAAAAAAAAAAAAAAAAAAAAATTAAAGCAGAAATTTAAGTTGATATAGCCCGACTGTAATTCCTAAGACAGATATTTAGCAACCTAGAGAAGGGGTGAATAGGTTGAATCCAATTTCAATCACTTTTTCGTACTTTGAACATTGCACTAACAAACTAACAAAGCACTCCTAAAAACAAACACCAAAAAGCTTCACAGGATGGTTAGTAGTAATAAGTATAACAAATATGGTAATTAAAAGTATCTACTACAATGTCAAGTAAATGAGTTCAATAAAAGAAAATCAAAACAATGATTTTTTTTAACGTGATAAAACCTCAAAAATGAGGAAATATCCACGGGTTGATTCCAAAACCATCGGCAACACCACATTTCACTAGTTGGATAAAAGTACACCCTCAAAAGTGACCACTTCACATGATACACCCTCTATTGAAAGACCAACAATTTGGCTTTTGAATTTCCAAAATCATATTTGATATGAGTGAGAAATCACAAAAACAAAAATTGAAGAGTTATAGAGTTTTTTGTAGATTTTTGAATATATAGGGAGGGAAATGACATGGAGAGAAAAGCAACTCGACCAAGAAAGAACATCTCTCCACCTAAGCTCCCCGTAGAGGCCCATGAGTCTCACGGGGGCAGAGGGTTGGCCTCCCCATGAGGCTCCCGTGCCTCCACGGGAGGGGGTAGTTTTATCAAAAAGCCACCTCTCTTCCCCTTTGCTCCCTATGCGTTCTTCGACCGTTCTCCAGCCTCCGAACTCTGAATTCGAATCCGTTTTCTAATTACAAACCATAACTCACTCACAAACATGAACGTTTACAAAAATTTCATAAAAAATATGGAGATCAACTTGATAAACAAGGACGAAAACCATGGACGTTACATTCACGGAAAGTTTTGTAACTTCCAACTCGGAACTCGAAAACTTATAAATGAGTAACCGAAATGTTCAGAACTCAATAAGGAACAATATGAGAACATATTCAAGTCCAATATCAATAAAACACAAACAAACAAACATAAGAACACACAAGTATGTCATTTCCTAGAGATAGCCCTAAAACATGTAATTTTACAAAAGTTGTCAAATTAAATCTAATGCATGTGCATACTATAATATGTGTGTGTATGTGTTATACCAATTGAGCAGAATGATGTAGGGACACAAATGTATGTAATGTGTGTGTGTACGCTTACGCCTTGCAAGAGGGGAAAGAATCTCGATACCTTAGCTTCCAAGTAAGCATACTTCCTCTTGAAGACGAACTTTGCATGCAAAGTTGCTTTCCTTCTTTGAAACTTTATCTAATCACAAATCACCTAAACAACTAAGCAATACAAAAAAAGAGCGTTTTGTTATGGAATCAAGCCAACACAAATTTAAAACCTAACACCGACCCCTTTTTTAATTTAGAATGCCAAATTTTGTTGAGAACTGTAATATACCGTAATTTTTGTCCATGCAAACTCCGGACATAAGATTGTCTCAAAATTAGTGTACTAACTTTACATAATGGATTGTTCAAAAAACAACAACAACAACAACAACAACAACAACAACAAAAAAAAAAAAAAAAAAAAAAAAAAAAAAAAATCTCTACATAATGGATGGGTCATGGGGTGGAGACAAAAATCTTTTTCCGAAAATAAAAGATGTAATGGGACAAAGTCAAAAAGTTACCAAAGTTAGTGGTAAATTTATAATTTTGTAAAGAGATTTTCAAAGAGAGCTTCTCCATACGCTTCATAAATTATCTATTTACACTTCATTTTAAAAAAAAATTATGAATGAAAATATTAACCTGAATTAAAATTACCAAACAAGACAAAAAAAAATTTGTAAAGACACTCCAAACTTTTTTTTTTTTTTTTTTCCTCTTTTGTGTTTTTTTTCCTCTTCACTGTTTTACAAACCCTAAAACATCTTCTTCTTCTTCTTTTCCAATATTTTAAAGTTCTTCACTAAGATATGGCAGTCTCAAATCTTCACCTGAAAATCCTACAAATTGAAAGGAGAAAAAAATATTATAAATTTACATAATGCTAGGTTCTTAAAGTTCATTATAAATTTCCATAGAATCCATTATTATTCTTGAAAAATATTTTTGCTTGATTTGAACTTAGAACTACAAATGGTTTGTTTTATAATATATATATTTTTCCATTCGGACTAGTTTTTTAAAACGATTTTACGACAACTCTATTGAAATTATAATATACTCAATAATTATTTTATAAGAAATAATATCCTCAGTAATAAGCAAAGCAAAAAAAAAAAAAAAAAATGTAAACTAGACTTGTACACCATGAGTGTTTATTATTAACATGATAGAGAATATTTTAACAAATTTTTGTTGTCCTTAGTTATAATTTTGTTTATGGGTGTTTTTGTAATATAAGAATATATTAAGCGAGACTCTGTTGAGAATCCACCTAATGTCTTTTTACACTCCATTTTAATTATTATTATTATTTTTTATTTTTATTTTTTTTTGGTTAATGACAATGTTAACTTGAATTAAAATTACTATAGAGGACAAAAAAAGTTCTAAAAACACTACAGCCCCTTTTTTTATAATCTAACATTATTTTCTTTCTCTATACTGGTTTACAAACCCTAAAACACATTCTTCTTCTTTTCCTACCCATCTTTTTTTGTTTATCATCACAAACATACCAAACAAAACAATCAATAAAAATTAAAGGAAAAAAAAAAAAACCATAAATCTTATATCTCCAATAATAGAGATCAGAATCTCCATTGATGGAGATTAATCTCTATAAATGGAGATTCTAGATCTCCTTGAAAAAAATCCAATACTACAAAAAAAAAAAAAAAAAAAAAAAAAAAAAAAAAAAAAGAAAAGGATCTGGAGATCATATAAATTCAAACAAGGGTGATCTTTTAAATCAAACAACGGTCCAATATTTTATTGTTTTGTGTTTTGGGTATTTTTTGATTAAAAGTTTTGAGTTGAGTTTTTTCTTTTTCTTTACCTTTTGTAAATGAAACAAAATAATTATTTCAAAAAAAAAAAATCAAAACAAAATGATTTGTAGAATCTTAAAAAAAAATATATGATTTTGTTTCTTTATAGAAAAAATAGGTTTTTATGATGGCTTTATTTATTTTATTTTATTTTAAGAAAGGAGTGTTAAAAGATAAAAAGGATAATTTTGGAACAAAATAGAGTGTTCTTAGAATTTAAAATGTAAGTTTTAGGATGAATTTATTTAGAAAAGGTGTGTGAAAAGATAAAATTGGATTGTAAAAAGAAAATCTCTATATTAAAATGAAATGGAGTGTCAAAAAATAAAAGGGATAATTTTGAAACAAAAGAAAGTGTTTTTAAAAAAAATTTTAATTTTAAATTTTTAGAATTGAGTGTCTTTAGAAAAGAAATGTAAACAGAAAAAAAAAAATTGAATTATCAAAAGAAACTCTCTTTTTAAAAGATTTTTTTTAAGGGAAGGGGTATTTTTTGTTCGTGGGTCCCTAAATTTTTTTAAATACGTCAATTTGGTCCCTCAATTATTAGTCAAAATTAATGAAACTAGGGTTATTTTGATCATATGCTTCATAAGCGTTTTTGCCAATAAACATGTCAAGAAATTTAATATATAAAAAATTTAAAGGAAAAATTTTTTTTTTTTTAAAAGGGAAGGGGGGGTGGGGGTCTCTAAATTTTTAAAAATACATCAATTTGGTCTCTTCATTAGTCAAACTTCAGTCAAAATTAATAGAATTATTTTGATAATTTACTTTATGAGCTTTTATGACGATGACAAATGTCTAGAAATTATAAATAAATAAATAAATAAATAATACAAAAGGAGCTAATTCTGAGTCCCCTATAATTTATTTGAATTCAGATCCTCTCTGATGCTTGTCTTATTCTGAATTAAAGATAATATGTATAAAGCATTTAAAGATAATAAAAATGAAAATAAAATAAAATAAAATAAATAAATATCATATGTCCTTTTTTTTTTTTTTTGGGTATCTGTGGGTGTCCGGGCCAGTTTGTGCATACCTCGACTAATCCCACGAGGCTTTGAAGTTAACAGCCGGATAAATCTCCAGTGACCCCAAGAGAAACGTGGCTACCAAGGATCGAACCCAGGATGTCCAAGTTTACGGCTCACCCCAGTGACCAACGGCACCACCCCTTGGGTTAATATCATATGTCAACAAATCTTTCAAGCTCATCACAGAGATTAATTCAGCAAAGAATATCAATACAATTTATTTACCTAACATTCTATACTCTTTGGTAGCACTATTATAGGTAAGTCTTTTTTAAAAAGGAAAAAAAAAAAAAAAAAATCATACACCGTTGTCAAATTTATGGCTTTACATGTCAAGAGAATAGCATGTAAGGGTGGCAGGATGTACATTTGTAAATTGTTTTGCACTTTTGCTATCAATTATAGCCTCGTGAGGTGAGTTGCCTTGTGCCAATGTCAACTTGTGATTGGGATCAAACACTTGTAAATAGGGCTCTCACCAGTCATCTTCCATGTATATCATCAAAGAACGGCTTCAATTCTTTGAACCTTTAGCACCTATTGTTGTTTTTTTTAACTAGATTTTAAAATCGTATCACAAATGTGTTTTTCATTTATATTCGTGTTTTTATATCAGTTCGAACTGACAATAGAAAAACTATATATATATCAGTTCGGACTGACAATAGAAAAACTATATATATATATATATATAATATTACAATTTAAATCTAAAAAAGAAGGAAAATATAATAAAAATATATACTAATAATAATAAAATCAATTTCATAAAAAAATAATTTTTTTTTAAAATTTTATAATGATGTTATTGTTTTGCTGTAATATATTTTTATATATTTAATTTTTATTAAAATATTTTTTTTCTTACTAAAATAGTTTTAGTATATATTTTTAATTATTATTTTTATTTAATTATAAAAATAAAAATAAAAAACTACTTATATAATTATATTTCATTAGATTTAATTGTGATTGGTCCCTCCCTTGGGAGCCCCAACCACCACGGTTCAACACCTGTGTGCGTGTATATATTTACAAATATTATTTGTCCCTCCTTGGCCATTAATCCCAAGTGTGGGTGCCCTCTCCCTAATTGTTGGAGCAGTATTCTGGGCTGTGCTAGTAAAGTCATATCTCGCCAGGTCCCAGCAGTTGTTGTAAATTCAAAAAAAAAAAAAAAAAAAAAAAAAAAAAAAACAAATGTTAATTAAAGTCAACAAATGTTGATAAGAGGTTTTTTGTTGCTAATTGTTCAAAGGGTTTGATTTGGTAATATTTTCATTTAGTATTTAAAACTAAAAAAATAAGCATAAAAAATTATGGAGAGACGGGAGGGCACTTCCTCTGAGTAGTTCCTCCAGATCGGAAGAGGATGCCAGCGCTTCCTCCGCCGATCTGCTTCCTCCAACAATAGGAGTCCGTGAATGGGAGGAGGCCCGGTCCTCCTTAATTTTTATTTATTTTTCAATATTTATTTTTATTTCAAATATAGAAAATAAAGGGATTCAGAGGAAGAAGAGAATACAACGAGATACTATTTTTTTTAAAACGGAAGCGGAGCAGTGGACGGAGGAGAGATTTGCACATGACAAGTCGTGAAGAAGAGGAAGGCCATTTTCATTTTGATTTTCATGACCTTAGAGCATCTCCAATGGTAATGTGGCTTGCATTTAAAAAAATGGTGATATGTCAATAATGTCAAACCAATTGCTTCATATGTGGCATGTAACTAAACTTGATAGACATCCAAATAAAAAAGTGGTCTTCAATGCTTCACTTGTAAAATATATGTTTTTAATGACGTGTCAATTTATTATTGGTCTCTTTAAATATACTTTATAATTATTAAATAAAATAGAGTAAAAGACAAGAGTGATTGCTGACTGGGCCAACAATTGCTGACTGGGCCAACAATTGCTGACTGGGCCAACAATTGCTGACTGGGCCAACAAGACGGCCGTCCAACAGACCGTCTGAAATCAGAGAGTCATGTTGACAGCCTCTAAAAAAAAAAAGTTGCCACCTCAGCTTGAAGTTGTACTAGAGAGGTTGCATTGGAGATGGATTTTTTTAACAAAGTAGATGTTCATCTACGTGGCATCTAATTTTTTCACAACCCTCGTTATCATTGGAGATACTCTTATGATTTTTTAAAAATATAATGACGTGGCGAAATAGCACTGGCTAGGTGTGCCACATCACCTTAAAAGGAGCAAACCCTATCTGGCTCAATTCCATATAAAAAAAAAACTCTTCGCTCTTATCACCTCTCTCTCTCTCTCACTCTATTTCTCTTAAACTTATATACATTACTGGGGGTTCCATTTTTAGTGAGTGTAATTGCAGTTTTGTTTAGTTTTCGCAAACACACATTTGGTTTCTCGAAACCCTAATTTACTCGCTAACAATGCCACTGCCGAGTAAATTCAACAGAGGCGACGGGTCGTCAGACGAGCGCGTGGCTCCGTCCAATAACCTGTGGGTCGGAAACTTGACGCTGGAGACGACGGACTAGGATCTGATGCAGGCGTTCGCTAGATACGGAGCTCTGGACAGCGTGACGACTTACTCGTCGAGGAGCTTCGCTTTCGTGTTCTTCAAGCGCGTGGAGGATGCCAAGGCCGCCAAAGACGCTCTACAGAGGTTCCCCATTCGTGGAAACCCCATCAAAATCGAGTTTGCTCGACCGGTTTATATCACAAATGTGTTTTTCATTAAAAACACGAATATAAATTTACATACACGGGCGGATCCAACCTTGGCTGGGCTACGGTTTTTTTTAAAAAAAAAAGGGTAAATTGTATTTTGACATACAAAGTATTTTGACATTATAGCAAAATATGCTATAAATTCCTTTAATTGCAGTCAGATCCCTTATGATTAACGGTCAAGGAAGGGTTCCCAGATGAAATTTCAGTTTCAACAACAAAAAAAAAAAAACTAAGGTTCTTTTTATTGTTTCTCTTTTAATTTTAATTATAAAAAAAAAAAAAATTAACGGTTTTAATTTTTTTGTATATTTTTTATTCATATGTTGTGTTGAACAAACTTTTTTTTTTCCTGAAAGATGACATTAATTAATTTGAAACTTTTGTTTTTGTTTAATTTATTTTTAGAGTTCATAGATATTATAAAAATATTAAAAGTACAATTTAAATAAGAAGAGGTATATATTATTCTTTTAAAAAAATTATATATATATATAGTGGTTCTTTCATAAGAGATCCTTTATTTTAATTTCGATAAGGACTTTAGTGAAATTACATCCATTTTTATGAATTTTAATCTGAATTTTTTTGTAGAAGATATGTTCAATGAAATATACCTATGAATAAAATTTAAGAATTTTTCAAGCACTATAACTATTTTTCTTGAATTTTCCTATATTTCGTCTATTTTTCAATGCCATCATATTTAACAAAATCATGATAAATAGTTGTAGTACTTGAAAAATTCTTAAATTTTATTGATAGGTAGATTTCATTGAAAATCATCCACACAAAAATTTTGATCAAAATTCATAAAAATCGATACAATTTCATCAAGGTCCTTACCAAAATTAAATAAGAAATCCCTTATGAGAGAACCACTAATATATAGGGAAAATTGCACAAACTTACCCTAACGTTTCCCATTATGGCATAATATTCAACTAATGCCTTTAATTGCACAAACAACCCCTCCTGTTAGTCAACTTCGGTTAAAGATAACCATTGACCATGATTTGTTTTTTAAAGCTCAAAATTGCCCCTGCACTTTATTACAAAAAAAAATCTTAATTGCCCTTTGTTTAAAACATTATCTACTCTAAATTATTAGAATATAAAAATTAAACACTAAACATAATCCCTTATGAGAGAACCACTAATATATAGGGAAAATTGCACTAACTTACCCTAACGTTTCCCATTATGGTATAATATTCAACTAATGCCTTTAATTGCACAAACAACCCCTCCTATTAGTCAACTTCGGTTAAAGATAACCATTGACCATGATTTTTTTTTGAAAGCCCAAAATTGCCCCTGCACTTTATTACAAAAAAAATCTTAATTGCCCTTTGTTTAAAACATTATCTACTCTAAATTATTATAATATAAAAATTAAACACTAAACATAATCCTTTTTAAATAAAAAAAATCAAAAATAATATATTAAAAACAAAACAATTTAAGAAAACGTTATTTTGAGAAAATACAATTTAATAATATATTAAAAACAAAACAAAAAAAACATTATTTTGAGAAAATATAATTTAAAATTATGCAAGTCCAATATGAATAGTGGTAATGTGTTACATATTTTTAAATTTTGTTTGTTTTTATTATATTATTTTTGAATTTTTTTTTTTAAAAGGATTATGTTTAGTATTCTAAACACAAATATAAATAAAATCATCAAGAGTTTGAAATAAAAATATAATCATTTGTCATAATAAAATACAGTAGCACCGAAAATTTGTTCAATGTTCATCTCTATAAGACAAAATAATTTGACTCAATATAAATTACGCATTATATTTTGATTCAAAAAAAAAAAAAAAATACTAAACATAATCCTTTTTAAATAAAAAAAAATATATGTTTTAAATTTCAAAAATATGTAGCACATTACCACTATTCATATTGGACTTACATAATTTTAAATTATATTTTCTCAAAATAATGTTTTTTTTTTGTTTGTTTTGTTTTAATATATTATTAAATTGTATTTTCTCAAAATAACGTTTTCTTAAATTGTTTTGTTTTTAATATATTATTTTTAAATTTTTTTTATTTAAAAATGATTATGTTTAGTATTTATTTTTTATATTCTAATAATTTAAAGTAGATAATGTTTTAAAGAAAGGGCAATTAAGATTTTTTTTGTAATAAAGTGCAAGGGCAATTTTGGGCTTTCAAAAAAAATAATGGTCAATAGTTATCTTTAACCCAAGTTGACTATCAGGAGGGGTTGTTTGTGCAATTAAATGCATTAGTTGAATATTATGCCATAATGGGAAACATTAGGGTAAGTTTGTGCAATTTTCCCTAATATATATATATATATATATATATATATATATATATATATATATTTCTATTTTCAGTTCGTCCTGATATAAAATATATCGGGACGAAGAATGTGGATCATTAGATTTACATACTTTGACTCAAAGTGTATGCACTTGTCAAAACTTCTCCATAATCTATGGTCTACATTCTTTGTCCTGATATATTTTATATCAGGACAAACTGACAGTAAAAAAACTATATATATATAGTGTGTGTGTGTGTATATAATACTTCACTAATGAGGACCGTCCTGACTTTATAATTTCAGAACGTCTAACTATAGCCACACATTCACAGTAGGCCCACAGCCCCACATTAACAAATACCCACAGCCACACATTCACATTGGGTGTGGGTATTTGTTAATGTGTGGTTGTGGGGCCAATGTGAATGTGTGGCTGTAGTTGGACATCCTTAAATTATAAAGTCGGGACATCCTAACTAGAGAACCACCGTGTGTGTGTGTGTGTGTGTGTATAAGACTTCCCACCTACAAATCCCCTGATATCAAATTATATACAAACACACACTTTTGATCAAATTCCAATGGTTGTTGTGTAAGGGGTGAGTCAGGAAAGAGAATACACAACAATCCTTGGATTTTGATTCGATAGATGAAAAGTGAGTTTGTAAATAATTTTATATCGGGAGGTTTATAAGTGAGAAGTCTTGTGTGTGTGTGTGTGTGTGTGTGTGTGTGTGTGTGTGTTGATGGATAATATTACAACCCAAAAAATTATAGTTTATCGGGTTGTGACTTGTGACATCCTTCATATATGAGTAATGCTAGGCTTTCCAAATATTTTTCCAAAAAACTTCCCAAATCATGTTGGTATGTAAGTTATCAACATCATATCCCTTGTCACATAAACTCATGATTTATAAAATGTTGACAACTCACATACCAACATGATTTGTGAAGTTTTTTGGGAAAAAATTTGGGAAGCCTAACATTACTCTTCATATATATACAATTCTCTTCACTTTATGTTTTCAATGTGAGGTTGAATCTTATCTTTACTAGCCTATATCTGCCATTCTCTTCACTTTTATGTTTTCAATGTGAGATTGAATCATATCTTTATTATTCTATATATACCTGTGTGTATCGATGGATAACATTACAACCCAAAAAATTATAGTTTGTCGGGTTGTGACTTGTGACATCCTTCATATATGAGTAATGCTAAGCTTTCCAAATTTTTTTTCCAAAAAACTTCCCAAATCATGTTGGTATGTAAGTTATCAGCATCACATCCCTCGCCACATAAACTCATGATTTATAAGATGTTGACAACTCACATACCAACATGATTTGTGAAGTTATTTGGGAAAAAATTTGGGAAGCCTAACATTACTCTTCATATATATACAATTCTCTTCACTTTCATGTTTTCAATGTGAGGTTGAATCTTATCTTTACTAGCATATATCTACCATTCTCTTCGCTTTTATGTTTTCAATGTGAGATTGAATCATATCTTTATTATTCTATATATACCCTTCTCTTTCACTTTTATGTTTTGAACGTGGGATTGAATATTATCTTTACTAGCCGTTAGTAACTGTCTAACTTCACATGTGGATTCTCTAACAATAGCTTTTAAACACTATTATTGAATTTTGAATTAAGGGCTATAAATTTTAGTATGTATTATTTTCAAAGTAATACAAGACATCCTGACTTTATACCTCAACTTGTAGTGATTTGTGATGGTGTCGGTTCTGTTATGGCCTCCTGTTCTGAAATTCTTGTGGCTTCTTATGATTCTCAAGTTGCAGGGATCATGGCGGAATTATTTTCAGCAAAGATTGTGGTTGAACCCTTGTGTGTTAGAGTCGGACGGGGCTGAGATGGCTGATCTGGTTCTAAATGTCAATCTCCGGAATGCTAGCTATGGGTCCATTCTTTCTGAGATTGCATATTTGATATCGCACTCCAATAGTATGAACATCAGTGCTATTTCCAGTTCAACCAACCAGGCCGCCCAGCACCTTGCTAATTTCGCTTTGGAATCTATGAGGAACACCTATTGGATGGAAGATTTCCCCTTTTGCATCAAGGGTCTGGTGGAAGCTGATAAATCCTTTTAGCTTTCCTTGTTTTTTTGTTGTTTTGTTTCTGTTTGTTGTTTTGTTGTTTCCCCTGCTGCTGTTTGCGGTTGTCCAAAAAAAAAAAAAAAAAACTAGTGATGTCTCAATTGACAAATGGATATACATTAATTATGATTTATTTCACTTGTCATATTCATATGAAATAAATTGTCAATTTACAAATTGAGAAATGAGTGGGAATATATAACATTTTTCTTTTTCCTTTTTTTATGTGTTTGTTGTTATTCAATGATCATCTTAGGTGTTTTTCATAAATGCACAAATTAAGATAATTTATCTCCATAAAAAATTATTATTCATTTTCAACGATTAATGAAAAAAATTAACGTTATAAACATCATTTTTTTAATTATTGTTTTCTTTAACATTATCTCTACTATATGTCAATTTAACTTAGTATTTAACGGCGCCCCCTCTGAAAATTAATCCTGGCTCCATCTCTAGGAGTGGGGACTTTGTTCAATGGGGAGATATCTGATGAAGGTGCCTTCGTTTGCTTTGGCTTCTGTGGGTTTGTTTTTGTTTTTGTTTTTGGTTTTTTTTTTTTGGTTTGTTGGGAATTGGGATCGGTTTTCACTTTTCAGACAGCTTCCTGTCTCATGCTTGTATTGTTTTTTGTTTACTTGTCGTTTGGTCTTGTTTTGGTCTTGTGTTTGGGTTGGGTTGTGCAAGACCTAATGGGCCTATTGGCCTGTTGTAGCTTGGTGTTGGCCTTTTGGGCTTTTTTGTTTTGTGCTTGTTTTGTTGCTTTGGGCTTCGATAGTGGTGTGGGTTGTTTTGGTCTGTTGCTTTTGGGACCTGGTCTAGGCCTGTTTGGATATTTTGTTTTCTTTCCCTTCTGGCTTTTTTGGCCTTTTGTAAATCGCTAGCCATTCCAAAAAAAAAAAATTAACGGTCAACCAATAGATTTAATGGTTGACCATGAAAAGACCAAAATGACCTTGGTCCGAAAAGGAAAAAAAAAAAAAAACCTTCACGATCTTGCACAGAGTTTCACAGAGAGAGAGAGAGAGAGAGAGAGAGAGAGAGGTGTGCAGTGCTTGAGTTTCAGAAAAATCTTCAATCAAACTTTATGTTGATTTCTCTACTTCATTTTCTATATGAAAAGCAATCTTCCATTCTCATTTCAAAAGAAAGATATAAAGTTGAAGTATGAATGATGAAATGAGCTTTGAAAAGGAATCTCCAAAAAGTTGAACTGGAAATCAAGAAATTGAATTGTGAATGGGGAAGAATGGTGCAGAAACGATAAATTCTGCAAAAAAATTCAGCTAGAAACGAAAAATCTGCAAAATGTTGGAATGGAAATAATGACATTTATTTGCTTTCAATAGGGAAAAAAGAGTAGAGAAAATGTAAGGAAGGTTGAACTGGAAATGAAAAATTGTGTCTTTGGATGAGAAAATGAAGTAGCGAAGAGAATCTAAAGAAAGTTGAACTCAAGCAGTCTACTGTAGGTTTTTTCTTCTGTTTTTGTCTCAGAAAATTAGTTGACTCTCAAGTCAAAACTAATTTATTTCTTTGAAAAGAAAAAAACCAAAAATTTAAAATATAAAAAATATATAAAATATATAAAATATATAAAAAAAAAAAAAAAACAAATCTAAGTATAGAAATGAAAAAAATCTGCAGAAAATAGATTAAGGAACAAGCTGAAAAGTGAATTATATATGCAGAAGGTTGATTAGGGAACAAATAAACATAGCTTTCAAAAGTAGAAATGTAGAGAAGAGAAAGTTGAACTCAAAGTTTTTTTTGGGTCATTTTATAATTACTTAGAATTACGATGTTTAAATAATTTTTCTTTAAGTAGATTTGTATTTATAAAAAAAATTGGAGATTAGTTTAGAAATACTCTTGAGAGCTTCTTCTTACAATCCACAAATCGTCTATTTACACTCCAATTTAAATTTTTTTTTTTTATTAATGACAATTTTAACCTAAATTAAAATTACTAAACAAGACAAAAAAAAAAATTAAAGACACTCCAAACTAATTAAATTATTAAAAAAAGAAATCATCTTTCCTAAATCATTAGATTAAATATTATGTATTAAACTCTCTCTCCTAAATTTGTTATTATCATATTAAAGTACTAAACATTCTCTCCATTTTTCCAAAAAAAAAAAAAAAAAAAAAAATCATATTTTCATACTTTCTCGATCAATCTCTGATTAATAGTTAAAGAAATAAAAACTTAAGAATATTTTGGTTTTTTACTAACAGTAATATATATATATATATATATATATATATATATACAATTTCTCTATTATCAATTCGAACTGACAAAAGATATATCAGTTCCTTACCTGTGGGCCATTAGATTTAAATACTTTGACTTGGTTGTATGCACTTGTCAAAGCATCTTTTAAATCCAATGGTCCACATGTAAGAAACTGAAATATTTTAAATCAGTTCAAACTGATAATAGAAAGACTATATATATATATATATATATATATATATATATGAAAATGTCAATTAAAAAAAAAGATATATGAAAGCTTGAATTGTTGCAACTAAATTCGATTAAACTCAGAATTTCTAAGACTAATGAAAGAATTAAAGTTCTCTAGGCAATCACATACCTACAAGAGTAATAAAAAGCATTTTCATATTTTGATTTATAAAAAATAAAAATAAAAATAAAAATAAAGAAAACTCGTTTTTTTTTTTAAAATATATACATACATACGGTTCTTAAAAATCAAGCTTATTAGTAAGTTTTGTTTTTTCTAAAATTAGAGATATGTATTGAAGGAGAGAGAGTTTAATATGGTAATTAAAAATTTAGGAGAGAGTATTTAATATGTAATAATTAATCTAATAATTTATGAGAGATAATTTCTTTTTTTTAATAATTTAATTCAACAAAATTTATAAAAGAATAATCTTGTAATAAAATGAAGTTTCTTTAGAATTTTTTTAAATTTAAATTTTGAGAATATAATGTTTTTAGAAAAGAAGTGTAAAAAGAAAAAATTAAATTGTCAAAAGAAGCTCTTAATACTCTTTTATATTTGATGGTAAAATGTCCATTTTACCCTTGATATTTAAATCAACAGTTAAGTCTAACCGTTGACCGTTAAAGGGAGAGGATCTAATTGTAATTAAGAGTATTTCTAGCATATTTTGCTTTATGCCAAAACATAGGGCACGTTTGTGCAATTAAAAAAAATAAAAAATAAATAAAATTTTAAAAGTTAAGTCCATGAATAGATAGCCCAAATCATAGCTAAATGCATTTGCTCATCAACTTTTAAATAATAATAAAAAAAAACCAATAAATTTAAAACAAATGTGTCATGCCAGCCCCTTTCTAGTGTCTTTAAAAAAAATAAAAAAAAATAAATAAATAAATAAATAAAAAAAATAAAAAATTTATTTTCCTCATAAACTTGCTAGTACATAATTTAGGAATTTTGAATTTGAATCAAAGTCAGACCTACCTCTTCACTCCAACTACTACAATTATCATTACTTCTTTGAATTTGTTGATACAATTTATTTTGATTCGGTAATATATGTTTTTCTTCTTTGAAGCATCTCAAGTCAAGATTTAATTATAATCTTATTGTATTTACATCGCATACATATTTTCATTTCTTTTTTTTTTCTTTTTTTCTTTTTTTGTGTTTTTTTAATTGTTTAAACCATGTAATTGAGGGTAAAGCTCAATTACAGGTGCATTTTATTTTAATGGGTTAATTACATTAACTTACCCTTACTTTATTGAATTTAGTAAGTTTTCAAAAAGATGTCCTAAATTAACATAAACACTCATTGTCGTCAAGTCAATATGTTAACTTTAATGGTTGACTAACCTTGACCTGTGAAAAACCAAATATACTACTACTGCCACATCATCTCAAACATAAAATATTTTTAATTTAAAAAAAAATAATATATCGACCATCTACGGAAACATCATCAATTCGTAAAGGAGCCTCCTCTGCGAATTGCAGGAAGTCAGTCTTCGATATCGGTGAGGATCTCTTCCGGTAAGTAGGAGATCATCAAAGATCTCTTATTTAAATAGTAGATTATCTTCTTTCTTTTTTCTTTTTTTTTTAAATTTGATTTTTCAATTTTAATTAAAAAGTCTTTTATGTTTGAAATGATATAGCAAGGGTATATTTGGATTTCCAAGGGTCAAGGTTAGTCAACTGTTATAGTTAATGGATTGACTTGATAGCAGGGGTGTTTGTGTTAATTTAGGGCATCTTTTTAAAATATTGTTATATTTAATAAACTAAGGGTAAGTTAGTGCAATTAACCCTATTTTAATTAATGAAAATTTTCTTGTATGATTGGGATTTGCCAACAAAATGACAAATATTGTTTAATATTATATAATATATTCTTTTCTATAAAAACAAATTGTCACAGCAGCCTACCTGTGAAAAAAAAAAATTTGGTTTTACCCCTGTTTACATCTAGGTGAAACGTTTGAAAAATAACAAATTTTGATATTCGGGGTTTGATTTTTCTCAAAAACTTAAGACACGTAAAAACACTCTAACACCAATGAAATATATGATGTTTTAAAGTATATGAATGGATTCAATAGGAGTATTATACACAATATCTATACCAATGTTGTTGAGATTTAGAGTTTGTTTTTTTTTTTTTTTTTTTTTCCAAATATTGTTTCCCTAATAACCTTCTACTATTTTTTTTAAGATACAATTTTTATAAATGTTTGGTTTTACAAGAATATTGATGTTAACGGCTGAAAAATAAATGAAAGAAGATAGAGAATCGAAAAAGAGAGGAAACAGATTAATCATATAGATTCAATTCGTCACATCATTTATATCACTTTAAATCAATTTCTATTTTTTGATATTTAATTAAAAACTATAATTCAAAATTTAGAATCTTTTAAAGATCTCTAGCATTAATTATTGTACTTTTACTTTACGATCTGATTCTTAAATTTTGAACCGATACAACAACGTTATTTACATTCGAACCTGATTTTTTTTTTTTTTCAGAATTAACTTAATTAGATAATTATTACTCAATTTTGGTACTAAAAAGTAAAAACAAACAACTATTTCATTCTTTTCACGATACAGATATAATTCATCAACCAGAATAATTGTACAACCATTTGTGTTCTTTTATTCCTTTATTTGATAACAATCATTTATTAAAAGTCATTAAGCAACACACAAAAATATAGTTAATCTTGGTAAATGAAATGGGCTATTTTATCATTCAATGGTCCAACATTTTCACTATTGGGATTGAACAAGTGAAAGCAGTGACCTTCCCCTAAAGTCTCATAAAACTCCACATTACCATTCCATTCACCCTTCAACAAGATATCACAGTATGCCAAACCACTATCTCTAATTAAATCTTTTTCTGCCACACAAACCAGTACTTATTCACCCACCATGCTCTTCAAGTTCACTTCCACTTCCGGGTTGAGTTTCGAGTCATCGTCACACTCGGTACTACTTGAACACATAAACTTGTACATTTCAATGATTTTATCAGGCTCCTTATTAGCCCCAAAAAATGGATGCACCATAAGTAGACCCTCAATTTTCAAGCCTGCCAATCCCATAATGGTACTGCCAGCTCGAACCGCCACGAAATGGGCAGTGTTGGCTCCAGCTAAAGATGCACATTTGGGGAATGGGGAGGGAATTTTAGGGGGACCTATATCCATCCCAATCCCCAATTCCCCATTTTCCCCGTTTTTTCCGTTTCCCCCGTTCTCCTATTTCCCCATTTGACTAAAAAATGCAAGTATTCCATTACAAATACAAAATAAAATCCATTAGTGCATTTTATATAAAATGTGTATATATACTTAGGGAGTTAGGGTTTTCAAAGAATAAAATATATATATATATATATATATATTATAATTATATTTATTTATGTTTGGGGGAAATGGGGATGGGGGACCTTCCCCCCATCCCCATTTCAATATAATTGTGGGGAAAATAGGGAAATGGGGATGGGGATGGGGATGGGGATAGGTGCCCATCCCCATTTCAATTTGGGGATGATTTTCATCCCCATCCCCCCCACCCCCCACTCATTTCCCCATTTTTCCCAACAATAAAAAAATCCCCAAATGGGGATGGGGATGTAGGGAATTGGGACCTCGGGGAAAAATGTGTATCTCTAGCTCCAGCACTCTCACCACCTAAAAAAACCCGCCCAAAATCCACATGATCATTAAGCCACGGGTCAAACCCTAGCCCGTTAGAGTGGGTAGCAACCCATTCTAGCCCGGCCCATGAATCTTCATACGCAATTGGTAGAGGGTGCTCAGGGGCCAATCTGTATTCAATGGAAATGGCAATGATGTTGGCTTTGGACACTAATGTAGTGAACATAATCTTAGATCTAATGCCTAAGGTTGATCCAACACAAAAACCTCCACGTGGTAGTGAATGAAAACCGGTAGCTTTTGATCAGAGCCATCGATCTTCGGGATGAAAATACGGGCCTTAACGCCTGTTTCCGACGAGATCACAACATCTTTGGATTGGACTCCCGTGCTTGGATCATGGCGTGCATCAACGGTTATAACTGCCGTGTACCTCTCTATACGGTCATCTTTATACACTTTGAAGTAGGGTGGAAAATCATGCGCTACTTCATTAGTACTGCTTGAATCCATCTCTTAACTCGAGTGAATGGATTTGCTGAAAAGCCTGAAATGTGTTTTGAAGGGGAGGGTTGTCCAATTATAAAGAACAATTACATTGTATTAGTGAACCAAAAAATCACAAAGAATCAAAAAAATTATTTCAAATGGTAAAATCAGTAGGTGAAAAAAATATACTTATATTATGTTTGGTCAACAATTATACATTGAATGGTTTCCTTTTGACTTTTTGAATGGTAATTAATAATGACATAAATACAAGTTCAAGTTGAATTTTATGGATACTGGATAAGGTTTTGTATTCATCAAAATGGATTGAACAATAAATGAAGCTGTATTTTAAAAAAATATATATTATATTATTACATAAATTTGGAAAAAAAAAATTGAAAAGGGGAGAACAATAATGAATTAAGCTGTATTTTTACTTCAATATAAATCAATGAATTTAATTATTTACACACTCATTTTAAAATTTATTAAAAAAAAAACACTTTATTTATAAAAATAAAATGTTTAAAAGAGAAAAGACATTGAAGAATATTGAACTATGGTCCATAACACTTGTCTAGATATTTACAGAGTCATTTTAAATCAATATGACTTGTTAGTAAATATTGTTCGTTCAGTATATTATTCGTCGTGATCCGAAGTTGATATATATTTATACATATATCCTTAAATCTTTTTAATTGAAACCTCTTTGACAAACAATGTTGATAAAAACAAATTTAATATTAAAAAAATTCATCAATTTCTTTATAAATGATTTGTTTTCAATCTTAAACCGTGGTTATATTTGTACCAGCAAACCAAATTCCCCATACTTTGAAACTACTTCGATGTACCACTAAATTCAAATTATGCTTCATCTTTTTTTTTTTTTTTTTTTTTGAAATACGACAATAATTCGGGTTTGGGAAGAGGGAAGACTCGAACCCACGACCTCATAGTGTCATTAGACCAACCTTAACTTGTCTCGGACTATTTTCTATAAATATATATTTTCAATACTGTAATATTAAACATCTCAAAAAAATAAAAAATAAAGACATATTACATGACACTGATAAATCTTTTTTTTTTTTAGTTTACTACTCTATTTGACACTAAATATAGGATGTACAAATACGCTGCCACATCAGTTGAGCTTTAAAAAAATTTAAGATGTCTAACATAACTAATATCAGTGTGCAACTCTCAAGTAAATTGGTACAACACTTCCTCTCTACTTCTGTGATATGATATGATATGATCGGTGTTTTATGTTTACCCATTGAATTGTAAAGTGTGGTGAAGAAAAGCAAACTCTATTGTTATATATCCATATAGCCGTTGATCTCGCAAGGTCCCGACAGACCCTGATCCAATTAGTGTTGCAGTTTTTTTTTTTTTTCAAAAACAAAAAACTCATATTACTATTTCACAATCCAAATCTCAAAGTACAACTTTGTTAACAAACGTTATTAATGAGATAAAGCAGTTCAACAACGCCCAAAAAAGGCTAATCTTGATTAACGAAGTGGATCATTTTATCAATCAATGGTCCAACATTTTCACTGTTGAAATTGAACATGTGGAAGCAATGATCTTCTCCAAGAGTCTCATAAAGTTCAACATTACCATTCCATCCACTCTTATTCAAGATCTCATAGTAAGCCACACCTCTATTTCTCAACCAATCTTTCTCTGCCACACAAACCAGCACTCTATCACCCGCCATGCTCTTCAAATTCGGATCCACTTCCGGGTTCAGTTTCGGGTCATCATCGCATCCGGTACTATTTGGGCACATAACCTTATACATTTCATCAGGCTCCTTACCCCCAAAAAATGGATGCACTATAAGCAAGCCCTGAATTTTTAAGCCACCTGCTGCCAATCCAATAGTGCCAGCTTGAATTGCCACGAAATGGGCAATATTGGCTCCAGCACTCTCACCACCTAAAAAAACCCGCCCAAGATCCGCATAACTGTTAAGCCACGGTTCGGGCCCTAGCCCATTAGTGTGAGTAGCAACCCATTGTAGCCCAGCCCATGAGTCTTCATATGCAATTGGTAGAGGGTGCTCAGGAGCTAATCTATATTCAATAGAAATGGCTATGATGTTGGCTTTTGAGACTAATGCAGTGAGCATAGTCTTACCTCTCTTGCCCATGGCTGATCCAGCACAAAAGCCTCCACCATGGTAGTGCACAAAAACCGGTAGCTTTCGAATCGGGCCATCGATCTTCGGGATGAAGATACGGGCCTTAACGCCCATTTCTGACGAGATCACAACATCTTTGGATTGGACCCCGGTGCTTGGATCATGGCCTGTGTCAGCAGTCTCAAACACCATATACCGCTCTACACGGCCATCTTTGTAAACTTTGAAGAAGGGTGGAAAATTATGGGTTATTTCATTAGTGCTAATTGAGTCCATTGCAACAAAATTTTGGGCAAGTGATGAAAAGGAGAACTTTATTGGTTTTGAGAAGAGTTTTGATTGTTTAAAAGAGAGAGAGAGGGGTTTGAATATATATATATATATATAAATATGTGGACAACAATATGATGCATCTTACAGTCATAGAGAATCTACTTTTCTAGTTGAAATATGTAGGTGAGAAGTAAAGTATAATGACAGAATTTAATTGCCACACTTATTAGTTTACCTAAATTTGTTGTGGATGAGATATTTTTATATTTATGAAGTATAAGTTTACTCTTGTTTATCTTACTCTTATTTCTCAAAATCTGTAAAGATTTCTTAGACATATGGTCATTTTTAAAGAGATATGGATTTCCAGATCTTTTCAAAGGTTTTTTTTTTAAAAAAAAAATTGTTTAAATCTAGATCTCTTCAAACTTTTTTAATTTTTTTTTTTTTTTTTGAAATAATGATTTTCTCATTAAAATTGTATTATTATTTTTTGAAATAATGATTTTAAGATTACATGTTTTTTATTTTTCTTTTTAAAAAATTAAGATTAAATGTTAAATAATTTTAAACTGAATTTTATTTTTATTTTGTTATTCTCTCTATTTTTTTTCATTTCTTTATAAAAAAAAAAGTCAGATTTTCATTAATATTTTAACCATTTTTTTTTTTTTTAAAATTTGGTGATACACGTCATATTATAATTAGATTACAAGTTAGGTTAAATTGTAAAAATTGATAAAGTTAGAGGTAAAATAGTACTTTTAAATCATTTGTTTTAAGTTAAGGGTAAAATGGTCAATTTACTTTATCTGTTATGGTTGACTGTTAAAAATCTGGTCAAATGGACCAAAATTGTTGAGTTTTTTAAAACATAAGGATTATCCTAGTGAAAAATAGAAAGACAGTTAAAAAGTCATAATGTGTGAAAATATAGGGACTAAAATGATAATATCTCTATAATTTATTTAGATTCAGATCCTCTAATGTCTGATACGCTAGTCTTACGTTGATTTAAATCGGTTAAAGATAATACAATATTATTTAAAAATAATAAAAATGAAAAAATATGATAATAAATATCAGCCACAGAATTTGACAGATCTATTGAGCTAGTATAAAGATTACCTAGAATCATACACTTGTCAAATTTCTGGCTGATCGACCACCACTTTACGAGAAAAACTTGGATGGGACGGTTTTATTAATGTGGTAATGGGACCGTTTAATCAAAATGTATTATTTACACTGGGAGTATAAAAATATAGAGTGGTGCTATTGGCACACCCTCTACTGATCTATTTATGCCACACTTGTTTAAATTTTGATTTAATTAAATAAGGTTAAATGTTTTTATTATTTTATTTTATTTATTTCCAAAACTACCATTTTACTTATTTTTTAAACTTAATAAACACCATCTTTAATATCTCTATCTATCTCAGATCTCTTTATCTCTGGTCTCGTCTTTCTCTCACCCCTCATGAACGATTTTTTTTTTTCCTATTTCTTTTTAGTATTTTTTTTTAACATCAAGCTTTATAGAAAAGGCCAGAAAATCACAAGACAAAGAACAAATAAACAGCCCCTAAAAAAGAGCAAAGAATAAAGCAACCCAAGACAAGTATTTTTAGGGTTTAAAAGTTATGAAAAAAAAAAAGTTTCAAGAAAAGGATTAAAAGTATTTTTGATGGTATCAGAAATCTTGTGGAAGCTGAAACAACGATGTAATTTTTCTAGGTCTGCTGTGCCCAGTTGTTTTGCCTTTTATTTCCAATGTTTCTTTGTATTGTAGCTGTCAAAAAAAAAAAAAAAAAAATTTATAATTACTAGTTCAAAAAAAGAAGAAGTAAAGAACGTTTTTTTTTTTTAATTTTAGGAACGTAGGGTTTTATTATATTTACTTTATAGAATATAGTTATGAAAAAAAAAAAAAAAAGGGAACCTTTTTTTTTTTTTTTTTTTTTTAAAGGAATTTAGGGTTTTATTAGATTTACTTTATAGAATTTTTTTTTTCTTAAATTGTATGTCTCTTTTAGTAATTTTGATAAAAGAAAAAAAATAATACTAAATAAATTAAAAAGTGGGGCATAAATAGATTGGTAGGGGGTGTGCCAATAGCACCACTCAAAAATATATTTTTAAAGTATTATATGGCACATTTTGATTGAACGGTCTCATTGCCACATCAATGAGACATCAATGAGACCGTCTCATCCGAGTTTTTCTCCCACTTTACATGTCAAGAGAATAACATGTGTGGGTGGCAGCATGTACAATTGCAAATTGTTTGGCTGTCAATCATTGCATGTACAGGTGAGTTGCTGTAAATGTCAACTTGTGATTGGGATCTAAAGGGCTCTCATCTCCTATGCCGTGTATCATCAAAGAATGGCTTCTTGAACTTTTAGCAATTATTATTGTTTTTGTGTACTAGATTTTTAATAGCATCAAAAATATGTGTTTTTTTTATTATTAAAATATATACCTTCAAACACGAATACAAATTTACGTAGATGATCCATGTGAAACGTTTGGAAATTAAAGAACGTTGATGTTCGGGGTTTGATTTTTCTCAAAAATTAAAACATGTAAAAACACTAAATACCAATGAAATATATGATGTTTTAGAGTATATGAATAGGTTCAGTAGGAGTATTACACACAATATCTTTACCAATTTATTTAAGATTCAAAGTTTTTTTTTTTTTTTTCCAAAAATTCTTCCCCTAGTAACACCTTCAACTATTTTTTCAAGATGCAATTGTTTTTATTAATGTTTTTTTTTATCCCTAATCAGTAATTCCCTAACAACTTAATGTTTTGTTTTACAAGAATATTGACGCAAATGACTGAGAAACAAGTTAAAGAAGACTGCAAAATAAGTGAAAGAAGAGAGAAAATAGAGGACACAAAAGAATCATATAGGTTCAATTCGTGATCAAATCATTTATATCATTTTAAATCAATTTCTTCTTTTTTATATTTAATTAAAAATCATAATTCAAAATTTAGAAATATTTTAAAGATGTTTAGGATTAATTATTCTAGTTTTACTTTACAATCCGATTTTCAAAGTAAGGGTTTTTTTCTAGTCAAATCGGTTCTGAAATTTTATTTTAATTATGACCAAAGTTATATAATGTTGTGGAACCAATCCCACAACTTTATATAACTTCAAACCTAGAATTTTTTCCAGAACCAACCTGACTAGCTAGAGAATTATTACTCAAATGTAAAAGCTTGTTAAAGAGGAAAAATAAAATCTTGGTACTAAAAACAAACAAGTGAAATAACTAGTTCATTCTTTTCTTCATACCTACATAACCAGGCCAATCCGTGGGGGCAGTAAACCCAGTATTTTGCTGGGGCTCCCAACTGGCCCAATCTATTTTTTCTTTGTTTTTTGGTTTTTTAAACAATCTTTATTTTTATTTTTTTTGTTTTGTGAAATCAGGGCTCAATCTTTCTAAGTTAAACAAGCGCCCAATCTTTCTCCTTTCTTTGCTTTTTATTTATTTTCTTTTTCAAAATCAGGCCCAATTGAACAATTCAATTCAACAAACACAAACTACCCATTCAATTCAAAGTTAGGGTCCAATTGAGTTGTCAAAGTGTGAAACTATCCTATCTGTACAACAAAAACAAAGAAAAATAAAAAACAACAACAAATAAAGACTTATTTTAAAGTTGAAATTGATTAAAAATTATCTTCGGTTAACAATGTCACAAGATAGGTTGAGTGGATTGGTTATGTTATCTATCGGGAAAAAAAAAAAAAAAAAAGTGTTAACTAATCTTGATGGTAATAGTATAATTAGTAAATTTGCACTTCAGAAAGTAAGAAGAACAAAAATTTAAAGAATATTTTGTTTTTATATTTTAGATACTATAAATATTTTTTGTTTAAATTTATATGGATTACATTTTATTTAGTAAATAAAGAATTATTTATTTAATTTTTTAATATTAATGATAATAATTTTTTTATGGGGTCCTGATTTTTGTTAACATCATTAAATAGATCGGACCCCGAAATGTCTAAAGACAGCCCTGTATATAACTACGTCCACATAGATATAATTCACCAACCAGAATAATTGTACAACCATTTATGTCCTTTTATTTCTTTATTTAATAACAACCATTTATTAAACACATAAAAATATAGTTAATCTTGGTAAATGAAATTAACTATTATATCATTCAATGGTCCAACATTTTCACTATTGGGATTGAACAAGTGAAAGCAGTGACCTTCCCCTAAAGTCTCATAAAACTCCACATTACCATTCCATTCACTCTTCAACAAGACATCATAGTAAGCCAAACCTCTATCTCTAATTAAATCTTTTTCTACCGCACAAACCAGCACTCTATCACCCACCATGCTCTTTAAGTTCACATCCACTTCCGGGTTCAGTTTAGGGTCATCGTCACGCCCGGTACTACTTGGGTACATAAACTTGTACATTTCAATGATTTTATCAAGCTCCTTAGTAGCCCCAAAAAATGGATGCACCATAACCAGACCCTCAATTTTCAAGCCTGCAAATCCGATACTAGTGCCAGCTCGAACTGCCAAACACTCTCACCACCTAAAAAAACCCGCCCAAAATCTGCATGATCGTTAAGTAGGGATGGGCGTTTCCCCATGGGGCCCCATCCCTCATGGGCCCCCATGAGGTTTTGGGGACAAATTTTACCCCCAAATGGATTTTGGTGGTGGGGGTGGGGGTAAACTTTGCCCCCAAACATATTTTGGGGGAGGTGGTGGGGGTATCTCCCCCCAAACCCAAAACCCCATTGGGCCCCCCAAAATATATAATATAATATATATATATATATAAATTTTAACAATTAAAACAAATTATAAATTATAATATTAAATTATTAAAATTAAATGTTATGGTTATTCATTTATAAGGTGTAATTAACCCCCCAAAATAATATATATATGTATTATGCAATTATTTTGTATTGTATTTTGGATTTTGTATTGTATTTTTATTATGTTTTTATTACTTTTCGGATTTAAAAATTAAAATTTAAAATTAAAAAGAAAATGAAATGGGGGAAATGGGTTTTGGGGGTGGGGGTGGGGGAACCTCCCCCCTAAACGTCCCCCCCCCCCCCCCCCCCCCCCCAAATGGATTTTGGGGGAGGTGGTGGGGGGAGGTTTGAGGAATGGGGGTGGGGGTGGGGGTACCCTCCCTCGTCCCATTGGGCCCCCACGCCCATCCCTATCTTTAAGCCGCAGGTCAGGCCCTAGCCTGTTAGAGTGGGTAGCAACCCATTCTAGCCCAGCCCATGAATCTTTATATGCAATTGGTAGAGGGTGCTCAGGGTATAATCTATATTCAATGGAAATGGCAATGAGGTCGGCTTTGGACACCAATGAAGTTAACATAACCATAGCTCTAATGTCTAAGGCTGATCCAACACAAAAACCTCCACCATGGTAGTGCACGAAAACCGGTAGCTTTTGATCAGGGCCATCGATCTTCGGGATGAAAATACGGGCCTTAACGCCTGTTTCCGGCTAGAGCACTACATCTTTGGATGTGACCCCGGTGCTTTGATCATGACCTGGATAAGCAATTAGAACCATCCCATACATCTCTCTACACGACCATCTTTGTAAACTTTGAAGAAGGGTGGAAAATTATGGGTAATTTCATTAAGTGCTAATTGAGCCCATTGCAACAAAATTATGGGCTAGTGATGAAAAGCTGAATTACTTTATTGGTTTTGAGAAGGGTTTTGATTGTTTAAAAGAGAGAGAGGGTTGAATAAGGACAATAATATAAAGCACCTAACAACCATAACAATCATAGAGAGTCTACTTTCCTCAAAACAAAAACCAAAAACCATAGAGTCTACTTTTCTAGTTCAAATGTAGGTGATCGTATAATACAGAATTTGTTTGGGATGAGATCTTTTGATATTTATGGAGAATAAGTTCACTCTTATATATATATATATATATATATATATATATATATATATATATATGCACATTTTTTGTGTGGAGAATTCGACTTTGTAATGTACAAAAAACTCTATAAAGTTACAAATTCATGATCTCGATCAACTCATCTCGACCCTGTAGTTACAGGGTGTAATATTACAAAGTTTGGAACTCGTACGATTCGTGTGGGATCCTACACCTAATAATTGTCATATATATTGTCAATTTCATTCTAAACTTATGAAATATATTTTGATATTTTAATCAAATAAACATGTAAACGTCCATATTGAAAAAAATACTCGTAAACCAAATGTATTCAAATAATTATTTCACTGTAACTTAGTTAAAAGTTGGCATACCACATTATAAAAATCACAAATACACTAGAGTAATTCCATCTTCTTCTTCTTCTTTTTCCAATTATGACCCCGAAAAAAAATTATAAATCACTTAGCTTGAATGAAATCAACAAATTTTTTCATGATTGGCCCCAAGTTGACACTATTAGGTGTGAACATATGGAAGCAATGGTCCTCCCCATGAGTTTCATAAAATTCTACATTTCCATTCCATTCACTTTTGCTCAAAGTCTCATAATAATTCACACCTCTATTTCTCAGCGAATCCTTTTCTGCCACGCATACCAAAACCTTATCAGATTTCAACATCTTCAAATTCGGATCCACAGCCGGGTTTATTATCGGGTCATTGTCGAACCCGGTACTTGTTGGGCACATGAACTCATACATCCTATCAGGCTCTTTAACTCCAAAGTATGGGTGCACTAACAAGGTTCCAATAATATTCAAACCAGCCAATCCGGTAACTCCGGCTTTGATTGCCACATAACTAGCTATGTTGGACCCGGCACTCTCACCCACCAAATAGACCCGCCCGAAATCCACATGCTCGTTGAGCCAGGATTCTGGCCCTTGCCCGTTAGCGTGAGAAGCGACCCATTGTAGCCCGGCCCATGAATCGTTATGGGCAGCTGGTAGATGGTGCTCCGGGGCCAACCTATAGTCAATGGTGATAGCTACAGCGTTGGCTTGAGCTGCAAGCGATGTGAGAAAAAACTTGAATGGCAAGTCTAAGGCTGATCCAAGGCAGAACCCTCCACCATGGTAATGGACGATTAGAGGGAGCTTTTGATCAGGACCGTTGATCTTGGGGAGAAAGATACGGGCTTTTACACCCGTATCAGGTGATACCACGACATCTTTGGACTCGATCCCAGTGGTTGGGTCCAGCCCAGCAGGAGCGTGTTGAAAGACCACGTAACGCTCAATGCGACCATCTTTGTGAACTTTGAAGAATGGTGGGAAATTATGGGTTATATCTGCACTGCCTGAATTTGAATCCATTTTCACAAGCTTAATTTGAAGAATACTGTTCTTGGTTAAATATGCAGATATGGTAGAAAATATATATATATACCAAAAATTAATGAAGCTGAAGATTTGCTTGTTTGGTGGGAGACATTTGACTGAAATGTTGAAGATTTATATGGTCCAAAATTTATTTCTGACCGAGTTGAAGGGAAATTAATGTAGAGAGCTTCCAGGGTCCAGAGTTTCCAACTAAAAGACATGGAGCAAAACATGCCCGTTTCCAACTACAAGAATGGAAAATTGTGGTGTAGACGGTGTAAAATTGCATGGTTACATTTTTACGAGCACTTGTTTTTTTCTTTTCTTTTTTTATATCCATTTGCAGTGACGTTAACTCAAACGTACCTAGGTCATTGTCAAGTTGATAAGTACACTTTCCAAATCACGGTGGTATTTTAATTTATAAACACTTAATCAGGTATTCATTTATTAATAATTTTCAGGTATGAGAACCATATCTCACACATTTTTTTCGTGTAATATAAACTGTGTAATGATACAGGTGACCTACATCCAATTCCAAAAGTGACAATGTTAACACTACGTAATCGATCTCACATGAAATAATATGCGGGTTCATGCACCTGATTAGTACTCTATAAACACATACAAATACATATAGATAAACATAGTCATGTATATAAATACTCAAGTTTAAATGTGTATTTGAACTAGTTACATTTAAAAAAAAAAAAAAAAAAAAAATTGTATTTATTGATGATATATATCAACGTGAACATTTTTAATATTTTAAAAAAAATTGTATTTAAAAAAGTAACTCAATTCTTTATTTACATTAGATTTAAGATACCAAATACATCCGACACTTGAATTTTGATATTGTAATGAAACAAAAAATGCAGATATGTAATTTTTTTTTTTATTATTATTAGAAAAATACTTCACACATAGGTAGCTTGTGATCCTTCCAAAAATAAAAAAGTACTTGATAACAAATTACTTTTATAAAATTCTTAAAGCAGATTCAAAAGGCAATTTCACATCAGCATCTAGTGAAAATAAAAATGAACTAGTTAGCCGTAAGCAGTGGCGGACCCAGAAATTTATATGAGATGAGACACTTAAAAAAAATATTAATAATAACTACAATTAAAACTAATAAGTTTTTTTTTCATTTTTTTTTTTTTTAATATTATGATTCAAAGAAGTTTACGTAAAGCAAAACCATTAATTCAAACTTAGTTTTTATTATTTTTTTAATAATCTTTTCATAATATCCTCTATCAATTTTGTTGATAATTGTTTTCGCTATGTATGTGAATGAGCTATCATTAATCCAATATCTCCGATTTGATTATGTTGTCAGAACTATTTCTATTTATCCACGAAAAAAAATGATTATAAAACTAAACATATGATTTTAGAAATACACGTGCATGAAAACGCACACACGCACGCACACCCTCATTTATATACTGATGATCAATTCTAGAAATTGCATATATATTTGATAATACAAAATAACTCAACATGATATTAATTCATATTTTTTATTCTTTGAGTTTTGATGCAATAAATTTAGAATATAGATTGATAATTTTGATATATATATTTATATATAATTTATTATTTTAGGAATCATTAATTAGAACATCAATAATAAAAAATTTATAAGAATAATGATATTTTAATAAAAAGAAAAAAGTTAACATGCATTCAAATATGATAACAAGTAAAATAGGAAAAAAATAGATAATAGTTGAGAAAGAATGAAGAAAAATATGGAAAATTGGGTTTATTTATATAATATATTTGTTTAAATTATTATATAAATATAAAATTAAATAAAAAATAAATTCTTTTTTAAAAATTTCAGGTGGGGCACGACAATGTATGTACCCCATCTGGTCTAAAGCTAGGTCTGCCATTGTGTGAATACAAAGTGTCTTTATATAATAATATAATATATAATATATAATATATTATATTACATATAAATATATACAATGGCAGCCTACCCATGGCCTAAACAGGGTACTAACATTTTAACCATCTAGAGACAGACAGGGACCTTAAGTCAAATGATCAATCTCTTTTTTTGATGTGCAGGATCCTCAACTAGAGGCAAGCACAGAGCTAGAGGCAAACACAGAGCATACTGAGATTATTACAAACTATTATTCATTTCATAGACATATTTTCGAAGGAAGAAGAAAAACTCTTAGAAAGACATGGGAGATAAAACACACAAGAAAATTTTATTGATTTTCTGCTTCTGATTTTTACAAAGAACAAGCTCCTCCTTCTATATATAATATTATATATATTATAATAATACTTTTATATTTTATTATTATTATCCATAATATATCATGTTATTATAAATGTTTTTCAATTTGGGGTATTTTGGTCAAAATACAGTTAATTCCATTCCATTCAGTTATTAACCAAACAAAAGAATACTGATTCGGAGATTAATTCTAAAGTTCCAACCAAACAAAAAAAAAATCAGTTTTCCATTTCTTTCCATTCTCATTTTCATTCTTATTCCTATTACCATTCCAATTACCATTCCACCGTGGTAACCAAATGTGACCTTAGGGAATAGACAAGGCATGCCTAGCAATAGCATCAGCTACCTTGTTACCAAAATAAGACAGGAAAATTATAAACCAAAGACAGAATATCTTCAAGAGGTTGGTCGTCTAATGAAATGCCCCTTACACCCACACCATGAGGTCGTAGGTTCGAGTCTCACCCTCTTCCCAAACCCCAAATTATTGTCATATTAAAAAAAAATAATGCAAAATTAATGAATTTGGTGGTACATCGAAGTAGTTTCAAAATAGGGGCAATTTGGTTTGCTGGTACAAATTGAACCACGGTTTAAGATTGAAAACAAATTATTTATTAAATAATTGACGACATTTTTTAATATTAAAAAAAATATATATCAACATCCTTTGTCAAAGAGGTTTAAATTAAAAAGGTCTAAGAATTTATATATATATAATACTTCTCTAATCATAACCATCCTGACTTTATAATTCCAGGACGTCTAACCACAGCCACGCATTCACAGTAGGCTCACATCCACACATTAACAAATACCCACACCCAATATGAATGTATGGTTGTGGTTGGACGTCCTTACTAGAGAACCACTATATATATATATATATATATATATATATATATAGTAGTTATCAAGTGAGGTATACCTCATTTTAATTTCGGTAAGGATGATAAGTTCATTGAAATATACTTATCAATAAAACTTGAGAATTTGTTAAGTACTATAACTATTTTTTTGAATTTTCCAATGCCTTTATATTTAACAAAATCAGGATAAATAGTTCCGGTGCTTGAAAAATTCTCAAATTTTGTTCATAGGTAAATTTTATTAAACTTATCATCCACAGAACAATTTAGATAAAAATTCATAAAAAAATATATGTGATTTCATCAAAGTCTTTACCGAAATTAAAATAAGGTATACCTCACTTGATAACTACAATATATATATATACACAAAAAAAATTTCACATGAGTGCACACTCATTTATTTTATATGAGTGCATTGAATGTAAGTCATTGGATTCAACTACTTTAACTTAGACTAAGTCAATGGATGAGTTCAATAAAATCTACATATGAACAAAATTTGAGAATTTTCCGAGTACTAGAACTATTTATCCAAATTTTGTTAAATATGAAGGCATCGGAAAAAAGGAGAAATATAAGAAAATTCAAGAAAAATGGTTCTAGTATTCAAAAAATTCTCAAATTTTGTTCATAAGTAAATTTCATTCGTAGGCAAATTTCAATGAACTCATTATCCACAAAAAAATTCAAATCAAAATTCATTAAAATCGATGTATTTTCATCAAGGTTCTTACCAAAATTAAAATAAGAGATCTCTCATGAGAGACTTACAAGTACCGCAGTTGATGGTATATATACTATCAACTGCGGTATATATACCATCAACTACGGTACCTGTAAGTCAAGAAGTCATATATATATGAAAATCCACTTCTTAGTGTGAACTTTAAATTTTAGTTGAAATGAAGAATATATATATATATATATATATATATATATATATATATATATATATAATAAAAAAATAAAATAAAAAAACATTAATCAAGTTTGGAGTTATTGTGTCATGTCTGGAGAGTTATAATTGCTTGTCAGTTAGGGTGCGTTTGGTACGGTGGCGGGACGGGACAGGACATGACAGTTGTTCCGAATTGTGTTTGGAATGTCTAGGACAGAACTATTAACTGTACTGTTACATTTTTAGTATGACTATACCATCAACTGCGATACCTGCAAGTCAAAAAGTTATATGTACCATCAACTACGATATCTATAAGTCAAGAAGTCCATCAACTGCGGTATCTATAAGTCAAGAAGTCACATATATATATATATATATGAAAATCCATTTCTCTAGGTGAACTTTAAATTTTAGTTTTTTTTTTTTTTTTTTTTAAAAAAAACATTAATCAAGTTGGAGTTATTGGCTAGCTAGGGCCGCCAATAAATCCTGAAATAAGTCATCACACCATTTCAATTCAAATCATGCCATTCATAAAGAGTTATGGAGTATTGTTTCTTTACTCAATACGATCCTGAAAAAAATTCAGAAGTTTAACTTTATAATTTTACTGAATCGGTTTTGCAACGTTACAAAAGTGGATAATTCTGTAACGTTATAAAATAAAAGTTCTAAATATTTCTTTCAGGATCGTCCAGGCCAAAGAATAGTGTAAAGAGTAGTTGTATACAGTGAAATCATTTCAACGCATTACATTGGAAATCAATATCTTCTTTATATTATCAAATATGCCACCAAATCACATGTAGAAATTAGAAGATCGACACCCAACTTATAATAAACCTAGCTACTCTTGTTTTATAAAATCAACCATTTTCTTCATCAATGTCACAGCCTTCTCACTATTGGAATTGAACAAATGAAAGCAATGATCTTCCTCAAGAGTCTCATAAAATTCAACCTTCCCACCCCACTCACTTTTACCCAAAGTCTCATAATAAGCCAGACCTCTATTTTTCAGCCCATCTTTCTCTGCCACACACACTAGTACTCTATCACAACCCATATCCTTCAAGTTCGGATCCACTCCCGGGTTCAGCTTCGGGTCATCGTCTCCCGCGCTACTCGTCGGATACAAGTACTTGATCATTTTATCTGGCTCTTGACCTACAGCAACAAAGAATGGGTGCACTATAAGTGCCCCAACAATTTTCAAACCATCCAATCCTCCGGCCGCTCCAGCTTGGACTGCCACGTAGTGAGCTAAGTTGGCTCCAGCACTCTCACCGGTCAAATAAACCCGCCCAAAATCCACATATTGGTTTATCCACGGTTCGGGACCCAACCCGTTAGAGTGAGAAGCGATCCATTGAAGCCCAGCCCATGAGTCATCATATGCGATTGGTAGAGGGTGCTCAGGGGCCAGCCTATAGTCAATAGAAATGGCCATGATGTTTGCTTGGGTTACAAGAAATGTAAGAAAACCCTGGGTTACGGTGTCAAAAGGTGACCCTATACAGAAGCCACCACCGTGGTAGTGGACAAGAAGAGGGAGCTTCTGATCCGGGCTGTGGATTTCCGGGACGAAGATACGGGCCTTCATGCCCGTCTCAGACGAGACCACGATGTCTTTGGATTGGACCCTAGTTATTGGGTCGAGGCCCGTAGCAATGGGCTTGACGATACCGTCCAAGCCTGCATACCTCTCTACTCGACCATCTTTGTACACCTTGAAGAATGGTGGAAAATCGTGGGATATCTCCTCATTGCTTGAAGTTGAAGCCATGGCAGACTTTTAGAGAGAGAAATATAGAAGAGGAAGTGCTTTTGAGAGATAGGGTTGTGAGTCTGCGGAGTATAGTGAGTCTAAAAGATAAAAAGAAAAAGGAATATATGAAGCTGAAAGTCGCTCAAAAGCTAACTAATTATTTAAAGTTGGAATGGTGGGTGAGCAGCTTTGTTGGGTGTGTTCTGTAATTAACTTTCCAACTCACATGTCATCATATACTCATAATGATTACGTCTTTGGGAGTTTTTTAATATTCAAATATTTATCTAGTGTCTTTTTTATAAATAAATTAAAAAAAAAAAATTCACATCCACCTAATGAAAGTATGTCACATCTGCCAAAATCAAACACTGTTTATGTGATCCAAATATCTATTTACATAAGTGGGATATATCTACTCTCATAATATTGAGAGAAAGTTCCCCACATATAAGCTTGTAAATTGGATATAATGGGATTTGAATCTTCACCACTAATGTGGATGGAAAGCTAACCTCATCTTTGCTAACAGTGTGACAGTGTCAGGACATGCAATTACTATAATAATATTAAAAATAAAAGAAAACAAATATAATAAAAGAACTGACACGGGTGAGGAGTATACTAGAACCTATATCTACTCCCACAATTGGAAGACATATCTACTCCTACCATGTGGGGAACGAGACCTATTTATACTCCACAACCTGGGGCATCTACTCCAACAATACAGGGACAAAACTTTCCAATGAGTAGAGGGTCTACCGGAATCTGTCAAGATTAAATACCGTATGCACGCTAAGCAAGATATATTATTTTACTTTCTAAAGAGTGTTTAATGTATATATAGTATATATTAATTCTGCGATAAAACCACGCAACGATCTCACCTTAATTAGACCAGGATGACCCCATAAATCAACAGTGCACATAATTCTCCACCATGCTTGTATTGGAAGCTTCTGCATTGCTTCACTTTTCGACATAATTTTGAGTGGTGTCTCTATAAATGTCCAAAACCAAACTTCGTTGCTCTTTCCAGTGTCAATTTACTGCTATTAAAAGTACTGTCTTGGGCTCTTTGATCATTTTGGCTCCCTTGCAACTCAGGATGGGCTTAGGCTCACACTATTGTTAAAGAAATCAACCTTTTTGGTCTTGGTTTCAACACGGTAAAGGAGCCCGCTTGTCACAGTCTTTACTCTTGACTCTGAGATGTCCCTATCCATAGATTTCTTTATTTAGAAGTCTAGAAATGGCATTTATTAGTAATGGGATTCATGAAATCCCTTATCATGTCACGAGTCTCGACATATCAACTTTCATGTATAATGGGATAATCCAATTTCATAGTATTGACGTAATTACAACAATTACGTCAAGAGTCTATCGAGTCCTAACGAGATTAACCTAGCTTTTGTTTTAAAGAACACAAACATTTTGTTAAGTTTGCTTTTGTTAGGGTAATTTCAGGTGCTTCCAAAAATTTATTGTGTTAGGGTGAAATTTTTGTTTCAAACTTTATATTCTCTAGTGATTTTTGGGACTTCAATAAGGTGAATTCAGGTTTTCACCGTAAAATTATCCCATATTATCATGATTCATGATGATGATGTTATGAATGGTTCGACGCTATAAAAATTTAAATGCATATTCGTTGAAGAACGATTATATCATATAAATTCGTGAGTTATTCAAAGTTACTCCTCTTCCCAAGTTTTATTTCAATAATGGAAAATATATATAGACTCATACTATACATATCATGCTATTACGTGATCCCTAAATCCATAATTAGTTACATGTTATTAGTTAGTTACGTATATACAGATCAGTATAGTTACATAATTATTTACCTGTTATTGGATTGAAATCTATTTACTATATAATATATAGTAACTAAATCCATACTATACATATATCTGAAAAATTAATTTATTTTTATGGTGTATTTATCACAATGTGATTCCATATAAATGTGGTTATGAGTAAAGTCTCAATTCCATATAAATGTGGTTATTGCCATTCAAAACAATTCGTCCTCCCTTCCATCGAAGTGATGGGAGGGTTCGATCTCACCATGAATATCTTATAAACATGCATGTAGAGCTTTCTTTCTAGTGTTGTGGGATGATAAAAGTAGATATCTCTCAATTATATAAATAGATATTCAGACCACGAATGTGGTATTTTATCTTGGCAAATTCCAGTAGGTCGTTCGTAGTTCGAGAGTAGATCAAAAAATAAATGATAAAATAAAGTCAAATGACATTTTTTCCATTTTCAAAAGAACATCTAAAAACCATCTAACAAGCTTTAATTACAAAAAATCACTTTAAATCAATCATTAACATCTTTAGTCAAACCAGACGGTAATTAAGCACAGAGACACGTTAATTTTTCCTTTTCTTACTTTCAAAAAACATTTCCTTTTCTAAATAAACAAATATATATAATAATAAATAAATAAATAAGGCGACAAGTGCCGTTACCAAACTACAAGAAAAAGCACCTCAAAAAACACGCGTAAAACGGCAATCATCATCATAACAATTAACGATCGTTAAAAGTGACGAGACTTACAATTTTAAACAAATACGACGTCGTTTCTATACAAAACGAAAGGACGTCACAATTGTTTTTCTTTCGATCTCTCTCACGTGTTCGACTCCGTACAATGAAAATAGAGAGATCTGCGAGTTTCTGTGTGTGTGTGTGTGTGTGTGACTGAGAGAGGTAATCAATCAAGCGACAATAAAATAAAAACAAACACACAATTACACGAACGGTCTGAAACATTTTTTTAGTTAATCTGTCTTTCTACGAGTAACAGCTTTTTAAATTTTTTTTTTTTTTTTTTTCTGGGTGTCCTTTTTCACTTGACTTTTAATCATCTATTTTATGGATTGAAAATGAGAGATAAAAAGCCAGAGTTGAAAGATTAAAGGAGGAGCAGGAGCTAATCCGAGAAGAATCCCAGCTAGTAAATGCCCTTTTGAGCTTTTTCAAAGCTATGGCTGACGATCTTTGTTTCTTCTCCAAGGTCTGTTATATTTATATATATATATATATATATATATTTATATTATTTGATGAGATTCTGTTCATGTTATTTGTTTATTAATTGTTTTTGTTTTTTGGGTAATTTTTGGGGTGACATGTGAGTTTTGTGATCTGGGTTTGGAATAATTAAACATATTTTTTCTGTTTCGTTTCCATTGTTTTCGGGTCTGTTTTTTTTTTTCAAACCGAAGCAAAGCCTAGATTTCATTTATTATGTACTAGTTGATTTATTGATTGTAAATGTGATTAATGGGTTCTTATTATTTAATGTCAAATTTTACTTTTTTTTCTTTTTTTTTTTTTACACTGAATGTCAATTAACAGTGATATCAAATTCTGTGTGTAAGTGAGAGAGCTTAATGACATGAAAGATATGACTTATGAGGATCAGGCTTGTTTTGGGTCAAATTTGTAGGTACCCATGTCACTTATTTCGTGGTCCATTACAGCTTTTGACATCTGGGTAATTGATGATTTACAGGACACTTTTAGTCTAAAGTCTCCTAAGAAGTCTCCATTGGTGTTAAGGATGATTGTCTTGATGTTTGCAATGGTCTGTGGTGTTTATATATGCTCAATTTGTCTAAAGCAAATCGGCACCCGCACCACGAATGAATTTTTGAATGTTGAAGAACCTCAAAGGCCTTGTCCAGAGCCTAATATTGAACCATGGGAGATTCCTTACGTGCATTACCCTAAACCGAAAACTTATAGCAGGTAAATCATGATCTATTTTGCTTCTTAGTTGGGTTTTGATGTGCATGCTTTTGATATGGTTTTCCTTTTTGGTGGTAATTAGGGATGAGTGTGCATGCAACCCTGTAAGGTACTTTGCCATTCTGTCAATGCAGCGATCAGGCAGTGGATGGTTTGAGACGTTATTAAATAATCATACCAACATAAGCTCAAATGGGGAGATTTTCTCTGTTAAAGTAAGGAGGAGCAATATATCTTCGATTGTGGAGACTTTGGACACAATTTATAATCTGGATTGGTTAAGTAGTGCTTCAAAGAATGAGTGTACAGCTGCTGTTGGCTTGAAGTGGATGCTTAATCAGGTAAGAGAGCCATCCTGAAAATGCTCATTCATATTCGGTTTTTGACATCATTGCTTATATTTGTGGACAGAAACACAACGCCTCTACCTTTAGTTTGTTTTTATAGTTGCTATTAACAATCTTGTTTCTTCTCTCTTTCACAAGAATAAAATCATTCTCTTGAACTAAGTGGGTTCATACATTACTTTGTATATATTGTGGTGTATTTTCCATAGGCTGCCTCATACTTTGTCTTATCGTTAACCTTTTTCCAAAGATACAATGTTTCAGAAGCATGCCTGTCGATATAGTCAGCTTACTTTGATCTGAATTTTTAATCTTCCCCGTGATTGCATAATCTTGGCAATCATCTATTGCCAACAGTTTATGACTTTGATATCAGAGTGAAGTGAGAATTTTATCAATATAATAACTTAACCTCATGAAAGAGTTTAACTTCCTGTTCAGGCTGAAATTTGAATGAGTCTCCAGCTTGCATCTATGTAAAATATGATGTGATCAACTTTCAAGATGGATCGTGAGTAAAATGGTCAGTAATTCTCAGATGGAATTTTTACTTGGAATGGTAGGATGTTTTTTGGATATCTCCTTTTAGTTCCGTGGTGCTTGTGTTTTTGGGAAACCATGGAGCACTACGATACGGATGTTATAACCTTAGGACGTGTAGTGTGTGTTACAATGATCATCATCAAACTTCTTACTGCTTGTATGAGTGTGTAAATGAAAGAAGTAGGCATTAGATATTTCATAAAACTGGTAACAAGACTTTTAGCAATATATACGTATTCTTTTTCTGGGTCACAGATTGTAGGTGTTAGTTTTATAGAAAGCTATATTAGAACAAAGTTGGGATATGTTGGAGTGAAGAAAATGAACATAAACTATATCAGAGCTGAAGACTATTATGGTTAGATGTGAATTCCCTTGGGTTTAATACAATGTAATGGAAAAGGCCAACATGTAACGAAAGTGGCATCGGCATGGTAGATTTCTGCCATTCCTGTTGAAATTTTGTATGCTATGTTATTGAAGTGTAGATGTGCTACAGTATTATCAAGAGTTGGCACTGGGGCAGCCAACCTATTACCCAAGAAGCATAGTAGTATAAAAACTTTGATTGTGTTTTGATGTGAACAAGATGGCTATGACAAATTATTCGATCTGTATTCTGTATAGAGTTATCATTAATGTCCAAGTGAAGCCCTAATGTTGTTGCTGTAGAGATAAAGTGAGCTGAGATTTTGGAGGTAAAATTTTCAAGGATCTATTTCATGAGATGAATTAAAGGGGCGTTCTTGAATTTCAGTTCCTTACCAGGAGACGAAGAAAAGAACGGAGGATCAAAGTTTCTTGGGAACAGTTGAACAAAACAAGAGGAGAGAGAAAAGCAAAGAAGGTCCTAACTCCTAACTACCACAAATTTGCAATTAGGAGAGACTCGGGTGGCTCGGATCAGACACTTCTGGAGGGAGTCAAGGCAACATTCTCATTAGAAGATTAACCTCCCTGATGGCTGATGTAAGAGTCCTTAAGGAAACATACAGTATCTCTAAGGTTAAAGATTTCTCTAGGCTAGATAAAGCTGGATATTCTTTTAATGACTTGGTGTGTTTAATTGAAGCATCTTTTTCAAGATAGATTTATGCACCAAGTTAGGTAAGCATTTGGCCTAAAAGCTTAAACTTGCAAGTAAAGGCTCACAAATAATGGGACAGTGATGCTGTACTGATTTGTTCAATGTCTTGAAATGGGTTCACCAGCAAAAGGAACATAAACTGAGATCCACCCAAAATACTCGAAATATGTTCTGCTGGTAGTAATAATCACACCTTGACAATTGTAAAAAGGGTAATTTACTCTAGATTAAATTATTTGTGATGATGAGGTTTCCAATGGTTCATTATTTCACTTTATGCTTCTTCAATGGCGCAATTTATTAGTATACTAAGCATCCCACAATTGAGTGACCGGTTTTTTTTTTCTTTTTCTTCTTTTTTTTTTTTTTTTGAAAGATAGTGCATGATATTATTTTTCACTGTTTTATGCATGTTTTGGATAAACAGCAGTATGAGTTCTATTATTGTAACAACTTGTTTATGCAGGGTTTGTTGCAGCATCATGAAGAAATAGTAGAGTACTTCAGAACTCGGGGTGTTTCAGCTATATTTCTCTTTCGAAGAAATCTTTTGCGCAGGATGATTTCGGTACTTGCAAATTCTTATGATCGAGATGCTAAGTTATTGAATGGGACCCACAAGTCACACGTTCATTCACCACATGAGGTCTCTCTCTCTCTCTCCCTCTCTCTCTCTCTCTCTCCCCCTTGGCATATGCAAGCTTTTTAACTTGAAGTGAGTAATGATTTCAGGCAGAGATACTAGCAAGATACAAGCCTTTAATCAATGCTACATTGCTAATACGCGACCTTAAGCAAGTAGAAGAGACACAAACCAAAGCGTTGGAGTACTTCAAGAGCACTCGGCACATCATCCTTTACTATGAGGATATACTCAAAAACAGCTCTGTAAGACAAACTATTAAAAACAGAAAGCTGATCTTTCACGCATTTTTTTAATTGTTCTTTTATTTTAATGTTGGTACCTAAGATATTTGGATCTGTTGTTACTGCAGAAATTGGCAGATGTTCAAGAATTTTTGAAGGTTCCTAAGAGGGAAGTAAAGAGTCGACAAGTGAAGATACACAAAGGGCCATTATCCAATTACGTCGACAACTGGGATGATCTCCAAAAGGCACTCAACGGAACTCAGTACCAAAGTTTCCTAATTGGGGATTATCGAAAGTAAACCACTTGTGATGTACATAGTTGAACCATTTTTCCTTCTCTTTTCTCTTTCTATTCTTTAATCGTAGGAGCCAACAGAACTCATGAGGGGTTAGAAGTTCCAAGTTCCAACAAGCTCTGGGGTTTGAATCCCCTCATGGATGATCCCTATATGGCCAAAGGTTGTAGGGTTTTGGCAAGGGACCCGGTTTCAAACTCAGGTTCGGGGGATTTCCGGGTTATCAAAAAAAAAATTGCAGGAGCCAACAGGAAAACACCCTGTTGAAATTTTGGCTGCAGCTTGTGCATTTTGCTTTCTTAAGTTTATTATCCTCAAACAACTAATATTTATTCATTCTTTTTCTAATTCTCCTTAAGAGACTATTATTTTTAAGCTAATGAATATAGAAGATTGTTGGTTCCTCTTGCATATATTCTTTTACCATCTATGCTCGCAAATTATGAAAATAGCTCTCTAGCCAATGGCCTCGTAGCGTGATGGCTGGACCCTCCTCTTGAAGCCCTCCACCATCCAAGTTCGAGTGCCAAGGCATGCATATAGATATGCCAATTTTCCTTGGTCCACATGTTGTGTGGATGTGGTCCCACCTTGTGTGGGTGTTTGTCCTACTTGCGAGTGGGTGTCTCTCTCCCTATCTGTGGGAGCTGCTCTCCGAGCCGTGCTCGTCAGTGTTTCTATCCTCGTAGGTTCCCGGCTGTTGTTGTAATTCCAGTTCCATTTACTGTTATCCAACTGTTGTAATCTAGTTGTAATTTCAAAAAAAAATAGCTCTCTCGTAAATATCATTTAATTATATAATTATATAGATATGTTTTCTTTTTTTGTTTTCCGTTCACTTTTGTTCTCGTTCTTTTTTATTTAATAAAATGTTGGGCTGGTCCCCGACAACTTTATCAAAAAATATATATATAGATACTGTACAGTAATTAAATCCTAAATTAATAAATTGAAAAAAAAAATTGTATCTCATCCTTTATATAGATGTTAATTGGGTTTTCTTATAATTATTTTATAATATATTATTTGGATATTTATTAATATTAGAATGACTTAACAAATTCGAATAAGCATTCAAGAAATTAATAATAAATTTTTAACAAACTAAAAAACTGTACAAGTTGGCTAGCTAGAAAGTGATTAAAACATTATTGTTTATATTTGATCTACGTGGCTTGCTGCCCCGTTCAAAAGTTATAAACGGCAGCGTTGACCAAGACACCCATGAGTGTGGGTCCCACACGGCCCCAATAATTTGACCAGCACTTGATTAGAACACGTCAAATGGTTTTCTTTTTTTTTTTTCGATCTAGGAAGCAATCAATCCTGTGCTGAGAAATGAGAATCCTTCGGCCGTACGATTACTATTAATATTCATCTTCATGGAAACTGACGACACTTCTCTATATTCCGTCGCTTGGAGTTGAATGGCCCACTGCATTATCATCGTTAATTAGTAGAAGGGAACTTTAACATTAACGGTGGAATATGGTCTGTAGGTATAAATTTAATTATATATACGTTATGGTTAGTAACACTGATATAACTTACGTCATGCATTGCATGTGGGCCATTATGCACTGACTTGAAAAAGAAAAATGGGAAAATTGCACAAACTCACCCTACATTTCCCATTATGGCATAATATTCACTAATACCTTTAATTACACAAACAACCCCCTCCTGTTAGCACTTCGGTTAAAGATACCATTGACCATGATTTTTT